>BRZY01000013.1:534677-1171343 GCA_030159175.1 Glycyrrhiza uralensis | reverse complement strand
GTCTCGTTCGTCCATCTTCCTCCTCCCATTTGCTCCGTTGGCATTCTTTGCACCAAGTTCTTCTCGTTCGTCCATCTTCGTCCTCCCTTTTGATCCGTTGGCCTTCTTTGGAACAAGTTCGTCTCGTTCGTCCTTCTTCGTCCCCCCATTTGATCCGCTGGCCTTCTTTGGAACATGTTCGTCTCGTTCGTCCATCTTCGTCCTCCCATTCGGTCCGTTGGCATTCTTTGGGCCAAGTTCGTCTCGTTCTTCCATCTTCGTCCTCCCATTTGCTCCGTTGGCCTTCTTTGGAACAAGTTCGTCTCGTTCATCCTTCTTCGTCGCCCCATTTGATCCGTTGGCCTTCTTTGGACCAAGTTCGTCTTATTCGTCCCTCTTCGTCCTCCCATTTGATCCGTTGGCCTACTTTGGACCAAGTTCGTCTCGTTCGACCCTCTTCGTCCTCCCATTTTCTCCGTTGGCCTTCTTTGCACCAAGTTCGTCTCGTTCGTCCATCTTCTTCCTCCCATTTGATCAGTTGGCCTTCTTTGGAACAAGTTCGTCTCGTTCGTCCTTCTTCGTCCCCCCATTTGATCCGTTGGCCTTCTTTGGACCATGTTCGTCTCGTTCGTCCATCTTCGTCCTCCCATTTGATCCGTTGGCCTTCTTTGGACCAAGTTCGCCTCGTTTGGCCATCTTCGTCCCCCCATTTGATCCGTTGGCCTTCTTTGGACCAAGTTTGTCTTATTCGTCCATCTTAGTCCATCTTTGACCTCCATTTGATCCGTTGGCCTTCTTTGGACCAAGTTAGGCTCGTTCGTGCTACTTCCTCCTCCCATTTGATCAGTTGGCCTTCTTCGGACCAAGTTCGTCTCGTTCATCCATCTTCGTCCTCCCATTTGATCCGTTGGCCTTGTTTGAACCAAGTTCATCTCGTTCGCTCATCTTCGTCCTCCCACTTCATCATCCCATTTGAGCTGTTGGCCTTCCTTGGACCAAGTTTGTCCCATTCGTCCATCTTTGACCTCCTTTTGATCCGTTGGCCTTGTTTAGACCAAGTTCGTCTCGTTCGTCCATGTTCGTCCCCCCATTTGATCCGTTAGCCTTCTTTGGACCAAGTTCGTCTCGTTCGTCCATCTTCCTCCTCCCATTTGATCCGTTGGCCTACTTTGGACCAAGTTCGTCTGATTCGTCCATCTTTGACCTCCATTTGATCCGTTGGCTTTCTTCGGACCATGTTCGTCTCGTTCGTCCATCTTCGTCCTCCCATTTGATCCGTTGGCCTACTTTGGACCAAGTTCGTCTGATTCGTCCATCTTTGACCTCCATTTGATCCGTTGGCTTTCTTCGGACCATGTTCGTCTCGTTCGTCCATCTTCGTCCTCCCATTTGGTCTGTTGGCATTCTTTGGACCAAAGTTCGTCTCGTTCGTCCATCTTCCTCCTCCCATTTGCTCCGTTGGCATTCTTTGCACCAAGTTCTTCTCGTTCGTCCATCTTCGTCCTCCCTTTTGATCCGTTGGCCTTCTTTGGAACAAGTTCGTCTCGTTCGTCCTTCTTCGTCCCCCCATTTGATCCGCTGGCCTTCTTTGGACCATGTTCGTCTCGTTCGTCCATCTTCGTCCTCCCATTCGGTCCGTTGGCATTCTTTGGGCCAAGTTCGTCTCGTTCTTCCATCTTCGTCCTCCCATTTGCTCCGTTGGCCTTCTTTGGAACAAGTTCGTCTCGTTCATCCTTCTTCGTCGCCCCATTTGATCCGTTGGCCTTCTTTGGACCAAGTTCGTCTTATTCGTCCCTCTTCGTCCTCCCATTTGATCCGTTCACCTTATTTGGACAATGTTCGTCTCGTTCGTCCATCTGGGTCCTCCCATTTGATCTGTTGGCCTACTTTGGACCAAGTTCGTCTCGTTCGACCCTCTTCGTCCTCCCATTTTCTCCGTTGGCCTTCTTTGCACCAAGTTCGTCTCGTTCGTCCATCTTCGTCCTTCTTCGTCCCCCCATTTGATCCGTTGGCCTACTTTGGACCATGTTCGTCTCGTTCGTCCATCTTCGTCCTCCCATTTGGTCCGTTGGCATTCTTTGGACCAAGTTGGTCTCGTTCGTCCATCTTTTTCTCCCATTTGCTCCGTTGGCCTTCTTTGTACCAAGTTCGTATCGTTCGTCCATCTTCGTCCTCCCATTTGGTCCGTTGGCATTCTTTGGACCAAGTTCGTCTCGTTCGTCCATCTTCATCCTCCCATTTGCTCCGTTGGCCTTCTTTGCACCAAGTTCGTCTCGTTCGTCCATCTTCGACCTCCCATTTGATCCGTTGGCCTTCTTTCGAACAAGTTCGTCTCGTTCATCCTTCTTCGTCCCCCTATTTGCTCCGTTGGCCTTGCATCAACTTCGTTTCGGTCGTCCATCTTCCTCCTCCCATTTGATCCGTTGGCCTTCATTGGAACAAGTTCGTCTCGTTCATCCATCTTCGTCCCCCCATTTGATCCGTTGGCCTTCTTTGCACCAAGTTCTTCTTATTCGTCCCTCTTCGTCCTCCCATTTGATCCGTTCACCTTCTTTGGACCAAGTTCGTCTCGTTCGTCCATTTGGGTCCTCCCATTTGATCCGTTGGCCTACTTTGGACCATGTTCGTCTCGTTCGTCCATCTTCGTCCTCCCATTTGATTCGTTGGCCTTCTTTGGACCAAGTTCCTCTCGTTCGTCCCACTTCGTCCTCCCATTTGATCGGTTGGCCTTCTTCGAACCAAGTTCGTCTCGTTCATCCATCTTCGTCCTCCCATTTGATCCGTTGGCCTTGTTTGAACCAAGTTCATCTCGTTCGCCCATCTTCGTCCTCCCACTTCATCATCCCATTTGAGCTGTTGGCCTTCCTTGGACCAAGTTTGTCTCATTCGTCCATCTTTCACCTGCATTTGATCCGTTGGCCCTGTTTAGACCAAGTTCGTCTCGTTCGTCCATGTTCGTCCCCCCATTTGATCCGTTACCTTCTTTGGACCAACTTCGTCTTTTTCGTCCATCTTCGTCCTCCCATTTGGTCTGTTAGCCTTCTTTGGACCAAGTTCATCTCGTTCGTCCATCTTCATCCGACCATTTGATCCGTTGGCTTTTTTTGGACCAAGTTCGTCTTATTCGTCCCTCTTCATCCTCCCATTTGATCCGTTCTCCTTCTTTCGACCAAGTTCGTCTCGTTCGTCCATCTGGGTCCTCCCATTTGATCCGTTGGCCTACTTTGGACCAAGTTCGTCTCGTTCGTCCATCTTCATCCTCCCATTTGATCCGTTGGCCTACTTTGGACCAAGTTCGTCTGATTCGTCCATCTTTGACCTCCATTTGATCCGTTGGCTTTCTTTGGACCATGTTCGTCTCGTTCGTCCATCTTCGTCCTCCCATTTGCTCCGTTGGCCTTCTTTGCATGAAGTTCGTCTCGTTCGTCCATCTTCCTCCTCCCATTTGATCCGTTGGCCTACTTTGGACCAAGTTCGTCTGATTCGTCCATCTTTGACCTCCATTTGATCCGTTGGCTTTCTTCGGACCATGTTCGACTCGTTCGTCCATCTTCGTCCACCCATTTGATCCGTTGGCCTACTTTGGACCAAGTTCGTCTGATTCGTCCATCTTCGTCCTCCCTTTTGATCCGTTGGCCTTCTTTGGAACAAGTTCGTCTCGTTCGTCCTTCTTCGTCCCCCCATTTGATCCGCTGGCCTTCTTTGGACCATGTTCGTCTCGTTCGTCCATCTTCGTCCTCCCATTCGGTCCGTTGGCATTCTTTGGGCCAAGGTCGTCTCGTTCTTCCATCTTCGTCCTCCCATTTGCTCCGTTGGCCTTCTTTGGAACAAGTTCGTCTCGTTCATCCTTCTTCGTCGCCCCATTTGATCCGTTGGCCTTCTTTGGACCAAGTTCGTCTTATTCGTCCCTCTTCGTCCTCCCATTTCATCCGTTCACATTCTTTGGACCATGTTCGTCTCGTTCGTCCATCTGGGTCCTCCCATTTGATCTGTTGGCCTACTTTGGACCAAGTTCGTCTCGTTCGACCCTCTTCGTCCTCCCATTTGATTCGTTGGCCTTCTTTGCACCAAGTTCATCTCGTTCGTCCCACTTCGTCCTTCCATTTGACCAGTTGGCCTTCTTCGGACCAAGTTCGTCTCGTTCATCCATCTTTGTCCTCCCATTTGATCCATTGGCCTTGTTTGAACCAAGTTCATCTCGTTCGCCCATCTTCGTCCTCCGACTTCATCATCCCATTTGAGTTGTTGGCCTTCCTTGGACCAAGTTTGTCTCATTCGTCCATCTTTGACCTCCTTTTGATCCGTTGGCCTTGTTTAGACCAAGTTCGTCTCGTTTGTCCATGTTCGTCCCCCCATTTGAACCGTTACCTTCTATGGACCAACTTCGTCTTGTTCGTCCATCTTCGTGCTCCCATTATGTCCGTTAGCCTTCTTTAGACCAAGTTCGTCTCGTTCGTCCATCTTCGTCCGCCCATTTGATCCGTTGGCCTTCTTTGGACCAAGTTCGTCTCGTACGCCCATCTTCGTCCTCCCATTTGATCCGTTGACCTTCTTTGGAACAAGTTCCTCTCGTTCGTCCATCTTCATCCCCCATTTGATCCGTTGGCCTTCTTCGGACCAAGTTCGTCTCGTTCGTCCATCTTCGACTTCCCATTAGATCCGTTGGCCTACTTTGGACCAAGTTCGCCTCGTTCGTCCAGCTTCGTCCTCCCGTTTGGTCCGTTGGCATTCTTTGGACCAAGTTCGTCTCGTTCGTCTATCTTCGTCCTCCCATTTGCTCCGTTGGCCTTCTTTGCACCAAGTTCGTCTCGTTCATCCATCTTCGTCCTCCCATTTGATCCGTTGGCCTTGTTTGAACCAAGTTCATCTCGTTCGCCCATCTTCGTCCTCCCACTTCATCATCCCATTTGAGCTGTTGGCCTTCCTTGGACCAAGTTTGTCTCATTCGTCCATCTTTGACCTCCTTTTGATCCGTTGGCCTTGTTTAGACCAAGTTCGTCTCGTTCGTCCATGTTCGTCCCCCCATTTGATCCGTTACCTTCTTTGGACCAACTTCGTCTTGTTCGTCCATCTTCGTCCTCCCATTCGATCCGTTGACCTTCTTTGGAACAAGTTCCTCTCGTTCGTCCATCTTCGTCCCCCATTTGATCCGTCGGCCTTCTTGGGACCAAGTTCGTCTCGTTCGTCCATCTTCGACTTCCCATTTGATCCGTTGGCCTACTTTGGACCAAGTTCGCCTCGTTCGTCCATCTTCGTCCCCCCATTTGATTCGTTGGCCGTCTTTGGACCAAGTTTGTCTTCTTCGTCCATCTTCGTCCTCCCATTTGATCCGTTGGCCTTCTTTGGACCAAGTTCATCTCGTTCATCCATCTTCGTCCCCCCATTTGACCCCCCATTTGATCTATTGGCCTTCTTTGGACCAAGTTCGTCTCGTTCGTCCCACTCCGTTCTCCTATTTGATCCGTTGCCTTCTTTTAACCAAGTTCTTCTCGTTCGTCCATCTTCGTCCTCCCACTTGGTCCGTTGGCATTCTTTGGACCAAGTTTGTCTCGTTCGTGCATCTTCGTCCTCCCATTTCCTCCGTTGGCCTTCTTTGGACCATGTTCGTCTCGTTCGTCCATCTTCGTCCTCCCAATTGCTTCGTTGGGCTTCTTTGCACCAAGTTCGTCTCGTTCGTCGATCTTCGTCCTCCCATTTGATCCGTTGGCCTTGTTTGAACCAAGTTCATCTCGTTCGCCCATCTTCGTCCTCCCACTTCATCATCCCATTTGAGCTGTTGGCCTTCCTTGGACCAAGTTTGTCTCATTCGTCCATCTTTGACCTCCTTTTGATCCGTTGGCCTTGTTTAGACCAAGTTCGTCTCGTTCATCCATGTTCATCCCCCCATTTGATCCGTTACCTTCTTTGGACCAACTTCGTCTTGTTCGTCCATCTTCGTCCTCCCATTTGGTCCGTTAGCTTTCTTTAGACCAAGTTCGTCTCGTTCGTCCATCTTCGTCCGCCCATTTGATCCGTTGGCCTTCTTTGGACCAAGTTCGTCTCGTACACCCATCTTCGTCCTCCCATTTGATCCGTTGACCTTCTTTGGAACAAGTTCCTCTCGTTCGTCCATCTTCGTCCCCCATTTGATCTGTTGGCCTTCTTTGGACCAAGTGCGTCTCGTTCGTCCATCTTCGACTTCCCATTTGATCCGTTGGCCTACTTTGGACCAAGTTCGCCTCGTTCGTCCATCTTCGTCCCCCCATTTGATCCGTTGGCCTTCTTTGGACCAAGTTTGTCTTCTTCGTCCATCTTCGTCCTCCCATTTGATCCGTTGGCCTTCTTTGGACCAAGTTCATCTCGTTCGTCCATCTTCGTCCCCCCATTTGATCTATTGGCCTTCTTTGGACCAAGTTCGTCTCGTTCGTCCCACTCCGTCCTCCCATTTGATCTGTTGCCTTCTTTTAACCACGTTCTTCTCGTTCGTCCATCTTCGTCCTCCCACTTGGTCCGTTGGCATTCTTTGGACCAAGTTTGTCTCGTTCGTGCATCTTCGTCCTCCCATTTGCTCCGTTGGCGTTCTTTGGACCATGTTCGTCTCGTTCGTCCATCTTCGTCCTCCCATTTGCTCCGTTGGCCTTCTTTGCTCCAAGTTCGTGTCGTTCGTCCATCTTCGTCCTCCCATTTGGTCCGTTGGTATTCATTGGACAAAGTTCGTCTCGTTCGTCCATCTTCGTCCTCCCATTTGATCCGTTGGGCTTCTTTGCACCATGTTCGTCTCGTTCGTCCATCTTCGTCCTCCCATTTGATCCGTTGGTCTTCTTTGGACCATGTTCGTCTCGTTCGTCCAGCTTCGTCCTCCCATTTGGTCCGTTGGCATTCTTTGGACCAAGTTCGCCTCGTTCGTCCATATTCGTCCTCCCATTTGCTCGTTGGCCTTCTTTGCACCAAGTTCGTCTCGTTCGTCCATCTTCGTCCTCCCATTTGATCCGTTGGCCTTCTTTGGAACAAGTTCGTCTCGTTCATCCGTCTTCGTCCCACCGTTTGATCCGTTGGCCTTCTTTGGACCAAGTTCGTCTTATTCGTCCCTCTTCATCCTCCCATTTCATCCGTTGGCATTCTTTGGGCCAAGTTCGTCTCGTTCTTCCATCTTCGTCCTCCCATTTGCTCCGTTGGCCTTGTTTGGACCAAGTTCATCTTGTTCGCCCATTCGTCCTCCCACTTCATCATCCCATTTGAGCTGTTGGCCTTCCTTGGACCAAGTTTGTCTCATTCGTCCATCTTTGACCTCCATTTGATCCGTTGGCCTTGTTTCGACCAAGTTCGTCTCCTTCGTCCATGTTCGTCCCCCCATTTGATCCGTTACCTTCTTTGGACCAACTTCGTCTTGTTCGTCCATCTTCGTCCTCCCATTTGGTCTGTTAGCCTTCTTTGGACCAAGTTCATCTCGTTCGTCCATCTTCGTCCGCCCATTTGATCCGTTGGCCTTCTTTGGACCAAGTTCGTCTTATTCGTCCCTCTTCGTCCTCCCATTTGATCCGTTCACCTTCTTTGGACCAAGTTCGTCTCGTTCGTCCATCAGGGTCCTCCCATTTGATCCGTTGGCCTACTTTGGACCAAGTTCGTCTCGTTCGTCCATCTTCGTCCTCCCAGTTAGTCCGTTGGCATTCTTTGGAACAAAGTTCGTCTCGTTCGTCCATCTTCCTCCTCCCATTTGCTCCGTTGGCCTTCTTTGCACCAAGTTCGTCTCGTTCGTCCATCTTCGGCCTCCCTTTTGATCCGTTGGCCTTCTTTGGAACAAGTTCGTCTCGTTCGTCCTTCTTCGTCCCCCCATTTGATCCGTTGGCCTTCTTTGGACCAAGTTTGTCTTCTTCGTCCATCTTCGTCCTCCCATTTGATCCGTTGGCCTTCTTTGGACCAAGTTCATCTCGTTCGTCCATCTTCGTCCCCCCATTTGATCTATTGGCCTTCTTTGGACCAAGTTCGTCTCGTTCGTCCCACTCCGTCCTCCCATTTGATCCATTGCCTTCTTTTAACCAAGTTCTTCTCGTTCGTCCATCTTCGTCCTCCCACTTGGTCCGTTGGCATTCTTTGGACCAAGTTTCTCTCGTTCGTGCATCTTCGTCCACCCATTTGCTCCGTTGGCCTTCTTTGGACCATGTTCGTCTCGTTCGTCCATCTTCGTCCTCCCATTTGCTCCGTTGGCCTTCTTTGCACCAAGTTCGTCTCGTTCGTCCATCTTCGTCCTCCCAATTGGTTCGTTGGCATTGATTGGATAAAGTTCGTCTCGTTCGTCCATCTTCGTCCTCCCATTTGCTCCGTTGGGCTTCTTTGCACCAAGTTCGTCTCGTTCGTCCATCTTCGTCCTCTCATTTGATCCGTTGGCCTTCTTTGGAACAAGTTCATCTCGTTCGTCCTTCTTCGTCCCCCCATTTGATCCGTTGGCCTTCTTTGGACCATGTTCGTCTCGTTCATCCAGCTTCGTCCTCCCATTTGGTCCGTTGGCATTCTTTGGACCAAGTTCGTCTCGTTCGTCTATATTCGTCCTCCCATTTGCTCCGTTGGCCTTCTTTGCACCAAGTTCGTCTCGTTCATCCATCTTCGTCCTCCCATTTGATCCGTTGGCCTTGTTTGAACCAAGTTCATCTCGTTCGCCCATCTTCGTCCTCCCACTTCATCATCCCATTTGAGCTGTTGGCCTTCCTTGGACCAAGTTTGTCTCATTCGTCCATCTTTGACCTCCTTTTGATCCGTTGGCCTTGTTTAGACCAAGTTCGTCTCGTTCGTCCATGTTCGTCCCCCCATTTGATCCGTTACCTTCTTTGGACCAACTTCGTCTCGTTCGTGCATCTTCGTCCTCCCATTTGCTCCGTTGGCCTTCTTTGGACCATGTTCGTCTCGTTCGTCCATCTTCGTCCTCCCAATTGCTCCGTTGGGCTTCTTTGCACCAAGTTCGTCTCGTTCGTCCAACTTTACAACACCCTTTCTCATAAAAGGATGTTACAACATAAGTAACCTATTTTATCGGATATCCATATTAATTCTGATTAGATTATTCGTTATTTGAAAATATGAATGAATTTTTTTTTCTTTTCTTTTAACTGAAAGAGTATCTAATTTGAAACTTTCACTTAGAACTTTCACGCTTCGATAAACATCTCGCATCACAACAATTTACTAATAAGTAACATGGTCTCAACTAAACATAATTAATTTACATCATGTACACCAAGTAGTGTCATATAGTATAGTACAGTCATCCCAAAAGAAATATCCATACTACTGCCCATCTGGTTGAGTCAACTACAAAATAAGAACAAAAGAGTCCAACAGTCTATCTCTCCTTCTACCACAGCTCTAACATCAGGTTGCATCCTCTTCAAATGCTATCTGGAAGATAACTGCATCAGACTAAGCCTCCTGGCTCTGGTCATACCATCCAATTGGTGCCTCATCTATATGCATCATGTTCCAAAGAGCACAAAACATATAGGCAAGGGTGAAAAATCCTCATACACAAATAGCAAAGCAAAGAGACAACAGATATAGAAATATACCATATGTATCAGACACATTTACATTAAAAATTCATCAGGCACATATGCATTAGAAGATCATCTACCACTTACCCTTCTCAAGCACACGAGAACAAGATTTTCCTGCAAGTAAGACATTCTCACAGACACAATGAGAATAATCACAGTCACACAAATATCTCAGTATCAAACAATATGTCACATATCTCAGCATCAAACAACATATCATACACTCAGATATATTATAATGCATGTCACTTCTATTTCCCTTCACATCACCCTCGTAGTGCTCCAAGGAGACTTCCCTACCTCCAACACCATTGAGCGATCGGCTGTAGCAGACTTAACAGACTTATCAGATAGTCCCATCCGGACTTCATGATAAACATTCAGCTAAGCTACGTTTAAACCACTGTACCGTATCATGAATAGTCAAGTCAGTCAGATTTATCCAAGTCGGGTTGTGCGACTGCCTCGGCTCAGGGGTATTCACCTACACTGGCCACCTGAGGAATTTCGCAACCTGGATAATCCCAATAGGCAACTGTGGCCCAACTTGTCACTATTCCCAACCCCATCCGGGTTGTACTGCTCATCATTTGGCCATCCGCCAAAATCTCTTGGCCATCCGCCAAGGCTCTTTCTCTTTATGCATATGACATAACACGTTAAGCAAGCAATATCTCTTGGCCATCCGCCAAATCTCTTTATGCATAACACATTAAGCACACAATATCTCTTGGCCATCCGCCAAATCTCTTGGCCATCCGCCAAGGCTCTTTATACAAAATGACACCTACACTTAGCATACAAGGTATTCACTCTCAAGCATTTTAAGCTTTGGTTTCTCTTGTAATCATGTTAACCTCTTCTCTAGGTTATCATTTGCACAATCACATAAAATCTTCACTCTTGGTTATAGCATTATCACCTCTTAGGATATTCACATCTCATTGTGCATAATTCTTCTTCAACATGGCTCTTTCCTCTTTCACTCATACTCTTTATAAATCTTTGTCTTTTTAACTAAAGGCATTTTTTCAAAACCATTGCTTAAGTTCTAAAATTAATTAACCAAAATACTTACCAACCTTTATATTTAAAGTGTCATTTTCTCTTAAGCATTGTTATGAAAAAAAATTGGAAAAAAAATGATTTTCGCAAACACATTAATTTTCAAAAATGCTGGGTCCAGAACTGTTCACAGGCGCGAGAGTTTTTCACACCCGCGGTATGAACAGGGCTGTCCCCTGTTTTCCAGCTTTTCCCAACCGCGAGACTGGTCACACCCAGGGCGTACCAGCAGCTCGAAAATCCAATGCTTAACCAAAATAAAACATCTCTTTGCATAGTTAGGTCCAAATGAGTGAAAATAAGTTATGTTTACTATGTTTAGATCAATTCCAAGACACAACCTTCAATCATCAAGCCATGGTTTCAATCATCAAGGCAATGGAACACAATTACCGTTACACACCAAGCTCATCAACATGCACACACCCACGTTCATCATGCCATGAGTTAAACATATGCACAACCACAATCATTCAACCAACTCAAACCAAACATGGCATAAAACTCATCATGCATCCAAGTTAGAGCAAACACATCTCTCACCACATAGTTAGTTTACCATATCCAAGAGCCACTTACTCTTATGCACATCAAGGTCACAATCATGCAAACTAGCATCAAGCAAGGTTATTCATAATTAAGCCACTCAAAAGAAATCATATACATGGCATAATCATCACTCAAGGATCATATATAATCATGAGAACACAAAACTATATGGCTTACCAATCAACATGAACCCTAAGATAGCATAACATCCTCTTAATCAAAATAACACATACATAGCCCTAATATGTCCACTAGGCTTTGAAAATCATGTAGGAAGAACTTTCCCCTTACCAAGTTTATAGAAAACCCTAACCACCAACTTCTCCTTCTTCCGTCTCCTTCTCCTTCTTGCTTAGCTCTTGTAGCTTGTTGGTCACTAGATTAAGAACAAGCACTTAGATTTTGGCTAGCTTGGACAAGATTTTGGAAAGCACCACTTGGATTATGGCTATGGTGAAGAGACAAGATGAAAGTGCACAAGCAAAGAGCTCTCCCTCTTCTTCTCTCCCTGAAAATTTCGTGCAGCCCTCTCCCTTTTCCTAAGCCAAAAGATTTTTTCCTAAGCCATGATTACACTTAACCATGGTTTAACCCTAGTTAATCACTTGGACAAATCCTATTGGCTAACCACTCATGAGTCATGCATATTCAAGAAAATTCTACACTCTTCCTCTCAAGTGGAGCTGGGCGCTGCAGCTGTCCTCAAATGGGTTAAAATAATTTTTCACCTTAATCATGGTAAATGGTAAGTCTCCAAGGTAATTAAGTGTGGTAACTTTTGTATTTCATAGTAAAAATTGTCCAAACTTAACCTATTGGGGTAAAAACTCTCATGAACCTCATAATAAGTCCTAAGACATGAAAATAAGATGCCATAAAGGTCTTGGTTCAAAAAGATCAAGCTTAGAAGCACTACGGTAACTTTTCGGTTTTTACCGTAACCCGTAACTTAGGGTAAAAATGAACTTTCTCAGAAAAATTTCAGAAAATTTCTAAAACTCATAAATATTATAAAAACACAATTGGGTACTCTTTTGGTTGATTTTGGATCATTTCCTAAGCCTCTGGCATTTTCCTGCTCTCCCTGCTATCCTGTTCTTGTTCTACAGGGACCAAAACCGCAATTCTTTGTCTGTCATTCTAAAAATTCCCAAAATAATTTCTAAAATTCTAAAATAATATAAAACATCATTTTGCATCCTCAAAAATATTTCTAAACTTGTTCTGGTCTCTAAACCCGCTCACAGTTCCACCTAGTCCAACTATAGGGACCAAAACGGTAACATTTTTATCTGTTCTTCAGAAAATTCCCAAATAAATTTCTAAAATCTTCAAATATTGGAAAGTCACTATTGGTACCTTCAAATCTCTTTCTTCACCTAAATCTAGGGTTTCTACTTCACAAGGTCCTCCTTCTGTCTATTTACGGTAAACAGAATTATGTCTGCCACTCAACGTTTGACTTAAACTACTGATTTCTAACGTCAAGAAACTTTATCTATAAAATTTAATCTTTCTAAAATAAATCTAAGACATGCAAATCACATATCACCCATATAAAATATAATTAAAAACAGAGTCAAAAATCACGGACGTTACAATCTTCGTCCTCCCATTTGATCCGTTGGCCTTCTTTGGAACAAGTTCGTCTCGTTCGTCCTTCTTCGTCCCCCCATTTGATCTGTTGGCCTTCTTTGGACCATGTTCGTCTCGTTTGTCCAGCTTCCTCCTCCCATTTGGTCCGTTGGCATTCTTTGGACCAAGTTCGTCTCGTTCGTCTATCTTCGTCCTCCCATTTGCTCGTTGGCCTTCTTTGCACCAAGTTCGTCTCGTTCGTCCATCTTCGTCCTCCCATTTGATCCGTTGGCCTTCTTTGGAACATGTTCGTCTCGTTCATCCGTCTTCGTCCCCCCATTTGATCCGTTAGCCTTCTTTGGACCAAGTTCGTCTTATTCGTCCCTCTTCATCCTCCCATTTCATCCGTTGGCATTCTTTGGGCCAAGTTCGTCTCGTTCATCCATCTTCGTCCACCCATTTGATCCGTTGGCCTTGTTTGAACCAAGTTCATCTCGTTCGCCCATCTTCGTCCTCCCACTTCATCATCCCATTTGAGCTGTTGGCCTTCCTTGGACCAAGTTTGTCTCATTCGTCCATCTTTGACCTCCTTTTGATCCGTTGGCCTTGTTTAGACCAAGTTCGTCTCGTTCGTCCATGTTCGTCCCCCCATTTGATCCGTTACCTTCTTTGGACCAACTTCGTCTTGTTCATCCATCCTCGTCCTCCCATTTGGTCCGTTAGCTTTCTTTAGACCAAGTTCGTCTCGTACGCCCATCTTCGTCCTCCCATTTGATCCGTTGACCTTCTTTGGAACAAGTTCCTCTCGTTCGTCCATCTTCGTCCCCCATTTGATCCGTTGGCCTTCTTTGGACCAAGTTCGTCTCGTTCGTCCATCTTCGACTTCCCATTTGATCCGTTGGCCTACTTTGGACCAAGTTCGCCTCGTTTGTCCATCTTCGTCCCCCCATTTGATCCGTTGGCCTTCTTTGGACCAAGTTCGTCTCGTTCGTCCATCTTCGACTTCCCATTTGATCCGTTGGCCTACTTTGGACCAAGTTCGCCTCGTTTGTCCATCTTCGTCCCCCCATTTGATCCGTTGGCCTTCTTTGGACCAAGTTTGTCTTCTTCGTCCATCTTCGTCCTCCCATTTGATCCGTTGGCCTTCTTTGGACCAAGTTCATCTCGTTCGTCCATCTTCGTCCCCCCATTTGATCTATTGGCCTTATTTGGACCAAGTTCGTCTCGTTCGTCCCACTCCGTCCTCCCATTTGATCCGTTGCCTTCTTTTAACCAAGTTCTTCTCGTTCGTCCATCTTCGTCCTCCCACTTGGTCCGTTGGCATTCTTTGGACCATGTTTGTCTCGTTCGTGCATCTTCGTCCTCCCATTTGCTCCGTTTGCCTTCTTTGGACCATGTTCGTCTCGTTCGTGCATCTTCGTCCTCCCATTTGCTCCGTTGGCCATCTTTGCACCAAGTTCGCCTCGTTCGTCCATCTTCGTCCTCCCATTTGGTCCGTTGGCATTCATTGGACAAAGTTCATCTCGTTCGTCCATCTTCGTCCTCCCATTTGCTCCGTTGGCCTTCTTTGCACCAAGTTCGTCTCGTTCGTCCATCTTCCTCCTCCCATTTGATCCGTTGGCATTCTTTGGACCATGTTCGTCTCGTTCGTCCAGCTTCGTCCTCCCATTTGGTCCGTTGGCATTCTTTGGACCAAGTTCGTCTCGTTCGTCCATCTTCGTCCTCCCATTTGCTCCGTTGGCCTTCTTTGCACCAAGTTCGTCTCGTTCGTCCATCTTCGTCCTCCCATTTGATCCGTTGGCCTTCTTTGGAACAAGTTCGTCTCGTTCATCCGTCTTCGTCCCGCCATTTGATAATTTGGCCTTCTTTGAACCAAGTTCGTCTTATTCGTCCCTCTTCATCCTCCCATTTGATCCGTTGGCATTCTTTGGGCCAAGTTCGTCTCGTTCTTCCATCTTCGTCCTCCCATTTCCTCCGTTGGCCTTGTTTGGACCAAGTTCATCTTGTTCGCCCGTGTTCGTCCTCCCACTTCATCATCCCATTTGAGCTGTTGGCCTTCCTTGGACCATGTTTGTCTCATTCGTCCATCTTTGACCTCCATTTGATCCGTTGGCCTTGTTTCGACCAAGTTCGTCTCGTTCGTCCATGTTCGTCCCCCCATTTGATCCGTTACCTTCTTTGGACCAACTTCGTCTTGTTCGTCCATCTTCGTCCTCCCATTTGGACTGTTAGCCTTCTTTGGACCAAGTTCATCTCGTTCGTCCATCTTCGTCCGCCCATTTGATCCGTTGGCCTTCTTTGGACCAAGTTCGTCTTATTCGTCCCTCTTCATCCTCCCATTTGATCCGTTCACCTTCTTTGGACCAAGTTCGTCTCGTTCGTCCATCAGGGTCCTCCCATTTGATCCGTTGGCCAACTTTGGACCAAGTTCGTCTCGTTCGTCCATCAGGGTCCTCCCATTTGATCCGTTGGCCTACTTTGGACCAAGTTCGTCTCGTTCGTCCATCTTCGTCCTCCCATTAGATCCGTTGGCCAACTTTTGATCAAGTTCATCTCGTTCGTCCATCTTCGTCCTCCCATTTGCTCCGTTGGCCTTGTTTGGACCAAGTTCGTCTAGTTCGTCCATGTTCGTCCCCCATTTGATCCGTTACCTTCTTTGGACCAACTTCGTCTTGTTCGTCCATCTTCGTCCTCCCATTTGGTCTGTTAGCCTTCTTTGTCACAAGTTCATCTCGTTCGTTCATCTCGTTCGTCCATCTTCGTCCTCCCATTTGGTCCGTTGGCATTATTTGGACCAAGTTCGTCTCGTTCGTCCATCTTCGTCCTCCCACTTCATCATCCCATTTGAGCTGTTGGCCTTCCTTGGACCAAGTTTGTCTCATTCGTCCATCTTTGACCTCCTTTTGATCCGTTGGCCTTGTTTAGACCAAGTTCGTCTCGTTCGTCCATGTTCGTCCCCCCATTTGATCCGTTACCTTCTTTGGACCAAGTTCGTCTTGTTCGTCCATCTTCGTCCTCGCATTTGATCCGTTGGCCTTCCTTGGACCAAGTTCGTCTCATTCGTCCATCTTTGACCTCCATTTGATCAGTTGGCCTTCTTCGGACCAAGTTCGTCTCGTTCGCCCATCTTCGTCCTCCCACTTCATCATCCCATTTGAGCTGTTGGCCTTCCTTGGACCAAGTTTGTCTCATTCGTCCATCTTTGACCTCCTTTTGATCCGTTGGCCTTGTTTAGACCAAGTTCGTCTCGTTCGTCCATGTTCGTCCCCCCATTTGATCCGTTACCTTCTTTGGACCAACTTCGTCTTGTTCGTCCATCTTCGTCCTCCCATTTGGTCCTTTAGCCTTCTTTAGACCAAGTTCGTCTCGTTCGTCCATCTTCGTCCGCTCATTTGATCCGTTGGCCTTCTTTGGACCAAGTTCGTCTCGTACGCCCATCTTCATCCTCCCATTTGATTCGTTGACCTTCTTTGGAACAAGTTCCTCTCGTTCGTCCATCTTCGTCCCCCATTTGATCCGTTGGCCATCTTTGGACCAAGTTCGTCTCGTTCGTCCATCTTCGACTTCCCATTTGATCCGTTGGCCTACTTTGGACCAAGTTCGCCTCGTTCGTCCATCTTCGTCCCCCCATTTGATCCATTGGCCTTCTTTGGACCAAGTTTGTCTTCTTCGTCCTTCTTCGTCCTCCCATTTGATCCGTTGGCCTTCTTTGGACCAAGTTCATCTTGTTCGTCCATCTTCGTCCCACCATTTGATCTATTGGCCTTCTTTGGACCAAGTTCGTCTCGTTCGTCCCACTCCGTCCTCCCATTTGATCCGTTGCCTTCTTTTAACCAAGTTCTTCTCGTTCGTCCATCTTCGTCTTCCCACTTGGTCCGTTGGCATTCTTTGGACCAATTTTGTCTCGTTCGTGCATCTTCGTGCTCCCATTTGCTCCGTTGGCCTTCTTTGGACCATGTTCGCCTCGTTCGTCCATCTTCGTCCTCCCATTTGCTCCGTTCGCCTTGTTTGTACCAAGTTCGTCTCGTTCGTCCATCTTCGTCCTCCCATTTGGTCCGTTGGCCTTCTTTGGAACAAGTTCGTCTCGTTCGTCCTTCTTTGTCCCCCCATTTGATCCGTTGGCCTTCTTTGGACCATGTTCGTCTCGTTCGTCCAGCTTCGTCTCCCCATTTGGTCCGTTGGCATTTTTTGGACCAAGTTCATCTCGTTCGTCCATCTTCGTCCTCCCATTTCCTCCGTTGGCCTTCTTTGCACCAAGTTCGTCTCGTTCATCCGTCTTCGTCCCCCCATTTGATCCGTTGCCCTTCTTTGGACCAAGTTCGTCTTATTCGTCCCTCTTCATCCTCCCATTTGATCCGTTGGCATTCTTTGGGCCAAGTTCGTCTCGTTCTTCCATCTTCGTCCTCCCATTTCCTCCGTTGGCCTTGTTTGGACCAAGTTCATCTTGTTCGCCCGTGTTCGTCCTCCCACTTCATCATCCCATTTGAGCTGTTGGCCTTCCTTGGACCAAGTTTGTCTCATTCGTCCATCTTTGACCTCCATTTGATCCATTGGCCTTGTTTCGACCAAGTTCGTCTCGTTCGTCCATGTTTGTCCCCCCATTTGATCCGTTACCTTCTTTGGACCAACTTCGTCTTGTTCGTCCATCTTCGTCCTCCCATTTGGACTGTTAGCCTTCTTCGGACCAAGTTCATCTCGTTCGTCCATCTTCGTCCGCCCATTTGATCCGTTGGCCTTCTTTGGACCAAGTTCGTCTTATTCGTCCCTCTTCATCCTCCCATTTGATCCGTTGGCATTCTTTGGGCCAAGTTCGTCTCGTTCTTCCATCTTCGTCCTCCCATTTCCTCCGTTGGCCTTGTTTGGACCAAGTTCATCTTGTTCGCCCGTGTTCGTCCTCCCACTTCATCATCCCATTTGAGCTGTTGGCCTTCCTTGGACCAAGTTTGTCTCATTCGTCCATCTTTGACCTCCATTTGATCCATTGGCCTTGTTTCGACCAAGTTCGTCTCGTTCGTCCATGTTCGTCCCCCCATTTGATCCGTTACCTTCTTTGGACCAACTTCGTCTTGTTCGTCCATCTTCGTCCTCCCATTTGGACTGTTAGCCTTCTTCGGACCTAGTTCGTCTCGTACGCCCATCTTCGTCCTCCCATTTGATCCGTTGACCTTCTTTGGAACAAGTTCCTCTCGTTCGTCCATCTTCGTCCCCCATTTGATCCGTTGGCCTTCTTTGGACCAAGTTCGTCTCGTTCGTCCATCTTCGACTTCCCATTTGATCCGTTGGCCTACTTTGGACCAAGTTCGCCTCGTTTGTCCATCTTCGTCCCCCCATTTGATCCGTTGGCCTTCTTTGGACCAAGTTCGTCTCGTTCGTCCATCTTCGACTTCCCATTTGATCCGTTGGCCTACTTTGGACCAAGTTCGCCTCGTTTGTCCATCTTCGTCCCCCCATTTGATCCGTTGGCCTTCTTTGGACCAAGTTCATCTCGTTCGTCCATCTTCGTCCCCCCATTTGATCTATTGGCCTTATTTGGACCAAGTTCGTCTCGTTCGTCCCACTCCGTCCTCCCATTTGATCCGTTGCCTTCTTTTAACCAAGTTCTTCTCGTTCGTCCATCTTCGTCCTCCCACTTGGTCCGTTGGCATTCTTTGGACCAAGTTTGTCTCGTTCGTGCATCTTCGTCCTCCCATTTGCTCCGTTGGCCTTCTTTGGACCATGTTCGTCTCGTTCGTTCATCTTCGTCCTCCCATTTGCTCCGTTGGTATTCTTTGGAACAAGTTCGTCTCGTTCGTCCATCTTCGTCCTCCCATTTGCTCCGTTGGCCTTCTTTGCACCAAGTTCGTCTCGTTCGTCCATCTTCGTCCTCCCATTTGATCCGTTGGCCTTCTTTGGAACAAGTTCGTCTCGTTCATCCGTCTTCGTCCCCCCATTTGATCCGTTGGCCTTCTTTGAACCAAGTTCGTCTTATTCGTCCCTCTTCATCCTCCCATTTGATCCGTTGGCATTCTTTGGGCCAAGTTCGTCTCGTTCTTCCATCTTCGTCCTCCCATTTCCTCCATTGGCCTTGTTTGGACCAAGTTCATCTTGTTCGCCCGTGTTCGTCCTCCCACTTCATCATCCCATTTGAGCTGTTGGCCTTCCTTGGACCATGTTTGTCTCATTCGTCCATCTTTGACCTCCATTTGATCCGTTGGCCTTGTTTCGACCAAGTTCGTCTCGTTCGTCCATGTTCGTCCCCCCATTTGATCCGTTACCTTCTTTGGACCAACTTCGTCTTCTTCGTCCATCTTCGTCCTCCCATTTGGACTGTTAGCCTTCTTTGGACCAAGTTCATCTCGTTCGTCCATCTTCGTCCGCCCATTTGATCCGTTGGCCTTCTTTGGACCAAGTTCGTCTTATTCGTCCCTCTTCATCCTCCCATTTGATCCGTTCACCTTCTTTGGACCAAGTTCGTCTCGTTCGTCCATCAGGGTCCTCCCATTTGATCCGTTGGCCAACTTTGGACCAAGTTCGTCTCGTTCGTCCATCAGGGTCCTCCCATTTGATCCGTTGGCCTACTTTGGACCAAGTTCGTCTCGTTCGTCCATCTTCGTCCTCCCATTAGATCCGTTGGCCAACTTTTGATCAAGTTCATCTCGTTCGTCCATCTTCGTCCTCCCATTTGCTCCGTTGGCCTTGTTTGGACCAAGTTCGTCTAGTTCGTCCATGTTCGTCCCCCATTTGATCCGTTACCTTCTTTGGACCAACTTCGTCTTGTTCGTCCATCTTCGTCCTCCCATTTGGTCTGTTAGCCTTCTTTGTCACAAGTTCATCTCGTTCGTCCATCTTCGTCCTCCCATTTGGTCCGTTGGCATTATTTGGACCAAGTTCGTCTCGTTCGTCCATCTTCGTCCTCCCACTTCATCATCCCATTTGAGCTGTTGGCCTTCCTTGGACCAAGTTTGTCTCATTCGTCCATCTTTGACCTCCTTTTGATCCGTTGGCCTTGTTTAGACCAAGTTCGTCTCGTTCGTCCATGTTCGTCCCCCCATTTGATCCGTTTCCTTCTTTGGACCAAGTTCGTCTTGTTCGTCCATCTTCGTCCTCGCATTTGATCCGTTGGCCTTCCTTGGACCAAGTTCGTCTCATTCGTCCATCTTTGACCTCCATTTGATCAGTTGGCCTTCTTCGGACCAAGTTCGTCTCGTTCGCCCATCTTCGTCCTCCCACTTCATCATCCCGTTTGAGCTGTTGGCCTTCCTTGGACCAAGTTTGTCTCATTCGTCCATCTTTGACCTCCTTTTGATCCGTTGGCCTTGTTTAGACCAAGTTCGTCTCGTTCGTCCATGTTCGTCCCCCCATTTGATCCGTTACCTTCTTTGGACCAACTTCGTCTTGTTCGTCCATCTTCGTCCTCCCATTTGGTCCTTTAGCCTTCTTTAGACCAAGTTCGTCTCGTTCGTCCATCTTCGTCCGCCCATTTGATCCGTTGGCCTTCTTTGGACCAAGTTCGTCTCGTACGCCCATCTTCATCCTCCCATTTGATTCGTTGACCTTCTTTGGAACAAGTTCCTCTCGTTCGTCCATCTTCGTCCCCCATTTGATCCGTTGGCCATCTTTGGACCAAGTTCGTCTCGTTCGTCCATCTTCGACTTCCCATTTGATCCGTTGGCCTACTTTGGACCAAGTTCGCCTCGTTCGTCCATCTTCGTCCCCCCATTTGATCCATTGGCCTTCTTTGGACCAAGTTTGTCTTCTTCGTCCTTCTTCGTCCTCCCATTTGATCCGTTGGCCTTCTTTGGACCAAGTTCATCTTGTTCGTCCATCTTCGTCCCCCCATTTGATCTATTGGCCTTCTTTGGACCAAGTTCGTCTCGTTCGTCCCACTCCGTCCTCCCATTTGATCCGTTGCCTTCTTTTAACCAAGTTCTTCTCGTTCGTCCATCTTCGTCTTCCCACTTGGTCCGTTGGCATTCTTTGGACCAATTTTGTCTCGTTCGTGCATCTTCGTGCTCCCATTTGCTCCGTTGGCATTCTTTGGACCATGTTCGCCTCGTTCGTCCATCTTCGTCCTCCCATTTGCTCCGTTCGCCTTGTTTGTACCAAGTTCGTCTCGTTCGTCCATCTTCGTCCTCCCATTTGGTCCGTTGGCATTCATTGGACAAAGTTCGTCTCGTTCGTCCATCTTCGTCCTCCCATTTGATCCGTTGGCCTTCTTTGGAACAAGTTCGTCTCGTTCGTCCTTCTTTGTCCCCCCATTTGATCCGTTGGCCTTCTTTGGACCTTGTTCGTCTCGTTCGTCCAGCTTCGTCCCCCCATTTGGTCCGTTGGCATTTTTTGGACCAAGTTCGTCTCGTTCGTCCATCTTCGTCCTCCCATTTCCTCCGTTGGCCTTCTTTGCACCAAGTTCGTCTCGTTCATCCGTCTTCGTCCCCCCATTTGATCCGTTGGCCTTCTTTGGACCAAGATCGTCTTATTCGTCCCTCTTCATCCTCCCATTTGATCCGTTGGCATTCTTTGGGCCAAGTTCGTCTCGTTCTTCCATCTTCGTCCTCCCATTTCCTCCGTTGGCCTTGTTTGGACCAAGTTCATCTTGTTCGCCCGTGTTCGTCCTCCCACTTCATCATCCCATTTGAGCTGTTGGCCTTCCTTGGACCAAGTTTGTCTCATTCGTCCATCTTTGACCTCCATTTGATCCATTGGCCTTGTTTCGACCAAGTTCGTCTCGTTCGTCCATGTTCGTCCCCCCATTTGATCCGTTACCTTCTTTGGACCAACTTCGTCTTGTTCGTCCATCTTCGTCCTCCCATTTGGACTGTTCGCCTTCTTCCGACCAACGTCATCTCGTTCGTCCATCTTCGTCCGCCCATTTGATCCGTTGGCCTTCTTTGGACCAAGTTCGTCTTATTCGTCCCTCTTCGTCCTCCCATTTGATCCGTTCACCTTCTTTGGACCAAGTTCGTCTCGTTCGTCCATCAGGGTCCTCCCATTTGATCCGTTGGCCAACTTTGGACCAAGTTCGTCTCGTTCGTCCATCAGGGTCCTCCCATTTGATCCGTTGGCCTACTTTGGACCAAGTTCGTCTCGTTCGTCCATCTTCGTCCTCCCATTAGATCCGTTGGCCAAGTTTTGATCAAGTTCGTCTCGTTCGTCCATCTTCGTCCTCCCATTTGCTCCGTTGGCCTTGTTTGGACTAAGTTCGTCCCGTTCGTCCATGTTCGTCCCCCATTTGATCCGTTACCTTCTTTGGACCAACTTCGTCTTGTTCGTCCATCTTCGTCCTCCCATTTGGTCTGTTAGCCTTCTTTGTCACAAGTTCATCTCGTTCGTCCATCTTCGTCCTCCCATTTGGTCCGTTGGCATTATTTGGACCAAGTTCGTCTCGTTCGTCCATCTTCGTCCTCCCACTTCATCATCCCATTTGAGCTGTTGGCCTTCCTTGGACCAAGTTTGTCTCATTCGTCCATCTTTGACCTCCTTTTGATCCGTTGGCCTTGTTTAGACAAAGTTCATCTCGTTCGTCCATGTTTGTCCCCCCATTTGATCTGTTACCTTCTTTGGACCAAGTTCGTCTTGTTCGTCCATCTTCGTCCTCGCATTTGATCCGTTGGCCTTCCTTGGACCAAGTTCGTCTCATTCGTCCATCTTTGACCTCCATTTGATCAGTTGGCCTTCTTCGGACCAAGTTCGTCTCGTTCGCCCATCTTCGTCCTTCCACTTCATCATCCCATTTGAGCTGTTGGCCTTCCTTGGACCAAGTTTGTCTCATTCGTCCATCTTTGACCTCCTTTTGATCCATTGGCCTTGTTTAGACCAAGTTCGTCTCGTTCGTCCATGTCCGTCCCCCCATTTGATCCGTTACCTTCTTTGGACTAACTTCGTCTTGTTCGTCCATCTTCGTCCTCCCATTTGGTCCTTTAGCCTTCTTTAGACCAAGTTCATCTCGTTCGTCCATCTTCGTCCGCCCATTTGATCCGTTGGCCTTCTTTGGACCAAGTTCGTCTCGTACGCCCATCTTCGTCCTCCCATTTGATTCGTTGACCTTCTTTGGAACAAGTTCCTCTCGTTCGTCCATCTTCGTCCTCCCATTTGCTCCGTTCGCCTTGTTTGTACCAAGTTCGTCTCGTTCGTCCATCTTCATCCTCCCATTTGGTCCGTTGGCATTCATTGGACAAAGTTCGTCTCGTTCGTCCATCTTCGTCCTCCCATTTGATCCGTTGGCCTTCTTTGGAACAAGTTCGTCTCGTTCATCCTTCTTTGTCCCCCCATTTGATCCGTTGGCCTTCTTTGGACCATGTTCGTCTCGTTCGTCCAGCTTCGTCCCCCCATTTGGTCCGTTGGCATTTTTTGGACCAAGTTCGTCTCGTTCGTCCATCTTCGTCCTCCCATTTCCTCCGTTGGCCTTCTTTGCACCAAGTTCGTCTCGTTCTTCCATCTTCGTCCTCCCATTTCCTCCGTTGGCCTTGTTTGGACCAAGTTCATCTTGTTCGCCCGTGTTCATCCTCCCACTTCATCATCCCATTTGAGCTGTTGGCCTTCCTTGGACCAAGTTTGTCTCATTCGTCCATCTTTGACCTCCATTTGATCCATTGGCCTTGTTTCGACCAAGTTCGTCTCGTTCGTCCATGTTCGTCCTCCCATTTGATCCGTTACCTTCTTTGGACCAACTTCGTCTTGTTCGTCCATCTTCGTCCTCCCATTTGGACTGTTAGCCTTCTTCGGACCAACTTCATCTCGTTCGTCCATCTTCGTCCGCCCATTTGATCCGTTGGCCTTCTTTGGACCAAGTTCGTCTTATTCGTCCCTCTTCGTCCTCCCATTTGATCCGTTCACCTTCTTTGGACCAAGTTCGTCTCGTTCGTCCATCAGGGTCCTCCCATTTGATCCGTTGGCCAACTTTGGACCAAGTTCGTCTCGTTCGTCCATCAGGGTCCTCCCATTTGATCCGTTGGCCTACTTTGGACCAAGTTCATCTCGTTCATCCGTGTTCGTCCCCCCATTTGATCCGTTGGCCTTCTTTGGAACAAGTTCCTCTCGTTCGTCCATCTTCGTCCCCCCATTTGATCCGTTGGCCTTCTTTGGACGAAGTTCGTCTCATTCGTGCATCTTCGACTTCCCATTTGATCCGTTTGCCTACTTTGGACCAAGTTCGCCTCGTTCGTCCATCTTCGTCCCCCCATTTGATCCGTTGGCCTTCTTTGGACAAAGTTCGTCTCGTTGGTCCATCTTCGTCCTCCCATTTGGTCCGTTGGCATTCTTTGGACCAAGTTCGTCTCGTTCGTCCATCTTCGTCTTCCCATCTTCGTCTTCCCATTTGCTCCGTTGTCTTCTTCGTCCATATTCGTCCTCCCATTTGATCCGTTGGCCTTCCTTGGACCAAGTTCGTCTCATTCGTCCATCTTTGACCTCCATTTGATCCGGTGGCCTTCTTTGGACCAAGTTTGTCTCGTTCGTCCTTCTTCGTCCCCCCATTTGATCCGTTGGCCTTCTTTTGACCAAGTTTGTCTTGTTCATCCATCTTCGTCCTCCCATTTGATCCGTTACCTTCTTTGGACGAAGTTCGTCTCGTTCTTCCGTCTTCGTCCTCCCATTTGCTCCGTTGGCCTTCTTTGCATCAAGTTCGTTTCGTTCGTCCATCGTCATCCTCCCATTTGATCCGTTGGCCTTCTTTGGAACAAGTTCGTCTCGTTCATCCTTCTTCGTCCTCCCATTTGATCCGTTGGCATTCTTTGGACCAAGTTCGTCTCGTTCGTCCATCTCGGTCCTCCCATTTGATCCGTTGGCCTACTTTGGACCAAAGTCGTCTCGTTCGTCGATCTCCGTCCTTCCATTTGATCCGTTGGCCTACTTTGGACCAAGTTCGTCTCGTTCGTCCATCGTCGTCCTCCGATTTGATCTGTTGGCCTTCTTTGGGCCAAGTTCGTCTCGTTCGTCCATCTTCGTCCTACCACTTGATCCGTTGGATTTCTTTGGGCCAAGTTCGTCTCGTCCGCCCATCTAGGTCCTCCCATTTGATCCGTTAGCCTTCTTTGGACCAAGGTCATCTGGTTCGTCCATCTTCGTCCCCCCATTTGATCTGTTGGCCTTCTTTGGACCAAGTTAGTCTCGTTCGTCCCACTCCGTCCCTCCATTTGATCCGTTGGCCTTCTTTGGACCAAGTTCGTCTTATTCGTCCCTCTTCGTCCTCCCATTTGATCCGTTCACCTTCTTTGGACCATGTTCGTCTCGTTCGTCCATCTTCGTCCCCCCATTTGATCTGTTGGCCTTCTTTGGACCAAGTTCGTCTCGTTCGTCCCACTCCGTCCTCCCATCTGATCCGTTGCCTTCTTTGGACCGAGTTTGTCTTATTCATCCATCTTCATCCTCCCATTTGATCCGTTACTTTCTTTGGACCAAGTTCGTCTCGTTCGTCCATCTGGGTCTTTCGATTTGATCCGTTGGCCTTCTTTGGAACAAGTTCATCTCGTTCTTCCCACTTCTTCCTCTCATTTGATCCGTTGGCATTCTTCGGACCATGTTCGTGTCATTCATCCATCTTAGTCCTCCCATTTGATCCGTTGGCCTTGTTTGAACCAAGTTCGTCTCGTTCGTCCATCTTCGTCCTCCCATTTGATCCGTTGGCCTCCTTTGGACCAAGTTCGTCTCGTTCATCCATCTTAGTCCTCCCATTTGATCCGTTGGCCTTCTTTGGACCAAGTTCATCTAGTTCTTCCCACTTCTTCCTCCCATTTGATCCGTTGGCCTTCTTCGGACCATGTTCGTCTCGTTCATCCATCTTCGTCCTCCCATTTGATTCGTTGGCCTTCTTTGGACCAAGTTCATCTCGCTCGTCCCACTTCGTCGTCCCATTTGATCATTTGGCCTTCTTCGGACCAAGTTCGTGTCGTTCATCCATCTTCGTCCTCCCATTTGATCCGTTGGCCTTGTTTGAACCAAGTTCATCTCGTTCGCCCATCTTCGTCCTCCCACTTCATCATCCCATTTGAGCTATTGGCCTTCCTTGGACCAAGTTTGTCCCATTCGTCCATCTTTGACCTCCATTTGATCCGTTGGCCTTGTTTAGACCAAGTTCGTCTCGTTCGCCCATGTTCGTCCCCCCATTTGATCCGTTACCTTCTTTGGACCAACTTCGTCTTGTTCGTTCATCTTCGTCCTCCCATTTGGTCCGTTAGCCTTCTTTGGAAAAAGTTCGTCTCGTTCGTCCATCTTCGTCCGCCCATTTGCTCCGTTGGCCTTCTTTGGACCAAGTTCGTCTCGTACGCCTATCTTCGTCCTCTCGTTTGATCCGTTGGCGTTCTTTGGAACAAGTTCCTCTCGTTCGTCCATCTTCGTCCCCACATTTGATCCCTTGGCCTTCTTTGGACCATGTTCGTCTCGTTCGTCGATCTTTGTCTTCCCAGTTGATCCGTTGGCCTACTTTGGACCAAGTTCGCCTCGTTCGTCCATATTCGTCCCCCCATTTGATCCGTTGGCCTTCTTTGGACCAAGTTTGTCTTATTCGTCCATCTTCATCCATCTTTGACCTCCATTTGATCCGTTGGCCTTCTTTGGACCAAGTTCGTCTCGTTCGTCCATCTTCGTCCTCCCATTTTCTCTGTTGGCCTTCTTTGGACCATGTGCGTCTTATTCGTTCTCCCATTTAATTCGTTGGCCGTCTTTGCACCAAGTTCGTCTCGTTCGTCCATCTGGGTCCTCCCATTTGATCCGTTGGCCTACTTTGGACCAAGTTCGTCTCGTTCGTCCAACTTCGTCCTCCGATTTGATCCGTTGGCCATCTTTGGACCAAGTTCGTCTCGTTCGTCCATCTTTGTCATCCGAATTGATCCGTTGGCCTTCTTTGGACCAAGTTCGTCTCGATCGTCCATCTTCGTCCTCCCACTTGATTCGTTGGCCTTCTTTGGACCAAGTTCGTCTCGTTCGTCCATCTTCGCCCTCCCATTTGATCCGTTGCCCTTCTTTGGACCAAGTTCGTCTCGCTCGTTCAACTTCGTCCTCCCATTTGATCCATTGGCATTCCTTGGACCAAGTTCGTCTCATTCGTCCATCTTTGACCTCCATGTGATCCGTTGGCTTTCTTTGGACCAAGTTCATCTCGTTCGTCCATCTTCGTCCCCCCATTTGATCTGTTGGCCTACTTTGGGACAAGTTCGTCTCGTTCGTCCATCTTCGTCTCCTCATTTGATCCGTTGGCCTTCTTTGGACCGAGTTTGTCTTATTCATCCATCTTCGTCCTCCCATTTGATCCGTTACTTTCTTTGGACCAAGTTCGTCTCGTTCGTCCATCTGGGTCTTCCGATTTGATCCGTTGGCCTTCTTTGGAACAAGTTCATCTTTTTCTTCCCACTTCTTCCTCTCATTTGATCCGTTCGCATTTTTCGGACCATGTTCGTGTCGTTCATCCATCTTAGTCCTCCCATTTGATTCGTTGGCCTTGTTTGAACCAAGTTCGTCTCGTTCGTCCATCTTCGTCCTCCCATTTGGTCCGTTGGCCTCCTTTGGACCAAGTTCGTCTCGTTCGTTCAACTTCGTCCTCCCATTTGATCCATTGGCATTCCTTGGACCATGTTCATCTCATTCGTCCATCTTTGACCTCCATTTGATCCGTTGGCCTTCTTTGGACCAAGTTCGTCTCGTTCGTCCATCTTCGTCCCCCCATTTCATCTGATGACATTCTTTGGACCATGTTTGTCTTATTCATCCATCTTCGTCCTCCCATTTGATTCGTTACCTTCTTTGGACCAAGTTCATCTCGTTCGTCCATCTGGGTCTTCGCATTTGATCCGTTGCCCATCTTTGGACCAAGTTCATCTCGTTCTTCCCACTTCTTCCTCCCATTTGATCCGTTGGCCTTCATCGGACCAAGTTCGTCTCGTTCATCCATCTTCGTCCTCCCATTTGATTCGTTGGCCTTCTTTGGACCAAGTTCATCTCGCTCGTCCCACTTCGTCCTCCCATTTGATCATTTGGCCTTCTTCGGACCAAGTTCGTGTCGTTCATCCATCTTCGTCCTCCCATTTGATCCGTTGGCCTTGTTTGAACCAAGTTCATCTCGTTCGCCCATCTTCGTCCTCACACTTCGTCATCCCATTTGAGCTATTGGCCTTCCTTGGACCAAGTTTGTCCCATTCGTCCATCTTTGACCTCCATTTGATCCGTTGGCCTTGTTTAGACCAAGTTCGTCTCGTTCGCCCATGTTCGTCCCCCCATTTGATCCGTTACCTTCTTTGGACCAACTTCGTCTCGTTCGTCCATCTTCGTCCGCCCATTTGCTCCGTTGGCCTTCTTTGGACCAAGTTCGTCTCGTACGCCTATCTTCGTCCTCCCGTTTGATCCGTTGGCCTTCTTTGGAACAAGTTCCTCTCGTTCGTCCATCTTCGTCCCCACATTTGATCCCTTGGCCTTCTTTGGACCATACTTGTCTCGTTAGTCAATCTTTGTCTTCCCAGCTGATCCGTTGGCCTACTTTGGACCAAGTTCGCCTCGTTCGTCCATATTCGTCCCCCCATTTGATCCGTTGGCCTTCTTTGGACCAAGTTTGTCTTATTCGTCCATCTTCATCCATCTTTGACCTCCATTTGATCTGTTGGCCTTCTTTGGACCAAGTTCGTCTCGTTCGTCCATCTTCGTCCTCCCATTTGGTCCGTTGGCATTCTTTGGACCAGTTCGTCTCGTTCGTCCATCTTCGTCCTCCCATTTGCTCTGTTAGCCTTCTTTGCACCAAGTTTGTCTCGTTCGTCCTTCTTCGTCCCCCCATTTGATCCATTGGCCTTCTTTGGACCATGTTCGTCTTATTCGTCCTCCCCTTTAATCCGTTGGCCTTCTTTGGACCAAGTTCGTCTCGTTCGTCCATCTGGGTCCTCCCATTTGATCCGTTGGCCTACTTTGGACCAAGTTCGTCTCTTTTGTCCAACTTCGTCCTCCGATTTGATACGATGGCCATCTTTGGACCAAGTTCGTCTCGTTCGTCCATCTTTGTCCTCCGAATTGATCCGTTGGCCTTCTTTGGACCAACTTCGTCTCGTTCGTCCATCTTCGTCCTCCCACTTGATTTGTTGGCCTTCTTTGGACCAAGTTCGTCTCGTTCGTCCATCTTCGCCTCCCATTTGATCCGTTAGCCTTCTTTGGACGAAGTTCGTCTCGTTCGTCCATCTTCGCCTTCCCATTTGATCCGTTGGCCTCCTTTAGAACAAGTTCGTCTCATTCGTCCATCTGGAGGACTAAGTTCGTCTCGTTCGTCCATCTTCGTCCACCCATTTGATCCGTTGGCCTCCTTTGGACCAAGTTCGTCTCGCTTGTCCAGCTTCGTCCTCCCATTTGTTCTGTTGGCCTTCTTTGGAACAAGTTCGTCTCGTTCATCCATCTTCGCCTTCCCATTTGATTCGTTGGCCTCCTTTGGACCAAGTTCGTCTCGCTCGTCCCACCCCGTCCTCCCATTTGATCCGTTGGCCTTCTTTGAACCAAGTTCTTCTCGTTCGTCCATCTTCGTCCTGCCACTTGGTCTGGTTGCATTCTTTGGACCAAGTTCGTCTCGTTCGTCCTCCCATTTGATCTGTTGGACTACTTTGGACCAAGTTCGTCTTGTTCGTCCATCTTTGTCCTCCCATTTGATCTGTTGGCCTCCTTTGGACAAAGTTCGTCTCGTTCGTTCAACTTCGTCCGCCCATTTGATCCATTGGCATTCCTTGGACCAATTTCGTCTCATTCGTCCATCTTTGACCTCCATTTGATCCGTTGGCCTTCTTTGGACCAAGTTCGTCTCGTTAGTCCATCTTCGTCCTCGCATTTGGTCCGTTGGCCTACTTTGGACCAAGTTCGTCTCGTTCGTCCTCTTCGTCCTTCCATTTGATCCATTGGCCTCCTTTGGACCAAGTTCGTCTCTTTCGTCCATCTGGGTCCAACCACTTGATCTGTTGGCCTTCTTTGGACCAAGTTCGTCTCGTTCGTCCATCTTCGTCCTCCCATTTGGTCCGTTGGCATTCTTTGGACCAGTTCGTCTCGTTCGTCCATCTTCGTCCTCCCATTTGCTCTGTTGGCCTTCTTTGCACCAAGTTTGTCTCGTTCGTCCTTCTTCGTCCCCCCATTTGATCCATTGGCCTTCTTTGGACCATGTTCGTCTTATTCGTCCTCCCCTTTAATCCGTTGGCCTTCTTTGGACCAAGTTCGTCTCGTTCGTCCATCTGGGTCCTCCCATTTGATCCGTTGGCCTACTTTGGACCAAGTTCGTCTCTTTTGTCCAACTTCGTCCTCCGATTTGATACGATGGCCATCTTTGGACCAAGTTCGTCTCGTTCGTCCATCTTTGTCCTCCGAATTGATCCGTTGGCCTTCTTTGGACCAACTTCGTCTCGTTCGTCCATCTTCGTCCTCCCACTTGATTTGTTGGCCTTCTTTGGACCAAGTTCGTCTCGTTCGTCCATCTTCGCCTCCCATTTGATCCGTTAGCCTTCTTTGGACGAAGTTCGTCTCGTTCGTCCATCTTCGCCTTCCCATTTGATCCGTTGGCCTCCTTTAGAACAAGTTCGTCTCATTCGTCCATCTGGAGGACTAAGTTCGTCTCGTTCGTCCATCTTCGTCCACCCATTTGATCCGTTGGCCTCCTTTGGACCAAGTTCGTCTCGCTTGTCCAGCTTCGTCCTCCCATTTGTTCTGTTGGCCTTCTTTGGAACAAGTTCGTCTCGTTCATCCATCTTCGCCTTCCCATTTGATTCGTTGGCCTCCTTTGGACCAAGTTCGTCTCGCTCGTCCCACCCCGTCCTCCCATTTGATCCGTTGGCCTTCTTTGAACCAAGTTCTTCTCGTTCGTCCATCTTCGTCCTGCCACTTGGTCTGGTTGCATTCTTTGGACCAAGTTCGTCTCGTTCGTCCTCCAATTTGATCTGTTGGACTACTTTGGACCAAGTTCGTCTTGTTCGTCCATCTTTGTCCTCCCATTTGATCTGTTGGCCTCCTTTGGACAAAGTTCGTCTCGTTCGTTCAACTTCGTCCGCCCATTTGATCCATTGGCATTCCTTGGACCAATTTCGTCTCATTCGTCCATCTTTGACCTCCATTTGATCCGTTGGCCTTCTTTGGACCAAGTTCGTCTCGTTAGTCCATCTTCGTCCTCCCATTTGGTCCGTTGGCCTACTTTGGACCAAGTTCGTCTCGTTCGTCCTCTTCGTCCTTCCATTTGATCCATTGGCCTCCTTTGGACCAAGTTCGTCTCTTTCGTCCATCTGGGTGCAACCACTTGATCTGTTGGCCTTCTTTGGACCAAGTTCGTCTCGTTCGTCCATCTTTGTCCCCCATTTGATCCGTTGGCCTTCTTTGGACCAAGTTCGTCTCGTTCGTCCATCTTCCTCCTCCCATTTGGTCCGTTGGCATTCTTTGGACCAAGTTCGTCTCGTTCGTCCATCTTCCTCCTTCCATTTGATCCGTTGGCCTTCTTTGGACCAAGTTCGTCTTATTCGTCCCTCTTCGTCCTCCTAGTTGATCCGTTGGCCTTCTTTGGACCAAGTTCGTCTCGTTCGTCCATCTTCGTCCTCCCAATTGATCCGTTGGCCTACTTTGGACCAAGTTCGTCTCGTTCGTCCATCTTCGTCCTCCCACTTGATCCGTTGGCCTTCTTTGCACCAAGTTCGTCTCGTTCGTCCATCTTCGTCCTACCATTTGATCCGTTGGCCTTCTTTGGATCAAGTTCGTCTCGTTCGTCCTTCTTCGTCCCCCCATTTGATCCGTTCGCCTTCTTTGGACCATGTTCGTCTTATTCGTCCTCCCACTTGATCCGTTGTCCTTCTTTGGACCAAGTTCGTCTCGTTCGTCCATCTTCGTCCTCCCACTTGATCCGTTGGCCTTCTTTGGACCAAGTTCGTCTCGTTCGTCCATCTTCGCCCTCCCATTTGATCCGTTAGCCATCTTTGGACCAAGTTCGTCTCGTTCGTCCATCTTCGCCTTCCAATTTGATCCGTTGGCCTCCTTTGGACCAAGTTTGTCTCGTTCGTCCATCTGGAGGACTAAGTTCGTCTTGTTCGTCCGTCTTCGTCCACCCATTTGAACCGTTGGCCTCCTTTGGACCATGTTCGTCTCGCTTGCCCATCTTCGTCCTCCCATTTGTTCCGTTGGCTTGCTTTGTAACAAGTTCGTCTCGTTCATCCATCTTCGCCTTCCCATTTGATTCGTTGGCCTCCTTTGGACGAAGTTCGTCTCGTTCGTCCATCTTCGTACTCCCATTTGATCCATTGGCCTCCTTTGGACCAAGTTCGTCTCGCTCGTCCCACCCCGTCCTCCCATTTGATCCGTTGGCCTTCTTTGAACCAAGTTCTTCTTGTTCATCCATCTTCGTCCTCCCACTTGGTCTGGTTGCATTCTTTGGACCAAGTTCGTCTCATTCGTGCTCCCATTTGATCTGTTGGACTACTTTGGACCAAGTTCGTCTTGTTCGTCCATCTTTGTCCTCCCATTTGATCCGTTGGCCTCCTTTGGACAAAGTTCGTCTCGTTCGTTCAACTTCGTCCGCCCATTTGATCCATTGGCATTCCTTGGACCAATTTCGTCTCATTAGTCCATCTGGGTCCAACCACTTGATCTGTTGGCCTTCTTTGGACCAAGTTCGTCTCGTTCGTCCATCTTCGTCCTCCGATTTGGTCCGTTGGCCTACTTTGGACCAAGTTCGTCTCGTTCGTTCAACTTCGTCCTCCCATTTGATCCATTGACATTCCTTGGACAAAGTTCATCTCATTCGTCCATCTTTGATCTCCATTTGATCCTTTGGCCTTCTTTGGACCAAGTTCGTCTCGTTCGTCCATCTTCGTCCCCACATTTGATCTGTTACCTTCTTTGGACCAAGTTCGTCTCTTTCGTCCATCTGGGTCCTACAATTTCATCCGTTGGCCTTCTTTGGACAAAGTTCCTCTCGTTCGTCCTCCCATTTGGTCCGTTGCCATTCTTTGGACCAAGTTCGTCGCGTTCGTCCATCTTCGTCCCGCCATTTGGTCTGTTGGCATTCTTTGGACCAAGTTCGTCTCGTTCGTCCATCTTCGTCCACCTATTTGATCTATGGCCTTCTTTGGACCAAGTTCGTCTCTTTCGTCCATCTTCGTCCTCCCATTTGATCCGTTGGCCTTCTTTAGAACAAGTTCATCTCGTTCGTCCATCTTCGTCCCCCCATTTGAACCGTTCGCCTTCTTTGGACCAAGTTCATCTTACTCGTCCCTCTTCGTCCTCCCATTTGATTTGTTCACCTTCTTTGGACCAAGTTCGTCTCATTCGTCCATCTGGGTCCTCCGATTTGATCCGTTGGCCTACTTTGGACCAAGTTCGTCTCGTTCGTCCATCTTTGTCCTCCCATTTAATCCGTTGGCCTACTTTGGACCAAGTTCATCTGATTCGTCCATCTTTGACCTCCATTTGATCCGTTGGCCTTCTTTGGACCAAGTTCGTCTCGTTCGTCCATCTTCGTCCTCCCATTTGCTCCGTTGGCCTTCTTTGCACCAAGTTCGTCTCGTTCGTCCGTATTGGTCCTCCCATTTGATCCGTTGGCCTTCTTTGGACGAAGTTCGTCTCGTTCCTCCATCTAGGTCCTCCCATTTGATCCGTTGGCCTACTTTGGACCAAGTTCGTCTCGTTCGTCCATCTTCGTCCTCCGATTTGATCCGTTGGCGTTCATTGGACCAAGTTCGTCTAGTTCGTCCATCTTCGTCCTCCCACTTGATCCGTTGGCCTTCTTTGGACCAAGTATGTCTCGTTCGTCCATCTTCGTCCTCTCATTTGATCCGTTCGCCTTCTTTGGACCAACTTCGTCTCGTTCGTCCATCTTTGTCCTCCCATTTGATCCGTTAGCCTTCTTTGGACCAAGTTCATCTCGTTCGTCCCATTCTGTCCTTCCATTTGATCCGTTGCCTTCTTTGAACCATGTTCTTCTCGTTCGTCCATCTTCGTCCTCCCACTTGGTTTGTTGGCATTCTTTGGACCAAGTTCGTCTCGTTCGTCCTCCCATTTGATATGTTGGCCTACTTTGGGCCAAGTTCGTCTCGTTCGTCCATCTTCGTCCCCCCATTTGATCCGTTGGCCTTCTTTGGACCAAGTTTGTCTTATTCATCCATCTTCGTCCTCCCATTTGATCTGTTACCTTCTTTGGACCAAGTTCGTCTCGTTCGTCCATCAGGGTCTTTCGATTTGATCCGTTAGCCTTCTTTGGACCAAGTTCATCTCGTTCTTCCCACTTCTGCCTCCCATTTGATCCGTTGGCCTTCTTCGGACCATTTTCGTCTCATTCATCCATCTTCGTCCTCCCATTTGATCCGTTGGCCTTCTTTGGAAAAAGTTCGTCTCGTTCGTCCTTCTTCGTACCCCCATTTGATCCGTTGGCCTACTTTGGACCAAGTTCATCTCGTTCGTCGATCTTCGCCCTCCCATTTCATCCGTTGACCTACTTTGGACCAAGTTCGTCTCGTTCGTCCATCTTCGTCCTCCCATTTGATCCGTTGGCCTTTTTTGGACCATTTTCGTCTCGTTCATCCATCTTCGTCCTCCCATTTGATCCGTTGGCCTTGTTTGAACCAAGTTCGTCTCGTTCGTCCATCTTCGTCATCTCATTTGATCCATTGGCATTCCTTGAACCAAGTTCATCTCCTTCGTCCATCTTTGACCTCCATTTGATCCGTTGGCCTTCTTTGGACCAAGTTCGTCTTGTTCGTCCAGCTTCGTCCCCCCATTTGATCCGTTACCTTCTTTGGACCAAGTTCGTCTCTTTCGTCCATCTTCGTCCCCCATTTGAACCGTTCGCCTTCTTTGGACTAAGTTCGTCTAATTCGTCCCTCTTCGTCCTCCCATTTGATCCGTTCACCTTCTTTGGACCAAGTTCGTCTCATTCGTCCACCTGGGTCCTCCCATTTGATCCGTTGGCCTACTTTGGACCAAGTTCGTCTCGTTCGTCCAGCTTCGTCCTCCCATTTGATCCGTTGGCCTACTTTGGACCAAGTTCGTCTCGTTCGTCCAGCTTCGTCCTCCCATTTGATCCGTTGGCCTACTTTGGATCAAGTTCGTCTGATTCGTCCATCTTTGACCTCCATTTGATCCGTTGGCCTTCTTTAGAACAAGTTCATCTCGTTCGTCCATCTTCGTCCCCCCATTTGAACCGTTCGCCTTCTTTGGACCAAGTTCATCTTACTCGTCCCTCTTCGTCCTCCCATTTGATTTGTTCACCTTCTTTGGACCAAGTTCGTCTCATTCGTCCATCTGGGTCCTCCGATTTGATCCGTTGGCCTACTTTGGGCCAAGTTCGTCTCGTTCGTCCATCTTCGTCCCCCCATTTGATCCGTTGGCCTTCTTTGGACCAAGTTTGTCTTATTCATCCATCTTCGTCCTCCCATTTGATCTGTTACCTTCTTTGGACCAAGTTCGTCTCGTTCGTCCATCAGGGTCTTTCGATTTGATCCGTTAGCCTTCTTTGGACCAAGTTCATCTCGTTCTTCCCACTTCTGCCTCCCATTTGATCCGTTGGCCTTCTTCGGACCATTTTCGTCTCATTCATCCATCTTCGTCCTCCCATTTGATCCGTTGGCCTTCTTTGGAAAAAGTTCGTCTCGTTCGTCCTTCTTCGTACCCCCATTTGATCCGTTGGCCTACTTTGGACCAAGTTCATCTCGTTCGTCGATCTTCGCCCTCCCATTTCATCCGTTGACCTACTTTGGACCAAGTTCGTCTCGTTCGTCCATCTTCGTCCTCCCATTTGATCCGTTGGCCTTTTTTGGACCATTTTCGTCTCGTTCATCCATCTTCGTCCTCCCATTTGATCCGTTGGCCTTGTTTGAACCAAGTTCGTCTCGTTCGTCCATCTTCGTCATCTCATTTGATCCATTGGCATTCCTTGAACCAAGTTCATCTCCTTCGTCCATCTTTGACCTCCATTTGATCCGTTGGCCTTCTTTGGACCAAGTTCGTCTTGTTCGTCCAGCTTCGTCCCCCCATTTGATCCGTTACCTTCTTTGGACCAAGTTCGTCTCTTTCGTCCATCTTCGTCCCCCATTTGAACCGTTCGCCTTCTTTGGACTAAGTTCGTCTAATTCGTCCCTCTTCGTCCTCCCATTTGATCCGTTCACCTTCTTTGGACCAAGTTCGTCTCATTCGTCCACCTGGGTCCTCCCATTTGATCCGTTGGCCTACTTTGGACCAAGTTCGTCTCGTTCGTCCAGCTTCGTCCTCCCATTTGATCCGTTGGCCTACTTTGGACCAAGTTCGTCTCGTTCGTCCAGCTTCGTCCTCCCATTTGATCCGTTGGCCTACTTTGGATCAAGTTCGTCTGATTCGTCCATCTTTGACCTCCATTTGATCCGTTGGCCTTCTTTAGAACAAGTTCATCTCGTTCGTCCATCTTCGTCCCCCCATTTGAACCGTTCGCCTTCTTTGGACCAAGTTCATCTTACTCGTCCCTCTTCGTCCTCCCATTTGATTTGTTCACCTTCTTTGGACCAAGTTCGTCTCATTCGTCCATCTGGGTCCTCCGATTTGATCCGTTGGCCTACTTTGGACCAAGTTCGTCTCGTTCGTCCATCTTTGTCCTCCCATTTAATCCGTTGGCCTACTTTGGACCAAGTTCATCTGATTCGTCCATCTTTGACCTCCATTTGATCCGTTGGCCTTCTTTGGACCAAGTTCGTCTCGTTCGTCCATCTTCGTCCTCCCATTTGCTCCGTTGGCCTTCTTTGCACCAAGTTCGTCTCGTTCGTCCGTATTGGTCCTCCCATTTGATCCGTTGGCCTTCTTTGGACCAAGTTCGTCTCGTTCCTCCATCTAGGTCCTCCCATTTGATCCGTTGGCCTACTTTGGACCAAGTTCGTCTCGTTCGTCCATCTTCGTCCTCCGATTTGATCCGTTGGCGTTCATTGGACCAAGTTCGTCTAGTTCGTCCATCTTCGTCCTCCCACTTGATCCGTTGGCCTTCTTTGGACCAAGTATGTCTCGTTCGTCCATCTTCGTCCTCTCATTTGATCCGTTCGCCTTCTTTGGACCAACTTCGTCTCGTTCGTCCATCTTTGTCCTCCCATTTGATCCGTTAGCCTTCTTTGGACCAAGTTCATCTCGTTCGTCCCATTCTGTCCTTCCATTTGATCCGTTGCCTTCTTTGAACCATGTTCTTCTCGTTCGTCCATCTTCGTCCTCCCACTTGGTTTGTTGGCATTCTTTGGACCAAGTTCGTCTCGTTCGTCCTCCCATTTGATATGTTGGCCTACTTTGGGCCAAGTTCGTCTCGTTCGTCCATCTTCGTCCCCCCATTTGATCCGTTGGCCTTCTTTGGACCAAGTTTGTCTTATTCATCCATCTTCGTCCTCCCATTTGATCTGTTACCTTCTTTGGACCAAGTTCGTCTCGTTCGTCCATCAGGGTCTTTCGATTTGATCCGTTAGCCTTCTTTGGACCAAGTTCATCTCGTTCTTCCCACTTCTGCCTCCCATTTGATCCGTTGGCCTTCTTCGGACCATTTTCGTCTCATTCATCCATCTTCGTCCTCCCATTTGATCCGTTGGCCTTCTTTGGAAAAAGTTCGTCTCGTTCGTCCTTCTTCGTACCCCCATTTGATCCGTTGGCCTACTTTGGACCAAGTTCATCTCGTTCGTCGATCTTCGCCCTCCCATTTCATCCGTTGACCTACTTTGGACCAAGTTCGTCTCGTTCGTCCATCTTCGTCCTCCCATTTGATCCGTTGGCCTTTTTTGGACCATTTTCGTCTCGTTCATCCATCTTCGTCCTCCCATTTGATCCGTTGGCCTTGTTTGAACCAAGTTCGTCTCGTTCGTCCATCTTCGTCATCTCATTTGATCCATTGGCATTCCTTGAACCAAGTTCATCTCCTTCGTCCATCTTTGACCTCCATTTGATCCGTTGGCCTTCTTTGGACCAAGTTCGTCTTGTTCGTCCAGCTTCGTCCCCCCATTTGATCCGTTACCTTCTTTGGACCAAGTTCGTCTCTTTCGTCCATCTTCGTCCCCCATTTGAACCGTTCGCCTTCTTTGGACTAAGTTCGTCTAATTCGTCCCTCTTCGTCCTCCCATTTGATCCGTTCACCTTCTTTGGACCAAGATCGTCTCATTCGTCCACCTGGGTCCTCCCATTTGATCCGTTGGCCTACTTTGGACCAAGTTCGTCTCGTTCGTCCAGCTTCGTCCTCCCATTTGATCCGTTGGCCTACTTTGGATCAAGTTCGTCTGATTCGTCCATCTTTGACCTCCATTTGATCCGTTGGCCTTCTTTGAACCAAGTTCGTCTCGTTCGTCCATCTTCGTCCTCCACCAATTTCGTCTCGTTCGCCCATCTTCGTCTTCCCATTTGCTCCATTGGCCTTCTTTGCACAAAGTTCGTCTCGTTCGTCCATCTTCGTCCTCCCATTTTATCCGTTGGCCTTCTTTAGAACAAGTTCGTCTCGTTCGTCCTTCTTCGTACCCCCATTTGATCCGTTGGCCTACTTTGGACCAAGTTCGTCTCGTTCGTCGATCTTCCTCCTCCCATTTGATCCGTTGTCCTACTTTGGACCAAGTTCGTCTGATTCGTCCATCTTTGACCTCCATTTGATCCATTGGTCTACTTCGGACCAAGTTCGTCTCGTTCGTCCATCTTCGTCCTCCCATTTGGTTCGTTGGCATTCTTTGGACCAAGTTCGTCTCGTTCGTCCATCTTTTGGCCTTCTTTGGAACAAGTTCGTCTCTTTCGTCCATCTTCGTCCTCCCATTTGATCCGTTGGCCTTCTTTGGAACAAGTTCGTCTCGTTCGTCATTCTTCGTACCCCCATTTGATCCGTTGGCCTACTTTGGACCAAGTTCGTCTCGTTCGTCGATCTTCGTCCTCCCATTCGATCCGTTGACCTACTTTGGACCAAGTTCGTCTCGTTCTTCCATCTTCGTCCTCCCATTTGATCCGTTTGCCTTTTTCGGACCATTTTCGTCTCGTTCATCCATCTTCGTCCTCCCATTTGATCCGTTGGCCTTGTTTGAACCAAGTTCGTCTCGTTCGTCCATGTTCGTCCTCTCATTTGATCCGTTGGCCTCCTTTGGACCAAGTTCATCTCGTTCGTTCAACTTCGTCCTCCCATTTGATCCATTGGCATTCCTTGGACCAAGTTCATCTCATTCGTCCTTCTTTGACCTGCATTTGCTCCATTGGCCTTCTTTGCACCAAGTTCGTCTCGTTCGTCCATCTTCGTCCTCCCATTCGATCCGTTGGCCTTCTTTGGAACAAGTTCGTCTCGTTCGTCCTTCTTCGTACCCCCATTTCATCCGTTGGCCTTCTTTGCATCAAGTTCGTCTCGTTCGTCCATCTTCGTCCTCCCATTTGATCCGTTGGCCTTCTTTGGAACAAGTTCGTCTCGTTCGTCCTTCTTCGTACCCCCATTTGATCCGTTGGCCTACTTTGGACCAAGTTCCTCTCGTTCGTCGATCTTCGCCCTCCCATTTCATCCGTTGACATACTTCGGACCAAGTTCGTCTCGTTCGTCCATCTTCGTCCACCGATTTGATCCGTTGACCTACTTTGGACCAAGTTCGTCTCGTTCGTCCATCTTCGTCCTCCCATTTGATCCGTTGGCCTTCTTTGGAACAAGTTCGTCTCGTTCGTCATTCTTCGTACCCCCATTTGATCCGTTGGCCTACTTTGGACCAAGTTCGTCTCGTTCGTCGATCTTCGTCCTCCCATTCGATCCGTTGGCCTCCTTTGGACCAAGTTCGTCTCGTTCGTCCATCTTCGTCCTCCCATTTGATCCGTTGGCCTTCTTCGGAACAAGTTCGTCTCGTTCGTCCTTCTTCGTACCCCCATTTGATCCGTTGGCCTTCTTTGCATCAAGTTCGTCTCGTTCGTCCATCTTCGTCCTCCGATTTGATCCGTTGACCTACTTTGGACCAAGTTCGTCTCGTTCGTCATTCTTCGTACCCCCATTTGATCCGTTGGCCTACTTTGGACCAAGTTCGTCTCGTTCGTCGATCTTCGTCCTCCCATTCGATCCGTTGGCCTCCTTTGGACCAAGTTCGTCTCGTTCGTCCATCTTCGTCCTCCCATTTGATCCGTTGGCCTTCTTCGGAACAAGTTCGTCTCGTTCGTCCTTCTTCGTACCCCCATTTGATCCGTTGGCCTTCTTTGCATCAAGTTCGTCTCGTTCGTCCATCTCCGTCCTCCCATTTGATCCGTTGGCCTTCTTTGGAACAAGTTCGTCTCGTTCGTCCTTCTTCGTACCCCCATTTGATCCATTGGCCTACTTTGGACCAAGTTCATCTCGTTCGTCGATCTTCGCCCTCCCATTTCATCTGTTGACCTACTTCGGACCAAGTTCGTCTCGTTCGTCCATCTTCGTCCTCTGATTTGATCCGTTGACCTACTTTGGACCAAGTTCGTCTCGTTCGTCCATCTTCGTTCTCCCATTTGATCCGTTGGCCTTTTTTGGACCATTTTCGTCTCGTTCATCCATCTTCGTCCTCCCATTTGATCCGTTGGCCTTGTTTGAACCAAGTTCGTCTCGTTCGTCCATCTTCGTCATGTCATTTGATCCGTTGGCCTCCTTTGGACCAAGTTCGTCTCGTTCGTTCAACTTCGTCCTCCCATTTGATCCATTGGCATTCCTTGAACCAAGTTCATCTCCTTCGTCCATCTTTGACCTCGATTTGATCCGTTCGCCTTCTTTGGACCAAGTTCGTCTTATTCGTCCCTCTTCGTCCTCCCATTTGATCCGTAAACCTTCTTTGGACCAAGTTCGTCTCATTCGTCCACCTGGGTCCTCCCATTTGATCCGTTGGCCTTCTTTGGACTAAGTTCGTCTCGTTCGTCCATCTTCGTCCTCCACTAATTTCGTCTCGTTCGTCCATCTTCGTCCTCCCATTTGCTCCATTGGCCTTCTTTGCACCAAGTTCGTCTCGTTCGTCCATCTTCGTCCTCCCATTTGATCCGTTGGCCTTCTTTGGAACAAGTTCGTCTCGTTCGTCCTTCTTCGTACCCCCATTTGATCCGTTGGCCTTCTTTGGACCAAGTTCAACTTATTCGTCCATCTTAGTCCTCCTATTTAATCCGTTGGCCTTCTTTGGACCAAGTTCGTCTCGTTCCTCCATCTAGGTCCTCCCATTTGATCCGTTGGCCTACTTTGGACCAAGTTCGTCTCGTTCGTCGATCTTCGCCCTCCCATTTCATCCGTTGACCTACTTCGGACCAAGTTCGTCTCGTTCGTCCATCTTCGTCCTCCGATTTGATCCGTTGGCCTTCATTGGACCAAGTTCGTCTCGTTCGTCCATCTTCGTCCTCCCACTTGATCCGTTGGCCTTCTTTGGACCAAGTTCGTCTCGTTCGTCCATGTTCGTCCTCTCATTTGATCCGTTGGCCTCCTTTGGACCAAGTTCATCTCGTTCATTCAACTTCGTCCTCCCATTTGATCCATTGGCATTCCTTGGACCAAGTTCATCTCATTCGTCCATCTTTGACCTGCATTTGATCCGTTGGCCTTCTTTGGACCAAGTTCGTCTCGTTCGTCCAGCTTCGTCCCCCCATTTGATCCGTTGGCCTTCTTTGGACCAAGTTCCTCTCGTTCGTCCATCTTCGTCCTCCCATTTGGTCCGTTGCCATTCTTTGGACCAAGTTCGTCGCGTTCGTCCATCTTCATCCTCCCATTTGATCCGTTGGCCTTCTTTGGACCAAGTTCGTCTCGTTCGTCCATCTTCGTCCTCCGATTTGATCCGTTGGCCTTCTTTGGAACAAGTTCGTCTCGTTCGTCCTTCTTCGTACCCCATTTGATCCGTTGGCCTTCTTTGGACCAAGTTTGTCTTATTCATCCATCTTCGTCCTCCCATTTGATCTGTCACCTTCTTTGGACCAGGTTCGTCTCGTTCGTCCATCTTCGTCCTCCGATTTGATCCGTTGGCCTTCTTTGGAACAAGTTCGTCTCGTTCGTCCTTCTTCGTACCCCCATTTGATCCGTTGGCCTTCTTTAGACCAAGTTCGTCTTATTCGTCAATCTTCGTCCTCCCATTTAATCCGTTGGCCTTCTTTGGACCAAGTTCGTCTCATTCCTCCATCTAGGTCCTCCCATTTGATCCGTTGGCCTACTTTGGACCAAGTTCCTCTCGTTCGTCGATCTTCGCCCTCCCATTTCATCCGTTGACCTACTTCGGACCAAGTTCGTCTCGTTCATCCATCTTCGTCCTCCCATTTGATCCGTTGGCCTTGTTTGAACCAAGTTCGTCTCGTTCGTCCATCATCGTCATCTCATTTGATCCGTTGGCCTCCTTTGGACCAACTTCGTCTCGTTCGTTCAACTTCGTCCTCCCATTTGATCTATTGGCCTTCTTTGGACCAAGTTCGTCTTGTTCGTCCAGCTTCGTCCCCCCATTTGATCCGTTACCTTCTTTGGACCAAGTTCGTCTCTTTCGTCCATCTTCGTCCCCCATTTGAACCGTTCGCCTTCTTTGGACCAAGTTCGTCTAATTCGTCCCTCTTCGTCCTCCCATGTGATCCGTTCACCTTCTTTGGACCAAGTTCGTCTCATTCGTCCACCTGGGTCCTCCCATTTGATCCGTTGGCCTACTTTGGACCAAGTTCGTCTCGTTCGTCCATCTTCGTCCTCCCATTTGATCCGTTGGCCTACTTTGGCCCAAGTTCGTCTGATTCGTCCATCTTTGACCTCCATTTGATCCGTTGGCCTTCTTTGGACCAAGTTCGTGTCGTTCGTCCATCTTCGTCCTCTACCAATTTCGTCTCGTTCGTCCATCTTCGTCTTCCCATTTTCTCCATTGGCCTTCTTTGCACCAAGTTCGTCTCGTTCGTCCATCTTCGTCCTCCCATTTGATCCGTTGGCCTTCTTTAGAACAAGTTCGTCTCGTTCGTTCTTCTTCGTACCCCCATTTGATCCGTTGGCCTACTTTGTACCAAGTTCGTCTCGTTCGTCGATCTTCATCCTCCCATTTGATCCGTTGACCTACTTCGGACCAAGTTTGTCTCGTTCGTCCATCTTCGTCCTCCCATTTGGTTCGTTGGCATTCTTTGGACCAAGTTCGTCTCGTTCGTCCATCTTTTGGCCTTCTTTGGACCAAGTTCGTCTCTTTCGTCCATCTTCGTCCTCCCATTTGATCCGTTCGCCTTCTTTGGAACAAGTTCGTCTCGTTCGTCTATCTTCGTCCCCCATTTGAACCGTTCGCCTTCTTTGGACCAAGTTCGTCTTATTCGTCCCTCTTCGTCCTCCCATTTGATCCGTAAACCTTCTTTGGACCAAGTTTGTCTCATTCGTCCACCTGGGTCCTCCCATTTGATCCGTTGGCCTTCTTTGGACCAAGTTCGTCTCGTTCGACCATCTTCGTCCTCCACCAATTTCGTCTCGTTCGTCCATCTTCGTCCTCCCATTTGCTCCATTGGCCTTCTTTGCACCAAGTTCGTCTCGTTCGTCCATCTTCGTCCTCCCATTTGATCCATCGGCCTTCTTTGGAGCAAGTTCGTCTCGTTCGTCCTTCTTCGTACCCCCATTTGATCCGTTGGCCTTCTTTGGACCAAGTTCGTCTTATTCGTCCATCTACGTCCTCCCATTTGATCCGTTGGCCTTCTTTGGACCAAGTTTGTCTTATTCATCCATCTTCATCCTCCCATTTGATCCGTTCGCCTTCTTTGGACCAAGTTCGTCTCGTTCGTCCATCTTCGTCCTCCCATTTGATCCGTTGGCCTACTTTGGACCAAGTTCGTCTCGTTCGTCCATCTGGGTCTTCCGATTTGATTCATTGGCCTTCTTTGGACCAAGTTCATCTCGTTCTTCCCACTTCTTCTTCCCAATTGATCCGTTGGCCTTCTTTGGACCAAGTTTGTCTTATTCATCCATCTTCGTCCTCCCATTTGATCCGTTCACCTTCTTTGGACCAAGTTCGTCTCATTCGTCCACCTGGGTCCTCCCATTTGATCCGTTGGCCTTCTTTGAACCAAGTTCGTCTCGTTCGACCATCTTCGTCCTCCACCAATTTCGTCTCGTTCGTCCATCTTCGTCCTCCCATTTGCTCCATTGGCCTTCTTTGCACCAAGTTCGTCTCGTTCGTCCTTCTTCGTACCCCCATTTGATCCGTTGGCCTTCTTTGGACCAAGTTCGTCTTATTTGTCCCCCATTTGAACCGTTCGCCTTCTTTGGACCAAGTTCGTCTTATTCGTCCCTCTTCGTCCTCCCATTTGATCCGTTCACCTTCTTTGGTCCAAGTTCGTCTCGTTCGTCCATCTTCGTCCTCCCATTTGATCCGTTGGCCTACTTTGGACCAAGTTCGTCTCGTTCGTTGATCTTCGTCCTCCCATTTGATCCGTTGATCTAATTCGGACCAAGTTCGTCTCGTTCGTCCATCTTCGTCCTCCGATTTGATCCGTTGGCCTTCATTGGACCAAGTTCGTCTCGTTCGTCCATCTTCGACCTCTCATTTGATCCGTTTGCTTTCTTTGGACCAAGTTCGTCTCGTTCGTCCATCTTTGTCCTCCCATTTGATCCGTTGGCCTTCTTTGGATCAAGTTCGTCTCGTTCGTCCATCTAGGTCCTCCCATTTGATCCGTTGGCCTTCCTTGTGCCAAGCTCCTCTCGTTCGTCCATCTACGTCCCCCCATTTGATTTGTTGGCCTTCTTTGGACCAAGTTCGTCTCGTTCGTCCCATGCCGTCCTCCCATCTGATCCGTCGCCTTCTTTGAACCATGTTCTTCTCGTTCGTCCATCTTCGCCCTCCCACTTGGTCTGTTTCCATTCTTTGGACCAAGTTCGTCTCGTTTGTCCTCCTATTTGATCTGTTGGCCTACTTTGGGCCAAGTTCATCTCGTTCGTCCATCTTCGTCCTCCCATTTGATCCGTTGGCCACCTTTGGACCAAGTTCGTCTCGTTCGTTCAACTTCGTCCTCCCATTTGATCCATTGGCATTCCTTGGACCAAGTTCGTCTCATTCGTCCATCTTCGACCTCCATTTGATCCGTTGGCCTTCTTTGGACCAAGTTTGACTCGTTCGTCAATCTTCATCCCCCCATTTGATCCGTAGGCATCCTTTGGACCATGTCCGTCTCGTTCGTCCCTCTTCGTCCTCCCATTTGATCCGTAGGCCTTCTTTCGACCAAGTTCGTCTCGTTCGTCCATGTTCGTCTTCCCATTTGTCCCGTAGGCCTTATTTGGACCAAGTTCGTCTCGTTCGTCCCTCTTCGTCCTCCCATTTGATTCGTAGGCCTTCTTTGGACCAAGTTCGTCTCGTTCGTCCATCTTCGTCCTCCCATTTGATCCGTTGGCCTTCTTTGGACCAAGTTCGTCTGATTCGTCCATCTTTGACCTCCATTTGATCTGTTGGCCTTCTTTGGATCAAGTTCGTCTCGTTCGTCCATCTTCGTCCTCCACCAATTTCGTCTCGTTCGTCCATCTTCGTCCTCCCATTTGCTCCATTGGCCTTCTTTGCACCAAGTTCGTCTCGTTCGTCCATCTTCGTCCTCCCATTTGATTTGTTGGCCTTCTTTGGACCAAGTTCGTCTTATTCGTCCATCTTCGTCCTCCCATTTAATCCGTTGGCCGTCTTTGGACCAAGTTCGTCTCGTTCCTCCATCTAGGTCCTCCCATTTGATTTGTTGGCCTACTTTGGATCAAGTTCGTCTCGTTCGTCCATCTTCGTCCTCCGATTTGATCCGTTGGCCTAATTTGGACCAAGTTCGTATCGTTCGTTCAACTTCGTCCTCCCATTTGATCCGTTGGCCTCCTTTGGACCAAGTTAGTCTCGTTCGTTCAACTTCGTCCTCCAATTTGATCCATTGGCATTCCTTGGACCAGGTTCATCTCATTCGTCCATCTTGGACCTCCATTTGATCCGTTGGCCTTCTTTGGACCAAGTTTGTCTTATTCATCCATCTTCGTCCTCCCATTTGATCTGTTACCTTCTTTGGACCAAATTCGTCTCGTTCGTCCATCCGGGTGTTCCCATTTGATCCGTTGGCCTTCTTCGGACCAAGTTCGTCTCGTTCATCCATCTTCGTCCTCCCATTTGATCCGTTGGCCTTGTTTGAACCAAGTTCATCTCGTTCGCCCATCTTCGTCCTCCCACTTCATCATCCCATTTGAGCTGGTGGCCTTCCTTGGACCAAGTTTGTCTTATTCGTCCATCTTTGACCTCCATTTGATCCGTTGGCCTTGTTTAGAACAAGTTCGTCTCGTTCGTCCATGTTCGTCCCCCCATTTTATCCGTTACCGTCTTTGGACCAACTTCGTCTTGTTCATACATCTTCGTCCTCCCATTTGGTCCATTAGCCTTCTTTGGACCAAGTTCGTCTCGTACGCCCATCTTCGTCCTCCCATTTGATTCGTTGGCCTTCTATGGACCAAGTTCCTCTCGTTCGTCCATCTTCATCTTCCCATTTGATCCGTTGGCCTTCTTTGGAACAAGTTCCTCCCGTTCGTCCATCTTCGTCCCCCCATTTGATCCGTTGGCCTTCTTTGGACCAAGTTCGTCTCGTTCGTCCATCTTCGTCTTCCCATTTGATCCGTTGGCCTACTTTGGACCAAGTTCGCCTCGTTCGTCCATCTTCGTCCCCCCATTTGATCCGTTGGCCTTCTTTGGACCAAGTTTGTCTTATTCGTCCATCTTCGTCCATCTTCGTCATCCCATTTGATCTGTTGGCCTCCTTTGGACCAAGTTCTTCTCGTTCGTTCAACTTCGTCCTACCATTTGATCCATTGGCATTCCTTGGACCAAGTTCGTCTCATTCGTCCATCTTTGACCTCCATTTCATCCGTTGGCCTTCTTTGGACCAAGTTCGTCCCGTTCGTCCTTCTTTGTCCTCCCATTTCATCCGTTGGCCTTCTTTGGACCAAGTTCCTCTCGTTCGTCCATCTTCGACTTCCCATTTGATCCGTTGGCCTACTTTGGACCAAGTTCGCCTCGTTCATCCTTCTTCGTCCCCCCATTTGATCCGTTGGCCTTCTTTGGACAAAGTTTGTCTTATTCATCCATCTTCGTCCTCCCATTTGATCCGTTACCCTCTTTGGACCAAGTTCGTCTCGTTCGTCCATCTTCGTCCTACCATTTGGTCCGTTGGCATTCTTTGGACCAAGTTCATCTCGTTCTTCCTTCTTCGTCCTCCCATTTGCTCCGTTGGCCTTCTTTTCATCAAGTTCGTTTCGTTTGTCCATCTTCATCCTCCCATTTGATCCGTTCACCTTCTTTGGACCAAGTTCGTCTCGTTCGTCCATCTGGGTCCTCCCATATGATCTGTTGGCCTACATTGGACCAAGTTCGTCTCGTTCGTCGATCTTCGTCCTCCCATTTGATCTGTTGGCCTACTTTGGAACAAGTTCGTCTGATTCGTCCATCTTTGACCTCCATTTGATCCGTTGGCCTTCTTTGGACCATGTTCGTCTCGTTCGTCCATCTTCGTCCTCCCATTTGGTCCGTTGCCATTCTTTGCATCAAGTTCGTCTCGTTCGTCCATCTTCGTACTCCCATTTGATCCGTTGGCCTTCTTTGGAACAAGTTCGTCTTGTTCGTCCTTCTTCGTCCCCCCATTTGATCTGTTCGCCTTCTTTGGACCAAGTTCGTCTTATTCGTCCATCTTCGTCTCGTTCGTCCATCTGGGTCCCCCCATTAGATCCGTTGGCCTACTTTGGACCAAGTTCATCTCGTTCGTCGATCTCCGTCCTCCCATTTGATCCGTTGGCGTACTTTCGACCAAGTTCGTCTCGTTCGTCCATCGTCATCCTCCGATTTGATCCGTTGGCCTTCTTTGGTCCAAGTTCGTCTCATTCGTCCATCTTCGTCCTCCCACTTGATCTGTTGGCCTTCTTTGGACCAAGTTCGTCTCGTGCGTCCATCTTAGTCCCCCCATTTGATCCGTTGGCCTTCTTTGGACCAAGTTTGTCTTATTCATCCATCTTCGTCCTCCCATTTGATCTGTTACCTTCTTTGGACCAAGTTCTTCTCGTTCGTCCATCTGTGTCTTCCGATTTGATCCGTTGGCCTTCTTCGGACCAAGTTCGTCTCGTTCATCCATCTTCGTCCTCCCATTTGATCCGTTGGCCTTGTTTGAACCAAGTTCATCTCGTTCGCCCATCTTCGTCCTCCCACTTCATCATCCCATTTGAGCTGGTGGCCTTCCTTGGACCAAGTTTGTCTTATTCGTCCATCTTTGACCTCCATTTGATCCGTTGGCCTTGTTTAGAACAAGTTCGTCTCGTTCGTCCATGTTCGTCCCCCCATTTTATCCGTTACCGTCTTTGGACCAACTTCGTCTTGTTCATCCATCTTCGTCCTCCCATTTGGTCCATTAGCCTTCTTTGGACCAAGTTCGTCTCGTACGCCCATCTTCGTCCTCCCATTTGATTCGTTGGCCTTCTATGGACCAAGTTCCTCTCGTTCGTCCATCTTCATCTTCCCATTTGATCCGTTGGCCTTCTTTGGAACAAGTTCCTCCCGTTCGTCCATCTTCGTCCCCCCATTTGATCCGTTGGCCTTCTTTGGACCAAGTTCGTCTCGTTCGTCCATCTTCGTCTTCCCATTTGATCCGTTGGCCTACTTTGGACCAAGTTCGCCTCGTTCGTCCATCTTCGTCCCCCCATTTGATCCGTTGGCCTTCTTTGGACCAAGTTTGTCTTATTCGTCCATCTTCGTCCATCTTCGTCATCCCATTTGATCTGTTGGCCTCCTTTGGACCAAGTTCTTCTCGTTCGTTCAACTTCGTCCTACCATTTGATCCATTGGCATTCCTTGGACCAAGTTCGTCTCATTCGTCCATCTTTGACCTCCATTTCATCCGTTGGCCTTCTTTGGACCAAGTTCCTCTCGTTCGTCCATCTTCGACTTCCCATTTGATCCGTTGGCCTACTTTGGACCAAGTTCGCCTCGTTCATCCTTCTTCGTCCCCCCATTTGATCCGTTGGCCTTCTTTGGACAAAGTTTGTCTTATTCATCCATCTTCGTCCTCCCATTTGATCCGTTACCCTCTTTGGACCAAGTTCGTCTCGTTCGTCCATCTTCGTCCTACCATTTGGTCCGTTGGCATTCTTTGGACCAAGTTCATCTCGTTCTTCCTTCTTCGTCCTCCCATTTGCTCCGTTGGCCTTCTTTTCATCAAGTTCGTTTCGTTTGTCCATCTTCATCCTCCCATTTGATCCGTTCACCTTCTTTGGACCAAGTTCGTCTCGTTCGTCCATCTGGGTCCTCCCATATGATCTGTTGGCCTACATTGGACCAAGTTCGTCTCGTTCGTCGATCTTCGTCCTCCCATTTGATCTGTTGGCCTACTTTGGAACAAGTTCGTCTGATTCGTCCATCTTTGACCTCCATTTGATCCGTTGGCCTTCTTTGGACCATGTTCGTCTCGTTCGTCCATCTTCGTCCTCCCATTTGGTCCGTTGCCATTCTTTGCATCAAGTTCGTCTCGTTCGTCCATCTTCGTACTCCCATTTGATCCGTTGGCCTTCTTTGGAACAAGTTCGTCTTGTTCGTCCTTCTTCGTCCCCCCATTTGATCTGTTCGCCTTCTTTGGACCAAGTTCGTCTTATTCGTCCATCTTCGTCCATCTTCGAATCGTTCGTCCATCTGGGTCCCCCCATTAGATCCGTTGGCCTACTTTGGACCAAGTTCATCTCGTTCGTCGATCTCCGTCCTCCCATTTGATCCGTTGGCGTACTTTCGACCAAGTTCGTCTCATTCGTCCATCTTCGTCCTCCCACTTGATCTGTTGGCCTTCTTTGGACCAAGTTCGTCTCGTGCGTCCATCTTAGTCCCCCCATTTGATCCGTTGGCCTTCTTTGGACCAAGTTTGTCTTATTCATCCATCTTCGTCCTCCCATTTGATCTGTTACCTTCTTTGGACCAAGTTCTTCTCGTTCGTCCATCTGTGTCTTCCGATTTGATCCGTTGGCCTTCTTTTGACCAAGTTCATCTCGTTCTTCCCACTTCTTCCTCCCATTTGATCTGTTGGCCTTCTTCGGACCAAGTTCATCTCGTTCCTCCATCTTCGTCCTCCCATTTGATTCGTTGGCCTTCTTTGGACCAAGTTCATCTCGTTAGTCCCACTTCGTCCTCCCATTTGATTCTTTGGCCTTGTTTGAACCAAGTTCATCTCGTTCGCCCATCTTCGTCCTCCCACTTCATCATCCCATTTGAGCTGTTGGCCTTCCTTTGACCAATTTTGTCCCATTCGTCCATCTTTGACCTCCATTTGATCCGTTGCCCTTGTTTAGACCAAGTTCGTCTCGTTCGTCCATGTTCGTCCCCCCATTCGATCCGTTACCTTCTTTGGACCAACTTCGCCTTGTTCGTCCATCTTGGTCCTCTCATTTGGTCCGTTAGCCTTCTTTGGACCAGGTTCGTCTCGTTCGTCCATCTTCGTCCGCCCATTTGATCCGTTGGCCTTCTTTGGACCAACTTCGTCTCCTACGCCCATCTTCGTCCTCCCATTTGATCCGTTGGCCTACTTTGGACCAAGTTCGCCTCGTTCGTCCATCTTCGTCCCCCCATTTGATCCGTTGGCCTTCTTTGGACCAAGTTCGTCTCGTTCGTCCATCTTCGTCCTCCCATTTGATCCGTTCGCCTTCTTTGGACCAAGTTCGTCTCGTTCGTCCATCTTCGTCCTCCCACTTGGTCCGTTGGCATTCTTTGGACCAAGTTCGTCTCGTATGCCCATCTTCGTGCCCCCATTTGATCCGCTGGCCTTCTTTCGACCAAGTTCGTCTCGTTCGTCCATCTTCGCCTTCCCATTTGATCCGTTGGCCTTATTTCCACCAAGTTCGTCTCGTTCGTCCATCTTCGTCCTCCCATTTGGTCCGTTGGCCTTCTTTGGACCAAGTTCGTCTCGTACGCCCATCTTCGTCCTCCCATTTGATCCGTTGGCCTTCTTTGGACCAAGTTCGTCTCGTTCGTCCATCTTCGTCCTCCCATTTGGTCCGTTGGCATTCTTTGGACCAAGTTCGTCTCGTTCGTCCATCTTCGTCCTCCCATTTGGTCCGCTAGCCTTCTTTGGATCAAGTTCGTCTCGTTTGTCCATCTTCGTCCGCCCATTTGATCCGTTCGCCTTCTTTGGACCAAGTTCGTCTCGTATGCCCATCTTCGTGCCCCCATTTGATCCGCTGGCCTTCTTTCGACCAAGTTCGTCTCGTTCGTCCATCTTCGCCTTCCCATTTGATCCGTTGGCCTTCTTTCCACCAAGTTCGTCTCGTTCGTCCATCTTCGTCCTCCCATTTGGTCCGTTGGCCTTCTTTGGACCAAGTTCGTCTCGTACGCCCATCTTCGTCCTCCCATTTGATCCGTTGGCCTTCTTTGGACCAAGTTCGTCTCGTTCGTCCATCTTCGTCCTCCCATTTGGTCCGTTGGCATTCTTTGGACCAAGTTCGTCTCGTTCGTCCATCTTCGTCCTCCCATTTGGTCCGCTAGCCTTCTTTGGATCAAGTTCGTCTCGTTTGTCCATCTTCGTCCGCCCATTTGACCCGTTCGCCTTCTTTGGACCAAGTTCGTCTCGTATGCCCTTCTTCGTGCCCCCATTTGATCCGCTGGCCTTCTTTCGACCAAGTTGGTCTCGTTCGTCCATCTTCGCCTTCCCATTTGATCCGTTGGCCTTCTTTCCACCAAGTTCGTCTCGTTCGTCCATCTTCGTCCTCCCATTTGGTCCGTTGGCCTTCTTTGGACCAAGTTCGTCTCGTACGCCCATCTTCGTCCTCCCATTTGATCCGTTGGCCTTCTTTGGACCAAGTTCGTCTCGTTCGTCCATCTTCGTCCTCCCATTTGGTCCGTTGGCATTCTTTGGACCAAGTTCGTCTCGTTCGTCCATCTTCGTCCTCCCATTTGGTCCGCTAGCCTTCTTTGGATCAAGTTCGTCTCGTTTGTCCATCTTCGTCCGCCCATTTGATCCGTTCGCCTTCTTTGGACCAAGTTCGTCTCGTATGCCCATCTTCGTGCCCCCATTTGATCCGCTGGCCTTCTTTCGACCAAGTTCGTCTCGTTCGTCCATCTTCGCCTTCCCATTTGATCCGTTGGCCTTCTTTCCACCAAGTTCGTCTCGTTCGTCCATCTTCGTCCTCCCATTTGGTCCGTTGGCATTCTTTGGACCAAGTTCGTCTCGTTCGTCCATCTTCGTCCTCCCATTTGGTCCGCTAGCCTTCTTTGGATCAAGTTCGTCTCGTTCGTCCATCTTCGTCCGCCCATTTGATCCGTTGGCCTTCTTTGGACCAAGTTCTTCTCGTTCGTCCATCTTCGTCCTCCCATTTGGTCCGTTGGCCTTCTTTGCACCAAGTTCGTCTCGTTCGTCCATCTTCGTCCTCCCATTTGGTCCGTTAGCCTTCTTTGGACCAAGTTCGCCTCATTCGTCCATCTTTGACCTCCATTTGATCCGTTGGCCTACTTTGGACCAAGTTCTTCTCGTTCGTCCATCTTCGTCCTCCCATTTGATCCGTTCGCCTTCTTTGGACCAAGTTCGTCTCGTTCGTCCATCTTCGTCCTCCCACTTGGTCCGTTGGCATTCTTTGGACCAAGTTCGTCTCGTATGCCCATCTTCGTGCCCCCATTTGATCCGCTGGCCTTCTTTCGACCAAGTTCGTCTCGTTCGTCCATCTTCGCCTTCCCATTTGATCCGTTGGCCTTATTTCCACCAAGTTCGTCTCGTTCGTCCATCTTCGTCCTCCCATTTGGTCCGTTGGCCTTCTTTGGACCAAGTTCGTCTCGTACGCCCATCTTCGTCCTCCCATTTGATCCGTTGGCCTTCTTTGGACCAAGTTCGTCTCGTTCGTCCATCTTCGTCCTCCCATTTGGTCCGTTGGCATTCTTTGGACCAAGTTCGTCTCGTTCGTCCATCTTCGTCCTCCCATTTGGTCCGCTAGCCTTCTTTGGATCAAGTTCGTCTCGTTTGTCCATCTTCGTCCGCCCATTTGATCCGTTCGCCTTCTTTGGACCAAGTTCGTCTCGTATGCCCATCTTCGTGCCCCCATTTGATCCGCTGGCCTTCTTTCGACCAAGTTCGTCTCGTTCGTCCATCTTCGCCTTCCCATTTGATCCGTTGGCCTTCTTTCCACCAAGTTCGTCTCGTTCGTCCATCTTCGTCCTCCCATTTGGTCCGTTGGCCTTCTTTGGACCAAGTTCGTCTCGTACGCCCATCTTCGTCCTCCCATTTGATCCGTTGGCCTTCTTTGGACCAAGTTCGTCTCGTTCGTCCATCTTCGTCCTCCCATTTGGTCCGTTGGCATTCTTTGGACCAAGTTCGTCTCGTTCGTCCATCTTCGTCCTCCCATTTGGTCCGCTAGCCTTCTTTGGATCAAGTTCGTCTCGTTTGTCCATCTTCGTCCGCCCATTTGACCCGTTCGCCTTCTTTGGACCAAGTTCGTCTCGTATGCCCATCTTCGTGCCCCCATTTGATCCGCTGGCCTTCTTTCGACCAAGTTGGTCTCGTTCGTCCATCTTCGCCTTCCCATTTGATCCGTTGGCCTTCTTTCCACCAAGTTCGTCTCGTTCGTCCATCTTCGTCCTCCCATTTGGTCCGTTGGCCTTCTTTGGACCAAGTTCGTCTCGTACGCCCATCTTCGTCCTCCCATTTGATCCGTTGGCCTTCTTTGGACCAAGTTCGTCTCGTTCGTCCATCTTCGTCCTCCCATTTGGTCCGTTGGCATTCTTTGGACCAAGTTCGTCTCGTTCGTCCATCTTCGTCCTCCCATTTGGTCCGCTAGCCTTCTTTGGATCAAGTTCGTCTCGTTTGTCCATCTTCGTCCGCCCATTTGATCCGTTCGCCTTCTTTGGACCAAGTTCGTCTCGTATGCCCATCTTCGTGCCCCCATTTGATCCGCTGGCCTTCTTTCGACCAAGTTCGTCTCGTTCGTCCATCTTCGCCTTCCCATTTGATCCGTTGGCCTTCTTTCCACCAAGTTCGTCTCGTTCGTCCATCTTCGTCCTCCCATTTGGTCCGTTGGCATTCTTTGGACCAAGTTCGTCTCGTTCGTCCATCTTCGTCCTCCCATTTGGTCCGCTAGCCTTCTTTGGATCAAGTTCGTCTCGTTCGTCCATCTTCGTCCGCCCATTTGATCCGTTGGCCTTCTTTGGACCAAGTTCTTCTCGTTCGTCCATCTTCGTCCTCCCATTTGGTCCGTTGGCCTTCTTTGCACCAAGTTCGTCTCGTTCGTCCATCTTCGTCCTCCCATTTGGTCCGTTAGCCTTCTTTGGACCAAGTTCGCCTCATTCGTCCATCTTTGACCTCCATTTGATCCGTTGGCCTACTTTGGACCAAGTTCTTCTCGTTCGTCCATCTTCGTCCTCCCATTTGGTCCGTTGGCCTTCTTTGCACCAAGTTCGTCTCGTTCGTCCATCTTGGTCCTCCCATTTGGTCCGTTGGCCTTCTTTGGACCAGGTTCGTCTCGTTCTTCCGCCCATTTGATCCGTTGGCCTTCTTTGGACCAACTTCGTCTCGTACGCCCATCTTCGTCCTCCCATTTGATCCGTTGGCCTACTTTGGACCAAGTTCGCCTCGTTCGTCCATCTTCGTCCCCCCATTTGATCCGTTGACCTTCTTTGGACCAAGTTTGTCTTATTCGTCCATCTTCGTCCATCTTTGACCTCCATTTGATCCGTTGGCCTTCTTTGGACCAAGTTCTTCTCCTTCGTCCATCTTCGTCCTCCCATTTGGTCCGTTGGCCTTCTTTGCACCAAGTTCGTCTCGTTCGTCCATCTTCGTCCGCCCATTTGATCCGTTGGCCTTCTTTGGACCAAGTTCGTCTCGTACGCCCATCTTCGTCCTCCCATTTGATCCGTTGGCCTTCTTTGGACCAAGTTCATCTCGTTCGTCCATCTTCGTCCTCCCATTTGATCCGTTGGCCTACTTTAGACCAAGTTCGCCTCGTTCGTCCATCTTCGTCCCCCCATTTGATCCGTTGGCCTTCTTCTTACCAAGTTTGTCTTATTCGTCCATCTTCGTCCTTCTTTGACCTCCATTTGATCCGTTGGCATTCTTTGGACCAAGTTTTTCTCGTTCGTCCATCTTCGTCCTCCCATTTGGTCCGTTGGCCTTCTTTGCTCCAAGTTCGTCTCGTTCGTCCATCTTCGTCCTCCCATTTGGTCCGGTAGCCTTCTTTGGACCAAGTTCGTCTCGTTCGTCCATCTTCGTCCGCCCATTTGATCCGTTGGCCTTCTTTGGACCAAGTTCGTCTCGTACGCCCATCTTCGTCCTCCCATTTGATCCGTTGGCCTTCTTTGGACCAAGTTCGTCTCGTTCGTCCATCTTCGTCCTCCCATTTGGTCCGTTGGCATTCTTTGGACCAAGTTCGTCTCGTTCGTCCATCTTCGTCCTCCCATTTGCTCCGTTGGCCTTCTTTGCACCAAGTTCGTCTCGTTCGTCCATCTTCGTCCTCCCATTTGGTCCGCTAGCCTTCTTTGGATCAAGTTCGTCTCGTTCGTCCATCTTCGTCCGCCCATTTGATCCGTTCGCTTTCTTTGGACCAAGTTCGTCTCGTACGCCCATCTTCGTGCCCCCATTTGATCCGCTGGCCTTCTTTCGACCAAGTTCGTCTCGTTCGTCCATCTTCGTCTTCCCATTTCATCCGTTGGCCTACTTTGGACCAAGTTCGCCTCGTTCGTCCATCTTCGTCCCCCCATTCGATCCGTTTGCCTTCTTTGGACCAAGTTTGTCTTATTCGTCCATCTTCGTCCATCTTTGACCTCCATTTGATCCGTTGGCCTTCTTTGGACCAAGTTCTTCTCGTTCGTCCATCTTCGTCCTCCCATTTGGTCCGTTGGCCTTCTTTGCACCAAGTTCGTCTCGTTCGTCCATCTTCGTCCTCCCCTTTGGTCCGCTAGCCTTCTTTGGATCAAGTTCGTCTCGTTTGTCCATCTTCGTCCGCCCATTTGATCCGTTCGCCTTCTTTGGACCAAGTTCGTCTCGTATGCCCATCTTCGTGCCCCCATTTGATCCGCTGGCCTTCTTTCGACCAAGTTCGTCTCGTTCGTCCATCTTCGCCTTCCCATTTGATCCGTTGGCCTTCTTTCCACCAAGTTCGTCTCGTTCGTCCATCTTCGTCCTCCCATTTGGTCCGTTGGCCTTCTTTGGACCAAGTTCGTCTCGTACGCCCATCTTCGTCCTCCCATTTGATCCGTTGGCCTTCTTTGGACCAAGTTCGTCTCGTTCGTCCATCTTCGTCCTCCCATTTGGTCCGTTGGCATTCTTTGGACCAAGTTCGTCTCGTTCGTCCATCTTCGTCCTCCCATTTGGTCCGCTAGCCTTCTTTGGATCAAGTTCGTCTCGTTTGTCCATCTTCGTCCGCCCATTTGATCCGTTCGCCTTCTTTGGACCAAGTTCGTCTCGTATGCCCATCTTCGTGCCCCCATTTGATCCGCTGGCCTTCTTTCGACCAAGTTCGTCTCGTTCGTCCATCTTCGCCTTCCCATTTGATCCGTTGGCCTTCTTTCCACCAAGTTCGTCTCGTTCGTCCATCTTCGTCCTCCCATTTGGTCCGTTGGCATTCTTTGGACCAAGTTCGTCTCGTTCGTCCATCTTCGTCCTCCCATTTGGTCCGCTAGCCTTCTTTGGATCAAGTTCGTCTCGTTCGTCCATCTTCGTCCGCCCATTTGATCCGTTGGCCTTCTTTGGACCAAGTTCTTCTCGTTCGTCCATCTTCGTCCTCCCATTTGATCCGTTGTCCTACTTTGGACCAAGTTCTTCTCGTTCGTCCATCTTCGTCCTCCCATTTGGTCCGTTGGCCTTCTTTGCACCAAGTTCGTCTCGTTCGTCCATCTTGGTCCTCCCATTTGGTCCGTTAGCCTTCTTTGGACCAGGTTCGTCTCGTTCTTCCGCCCATTTGATCCGTTGGCCTTCTTTGGACCAACTTCGTCTCGTACGCCCATCTTCGTCCTCCCATTTGATCCGTTGGCCTACTTTGGACCAAGTTCGCCTCGTTCGTCCATCTTCGTCCCCCCATTTGATCCGTTGACCTTCTTTGGACCAAGTTTGTCTTATTCGTCCATCTTCGTCCATCTTTGACCTCCATTTGATCCGTTGGCCTTCTTTGGACCAAGTTCTTCTCCTTCGTCCATCTTCGTCCTCCCATTTGGTCCGTTGGCCTTCTTTGCACCAAGTTCGTCTCGTTCGTCCATCTTCGTCCGCCCATTTGATCCGTTGGCCTTCTTTGGACCAAGTTCGTCTCGTACGCCCATCTTCGTCTTCCCATTTGATCCGTTGGCCTTCTTTGGACCAAGTTCATCTCGTTCGTCCATCTTCGTCCTCCCATTTGATCCGTTGGCCTACTTTGGACCAAGTTCGCCTCGTTCGTCCATCTTCGTCCCCCCATTTGATCCGTTGGCCTTCTTTTTACCAAGTTTGTCTTATTCGTCCATCTTCGTCCTTCTTTGACCTCCATTTGATCCGTTGGCATTCTTTGGACCAAGTTTTTCTCGTTCGTCCATCTTCGTCCTCCCATTTGGTCCGTTGGCCTTCTTTGCTCCAAGTTCGTCTCGTTCGTCCATCTTCGTCCTCCCATTTGGTCCGTTAGCCTTCTTTGGACCAAGTTCGTCTCGTTCGTCCATCTTCGTCCGCCCATTTGATCCGTTGGCCTTCTTTGGACCAAGTTCGTCTCGTACGCCCATCTTCGTCCGCCCATTTGATCCGTTGGCCTTCTTTGGACCAGGTTCGTCTCGTACGCCCATATTCGTCCTCCCATTCGATCCGTTGGCCTTCTTTGGACCAAGTTCGTCTCGTTCGTCCATCTTCGTCCGCCCATTTGATCCGTTGGCCTTCTTTGGACCAAGTTCGTCTCGTACGCCCATCTTCGTCCTCCCATTTGATCCGTTGGCCTTCTTTGGACCAAGTTCGTCTCGTTCGTCGATCTTCGTCCTCCCATTTGGTCCGTTGGCATTCTTTGGACCAAGTTCGTCTCGTTCGTCCATCTTCGTCCTCCCATTTGCTCCGTTGGCCTTCTTTGCACCAAGTTCGTCTCGTTCATCCATCTTCGTCCTCCCATTTGGTCCGCTGGCCTTATTTGGATCAAGTTCGTCTCGTTCGTCCATCTTCGTCCGCCCATTTGATCCGTTCGCCTTCTTTGGACCAAGTTCGCCTCGTTCGTCCATCTTCGTCCCCCCATTTGATCCGTTGGCCTTCTTTGGACCAAGTTTGTCTTATTCGTCCATCTTCGTCCATCTTTGACCTCCATTTGATCCGTTGGCCTTCTTTGGACCAAGTTCTTCTCGTTCGTCCTTCTTCGTCCTCCCATTTGGTCCGTTGGCCTTCTTTGCACCAAGTTCGTCTCGTTCGTCCATCTTCGTCCTCCCATTTGGTCCGTTCGCCTTCTTTGGACCAAGTTCGTCTCGTTCGTCCATCTTCGTCCGCCCATTTGATCCGTTGGCCTTCTTTGGACCAAGTTCGTCTCGTACGCCCATCTTCGTCCTCCCATTTGATCCGTTGGCCTTCTTTGGACCAAGTTCGTCTCGTTCGTCCATCTTCGTCCTCCCATTTGGTCCGTTGGCATTCTTTGGACCAAGTTCGTCTCGTTCGTCCATCTTCGTCCTCCCATTTGCTCCGTTGGCCTTCTTTGCACCAAGTTCGTCTCGTTCGTCCATCTTCGTCCTCCCATTTGGTCCGCTAGCCTTCTTTGGATCAAGTTCGTCTCGTTCGTCCATCTTCGTCCGCCCATTTGATCCGTTCGCTTTCTTTGGACCAAGTTCGTCTCGTACGCCCATCTTCGTGCCCCCATTTGATCCGCTGGCCTTCTTTCGACCAAGTTCGTCTCGTTCGTCCATCTTCGTCTTCCCATTTCATCCGTTGGCCTACTTTGGACCAAGTTCGCCTCGTTCGTCCATCTTCGTCCCCCCATTCGATCCGTTTGCCTTCTTTGGACCAAGTTTGTCTTATTCGTCCATCTTCGTCCATCTTTGACCTCCATTTGATCCGTTGGCCTTCTTTGGACCAAGTTCTTCTCGTTCGTCCATCTTCGTCCTCCCATTTGGTCCGTTGGCCTTCTTTGCACCAAGTTCGTCTCGTTCGTCCATCTTCGTCCTCCCATTTTGTCCGTTCGCCTTCTTTGGACCAAGTTCGTCTCGTTCGTCCATCTTCGTCCGCCCATTTGATCCGTTGGCCTTCTTTGGACCAAGTTCGTCTCGTACGCCCATCTTCGTCTTCCCATTTGATCCGTTGGCCTTCTTTTGACCAAGTTCGTCTCGTTCGTCCATCTTCGTCCTCCCATTTGGTCCGCTAGCCTTCTTTGGATCAAGTTCGTCTCGTTCGTCCATCTTCGTCCGCCCATTTGGTCCGTTCGCCTTCTTTGGGCCAAGATCGTCTCGTACGCCCATCTTCGTCCTCCCATTTGATCTGTTGGCCTTCTTTGGAACAACTTCCTCCCGTTCGTCCATCTTCGTGCCCCCATTTGATCCGTTGGCCTTCTTTGGACCAAGTTCGTCTCGTTCGTCCATCTTCGTCTTCCCATTTGATCCGTCGGCCTACTTTGGAACAAGTTCGCCTCGTTCGTCCATCTTCGTCCCCCCATTTGATCCGTTCGTCTTCTTTGAACCAAGTTTGTCTTATTCGTCCATCTTCGTCCTCCCATTTGTTCCATTCGCCTCCTTTGGACCAAGTTCGTCTCGTTCCTTCAACTTCGTCCTCCCATTTGATTCGTAGGCCTTCTTTGGACCAAGTTCGTCTCGTTCGTCCATCTTCGTTCTCCCATTTGATCCGTTGGCATTCTTTGGACCATGTTCGTCTCGTTGGTCCCTCTTCGTCCTCCCATTTGATCCGTAGGCCTTCTTTGGACCAAGTTCGTCTCGTTCGTCCATCTTCGTCCTCCCATTTGTCCCGTAGGCTTTATTTGGACCAAGTTCGTCTCGTTCGTCCCTCTTCGTCCTCCCATTTGGTCCGTTAGCCTTCTTTGGACCAGGTTCGTCTCGTACGCCCATATTCGTCCTCCCATTCGATCCGTTGGCCTTCTTTGGACCAAGTTCGTCTCGTTCGTCCATCTTCGTCCTCCCATTTGATCGGTTGGCCTACTTTGGACCAAGTTCGCCTCGTTCGTCCATCTTCGTCCCCCCATTTGATCCGTTGGCCTTCTTTGGACCAAGTTTGTCTTATTCGTCCATCTTCGTCCTTCTTTGACCTCCATTTGATCCGTTGGCCTTCTTTGGACCAAATTCTTCTCGTTCGTCCATCTTCGTCCTCCCATTTGGTCCGTTGGCCTACTTTGCACCAAGTTCGTCTCGTTCGTCCATCTTCGTCCTCCCATTTCGTCCGTTAGCCTTCTTTGGACCAAGTTCGTCTCGTTCGTCCATCTTCGTCCGCCCATTTGATCCGTTGGCCTTCTTTGGACCAAGTTCGTCTCGTACGCCCATCTTCGTCCTCCCATTTGATCCGTTGGCCTTCTTTGGACCAAGTTCGTCTCGTTCGTCGATCTTCGTCCTCCCATTTGGTCCGTTGGCATTCTTTGGACCAAGTTCGTCTCGTTCGTCCATCTTCGTCCTCCCATTTGCTCCGTTGGCCTTCTTTGCACCAAGTTCGTCTCGTTCATCCATCTTCGTCCTCCCATTTGGTCCGCTGGCCTTCTTTGGATCAAGTTCGTCTCGTTCGTCCATCTTCGTCCGCCCATTTGATCCGTTCGCCTTCTTTGGACCAAGTTCGCCTCGTTCGTCCATCTTCGTCCCCCCATTTGATCCGTTGGCCTTCTTTGGACCAAGTTAGTCTTATTCGTCCATCTTCGTCCATCTTTGACCTCCATTTGATCCGTTGGCCTTCTTTGGACCAAGTTCTTCTCGTTCGTCCTTCTTCGTCCTCCCATTTGGTCCGTTGGCCTTCTTTGCACCAAGTTCGTCTCGTTCGTCCATCTTCGTCCTCCCATTTGGTCCGTTCGCCTTCTTTGGACCAAGTTCGTCTCGTTCGTCCATCTTCGTCCGCCCATTTGATCCGTTGGCCTTCTTTGGACCAAGTTCGTCTCGTACGCCCATCTTCGTCTTCCCATTTGATCCGTTGGCCTTCTTTTGACCAAGTTCGTCTCGTTCGTCCATCTTCGTCCTCCCATTTGCTCCGTTGGCCTTCTTTGCACCAAGTTCGTCTCGTTCGTCCATCTTCGTCCTCCCATTTGGTCCGTTACCCTTCTTTGGATCAAGTTCGTCTCGTTCTTCCATCTTCGTTCGCCCATTTGATCCGTTCGCCTTCTTTGGACCAAGTTCGTCTCGTACGCCCATCTTCGTCCTCCCATTTGATCTGTTGCCCTTCTTTGGAACAACTTCCTCCCGTTCGTCCATCTTCGTGCCCCCATTTGATCCGTTGGCCTTCTTTGGACCAAGTTCGTCTCGTTCGTCCATCTTCGTCTTCCCATTTGATCCGTTGGCCTACTTTGGAACAAGTTCGCCTCGTTCGTCCATCTTCGTCCCCCCATTTGATCCGTTCGCCTTCTTTGAACCAAGTTTGTCTTATTCGTCCATCTTCGTCCTCCCATTTGTTCCATTCGCCTCCTTTGGACCAAGTTCGTCTCGTTCCTTCAACTTCGTCCTCCCATTTGATTCGTAGGCCTTCTTTGGACCAAGTTCGTCTCGTTCGTCCATCTTCGTGCTCCCATTTGATCCGTTGGCATTCTTTGGACCATGTTCGTCTCGTTTGTCCCTCTTCGTCCTCCCATTTGATCCGTAGGCCTTCTTTGGACCAAGTTCGTCTCGTTCGTCCATCTTCGTCCTCCCATTTGTCCCGTAGGCTTTATTTGGACCAAGTTCGTCTCGTTCGTCCCTCTTCGTCCTCCCATTTGGTCCGCTAGCCTTCTTTGGACCAAGTTCGTCTCGTTAGTCCATCTTCGTCCGCCCATTTGATCCGTTGGCCTTCTTTGGACCAAGTTCGTCTCGTACGCCCATCTTCGTCCACCCATTTGATCCGTTGGCCTACTTTGGACCAAGTTCGTCTCGTACGCCCATATTCGTCCTCCCATTCGATCCGTTGGCCTTCTTTGGACCAAGTTCGTCTCGTTCGTCCATCTTCGTCCTCCCATTTGATCGGTTGGCCTACTTTGGACCAAGTTCGCCTCGTTCGTCCATCTTCGTCCCCCCATTTGATCCGTTAGCCTTCTTTGGACCAAGTTTGTCTTATTCGTCCATCTTCGTCCTTCTTTGACCTCCATTTGATCCGTTGGCCTTCTTTGGACCAAATTCTTCTCGTTCGTCCATCTTCGTCCTCCCATTTGGTCCGTTGGCCTACTTTGCACCAAGTTCGTCTCGTTCGTCCATCTTCGTCCTCCCATTTCGTCCGTTAGACTTCTTTGGACCAAGTTCGTCTCGTTCGTCCATCTTCGTCCGCCCATTTGATCCGTTGGCCTTCTTTGGACCAAGTTCGTCTCGTACGCCCATCTTCGTCCTCCCATTTGATCCGTTGGCCTTCTTTGGACCAAGTTCGTCTCGTTCGTCGATCTTCGTCCTCCCATTTGGTCCGTTGGCATTCTTTGGACCAAGTTCGTCTCGTTCGTCCATCTTCGTCCTCCCATTTGCTCCGTTGGCCTTCTTTGCACCAAGTTCGTCTCGTTCATCCATCTTCGTCCTCCCATTTGGTCCGCTGGCCTTCTTTGGATCAAGTTCGTCTCGTTCGTCCATCTTCGTCCGCCCATTTGATCCGTTCGCCTTCTTTGGACCAAGTTCGCCTCGTTCGTCCATCTTCGTCCCCCCATTTGATCCGTTGGCCTTCTTTGGACCAAGTTAGTCTTATTCGTCCATCTTCGTCCATCTTTGACCTCCATTTGATCCGTTGGCCTTCTTTGGACCAAGTTCTTCTCGTTCGTCCTTCTTCGTCCTCCCATTTGGTCCGTTGGCCTTCTTTGCACCAAGTTCGTCTCGTTCGTCCATCTTCGTCCTCCCATTTGGTCCGTTCGCCTTCTTTGGACGAAGTTCGTCTCGTTCGTCCATCTTCGTCCGCCCATTTGATCCGTTGGCCTTCTTTGGACCAAGTTCGTCTCGTACGCCCATCTTCGTCTTCCCATTTGATCCGTTGGCCTTCTTTTGACCAAGTTCGTCTCGTTCGTCCATCTTCGTCCTCCCATTTGCTCCGTTGGCCTTCTTTGCACCAAGTTCGTCTCGTTCGTCCATCTTCGTCCTCCCATTTGGTCCGTTACCCTTCTTTGGATCAAGTTCGTCTCGTTCTTCCATCTTCGTCCGCCCATTTGATCCGTTCGCCTTCTTTGGACCAAGTTCGTCTCGTACGCCCATCTTCGTCCTCCCATTTGATCTGTTGCCCTTCTTTGGAACAACTTCCTCCCGTTCGTCCATCTTCGTGCCCCCATTTGATCCGTTGGCCTTCTTTGGACCAAGTTCGTCTCGTTCGTCCATCTTCGTCTTCCCATTTGATCCGTTGGCCTACTTTGGAACAAGTTCGCCTCGTTCGTCCATCTTCGTCCCCCCATTTGATCCGTTCGCCTTCTATGAACCAAGTTTGTCTTATTCGTCCATCTTCGTCCTCCCATTTGTTCCATTCGCCTCCTTTGGACCAAGTTCGTCTCGTTCCTTCAACTTCGTCCTCCCATTTAATTCGTAGGCCTACTTTGGAACAAGTTCGCCTCGTTCGTCCATCTTCGTCCCCCCATTTGATCCGTTCGCCTTCTTTGAACCAAGTTTGTCTTATTCGTCCATCTTCGTCCTCCCATTTGTTCCATTCGCCTCCTTTGGACCAAGTTCGTCTCGTTCCTTCAACTTCGTCCTCCCATTTAATTCGTAGGCCTTCTTTGGACCAAGTTCGTCTCGTACGCCCATCTTCGTGCCCCCATTTGATCCGTTGGCCTTCTTTGGACCAAGTTCGTCTCGTTCGTCCATCTTCGTCTTCGCATTTGATCCGTTGGCCTACTTTGGAACAAGTTCGCCTCGTTCGTCCATCTTCGTCCCCCCATTTGATCTATTCGCCTTCTTTGAACCAAGTTTGTCTTATTCGTCCATCTTCGTCCTCCCATTTGTTCCGTTCGCCTCCTTTGGACCAAGTTCGTCTCGTTCCTTCAACTTCGTCCTCCCATTTAATTCGTAGGCCTTCTTTGGACCAAGTTCGTCTCGTTCGTCCATCTTCGTTCTCCCATTTGATCCGTTGGCATTCTTTGGACCATGTTCGTCTCGTTTGTCCCTCTTCGTCCTCCCATTTGATCCGTAGGCCTTCTTTGGACCAAGTTCGTCTCGTTCGTCCATCTTCGTCCTCCCATTTGTCCCGTAGGCCTTATTTGGACCAAGTTCGTCTCGTTCGTCCCTCTTCGCCCTCCCATTTGGTCCGTTAGCCTTCTTTGGACCAGGTTCGTCTCGTTCGTCCATCTTCGTCCGCCCATTTGATCCGTTGGCCTTCTTTGGACCAGGTTCGTCTCGTTCGTCCATCTTCGTCCGCCCATTTGATCCGTTGGCCTTCTTTGGACCAAGTTCGTCTCGTACGCCCATCTTCGTCCTCCCATTTGATCCGTTGGCCATCCGTTGGCCTACTTTGGACCAAGTTAGCCTCGTTCGTCCATCTTCGTCCGCCCATTTGATCCGTTGGCCTTCTTTGGACCAAGTTCGTCTCGTAAGCCCATCTTCGTCCTCCCATTTGATCCGTTGGCCTACTTTGGACCAAGTTCGCCTCGTTCGTCCATCTTCGTCCCCCCATTTGATTCGTTGGCCTTCTTTGGACCAAGTTTGTCTTATTCGTCCATCTTCGTCCATCTTTGACCTCAATTTGAACCGTTGGCCTTCTTTGGACCAAGTTCGTCTCGTTCGTCCATCTTCGTCCTCCCATTTGGTCCGTTAGCCTTCTTTGGACCAAGTTCGTCTCGTTCGTCCATCTTCGTCCGCCCGTTTGATCCGTTGGCCTTCTTTGGACCAAGTTCGTCTCGTACGCCCATCTTCGTCCTCCCATTTGATCCGTTGGCCTTCTTTGGACCAAGTTCGTCTCGTTCGTCCATCTTCGTCCTCCCATTTGGTCCGCTAGCCTTCTTTGGATCAAGTTCGTCTCGTTCGTCCATCTTCGTCCGCCCATTTGATCCGTTCGCCTTCTTTGGACCAAGTTCGTCTCGTACGCCCATCTTCGTGCCCCCATTTGTTCCGTTCCCCTCCTTTGGACCAAGTTCGTCTCGTTCCTTCAACTTCGTCATCCCATTTGATCCATTGGCATTCATTGGACCAAGTTCGTCTCATTCGTCCATCTTTGACCTCCATTTGTTCCGTTGGCCTTCTTTGGACCAAGTTCGTCTCATTCGTCCTTCTTCGTCCTCCCATTGGATTCGTTGGCCTCCTTTGGACCAAGTTCGTCTCGTTCGTTCAACTTCATCCTCCCATTTGATCAATTGGCATTCCTTGGACCAAGTTCGTCTCATCCGTCCCTCTTTGACCTCCATTTGATCCGTTGGCCTTATTTGGACCAAGTTCGTCTCGTTCGTGCTTCTTCGTCCCCCCATTTGATCCGTTGGCATTCTTTGGACAAAGTTTGTCTTATTCATCCATCTTCGTCCTCCCATTTGGTCCGTTGCCTTCTTTGGACCAAGTTCGTCTCGTTCGTCCATCTTCCTCCTCCCATTTGATCCGTTGGCCTTCTTTGGAACAAGTTCGTCTCGTTCATCCTTCTTCGTCCCCCCATTTGATCCGTTGGCCTTCTTTGGACCAAGTTCGTCTTATTCGTCCCTCTTCGTCCTCCCATTTGATCCGTTCCCCTTCTTTGGACCAAGTTCGTCTCGTTCGTCCATCTGGGTCCTCCCATATGATCCGTTGGCCTACTTTGGACCAAGTTCGTCTCGTTCGTCGATCTTCGTCCTCCCATTTGATCCGTTGGCCTACTTTGCAACAAGTTCGTCTGATTCGTCCATCTTTGACCTCCATTTGATCCGTTGTCCTTCTTTGGACCATATTCGCCTCGTTCGTCCATCTTCGTCCTCCCATTTGGTCCGTTGGCATTCTTTGGAACAAGTTCGCCTCGTTCGTCCATCTTCGTTCTCCCATTTGATCCGTTGGCCTTCTTTGGACCAAGTTCGTCTCGTACGCCCATCTTCGTCTTCCCATTTGATCGGTTGGCCTTCTTTTGACCAAGTTCGTCTCGTTCGTCCATCTTCGTCCTCCCATTTGCTCCGTTGGCCTTCTTTGCACCAAGTTCGTCTCGTTCGTCCATCTTCGTCCTCCCATTTGGTCCGTTACCCTTCTTTGGATCAAGTTCGTCTCGTTCTTCCATCTTCGTCCGCCCATTTGATCCGTTCGCCTTCTTTGGACCAAGTTCGTCTCGTACGCCCATCTTCGTCCTCCCATTTGATCTGTTGCCCTTCATTGGAACAACTTCCTCCCGTTCGTCCATCTTCGTGCCCCCATTTGATCCGTTGGCCTTCTTTGGACCAAGTTCGTCTTGTTCGTCCATCTTCGTCTTCCCATTTGATCCGTTGGCCTACTTTGGAACAAGTTCGCCTCGTTCGTCCATCTTCGTCCCCCCATTTGATCCGTTCGCCTTCTTTGAACCAAGTTTGTCTTATTCGTCCATCTTCGTCCTCCCATTTGTTCCATTCGCCTCCTTTGGACCAAGTTCATCTCGTTCCTTCAACTTCGTTCTCCCATTTGATCCGTTGGCATTCTTTGGACCATGTTCGTCTAGTTCGTCCCACTCCGTCCTCCCATTTGATCCGTTGCCTTCTTTGAACCAAGTTCTTCTCGTTCGTCCATATTCGTCCTCCAACTTGGTCCGTTGGCATTCTTTGGACCAAGTTTGTCTCGTTCGTCCTCCCATTTGATCTGTTGGCCTACTTTATGCCATGTTCGTCTCGTTCGTCCATCATCGTCCTCCCGTTTGATCCGTTAGCCTCCTTTGGACCAAGTTCGTCTCGTTCGTTCAACTTCATCCTCCCATTTAGTCCATTGGCATTCCTTGGACCAAGTTCGTCTCATTCGTCCATCTTTGACCTCCATTTGATCCATTGGCCTTGTTTGGACCAAGTTCGTCTCGTTCGTCCATCTTCGTCCCTCCATTTGATCCGTTGGCCTTCTTTGGACCAAGTTTGTCTTATTCATCCATCTTCGTCCTCCCATTTGATCTGTTACCTTCTTTGGACCAAGTTCGTCTCGTTCGTCCATCTGGGTCTTCCGATTTGATCCGTTGGCCTTCTTTGGACCAAGTTCATGTCGTTCTTCCCACTTCTTCCTCCCATTTGAACCGTTGGCCTTCTTCGGACCATGTTCGTCTCGTTCATCCATCTTCGTCCTCCCATTTGATCCGTTGGCCTTCTTTGGACCAAGTTCGTCTCGTACGCCCATCTTCGTCTTCCCATTTGATCCGTTGGCCTTCTTTTGACCAAGTTCGTCTCGTTCGTCCATCTTCGTCCTCCCATTTGCTCCGTTGGCCTTCTTTGCACCAAGTTCGTCTCGTTCGTCCATCTTCGTCCTCCCATTTGGTCCGTTACCCTTCTTTGGATCAAGTTCGTCTCGTTCTTCCATCTTCGTCCGCCCATTTGATCCGTTCGCCTTCTTTGGACCAAGTTCGTCTTGTTCGTCCATCTTCGTCTTCCCATTTGATCCGTTGGCCTACTTTGGAACAAGTTCGCCTCGTTCGTCCATCTTCGTCCCCCCATTTGATCCGTTCGCCTTCTTTGAACCAAGTTTGTCTTATTCGTCCATCTTCGTCCTCCCATTTGTTCCATTCGCCTCCTTTGGACCAAGTTCGTCTCGTTCCTTCAACTTCGTCCTCCCATTTGATTCGTAGGCCTTCTTTGGACCAAGTTCGTCTCGTTCGTCCATCTTCGTTCTCCCATTTGATCCGTTGGCATTCTTTGGACCATGTTCGTCTCGTTCGTCCATCTTCGTCCTCCCATTTGTCCCGTAGGCTTTATTTGGACCAAGTTCGTCTCGTTCGTCCCTCTTCGTCCTCCCATTTGGTCCGTTAGCCTTCTTTGGACCAGCTTCGTCTCGTTCGTCCATCTTCGTCCGCCCATTTGATCCGTTGGCCTTCTTTGGACCAAGTTCGTCTCGTACGCCCATCTTCGTCCTCCCATTTGATCCGTTGGCCTACTTTGGACCAAGTTCGCCTCGTTCGTCCATCTTCGTCCTCCCATTTGATCCGTAGGCCTTCTTTGGACCAAGTTCATCTCGTTCGTCCATCTTCGTCCTCCCATTTGTCCCGTAGGCTTTATTTGGACCAAGTTCGTCTCGTTCGTCCCTCTTCGTCCTCCCATTTGGTCCGTTAGCCTTCTTTGGACCAGGTTCGTCTCGTTCGTCCATCTTCGTCCGCCCATTTGATCCGTTGGCCTTCTTTGGACCAAGTTCGTCTCGTACGCCCATCTTCGTCCTCCCATTTGATCCGTTGGCCTACTTTGGACCAAGTTCGCCTCGTTCGTCCATCTTCGTCGCCCCATTTGATCCGTTGGCCTTCTTTGGACCAAGTTTGTCTTATTCATCCATCTTCGTCCATCTTTGACCTCCATTTGATCCGTTGGCCTTCTTTCGACCAAGTTCTTCTCGTTCGTCCATCTTCGTCCTCCCATTTGGTCCGTTGGCCTTCTTTGGACCAAGTTCGTCTCGTTCGTCCATCTTCGTCCTCCCATTTGGTCCGTTCGCCTTCTTTGGACCATGTTCGTCTCGTTCGTCCATCTTCGTCCGCCCATTTGATCCATTGGCCTTCTTTGGACCAAGTTCGTCTCGTTCGTCCATCTTCGTCCTCCCATTTGCTCCGTTGGCCTTCTTTGCACCAAGTTCGTCTCGTTCGTCCATCTTCGTCCTCCCATTTGGTCCGCTAGCCTTCTTTGGATCAAGTTCGTCTCGTTCGTCCATCTTCGTCCGCCCATTTGATCCGTTCGCCTTCTTTGAACGAAGTTCGTCTCGTACGCCCATCTTCGTGCCCCCATTTGATCCGTTGGCCTTCTTTGGACCAAGTTCCTCTCGTTCGTCCATCTTCGTCTTTGCATTTGATCCGTTGCCTACTTTGGAACAAGTTCGCCTCGTTCGTCCATCTTCGTCCCCCCATTTGATCCGTTCGCCTTCTTTGAACCAAGTTTGTCTTATTCGTCCATCTTCGTCCTCCCATTTGTTCCGTTCGCCTCCTTTGGACCAAGTTCGTCTCGTTCCTTCAACTTCGTCCTCCCATTTAATTCGTAGGCCTTCTTTGGACCAAGTTCGTCTCGTTCGTCCATCTTCGTTCTCCCATTTGATCCGTTGGCATTCTTTGGACCATGTTCGTCTCTTTTGTCCCTCTTCGTCCTCCCATTTGATCCGTAGGCCTTCTTTGGACCAAGTTCGTCTCGTTCGTCCATCTTCGTCCTCCCATTTGTCCCATAGGCCTTATTTGGACCAAGTTCGTCTCGTTCGTCCCTCTTCGTCCTCCCATTTGGTCCGTTAGCCTTCTTTGGACCAGGTTCGTCTCGTTCGTCCATCTTCGTCCGCCCATTTGATCCGTTGGCCTTCTTTGGACATGGTTCGTCTCGTTCGTCCATCTTCGTCCGCCCATTTGATCCGTTGGCCTTCTTTGGACCAAGTTCGTCTCGTACGCCCATCTTCGTCCTCCCATTTGATCCGTTGGCCTACTTTGGACCAAGTTCGCCTCGTTCGTCCATCTTCGTCCGCCCATTTGATCCGTTGGCCTTCTTTGGACCAAGTTCGTCTCGTACGCCCATCTTCGTCCTCCCATTTGATCCGTTGGCCTACTTTGGACCAAGTTCGCCTCGTTCGTCCATCTTCGTCCCCCCATTTGATTCGTTGGCCTTCTTTGGACCAAGTTTGTCTTATTCGTCCATCTTCGTCCATCTTTGACCTCCATTTGAACCGTTGGCCTTCTTTGGACCAAGTTCGTCTCGTTCGTCCATCTTCGTCCTCCCATTTGGTCCGTTAGCCTTCTTTGGACCAAGTTCGTCTCGTTCGTCCATCTTCGTCCGCCCATTTGATCCGTTGGCCTTCTTTGGACCAAGTTCGTCTCGTACGCCCATCTTCGTCCTCCCATTTGATCCGTTGGCCTTCTTTGGACCAAGTTCGTCTCGTTCATCCATCTTCGTCCTCCCATTTGCTCCGTTGGCCTTCTTTGCACCAAGTTCGTCTCGTTCGTCTATCTTCGTCCTCCCATTTGGTCCGCTAGCCTTCTTTGGATCAAGTTCGTCTCGTTCGTCCATCTTCGTCCGCCCATTTGATCCGTTCGCCTTCTTTGGACCAAGTTCGTCTCGTACGCCCATCTTCGTGCCCCCATTTGTTCCGTTCCCCTCCTTTGGACCAAGTTCGTCTCGTTCCTTCAACTTCGTCATCCCATTTGATCCATTGGCATTCATTGGACCAAGTTCGTCTCATTCGTCCATCTTTGACCTCCATTTGTTCCGTTGGCCTTCTTTGGACCAAGTTCGTCTCATTCGTCCTTCTTCGTCCTCCCATTGGATCCGTTGGCCTCCTTTGGACCAAGTTCGTCTCGTTCGTTCAACTTCATCCTCCCATTTGATCAATTGGCATTCCTTGGACCAAGTTCGTCTCATCCGTCCCTCTTTGACCTCCATTTGATCCGTTGGCCTTATTTGGACCAAGTTCGTCTCGTTCGTCCTTCTTCGTCCCCCCATTTGATCCGTTGGCCTTCTTTGGACAAAGTTTGTCTTATTCATCCATCTTCGTCCTCCCATTTGGTCCGTTGCCTTCTTTGGACCAAGTTCGTCTCGTTCGTCCATTTTCGTCCTCCCATTTGGTCCGTTGGCATTCTTTGGACCAAGTTCCTCTCGTTCTTCCATCTTCGTCCTCCCATTTGCTCCGTTGGCCTTCTTTGCATCAAGTTCGTTTCGTTCGTCCATCTTCCTCCTCCCATTTGATCCGTTGGCCTTCTTTGGAACAAGTTCGTCTCGTTCATCCTTCTTCGTCCCCCCATTTGATCCGTTGGCCTTCTTTGGACCAAGTTCGTCTTATTCGTCCCTCTTCGTCCTCCCATTTGATCCGTTCCCCTTCTTTGGACCAAGTTCGTCTCGTTCGTCCATCTGGGTCCTCCCATATGATCCGTTGGCCTACTTTGCATCAAGTTCGTCTCGTTCGTCCATCTTCGTCCTCCCATTTGATCCGTTGGCCTTCTTTGGAACAAGTTCGTCTCGTTCGTCCTTCTGCGTCCCCCCATTTGATCCGTTGGCTTTCTTTGGACCAAGTTCGTCTTATGTGTCCATCTTCATCCATCTTCGTCTCGTTCGTCCATCTGGGTCCTCCCATTTGATCCGTTGGCCTACTTTGGACCAAGTTCATCTCGTTCGTCGATCTCCGTCCTCCCATTTGATTCGTTGGCGTACTTTCGACCAAGTTCGTCTCGTTCGTCCTCCCATTTGATCCGTTGGCCTACTTTGGAACAAGTTTGTCTGATTCGTCCATCTTTGACCTCCATTTGATCCGTTGTCCTTCTTTGGACCATATTCGCCTCGTTCGTCCATCTTCGTCCTCCCATTTGGTCCGTTGGCATTCTTTGGACCAAGTTCATCTCGTTCGTCCATCTTCGTCCTCCCACTTGATCCGTTGGCCTTCTTTGGACCAAGTTCGTCTCGTTCGTCCATCTAGGTCCTCCCATTTGATCCGTTAGCCTTCTTTGGACTAAGTTCATCTCGTTCGTCCTCCCATTTGATCCGTTGGCCTACTTTGGACCAAGTTCGCCTCGTTCGTCCATCTTCGTCGCCCCATTTGATCCGTTGGCCTTCTTTGGACCAAGTTTGTCTTATTCATCCATCTTCGTCCATCTTTGACCTCCATTTGATCCGTTGGCCTTCTTTCGACCAAGTTCTTCTCGTTCGTCCATCTTCGTCCTCCCATTTGGTCCGTTGGCCTTCTTTGGACCAAGTTCGTCTCGTTCGTCCATCTTCGTCCTCCCATTTGGTCCGTTCGCCTTCTTTGGACCATGTTCGTCTCGTTCGTCCATCTTCGTCCGCCCATTTGATCCATTGGCCTTCTTTGGACCAAGTTCGTCTCGTTCGTCCATCTTCGTCCTCCCATTTGCTCCGTTGGCCTTCTTTGCACCAAGTTCGTCTCGTTCGTCCATCTTCGTCCTCCCATTTGGTCCGCTAGCCTTCTTTGGATCAAGTTCGTCTCGTTCGTCCATCTTCGTCCGCCCATTTGATCCGTTCGCCTTCTTTGAACGAAGTTCGTCTCGTACGCCCATCTTCATGCCCCCATTTGATCCGTTGGCCTTCTTTGGACCAAGTTCCTCTCGTTCGTCCATCTTCGTGTTTGCATTTGATCCGTTGCCTACTTTGGAACAAGTTCGCCTCGTTCGTCCATCTTCGTCCCCCCATTTGATCCGTTCGCCTTCTTTGAACCAAGTTTGTCTTATTCGTCCATCTTCGTCCTCCCATTTGTTCCGTTCGCCTCCTTTGGACCAAGTTCGTCTCGTTCCTTCAACTTCGTCCTCCCATTTAATTCGTAGGCCTTCTTTGGACCAAGTTCGTCTCGTTCGTCCATCTTCGTTCTCCCATTTGATCCGTTGGCATTCTTTGGACCATGTTCGTCTCTTTTGTCCCTCTTCGTCCTCCCATTTGATCCGTAGGCCTTCTTTGGACCAAGTTCGTCTCGTTCGTCCATCTTCGTCCGCCCATTTGATCCGTTGGCCTTCTTTGGACCAAGTTCGTCTCGTACGCCCATCTTCGTCCTCCGTTGGCCTACTTTGGACCAAGTTCGCCTCGTTCGTCCAACTTCGTCCGCCCATTTGATCCGTTGGCCTTCTTTGGACCAAGTTCGTCTCGTACGCCCATCTTCGTCCTCCCATTTGATCCGTTGGCCTACTTTGGACCAAGTTCGCCTCGTTCGTCCATCTTCGTCCCCCCATTTGATTCGTTGGCCTTCTTTGGACCAAGTTTGTCTTATTCTTCCATCTTCGTCCATCTTTGACCTCCATTTGAACCGTTGGCCTTCTTTGGACCAAGTTCGTCTCGTTCGTCCATCTTCGTCCTCCCATTTGGTCCGTTAGCCTTCTTTGGACCAAGTTCGTCTCGTTCGTCCATCTTCGTCCGCCCATTTGATCCGTTGGCCTTCTTTGGACCAAGTTCGTCTCGTACGCCCATCTTCGTCCTCCCATTTGATCCGTTGGCCTTCTTTGGACCAAGTTCGTCTCGTTCATCCATCTTCGTCCTCCCATTTGCTCCGTTGGCCTTCTTTGCACCAAGTTCGTCTCGTTCGTCTATCTTCGTCCTCCCATTTGGTCCGCTAGCCTTCTTTGGATCAAGTTCGTCTCGTTCGTCCATCTTCGTCCGCCCATTTGATCCGTTCGCCTTCTTTGGACCAAGTTCGTCTCGTACGCCCATCTTCGTGCCCCCATTTGTTCCGTTCCCCTCCTTTGGACCAAGTTCGTCTCGTTCCTTCAACTTCGTCATCCCATTTGATCCATTGGCATTCATTGGACCAAGTTCGTCTCATTCGTCCATCTTTGACCTCCATTTGTTCCGTTGGCCTTCTTTGGACCAAGTTCGTCTCATTCGTCCTTCTTCGTCCTCCCATTGGATCCGTTGGCCTCCTTTGGACCAAGTTCGTCTCGTTCGTTCAACTTCATCCTCCCATTTGATCAATTGGCATTCCTTGGACCAAGTTCGTCTCATCCGTCCCTCTTTGACCTCCATTTGATCCGTTGGCCTTATTTGGACCAAGTTCGTCTCGTTCGTCCTTCTTCGTCCCCCCATTTGATCCGTTGGCATTCTTTGGACAAAGTTTGTCTTATTCATCCATCTTCGTCCTCCCATTTGGTCCGTTGCCTTCTTTGGACCAAGTTCGTCTCGTTCGTCCATTTTCGTCCTCCCATTTGGTCCGTTGGCATTCTTTGGACCAAGTTCCTCTCGTTCTTCCATCTTCGTCCTCCCATTTGCTCCGTTGGCCTTCTTTGCATCAAGTTCGTTTCGTTCGTCCATCTTCCTCCTCCCATTTGATCCGTTGGCCTTCTTTGGAACAAGTTCGTCTCGTTCATCCTTCTTCGTCCCCCCATTTGATCCGTTGGCCTTCTTTGGACCAAGTTCGTCTTATTCGTCCCTCTTCGTCCTCCCATTTGATCCGTTCCCCTTCTTTGGACCAAGTTCGTCTCGTTCGTCCATCTGGGTCCTCCCATATGATCCGTTGGCCTACTTTGCATCAAGTTCGTCTCGTTCGTCCATCTTCGTCCTCCCATTTGATCCGTTGGCCTTCTTTGGAACAAGTTCGTCTCGTTCGTCCTTCTGCGTCCCCCCATTTGATCCGTTGGCTTTCTTTGGACCAAGTTCGTCTTATGTGTCCATCTTCATCCATCTTCGTCTCGTTCGTCCATCTGGGTCCTCCCATTTGATCCGTTGGCCTACTTTGGACCAAGTTCATCTCGTTCGTCGATCTCCGTCCTCCCATTTGATTCGTTGGCGTACTTTCGACCAAGTTCGTCTCGTTCGTCCTCCCATTTGATCCGTTGGCCTACTTTGGAACAAGTTTGTCTGATTCGTCCATCTTTGACCTCCATTTGATCCGTTGTCCTTCTTTGGACCATATTCGCCTCGTTCGTCCATCTTCGTCCTCCCATTTGGTCCGTTGGCATTCTTTGGACCAAGTTCATCTCGTTCGTCCATCTTCGTCCTCCCACTTGATCCGTTGGCCTTCTTTGGACCAAGTTCGTCTCGTTCGTCCATCTAGGTCCTCCCATTTGATCCGTTAGCCTTCTTTGGACTAAGTTCATCTCGTTCGTCACCCCATTTGATCTGTTGGCCTTCTTTGGACCAAGTTCGTCTAGTTCGTCCCACTCCGTCCTCCCATTTGATCCGTTGCCTTCTTTGAACCAAGTTCTTCTCGTTCGTCCATATTCGTCCTCCCACTTGGTCCGTTGGCATTCTTTGGACCAAGTTTGTCTCGTTCGTCCTCCCATTTGATCTGTTACCTTCTTTGGACCAAGTTCGTCTCGTTCGTCCATCTGGGTCTTCCGATTTGATCCGTTGGCCTTCTTTGGACCAAGTTCATGTCGTTCTTCCCACTTCTTCCTCCCATTTGAACCGTTGGCCTTCTTCGGACCATGTTCGTCTCGTTCATCCATCTTCGTCCTCCCATTTGATCCGTTGGCCTTGTTTGAACCAAGTTCGTCTCGTTCGTCCATCTTCGTCCTCCCATTTGATCCGTTGGTCTCCTTTGGACCAAGTTCGTCTCGTTCGTTCAACTTCGTCCTCCCATTTGATCCTTTCCATTCCTTGGACCAAGTTCGTCTCATTCTTCCATCTTTGACCTCCATTTGATCCGTTGGCCTTCTTTGAACCAAGTTCGTCTCGTTCGTCCTTCTTCGTCCCCCCATTTAATCCTTTGGCCTTCTTTGGACGAAGTTTGTCTTATTTATCCATCTTCGTCCTCCCATTTGATCCGTTACGTTCTTTGGACCAAGTGGGTCTCGTTCGTCCATCTGGGTCTTCCCATATGATCCGTTGGCCTTCTTCGGACCAAGTTCATCTCGTTCATCCATCTTCGTCCTCCCAATTGATTCGTTGGCCTTCTTTGGACCAAGTTCATCTCGTTCGTCCCACTTTGTCCTCCCATTTGATCAATTGGCCTTCTTCGGACCAAGTTCGTCTCGTTCATCCATCTTCGTCCTCCCATTTGATCCGTTGGCCTTGTTTGAACCAAGTTCATCTCGTTCGCCCATCTTCGTCCTCCCACTTCATCATCCCATTTGAGCTGTTGGCCTTCCTTGGACCAAGTTTGTCCCATTCGTCCATCTTTGACCTCCATTTGATCTGTTGGCCTTGTTTAGACCAAGTTCGTCTCGTTCGTCCATGTTCGTCCCCCCATTTGATCCGTTGGCCTACTTTGGACCATGTTCGCCTCGTTCGTCCATCTTCGTCCCCCCATTTGATCCGTTGGCCTTCTTTGGCAAAGTTTGTCTTATTCGTCCATCTTTGACCTCCATTTCATCCGTTGGCCTTCTTTGGAACAAGTTCCTCTAGTTTGTCCATCTTCGTCCCCCCCGTTGATCCGTTGGCCTTCTTTGGATCAAGTTTGTCTTATTCGTTCATCTTCGTCCATCTTTGACCTCCATTTGATCCGTTGGCCTTCTTTGGACCAAGTTCGTCTCGTTTGTCCATCTTCGTCCTTCCATTTGGTCCGCTGGCATTCTTTGGACCAAGTTCGTCTCGTTCGTCCATCTCCGTCCTCCGATTTGCTCCGTTGGCCTTCTTTGCACCAAGTTCGTCTCGTTCGTCCATCTCCGTCCCCCCATTTGATCCGTTGGCCTTATTTGGACCATGTTCGTCTTATTCGTCCATCTTCGTCCTCCCATTTAATCCGTTGGCCTTCTTTGGACCAAGTTCATCTCGTTCGTCCATCTGGGTCCTTCCATTTGATCCGTTGGCCTACTTTGGACCAAGTTCGTCTCGTTCGTCCATCTTCGTCCTCCGATTTGATCCGTTGGCCTTCTTTGGACCAAGTTCGTCTCGTTTGTCCATCTTCGCCCTCCCATTTGATCTGTTAGCCTTCTTTGGACCAAGTTCGTCTCGTTCGTCCATCTTCATCATCCCATTTGTTCCGTTGGCCTTCTTTGGAACAAGTTCGTCTCGTTCATCCATCTTCCCCTTCCCATTTGATTCGTTGGCCTCCTTTGGACCAAGTTCGTCTCGTTCGTCCATCTTCGTACTCCCATTTGATCCGTTGGCCTCCTATGGACCAAGTTCGTCTCGCTCGTCCCACCCCGTCCTCCGATTTGATCCGTTGGCCTTCTTTGGACCAAATTCGTCTCGTTCGTCCATCTTCGTCCTTTCCATTTGATCCGTTGGCCTCCTTTGGACGAAGTTAGTCTCGTTCGTCCATCTTCATCCTCCCATTTGATCCGTTCGCCTACTTTGGACCATGTTCGCCTCGTTCGTCCTACTTTGGACCAATTTCGTCTCGTTCGTCCATCTGGGTCCAACCACTTGATCTGTTGGCCTTCTTTGGACCAAGTTCCTCTCGTTCGTCCATCTTTGCCCCCATTTGATCCGTTGGCCTTCTTTGGACCAAGTTCGTCTCGTTCGTCCATCTTCGTCCTTTCCATTAGATCCGTTGGCCTCATTTGGACAAAGTTCATCCTTCCCATTTGAACTGTTGGCCTCCTTTGGACTAAGTTCGTCTCGTTCGTCCATCTTCGTCCTCCAATTTGATCCGTTGGCCTTCTTTGGACAAAGTTCGTCTCGTACGCCCATCATCGTCCTCCCATTTGATCCGTTCGCCTACTTTGGACCATGTTCGCCTCGTTCGTCCATCTTCGTCCTCCCATTTGGTCCGTTGGCATTCTTTGGACCAAGTTCGTCTCGTTCGTCCATCTTCATCCTCCCATTTGCTCCGTTGGCCTTCTTTGCACCAAGTTCGTCTCGTTCGTCCATCTTCGTCCTCCCATTTGGTCCGTTCGCCTTCTTTGGACCAAGTTCGTCTCGTTCGTCCATCTTCGTCCGCCCATTTGTTCCGTTGGCCTTCTTTGGAACAAGTTCCTCTAGTTCGTCCATCTTCGTCCCCCCACTTGATCCGTTGGCCTACTTTGGACCATGTTCGCCTCGTTCGTCCATCTTCGTCCCCACATTTGATCCGTTGGCCTTCTTTGGACCAAGTTTGTCTTATTTGTCCATCTTTGTCCATCTTTGAGCTCCATTTGATCCGTTGGCCTTCTTTGGACCAAGTTCGTCTCGTTCGTCCATCTCAGTCGTCCGATTTGCTCCGTTGGCCTTCTTTGCACCAAGTTCGTCTCGTTCGTCCATCTCCGTCCCCCTATTTGATCTGTTGGCTTTCTTTGGACCATGTTCGTCTTATTCGTCCATCTTCGTCCTCCCATTTAATCCGTTGGCCTTCTTTTGACCAAGTTCGTCTCGTTCGTCCATCTGGGTCCTCCCATTTGATCCATTGGCATTCCTTGGACCAATTTCGTCTCATTCGTCCATCTTTGACCTCCATTTGATCCGTTGGCCTACTTTGGACCAAGTTCGCGTCGTTCGTCCATCTTCGTCCCCCCATTTGATCCGTAGGCCTTGTTTGGACCAAGTTCGTGTCGTTCGTCCATCTTCGTCCTCCCATTTGGTCCGTTGGCATTCTTTGGACCAAGTTCGTCTCGTTCGTCCATCTTCGTCCTCCCATTTGCTCCGTTGGCCTTCTTTGGAACAAGTTTGTCTCGTTCGTCCTTCTTCGTCCCCCCATTTGATCCGTTAGCCTTCTTTGGACCAAGGTCGTCTCGTTCGTCCATCTTCTTCCTCCGATTCGATCTGTTGGCCTTCTTTGGGACAAGTTCGTCTCGTTCGTCCATCTTCGTTCTCCCATTTGATCCGTTAGCCTTCTTTGGACCAAGTTCGTCTCGTTTGTCCATCTTCGTCCGCCCATTTGATCCGTTGGCCTCCTTTGGTCCAAGTTCGTCCCGCTTGTCCGACTCCGTCCTCCCATTTGATCCGTTGGCCTTCTTTGAACCAAGTTCTTCTCGTTCGTCTATCTTCGTCCTCCCATTTGATCCGTTGGCCTCCTTTGGACCAAGTTCGTCTCGTTCGTTCAATTTCATCCGCCCATTTGATCCACTGGCATTCCTTGGACCAATTTCATCTCATTCGTCCATCTTTGACCTCCATTTGATCCGTTGGCCTACTTTGGACCAAGTTCGCCTCGTTCGTCCATCTTCGTCCCCCCATTTGATCCGTAGGCCTTGTTTGGACCAAGTTCATCTCGTTCGTCCATCTTCGTCCTCCCATTTGGTCCGTTGGCATTCTTTGGACCAAGTTCGTCTGGTTCGTCCATCTTCGTCCTCCCATTTGCTCCGTTGGCCATCTTTGCATCAAGTTCATTTCGTTCGTCCATCTTCGTCCTCCCATTTGATCCGTTGGCCTTTTTTGGAACAAGTTCGTCTCGTTCATCCTTCTTCGTCCATTTGATCCGTTGGCCTTTTTTGGACCAAGTTCGTCTTATTCGTCCATCTTCGTCCTCCAATTTGATCCGTTGGCCTTCTTTAGACCAAGTTTGTCTGATTCGTCCATCTTTGACCTCCATTTGATCCGTTGGCCTACTTTGGACCAAGTTCGTCTCGTTCGTCCATCTTCGTCCTCCCATTTTGTCAGTTGGCATTCTTTGGACCAAGTTCGTCTCGTTCGTCCATCTTCGTCGTCCCATTTGCTCCGTTGGCCTTCTTTGGAACAAGTTTGTCTCGTTCGTCCTTCTTCGCCCCCCCATTTGATCCGTTGGCCTTCTTTGGACCAAGGTCGTCTCCTTCGTCCATCTTCGTCCTCCGATTTGATCTGTTGGCCTTCTTTGGGACAAGTTCGTCTCGTTCATCCATCTTCGCCCTCAGATTTGATCCGGTGGCCTTCTTTTGATCAAGTTCGTCTCGTTCGCCCATCTGGGTCCTCCCATTTGATCCGTTGGCCTACTTTGGACCAAGTTCATCTCGTTTGTCCATCTTCGTCCTCCGATTTGATCCGTTGGCCTTCTTCTGACCAACTTCGTCTTGTTCGTCCACCTTCGTCCTCCCATGTGATATGTTGGCCTTCTTCGGAACAAGTTCCTCTCGTTCGTCCATCTTCGTCCCCCCATTTGATCCATTGGCCTTCTTTGGACTAGGTTCGTCTCGTTCGTCCATCTTCGTCTTCCCATTTGATCCGTTGGCCTACTTTGGACCAAGTTCGCCTCGTTCGTCCTTCTTCGTCCCCCCGTTTGATCCGTTGGCCTTCTTTGGACCAAGTTTGTCTTATTTGTCCATCTTCGTCCATCTTTGACCTCCATTTGATCCGTTGGCCTTCTTTGGACCAAGTTCGTCTCGTTCGTCCATCTTCATCCTCCCATTTGCTCCGTTGGCCTTCTTTGCACCAAGTTCGTCTCTTTCATCCATCTTCACCCACTATTTGTTCCGTTGGCCTTCTTTGGACCAAGTTCGTCTCGTTCGTCCATCTTCGCCGTCCCATTTGATCCGTTGGCCTCCTTTGGACCAAGTTCGTCTCGTTCGTCCATCTTCGTCCGCCCATTTGATCCTTTGGCCTCCTTTGGACCAAGTTCGTCTCGTTCGTACCACTCCGTCCTCCCATTTGATCCGTTGGCCTTCTTTGAACCAAGTTCTTCTCAGTCGTCCATCTTCGTCCTCCCATTTGATCCGTTGGCCTCCTTTGGACCAAGTTCGTCTCGTTCGTTCAATTTCATCCGCCCATTTGATCCATTGGCATTCCTTGGGCCAATTTCGTCTCATTCGTCCATCTTTGACCTCCATTTGATCCGTTGGCCTACTTTCGACCAAGTTCGCCTCGTTCGTCCATCTTCGTCCTCCCATTTTGTCCGTTGGCATTCTTTGGACCAAGTTCGTCTCGTTCGTCCATCTTCGTCGTCCCATTTGCTCCGTTGGCCTTCTTTGGAACAAGTTTGTCTCGTTCGTCCTTCTTCGTCCCCCCATTTGATCCGTTGGCCTTCTTTGGACCAAGTTCGTCTTATTAGTCCATCTTCGTCCTCCCATTCAATCCGTTGGCCTTCTTTGGACCAAGTTCGTCTCGTTCGTCCATCTGGATCCTCCCATTTCATCCGTTGGCCTACTTTGGACCAAGTTCGTCTCGTTCGTCCATTTTCGTCCTCCGATTTGATCCGTTGGCCTTCTTTGGACCAAGTTCGTCACGTTCGTTCATCTTCGTCCTCCGATTTGACCTGTTGGCCTTCTTTGGGACAAGTTCGTCTCGTTTGTCCATCTTCGTCCGCCCATTTGATCCGTTGGCCTCCTTTGGTCCAAGTTCGTTTCTCTCGTCCGACTCCGTCCTCCCGTTTGATCCGTTGGCCTTCTTTGGACCAAGTTCGTCTCGCTCGTCCCACGCCGTCCTCCCATTTGATCCGTTGGCCTTCTTTCAACCAAGTTCTTCTCGTTCGTCCATCTTCGTCCTCCCATTTGATCCGTAGGCCTTGTTTGGACCAAGTTCGTCTAGTTCGTCCATCTTCGTCCTCCCATTTGGTTCGTTGGCATTCTTTGGACCAAGTTCGTCTCGTTCGTCCATCTTCGTCCTCCCATTTGCTCCGTAGGCCATCTTTGTACCAAGTTCGTCTCGTTCGTCCGTCTTCGTCCTCCCATGTGATCCGTTGGCCTTTTTTGGAACAAGTTCGTCTCGTTCGTCCATCTTCGTCCTCCGAGTTGATCCGTTGGCCTTCTTTTGGCCAAGTTCGTCTCGTTCGTCCTTCTTCGTCCTCCCACTTGATCCGTTGGCCTTCTTTTGACCATGTTCGTCTCGTTCGTCCATCTGGGTCCTCCCATTTGATCCGTTGGCCTACTTTGGACCAAGTTCCTCTCGTTCGTCCATCTTCGTCCTCCGATTTGATCCGTTGGCCTTCTTTGGACCAACTTCGTCTTGTTCGTCCACCTTCGTCCTCCCATGTGATCTGTTGGCCTTCTTCGGAACAAGTTCCTCTCATTCGTCCATCTTCGTCCCCCCATTTGATCCGTTGGCCTTCTTTGGACCAGGTTCGTCTCGTTCGTCCATCTTCGTCTTCCCATTTGATCCGTTGGCCTACTTTGGACCAAGTTCGCCTCGTTCGACCATCTTCGTCCCCCCCGTTTGATCTGTTGGCCTTCTTTGGACCAAGTTTGTCTTATTTGTCCATCTTCGTCCATCTTTGACCTCCAATTGATCCGTTGGCCTTCTTTGGACCTAGTTCGTCTCGTTCGTCCATCTTCATCCTCCCATTTGCTCCGTTGGCCTTCTTTGCACCAAGTTCGTCTCTTTCATCCATCTTCACCCACTATTTGATCCGTTGGCCTTCTTTGGACCAAGTTCGTCTCGTTCGTCCATCTTCGCCGTCCTATTTGATCCGTTGGCCTCCTTTGGACCAAGTTCGTCTCGTTCGTCCATCTTCGTCCGCCCATTTGACCCGTTGGCCTCCTTTGGACCAAGTTCGTCTCGCTCGTCCCACTCCGTCTTCCAATTTGATCTGTTGGCCTTCTTTGGACGAAGTTCGTCTCGTTCGTACCACTCCGTCCTCCCATTTGATCCGTTGGCCTTCTTTGAACCAATTTCTTCTCATTCGTCCATCTTCGTCCTCCCATTTGATTCGTAGGCCTGGTTTGGACCATGTTCGTCTAGTTCGTCCATCTTCGTCCTCCCATTTGGTCCGTTGGCATTCTTTGGACCAAGTTCGTCTAGTTCGTCCATCTTCGTCCTCCCATGTGATCCGTTGGCCTTTTTTGGAACAAGTTCGTCTCGTTCGTCCATCTTCGTCCTCCCATGTGATCCGTTGGTCTTTTTTGGAACAAGTTCGTCTCGTTCTTCCTTCTTCGTCCCCCCATTTGATCCGTTGGCCATTTTTGGACCAAGTTCGTCTTATTCGTCCATCTTCGTCCTCCAATTTGATCCGTTGGCCTTCTTTGGACCAAGTTCGTCTCGTTCGTCCATCTTCGTCCTCCGATTTGATCCGTTGGCCATCTTTTGGCCAAGTTCGTCTCGTTCGTCCTTCTTCGTCCTCCCACTTGATCCGTTGGCGTTCTTTGGAACAAGTTTGTCTCATTCGTCCTTCTTCGTCCCCCCATTTGATCCGTTGGCCTTCTTTGGACCAAGTTCGTCTCGTTCGTCCATCTGGGTCCTCCCATTTCATCCGTTGGCCTACTTTGGACCAAGTTCGTATCGTTCGTCCATCTTCGTCCTCCCATTTGCTCCGTTGGCCTTCTTTGGAACAAGTTTGTCTCATTCGTCCTTCTTCGTCCCCCCATTTGATCCGTTGGCCTTCTTTGGACCAAGTTCGTCTCGTTCGTCCATCTGGGTCCTCCCATTTCATCCGTTGGCCTACTTTGGACCAAGTTCTTCTCATTCGTCCATCTTCGTCCTCCCATTTGATCCGCTGGCTTCCTTTGGACCAAGTTCTTCTCGTTCGTTCAACTTCGTCCTACTATTTGATCCATTGGCATTCCTTGGACCAAGTTCGTCTCATTCGTCCATCTTTGACCTCCATTTCATCCGTTGGCCTTCTTTGGACCAAGTTCGTCCCGTTCGTCCTTCTTTGTCCTCCCATTTCATCCGTTGGCCTTCTTTGGACCAAGTTCCTCTCGTTCGTCCATCTTCGACTTCCCATTTGATCCGTTGGCCTACTTTGGACCAAGTTCGCCTCGTTCGTCCTTCTTCGTCCCCCCATTTGATCCGTTGGCCTTCTTTGGACAAAGTTTGTCTTATTCATCCATCTTCGTCCTCCCATTTGATCCGTTACCCTCTTTGGACCAAGTTCGTCTCGTTCGTCCATCTTCGTCCTCCCATTTGGTCCGTTGGCCTTCTTTGGACCAAGTTCGTCTCGTTCGTCCATCTGGGTCCTCCCATTTCATCCGTTGGCCTACTTTGGACCAAGTTCGTATCGTTCGTCCATCTTCGTCCTCCGATTTGATCCGTTGGCCTTCTTTGGACCAAGTTCGTCTCGTTCGTCCATCTTCGTCCTCCGATTTGATCTGTTGGCCTTCTTTGGGACAAGTTCGTCTCGTTCGTCCATCTGGGTCCTCCCATTTCATCCGTTGGCCTACTTTGGACCAAGTTCGTATCGTTCGTCCATCTTCGTCCTCCGATTTTATCCGTTGGCCTTCTTTGGACCAAGTTCGTCTCGTTCGTCCATCTTCGTCCTCCGATTTGATCTGTTGGCCTTCATTGGGACAAGTTCGTCTCGTTCGTCCATCTTCGTCCTCCCATTCGATCCGTTAGCCTTCTTTGGGACAAGTTCGTCTCGTTCGTCCATCTTCGTCCGCCCATTTGAACCGTTGGCCTCCTTTGGTCCAAGTTCGTCTCACTCGTCCGACTCCGTCCTCCTGTTTGATCCGTTGGCCTTCTTTGGACCAAGTTCGTCTCGCTCGTCCCACGCCGTCCTCCCATTTGATCCGTTGGCCTACTTTGGACCAAGTTCGTCCCGTTCGTCCTTCTTTGTCCTCCCATTTCATCCGTTGGCCTTCTTTGGACCAAGTTCATCTCGTTCTTCCATCTTCGTCCTCCCATTTGCTCCGTTGGCCTTCTTTGGAACAAGTTTGTCTCATTCGTCCTTCTTCGTCCCCCCATTTGATCCGTTGGCCTTCTTTGGACCAAGTTCGTCTCGTTCGTCCATCTGGGTCCTCCCATTTCATCCGTTGGCCTACTTTGGACCAAGTTCGTATCGTTCGTCCATCTTCGTCCTCCGATTTGATCTGTTGGCCTTCTTTGGGACAAGTTCGTCTCGTTCGTCCATCTTCGTCCTCCGATTTGATCTGTTGGCCTTCTTTGGGACAAGTTCGTCTCGTTCGTCCATCTTCGTCCTCCCATTCGATCCGTTAGCCTTCTTTGGAGCAAGTTCATCTCGTTTGTCCATCTTCGTCCGCCCATTTGATCCGTTGGCCTCCTTTGGTCCAATTTCGTCTCACTCGTCCGACTCCGTCCACCTGTTTGATCCGTTGGCCTTCTTTGGACCAAGTTCGTCTCGCTCGTCCCACGCCGTCCTCCCATTTGATCCGTTGGCCTTCTTTGAACCAAGTTGTTCTCGTTCGTCCATCTTCGTCCTCCCATTTGATCCGTTGGCCTCCTTTGGACCAAGTTCGTCTCCTTCGTTCAACTTCATCCGCCCATTTGATCCATTGGAATTCCTTTGACCAATTTCATCTCATTCGTCCATGTTTGACCTCCATTTGATCCGTTGGCCTACTTTGGACCAAGTTCGCCTCGTTCGTCCATCTTCGTCCCCCCATTTGATCCGTAGGCCTTGTTTGGACAAAGTTCGTCTCGTTGGTCCATCTTCCTCCTCCCATTTGGTCCGTTGGCATTCTTTGGACCAAGTTCGTCTCGTTCGTCCATCTTCGTCCTCCCCATTTGCTCCGTTGGCCTTTTTTGGAACAAGTTCGTCTCGTTCATCCTTCTTCGTCCCCCCATTTGATCCGTTGGCCTTTTTTGGACCAAGTTCGTCTCGTTCGTCCATCTTCGTCCTCCGATTTGATCCGTTGGCCTTCTTTTGGCCAAGTTTGTCTCGTTCGTCCTTCTTCGTCCTCCCACTTGATCCGTTGGCCTTCTTTGGACCAAGTTCGTCTCCTTCGTCCATCTTCACCCACTAATTGATCCGGTGGCCTTCTTTTGATCAAGTTCGTCTCGTTCGTCCATCTGGGTCCTCCCATTTGATCCGTTGGCCTACTTTAGACCAAGTTCATCTCGTTCGTCCATCTTCGTCCTCCGATTTGATCCGTTGGACTTCTTTGGACCAACTTCGTCTTGTTCGTCCACCTTCGTCCTCCCATGTGATCTGTTGGCCTTCTTCGGAACAAGTTCCTCTCGTTCGTCCATCTTCGTCCCCCCATTTGATCCGTTGGCCTACTTTGGACCAAGTTCACCTCGTTCGTCCATCTTCGTCCCCCCATTTGATCCGTAGGCCTTGTTTGGACAAAGTTCGTCTCGTTGGTCCATCTTCGTCCTCCCATTTGGTCCGTTGGCATTCTTTGGACCAAGTTCGTCTCGTTCGCCCATCTTCGTCTTCCCATTTGCTCCGTTGGCCATCTTTCCACCAAGTTCGTCTCGTTCGTCCATCTTCGTCCTCCCATTTGATTCGTTGGCCTTTTTTGGAAGAAGTTCGTCTCGTTCATCCTTCTTCGTCCCCGCATTTGATCCGTTGGCCATTTTTGGACCAAGTTCGTCTCGTTCGTCCATCTTCGTCCTCCGATTTGATCCGTTGGCCTTCTTTTGGCCAAGTTCGTCTCGTTCGTCCATCTTCGTCCTCCCATTTGCTCCGTTGGCCTTCTTTGCACCAAGTTCGTCTCCTTCGTCCATCTTCACCCACTATTTGATCCGTTGGCCTTCTTTGGACCAAGTTCGTCTCTTTCGTTCATCTTCGGCATCCCATTTGATCTGTTGGCCTCCTTTGGACCAAGTTCGTCTCGTTCGTCCATCTGCGTCCGCCCATTTGATCCGTTGGCCTCCTTTGGACCAAGTTCGTCTCGCTCGTCCCACTCCGTCTTCCAATTTGATCCGTTGGCCTTCTTTGGACCAAGTTCGTCTCGTTCGTACCACTCCGTCCTTCCATTTGATCTGTTGGCCTTCTTTGAACCAAGTTATTCTCATTCGTCCATCTTCGTCCTCCCATTTGATCCGTTGGCCTCCTTTGGACCAAGTTCGTCTCGTTCGTTCAACTACATCCGCCCATTTGATCCATTGGCATTCCTTGGGCCAATTTCGTCTCATTCGTCCATCTTTGACCTCCATTTGATCTGTTGGCCTACTTTGGACCAAGTTCGCCTCGTTCGTCCATCTTCATCCCCCCATTTGATCCGTTGGCCTTCTTTGGACAAAGTTTGTCTTATTCGTCCATCTTTGTCCTCCATTTGATCCGTTGGCCTTCTTTGGACCAAGTTCGTCTCGTTCATCCATCTTCGTCCTCCCATTTGGTCCGTTGGCATTCTTTGGACCAAGTTCGTCTCGTTCGTCCATCTTCGTCATCCCATTTGCTCCGTTGGCCTTCGTTGGAACAAGTTTGTCTCGTTCGTCCTTCTTCGTCCCCCCCCATTTGATCCGTTGGCCTTCTTTGGACCAAGTTCGTCTCGTTCGTCCATGTTCGTCCTCCCATTTGTCCCGTAGGCCTTATTTGGACCAAGTTCGTCTCGTTCGTCTCTCTTCGTTCTCCCATTTGATTCGTAGGCCTTCTTTGGACCAAGTTCATCTCGTTCGTCCTTCTTCCTCCTCCCATTCGATCAGTTGGCCTTCTTTGGACCAAGTTGTTCTCGTTCGTCCATCTTCGTCCTCCCATTTGATCCGTTGGCCTCCTTTGGACCAAGTTCGTCTCCTTCGTTCAACTTCATCCGCCCATTTGATCCATTGGCATTCCTTTGACCAATTTCATCTCATTCGTCCATGTTTGACCTCCATTTGATCCGTTGGCCTACTTTGGACCAAGTTCGCCTCGTTCGTCCATCTTCGTCCCCCCATTTGATCCATAGGCCTTGTTTGGACAAAGTTCGTCTCGTTGGTCCATCTTCCTCCTCCCATTTGGTCCGTTGGCATTCTTTGGACCAAGTTCGTCTCGTTCGTCCATCTTCGTCCTCCCATTTGCTCCGTTGGCCATCTTTCCACCAAGTTCGTCTCGTTCGTCCATCTTCGTCCTCCCATTTGATTCGTTGGCCTTTTTTGGAAGAAGTTCGTCTCCTTCATCCTTCTTCGTCCCCGCATTTTATCCGTTGGCCTTTTTTGGACCAAGTTCGTCTCGTTCGTCCATCTTCGTCCTCCGATTTGATCCGTTGGCCTTCTTTTGGCCAAGTTCGTCTCGTTCGTCCATCTTCGTCCTCCCATTTGCTCCGTTGGCCTTCTTTGCACCAAGTTCGTCTCCTTCGTCCATCTTCACCCACTATTTGATCCGTTGGCCTTCTTTGGACCAAGTTCGTCTCTTTCGTCCATCTTCGCCGTCCCATTTGATCCGTTGGCCTCCTTTGGACCAAGTTCGTCTCGTTCGTCCATCTGCGTCCACCCATTTGATCCGTTGGCCTCCTTTGGACCAAGTTCGTCTCGCTCGTCCCACTCCGTCTTCCAATTTGATCCGTTGGCCTTCTTTGGACCAAGTTCGTCTCGTTCGTACCACTCCGTCCTTCCATTTGATCTGTTGGCCTTCTTTGAACCAAGTTCTTCTCATTCGTCCGTCTTCGTCCTCCGATTTGATCCGTTGGCCTCCTTTGGACCAAGTTCGTCTCGTTCGTTCAACTACATCCGCCCATTTGATCCATTGGCATTCCTTGGGCCAATTTCGTCTCATTCGTCCATCTTTGACCTCCATTTGATCTGTTGGCCTACTTTGGACCATGTTCGCCACGTTCGTCCATCTTCATCCCCCCATTTGATCCGTTGGCCTTCTTTGGACAAAGTTTGTCTTATTCGTCCATCTTTGTACTCCGTTTGATCCGTTGGCCTTCTTTGGACCAAGTTCGTCTCGTTCGTCCATCTTCGTCATCCCATTTGCTCCGTTGGCCTTCTTTGGAACAAGTTTGTCTCGTTCGTCCTTCTTCGTCCCCCCCATTTGATCCGTTGGCCTTCTTTGGACCAAGTTCGTCTCGTTCGTCCATGTTCGTCAACCCATTTGTCCCGTAGGCCTTATTTGGACCAAGTTCGTCTCGTTCGTCTCTCTTCGTCCTCCCATTTGATTCGTAGGTCTTCTTTGGACCAAGTTCATCTCGTTCGTCCTTCTTCCTCCTCCCATTCGATCAGTTGGCCTTCTTTGGACCAAGTTCATCTCATTCGTCCATCTTCGTTCTCCCATTTGATCCGTTGGCATTCTTTTGACCATGTCCGTCTCGTTCGTCCCTCTTCGTCCTCCCATTTGATCCGTAGGCCTTCTTTGGACAAAGTTTGTCTTATTCGTCCATCTTTGTACTCCGTTTGATCCGTTGGCCTTCTTTGGACCAAGTTCGTCTCGTTCGTCCATCTTCGTCATCCCATTTGCTCCGTTGGCCTTCTTTGGACCATGTCCGTCTCGTTCGTCCCTGTTCGTCCTCCCATTTGATCCGTAGGACTTCTTTGGACCAAGTTCGTCTCGTTCGTCCATGTTCGTCCTCCCATTTGTCCCGTAGGCCTTATTTGGACCAAGTTCGTCTCGTTCGTCTCTCTTCGTCCTCCCATTTGATTCGTAGGCCTTCTTTGGACCAAGTTCATCTCGTTCGTCCTTCTTCCTCCTCCCATTCGATCAGTTGGCCTTCTTTGGACCAAGTTCATCTCATTCGTCCATCTTCGTTCTCCCATTTGATCCGTTGGCATTCTTTTGACCATGTCCGTCTCGTTCGTCCCTCTTCGTCCTCCCATTTGATCCGTAGGCCTTCTTTGGACCATGTTCGTCTCGTTCGTCGATCTTCGTCCTCCCATTTGTCCCATAGGCCTTATTTGGACCAAGTTCGTCTCGTTCGTCCCTCTTCGTCCTCCCATGTGATCCGTAGGACTTCTTTGGACAAAGTTCGTCTCGTTCGTCCATCTTCGTCCTCCCATTTGTCCCGTAGGCCTTATTTGGACCAAGTTTGTGTCGTTCGTCGCTCTTCGTCCTCCCATTTGATCCGTAGGACTTCTTTGGACCAAGTTCGTCTCGTTCGTCCATCTTCGCCCTCCCATTTGATTCGTAGGCCTTCTTTGGACCAAGTTCGTCTCATTCGTCCTTCTTCCTCCTCCCATTCGATCCGTTGGCCTTCTTTGGACAAAGTTCGTCTCGTTCGTCCATCTTCATCCTCCCATTTGATCGTTGGCATTCTTTGGACCATGTTCGTCTCGTTCGGCCCTCTTCGTCCTCCCATTTGATCCGTATGCCTTCTTTGGACCAAGTTCGTCTCGTTCGTCCCTCTTCGTCCTCCCATTTGATCCGTAGGACTTCTTTGGACCAAGTTCGTCTCGTTCGTCCATCTTCGCCCTCCCATTTGATTCGTAGGCCTTCTTTGGACCAAGTTCGTCTCGTTCGTCCATCTTCATCCTCCCATTTGATCGTTGGCATTCTTTGGACCATGTTCGTCTCGTTCGGCCCTCTTCGTCCTCCCATTTGATCCGTATGCCTTCTTTGGACCAAGTTCGTCTCGTTCGTCCCTCTTCGTCCTCCCATTTGATCCTTAGGACTTCTTTTGACCAAGTTCGTCTGGTTCGTCGATCTTCGTCCACCCATTTGATCCGTAGGACTTCTTTGGACCAAGTTCGTCTCGTTCGTCCATCTTCGTCCTCCCATTTGATCCGTTGGCATTCTTTGGACCATGTCCGTCTCGTTCGTCCGTCTTCGTCCTCCCATTTGTCCCGTAGGCCTTATTTGGACCAAGTTCGTCTCGTTCGTCCCTCTTCGTCCTCCCATTTGATCCTTAGGACTTCTTTTGACCAAGTTCGTCTTGTTCGTCCATCTTCGTCCTCCCATTTGATCCGTAGGACTTCTTTGGACCAAGTTCGTCTCGTTCGTCCATCTTCGCCCTCCCATTTGATTCGTAGGCCTTCTTTGGACCAAGTTCGTCTCATTCGTCCTTCTTCCTCCTCCCATTCGATCCGTTGGCCTTCTTTGGACAAAGTTCGTCTCGTTCGTCCATCTTCGTCCTCCCATTTGATCGTTGGCATTCTTTGGACCATGTTCGTCTCGTTCGGCCCTCTTCGTCCTCCCATTTGATCCGTAGGCCTTCTTTGGACCAAGTTCGTCTCGTTCGTCCCTCTTCGTCCTCCCATTTGATCCTTAGGACTTCTTTTGACCAAGTTCGTCTGGTTCGTCCATCTTCGTCCACCCATTTGATCCGTAGGACTTCTTTGGACCAAGTTCGTCTCGTTCGTCCATCTTCGTTCTCCCATTTGATCCGTTGGCATTCTTTTGACCATGTCCGTCTCGTTCGTCCCTCTTCGTCCTCCCATTTGATCCGTAGGCCTTCTTTGGACCATGTTCGTCTCGTTCGTCGATCTTCGTCCTCCCATTTGTCCCATAGGCCTTATTTGGACCAAGTTCGTCTCGTTCGTCCCTCTTCGTCCTCCCATGTGATCCGTAGGAATTCTTTGGACAAAGTTCGTCTCGTTCGTCCATCTTCGTCCTCCCATTTGTCCCGTAGGCCTTATTTGGACCAAGTTTGTTTCGTTCGTCCCTCTTCGTCCTCCCATTTGATCCTTAGGACTTCTTTTGACCAAGTTCGTCTTGTTCGTCCATCTTCGTCCTCCCATTTGATCCGTAGGACTTCTTTGGACCAAGTTCGTCTCGTTCGTCCATCTTCGCCCTCCCATTTGATTCGTAGGCCTTCTTTGGACCAAGTTCGTCTCATTCGTCCTTCTTCCTCCTCCCATTCGATCCGTTGGCCATCTTTGGACAAAGTTCGTCTCGTTCGTCCATCTTCGTCCTCCCATTTGATCGTTGGCATTCTTTGGACCATGTTCGTCTCGTTCGGCCCTCTTCGTCCTCCCATTTGATCCGTAGGCCTTCTTTGGACCAAGTTCGTCTCGTTCGTCCCTCTTCGTCCTCCCATTTGATCCTTAGGACTTCTTTTGACCAAGTTCGTCTGGTTCGTCCATCTTCGTCCTCCCATTTGATCCGTAGGACTTCTTTGGACCAAGTTCGTCTCATTCGTCCATCTTCGCCCTCCCATTTGATTAGTAGGCCTTCTTTGGACCAAGTTCGTCTCATTTGTCCTTCTTCCTCCTCCCATTTGAGTAGTAGGCCTTCTTTGGACCAAGTTCGTCTCGTTCGTCCATCTTCGTTCTCCCATTTGATTCGTTGGCATTCTTTGGACCATGTCCGTCTCGTTCGGCCCTCTTTGTCCTCCCATTTGATCCGTAGGCATTCTTTGGACCAAGTTCGTCTCATTCGTCCATCTTCGTTCTCCCATTTGATCCGTTGGCATTCTTTTGACCATGTCCATCTCGTTCGTCCCTCTTCGTCCTCCCATTTGATCCGTTGGCCTTCTTTGGACCATGTTCGTCTCGTTCGTTGATCTTCGTCCTCCCATTTGTCCCGTAGGCCTTATTTGGACCAAGTTCGTCTCGTTCGTCCCTCTTCGTCCTCCCATGTGATCCGTAGGACTTCTTTGGACAAAGTTCGTCTCGTTCGTCCATCTTCGTCCTCCCATTTGTCCCGTAGGCCTTATTTGGACCAAGTTCGTTTCGTTCGTCCCTCTTCGTCCTCCCATTTGATCCGTAGGACTTCTTTGGACCAAGTTCATCTCGTTCGTCCTTCTTCCTCCTCCCATTCAATCCGTTGGCCTTCTTTGGACCAAGTTCGTCTCGTTCGTCCATCTTCGCCCTCCCATTTGATCCGTTGGCATTCTTTGGACCATGTCCGTCTCGTTCGTCCATCTTCGTCCTCCCATTTGATCCGTTGGCATTCTTTGGACCATGTCCGTCTCGTTCGTCCATCTTCGTCCTCCCATTTGTCCCGTAGGCCTTATTTGGACCAAGTTCGTCTCGTTCGTCCCTCTTCGTCCTCCCATTTGATCCTCAGGACTTCTTTTGACCAAGTTCGTCTCGTTCGTCCATCTTCGTGCTCCCATTTGATCCGTAGGACTTCTTTGGACCAAGTTCGTCTCGTTCGTCCATCTTCGACCTCCCATTTGATTCGTAGGCCTTCTTTGGACCAAGTTCGTCTCATTCGTCCTTCTTCCTCCTCCCATTCGATCCGTTGGCCTTCTTTGGACAAAGTTCATCTCGTTCGTCCATCTTCGTCCTCCCATTTGATCGTTGGCATTCTTTGGACCATGTTCGTCTCGTTCGGCCCTCTTCGTCCTCCCATTTGATCCGTAGGCCTTCTTTGGACCAAGTTCGTCTCGTTCGTCCCTCTTCGTCCTCCCATTTGATCCTTAGGACTTCTTTTGACCAAGTTCGTCTGGTTCGTCCATCTTCGTCCACCCATTTGATCCGTAGGACTTCTTTGGACCAAGTTCGTCTCGTTCGTCCATCTTCGTTCTCCCATTTGATCCGTTGGCATTCTTTTGACCATGTCCGTCTCGTTCGTCCCTCTTCGTCCTCCCATTTGATCCGTAGGCCTTCTTTGGACCATGTTCGTCTCGTTCGTCGATCTTCGTCCTCCCATTTGTCCCATAGGCCTTATTTGGACCAAGTTCGTCTCGTTCGTCCCTCTTCGTCCTCCCATGTGATCCGTAGGAATTCTTTGGACAAAGTTCGTCTCGTTCGTCCATCTTCGTCCTCCCATTTGTCCCGTAGGCCTTATTTGGACCAAGTTTGTTTCGTTCGTCCCTCTTCGTCCTCCCATTTGATCCTTAGGACTTCTTTTGACCAAGTTCGTCTTGTTCGTCCATCTTCGTCCTCCCATTTGATCCGTAGGACTTCTTTGGACCAAGTTCGTCTCGTTCGTCCATCTTCGCCCTCCCATTTGATTCGTAGGCCTTCTTTGGACCAAGTTCGTCTCATTCGTCCTTCTTCCTCCTCCCATTCGATCCGTTGGCCATCTTTGGACAAAGTTCGTCTCGTTCGTCCATCTTCGTCCTCCCATTTGATCGTTGGCATTCTTTGGACCATGTTCGTCTCGTTCGGCCCTCTTCGTCCTCCCATTTGATCCGTAGGCCTTCTTTGGACCAAGTTCGTCTCGTTCGTCCCTCTTCGTCCTCCCATTTGATCCTTAGGACTTCTTTTGACCAAGTTCGTCTGGTTCGTCCATCTTCGTCCTCCCATTTGATCCGTAGGACTTCTTTGGACCAAGTTCGTCTCATTCGTCCATCTTCGCCCTCCCATTTGATTAGTAGGCCTTCTTTGGACCAAGTTCGTCTCATTTGTCCTTCTTCCTCCTCCCATTTGAGTAGTAGGCCTTCTTTGGACCAAGTTCGTCTCGTTCGTCCATCTTCGTTCTCCCATTTGATTCGTTGGCATTCTTTGGACCATGTCCGTCTCGTTCGGCCCTCTTTGTCCTCCCATTTGATCCGTAGGCATTCTTTGGACCAAGTTCGTCTCATTCGTCCATCTTCGTTCTCCCATTTGATCCGTTGGCATTCTTTTGACCATGTCCATCTCGTTCGTCCCTCTTCGTCCTCCCATTTGATCCGTTGGCCTTCTTTGGACCATGTTCGTCTCGTTCGTTGATCTTCGTCCTCCCATTTGTCCCGTAGGCCTTATTTGGACCAAGTTCGTCTCGTTCGTCCCTCTTCGTCCTCCCATGTGATCCGTAGGACTTCTTTGGACAAAGTTCGTCTCGTTCGTCCATCTTCGTCCTCCCATTTGTCCCGTAGGCCTTATTTGGACCAAGTTCGTTTCGTTCGTCCCTCTTCGTCCTCCCATTTGATCCGTAGGACTTCTTTGGACCAAGTTCATCTCGTTCGTCCTTCTTCCTCCTCCCATTCAATCCGTTGGCCTTCTTTGGACCAAGTTCGTCTCGTTCGTCCATCTTCGCCCTCCCATTTGATCCGTTGGCATTCTTTGGACCATGTCCGTCTCGTTCGTCCATCTTCGTCCTCCCATTTGATCCGTTGGCATTCTTTGGACCATGTCCGTCTCGTTCGTCCATCTTCGTCCTCACCATTTGTCCCGTAGGCCTTATTTGGACCAAGTTCGTCTCGTTCGTCCCTCTTCGTCCTCCCATTTGATCCTTAGGACTTCTTTTGACCAAGTTCGTCTCGTTCGTCCATCTTCGTGCTCCCATTTGATCCGTAGGACTTCTTTGGACCAAGTTCGTCTCGTTCGTCCATCTTCGACCTCCCATTTGATTCGTAGGCCTTCTTTGGACCAAGTTCGTCTCATTCGTCCTTCTTCCTCCTCCCATTCGAGTAGTAGGCCTTCTTTGGACCAAGTTCGTCTCGTTCGTCCATCTTCGATCTCCCATTTGATCCGTTGGCATTCTTTGGACCTTGTCCGTCTCGTTCGGCCCTCTTCGTCCTCCCATTTGATCCGTAGGCCTTCTTTGGACCAAGTTCGTCTCATTCGTCCATCTTCGTTCTACCATTTGATCCGTAGGCATTCTTTTGACCATGTCCATCTCGTTCGTCCCTCTTCGTCCTCCCATTTGATCCGTAGGCCTTCTTTGGACCATGTTCGTCTCGTTCGTCGATCTTCGTCCTCCCATTTGTCCCGTAGGCCTTATTTGGACCAAGTTCGTCTCGTTCGTCCCTCTTCGTCCTCCCATGTGATCCGTAGGACTTCTTTGGACAAAGTTCGTCTCGTTCGTCCATCTTCGTCCTCCCATTTGTCCCGTAGGCCTTATTTGGACCAAGTTCGTTTCGTTCGTCCCTCTTCGTCCTCCCATTTGATCCGTAGGACTTCTTTGGACCAAGTTCATCTCGTTCGTCCTTCTTCCTCCTCCCATTCGATCCGTTGGCCTTCTTTGGACCAAGTTCGTCTCATTCGTCCATCTTCGCCCTCCCATTTGATCCGTTGGCATTCTTTGGACCATGTCCGTCTCGTTCGTCCATCTTCGTCCTCCCATTTGATCCGTTGGCATTCTTTGGACCATGTCCGTCTCGTTCGTCCATCTTCGTCCTCCCATTTGTCCCGTAGGCCTTATTTGGACCAAGTTCGTCTCGTTCGGCCCTCTTCGTCCTCCCATTTGATCCGTAGGCCTTCTTTGGACCAAGTTCGTCTCATTCGTCCATCTTCGTTCTACCATTTGATCCGTAGGCCTTCTTTGGACCAAGTTCGTCTCGTTCGTCCATCTTCGTCCTCCCATTTGTCCCGTAGGCCTTATTTGGACCAAGTTCGCCTCTTTCGTCCCTCTTCGTCCTCCCATTTGATTCGTAGGCCTTCTTTGGACCAAGTTCGTCTCGTTCGTCCATCTTCGATCTCCCATTTGATCCGTTGGCATTCTTTGGACCTTGTCCGTCTCGTTCGGCCCTCTTCGTCCTCCCATTTGATCCGTAGGCCTTCTTTGGACCAAGTTCCTCTCGTTCGTCCATCTTCGCCCTCCCATTTGATTCGTAGGCCTTCTTTGGACCAAGTTCGTCTCATTCGTCCTTCTTCCTCCTCCCATTCGATCCGTTGTCCTTCTTTGGACAAAGTTCGTCTCGTTCGTCCATCTTCGTCCTCCCATTTGATCGTTGGCATTCTTTGGACCATGTTCGTCTCGTTCGGCCCTCTTCGTCTTTCCATTTGATCCGTAGGCCTTCTTTGGACCAAGTTCGTCTCGTTCGTCCCTCTTCGTCCTCCCATTTGATCGTTGGCATTCTTTGGACCATGTTCGTCTCGTTCGGCCCTCTTCGTCTTTCCATTTGATCCGTAGGCCTTCTTTGGACCAAGTTCGTCTCGTTCGTCCCTCTTCGTCCTCCCATTTGATCCGTAGGCCTTCTTTAGACCAAGTTCGTCTCGTTCGTCGATCTTCGTTCTAACATTTGATCCGTTGGCATTCTTTGGACCATGTCCGTCTCGTTCGTCCCTCTTCGTACTCCCATTTGATCCGTAGGCCTTCTTTGGACCAAGTTCGTCTCGTTCGTCGATCTTCGTCCTCCCATTTGTCCCGTAGGCCTTATTTGGACCATGTTCGTCTCGTTCATCCCTCTTTGTCCTCCCATTTGATCCATAGGCCTTGTTTGGACCAAGTTCGTCTCATTCATCCATCTTCGTCCTCCCATTTGTCCCGTAGGCCTTATTTGGACCAAGTTCGTCTCGTTCGTCCCTCTTCGTCCTCCCATTTGATCCGTAGGACTTCTTTGGACAAAGTTCATCTCGTTCGTCCATCTTCGTCCTCCCATTTGTCCCGTAGGCCTTATTTGGACCAAGTTCGTTTCGTTTGTCCCTCTTCGTCCTCCCATTTCATCCGTAGGCCTTCTTTGGACCAAGTTCGTCTCGTTCGTCGATCTTCGTCCTCCCATTTGTCCCGTAGGCCTTATTTGGACCAAGTTCGTCTCGTTCGTCCTTTTTCCTCCTCCCATTCGATCCATTGGCCTTCTTTGGACCAAGTTCGTCTCGTTCGTCCATCTTCGTCCTCCCATTTGTCCCGTAGGCCTTATTTGGACCAAGTTCGTCTCGTTCGTCCCTCTTCGTCCTCCCATTTGATTCTTAGGACTTCTTTTGACCAAGTTCGTCTGGTTCGTCCATCTTCGTCCTCCCATTTGATCCGTAGGACTTCTTTGGACCAAGTTCCTCTCGTTCGTCCATCTTCGCCCTCCCATTTGATTCGTAGGCCTTCTTTGGACCAAGTTCGTCTCATTCGTCCTTCTTCCTCCTCCCATTCGATCCGTTGTCCTTCTTTGGACAAAGTTCGTCTCGTTCGTCCATCTTCGTCCTCCCATTTGATCGTTGGCATTCTTTGGACCATGTTCGTCTCGTTCGGCCCTCTTCGTCTTTCCATTTGATCCGTAGGCCTTCTTTGGACCAAGTTCGTCTCGTTCGTCCCTCTTCGTCCTCCCATTTGATCGTTGGCATTCTTTGGACCATGTTCGTCTCGTTCGGCCCTCTTCGTCTTTCCATTTGATCCGTAGGCCTTCTTTGGACCAAGTTCGTCTCGTTCGTCCCTCTTCGTCCTCCCATTTGATCCGTAGGCCTTCTTTAGACCAAGTTCGTCTCGTTCGTCGATCTTCGTTCTAACATTTGATCCGTTGGCATTCTTTGGACCATGTCCGTCTCGTTCGTCCCTCTTCGTACTCCCATTTGATCCGTAGGCCTTCTTTGGACCAAGTTCGTCTCGTTCGTCGATCTTCGTCCTCCCATTTGTCCCGTAGGCCTTATTTGGACCATGTTCGTCTCGTTCATCCCTCTTTGTCCTCCCATTTGATCCATAGGCCTTCTTTGGACCAAGTTCGTCTCATTCATCCATCTTCGTCCTCCCATTTGTCCCGTAGGCCTTATTTGGACCAAGTTCGTCTCGTTTGTCCCTCTTCGTCCTCCCATTTGATCCGTAGGACATCTTTGGACCAAGTTCGTCTCGTTCGTCCATTTCGTTCTCCCATTTGATCCGTTGGCATTCCTTGGACCATGTCCGTCTCGTTCGTCCCTCTTCGTCCTCCCATTTGATCCGTAGGCCTTCTTTGGACCAAGTTCCTCTCGTTCGTCCATGTTCGTCCTCCCATTTGTCCCGTAGGCCTTATTTGGACCAAGTCTGTCTCGTTCGTCCCTCTTTGTCCTCCCATTTGATTCGTAGGCCTTCTTTGGACCAAGTTTGTCTCCTTCGTCCTTCTTCCTCCTCCCATTCGATCCGTTGGCCTTCTTTGGACCAAGTTCGTGTCGTTCGGCCCTCTTCGTCCTCCCATTTGATCCGTAGGCCTTCTTTGGACCAAGTTCGTCTCGTTCGTCCATCTTCGTTCTCCCATTTGATCCGTTGGCATTCTTTGGACCATGTCATTCTCGTTCGTCCCTTTTCGTCCTCCCATTTGATCCGTAGGTCTTCTTTGGACCAAGTTCGTCTCGTTCGTCCTTCTTCCTCCTCCCATTCGATTCGTAGGCCTTCTTTGGACCAAGTTCGTCTCGTTCGTCCATCTTCATTCTCCCATTTGATCCGTTGGCATTCTTTGGACCATGTCCGTCTAGTTCGTCCCTCTTCGTCCTCCCATTTGATCTGTAGGCCTTCTTTGGACCAAGTTCGTCTCGTTCGTCCATCTTCGTTCTACCATTTGATCCGTTGGCATTCTTTGGACCATGTCCGTCTCGTTTGTCCCTCTTCGTCCTCCCATTTGATCCGTAGGCCTTCTTTGGACCAAGTTCCTCTCGTTCGTCCATGTTCGTCCTCCCATTTGTCCCGTAGGCCTTGTTTGGACCAAGTTTGTCTCGTTCGTCCCTCTTTGTCCTCCCATTTGATTCTTAGGCCTTCTTTGGACCAAGTTTGTCTCCTTCGTCCTTCTTCCTCCTCCCATTCGATCTGTTGGCCTTCTTTGGACCAAGTTCGTCTCGTTCGGCCCTCTTCGTCCTCCCATTAGATCTGTAGGCCTTCTTTGGACAAAGTTCGTCTCGTTCGTCCTTCTTCCTCCTCCCATTCGTTTCGTAGGCCTTCTTTGGACCAAGTTCGTCTCGTTCATCCATCTTCATTCTCCCATTTGATCCGTTGGCATTCTTTGGACCATGTCCGTCTCGTTCGTCCCTCTTCGTCCTCCCATTTGATCTGTAGGCCTTCTTTGGACCAAGTTCGTCTCGTTCGTCCATCTTCGTTCTACCATTTGATCCGTTGGCATTCTTTGGACCATGTCCGTCTCGTTCGTCCCTCTTCGTCCTCCCATTTGATCCGTAGGCCTTCTTTGGACCAAGTTCGTCTCGTTCGTCCTCCCATTTGATCCTTAGGACTTCTTTTGACCAAGTTCGTCTGGTTCGTCCATCTTCGTCCTCCCATTTGATCCGTAGGACTTCTTTGGACCAAGTTCGTCTCGTTCGTCCATCTTCGCCCTCCCATTTGATTCGTAGGACTTCTTTGGACCAAGTTCGTCTCATTCATCCTTCTTCCTCCTCCCATTCGATTAGTAGGCCTTCTTTGGACCAAGTTCGTCTCGTTCGTCCATCTTCGTTCTCCCATTTGATCCGTTGGCATTCTTTGGACCATGTCCGTCTCGTTTGACTCGTTCGTCCCTCTTCGTCCTCCCATTTGATCCGCTGGCATTCTTTGGACCATGTCCGTCTCGTTCGTCCCTCTTCGTCTTCCCATTTGATCCGTAGGTCTTCTTTGGACCAAGTTCGTCTCGTTCGTCCTTCTTCCTCCTCCCATTCGATTCGTAGGCCTTCTTTGGACCAAGTTCATCTCGTTCGTCTATCGTCATTCTCCCATTTGATCCGTTGGCATTCTTTGGACCATGTCCGTCTCGTTCGTCCCTCTTCGTCCTCCCATTTGATTAGTAGGCCTTCTTTGGACCAAGTTCGTCTCATCCGTCCATCTTCGTTCTACCATTTGATCCGTTGGCATTCTTTGGACCATGTCCGTCTCGTTCGTCCCTCTTCGTCCTCCCATTTGATCCTTAGGACTTCTTTTGACCAAGTTCGTCTTGTTCGTCCATCTTCGTCCTCCCATTTGATCCGTAGGACTTCTTTGGACCAAGTTCGTCTCGTTCGTCCATCTTCGCCCTCCCATTTGATTCGTAGGCCTTCTTTGGACCAAGTTCGTCTCATTCATCCTTCTTCCTTTCAACACCCTTTCTCATAAAAGGATATTACAACATAAGTAACCTTATTTATCGAAAATAATACTAATCTTTATTTTTAAAAGAAAAATTCTCTTTTAATTATTTCAAGTCTATTTCGAAAATGAGTATACTTTTTTTTTCTTTCTTTAATTTTTGAAACTTATTTTAACTTGAAACTCTCACTTACACTATTTAGATTTCGAAACTTATTTACGTCGTAACGTATTACTGAAAAATCAGATAAGCCTCATCTGAATGAATAATGTACTTCATGTATAATATTGGTTCAAAGTTTTACAAATACATCAAAACTGGATAGCTAGTAATGTCATATAAAATAGTACAGCCATCCGGTAAAGATAATAATGACAGTCTACACCGAATGAGCCTAAGCCGGTCGAGTCTCCGATCACCTCCAAAAGACTATCTAGCCAAAGCCACTCTAGACGGTAGTCTTCCTCCTTCCTCCGTCCTGGTCAATTCACTTGACTGGTGGCACATCTATATGAATCATGTTCCAAGGAGCACAAAACATATAGGCAAGGGTGAAAAATCCTCATACACAGATAATAAAGCATAGAGACAACAGGTAAGAATAAAATAAATCAGACTTATCAAACCTATCTATATTAGCAAATTTATCTACCACTTACTCTTCTCAAACACAAGAGTATATAGTTTTCCTGCAAATGAGATATTCTCACAAACACAATGAAGATTTTCATAGTCACAACGCCTAACACAGTATCAATCAATATATCATTAACTCAAATACATTTAAAATGCATGACACTTCTATTTCCCTCTCAACACCGGTGTAATGCTCCATGGAGACTTTTCTCTTCCTCAACAACATTTGAGCGATAGGCCACAGTCAATCCTTAACATACTTGTTCAAGGCTAAACCTCCAGTAAAGTCCAAGACAGTATTCAGGAAAGCCATGTTTAAGTCAAAATTGTTCAAGGCTAAACAAACAGTAAAGTCCAAGACAATTATTCAATACACTCTGTGACACCATATCACAAATAGGTCAGTCAGTCAGATTTATCCAAGCCGGGTGCTCTACTCGATCTCGGCTCGCTGGGAGTCACCACGCGGCCATTGAGATTTTTCGAAACCTGGATAATCCCAGTAGGCAATTGTAGCCCAACCATACCTATTTTCAACCCCTCTCTGGGTTGGAGCTCACGTCACAACCCTCTCTGGGTATGACCACTTGGCAAAGCCAAGAAAATCTCTTTCTCTTTATGCAAATGCTACTACATATTGCATATATACACAAACAATCACAATCAATTACTTTCACTTTGGTTTCTCTTGTAATTATCCCATACACATCACTATGTTACCACTTGTAACATTATTCATCTCTTCTCTATGTTACCTCTTGTAACAATCACACATAACCTTCTCTCTAGGTTATGTACTATTCATCTCATTGATGATTATCTCAATCACATCTCTTTCTCTTTATTGAGTATCTCAATCAGACATCTTTTCTTTTGCATTCAATTTTCTTATCACAATCATTTATGTCCTTCTTTCTCTTGGCTATGGCATTCTCATATCTTGGTGATTATTTTCAATTATCATGTTTCTTCCACTTTAATCTAACACATTTCAATTAAACTTTATCTCTTAATTAAAAAGCATTTTCCAAAACATATTTAAGTCCCAAAAATACATTAGTCAAAATACTCACCAACTCTTGCATTTAAAATGACATTTTCCTCTTAAACATATTGGTTTAAAAAGTTGAAAAAGATGATTTTTGCAAAAATATTAATTTTCACAAGTGCTGGGTCCAGAACTGTTCACAGGCGCGAAGGTGTTTCACACCCGCGGTATGAACAGAGCTGTCCCCTGTTTTCCAGCTTTTCCCAATCGCGAAACTGGTCACACCCAGGGCATGACAGGGACTCGAAAATCAAGTGCTCAATCAAAATAAATCATATCCTTGCATAGTTAGGTTCAAATGAGTAAAAATAAGCAAAGTTTACCAAGTTTTAGATCAATTCCAAGACACATTCTTTACTCATCAAGCCATGAAATCAACCATCAAGGCAATGGAAACACAATTACCATTACACACCAAGCTCATCAACATGCACACACCACTTTCATCATGCCATGAGTTAAACTTTTTCACAACCACAATCATCCAATCAACTCAAACCAAGCATGTCACAAAACTCATCATGCATCCAAGTTAGAGCAAACACATCTCTCACCACATAGTCAATTTTTCCATAGGCAAGAATCACTAACCCTTGTTCACATCAAGATCATGACCATGGAAAACAATCATCAAGCAAGTTTGTTCATAATTAAGCCACTCAAAAGAACTCATATCAAACACAAACATAACTCAAGACCATCCATTTTTCATAAGAACACATAGTTACAAAGCTTACAAATCAACATGAACCCTAGGATAAATTTATCATCATCTTGATCAACATAGCACAATCATAGCCCGAACATGTCCACTAGGCTTTGAAATCATGTAGGAAGAACTTTCCCCTTACCAATTTCTTGTAGAAAATCCTAACCTTCTTCTTCTTCCTTCTCCTTCTTCTTCTTGCTTGGTTCCTTTTAGCTTGTTGGTCACTAGATTAAGAACAAGCACTTGGATTTTGGCTAGCTTGGACAAATTTTGGAAAGCACCACTTGGATTATGGCTATGGTGAAGAGACAAGATGAAAGTGCACAAGCAAAGAGCTCTCCCTCTTCTTTTCTCCCTGAAAATTTCGTGCAGCCCTCTCCCTTTTCTCTTCCTATCTAATAAGATTTTTTCCTAATTAACCATTACACTTAACCATGGTTAAATCTAAGTTACAACTTGCCCTAATCCTATTGGTCCATCCTTGTGAGTCATGCTTCAAGAAAATTCTACCCTCTTCCTCTCTAATTCTGGCGCAGCACAGCAGTCCAAGGGGGTAAATAATTTTTTTCACCTTAACCATGGTAAATGGTAAATCTCCAAGGTAATTAAGTGTGGTAACTTTTGTATTTCATAGTAAAAATTGTCCAAACTTAACCTATTGGGGTAAAAATTCTCATGAACCTTGAAATAAGTCCTAAGCCATGAAAATAAGGTGCCACAAAAGTCTTGGTTCAAAAAGATCAAGCTTAGAAGCACTACGGTAATTTTTCGATTTTTACCGTAACCCGTAAACTAGGGTAAAAATGAACTTTCTCAGAAAAATCCCAGAAAATTTCTAATAATCATAAATATTGTAAAAACACTATTGGGTACTCTTTTGGTTGATTTTGGATTATTTTCTAAGCCTCTGGCATTCACCTACTCTCTCTGCTATCCTGTTCTCGTTCTACAGGGACCAAAACCGCAATTCTTTACCTGTCATTCTAAAAATTCCCAAAATAATTTCTAAAATTCTAAAATATTAGAAAACACCATTTGGCATCCTCAAAAATATTTCTTAACTGGTTCTGATCTCCAAACCAACTCACAGTTCAACCTAGTCAAACTATAGGGACCAAAACGGTAACATCTTTATCCGCTTCTCAGAAAATTCCTGAATAAAATTCTAAAATCTCAAATATTGTAAAATCACTATTTGTACCTTCAAATCTTATTCTTAATCTAAATCTAGGGTTTCTACTTCACAATGTCACCATTCCGTCTATTTACAGTACACAGAACTCTGTCTGGATCTCAACGTCTAACTTAAACTACTGTTTTCTAATGTCAGGAAAACTTCATCTACCAACTTAATCTTCCTAAAATATATTTAATTCACATGAATCACATATCCACATATTAAAATGTAATAAAGTCAGAAACCTAAAATTACAGACGTTACATTCCTCCTCCCATTCGATTAGTAGGCCTTCTTTGGACCAAGTTCGTCTCGTTCGTCCATCTTCGTTCTCCCATTTGATCCATTGGCATTCTTTGGACCATGTCCGTCTCGTTCGTCCCTCTTCGTCCTCCCATTCGATCCGTAGGCCTTCTTTGGACCAAGTTCCTCTCGTTCGTCCATGTTCGTCCTCCCATTTGTCCCGTAGGCCTTATTTGGACCAAGTTCGTCTCGTTCGTCCTTCTTCCTCCTCCCATTCGATCTGTTGGCCTTCTTTGGACCAAGTTCGTCTCGTTCGTCCATCTTCCTTCTCCCATTTGATCCGTTGGCATTCTTTGGACCATGTCCGTCTCGTTCGTCCCTCTTCGTCCTCCCATTTGATCCTTAGGACTTCTTTTGACCAAGTTCGTCTTGTTCGTCCATCTTCGTCCTCCCATTTGATCCGTAGGACTTCTTTGGACCAAGTTCGTCTCGTTCGTCCATCTTCGCCCTCCCATTTGATTCGTAGGCCTTCTTTGGACCAAGTTCGTCTCATTCATCCTTCTTCCTCCTCCCATTCGATTAGTAGGCCTTCTTTGGACCAAGTTCGTCTCGTTCGTCCATCTTCGTTCTCCCATTTGATCCGTTGGCATTCTTTGGACAATGTCTGTCTCGTTCGTCCCTCTTCGTCCTCCCATTTGATCCGTAGGCCTTCTTTGGATCAAGTTCCTTTCGTTCGTCCATGTTCGTCCTCCCATTTGTCCCGTAGGCCTTATTTGGACCAAGTTCGTCACGTTCGTCCCTCTTCGTCCTCCCATTTGATTCGTAGGCCTTCTTTGGACCAAGTTCGTCTCGTTCGTCCTTCTTCCTCCTCCCATTCGATCTGTTGGCCTTCTTTGGACCAAGTTCGTCTCGTTCGTCCATCTTCGTTCTCCCATATGATCCGTTGGCATTCTTTGGACCATGTCCGTCTCGTTCGTCCCTCTTCGTCCTACCATTTGATCCGTAGGCCTTCTTTGGGCCAAGTTCGTCTCGTTCGTCCTTCTTCCTCCTCCCATTCGATTCGTAGGCCTTCTTTGGACCAAGTTCGTCTCGTTCGTCCATCTTCGTTCTCCCATTTGATCCGTTGGCATTCTTTGGACCATGTCCGTCTCGTTCGTCCCTCTTCGTCCTCCCATTTGATCCGTAGGCCTTCTTTGGACCAAGTTCGTCTCGTTCGTCCATCTTCGTTCTACCATTTGATCCGTTGGCATTCTTTGGACCATGTCCATCTCGTTCGTCCCTCTTCGTCCTCCCATTTGATCCGTAGGCCTTCGTTGGACTAAGCTCGTCTCGTTCGTCCCTCTTCGTCCTCCCATTTGATCCTTAGGACTTCTTTTGACCAAGTTCGTCTTGTTCGTCCATCTTCGTCCTCCCATTTGATCCGTAGGACTTCTTTGGACCAAGTTCGTCTCATTCGTCCATCTTCGCCCTCCCATTTGATTCGTAGGCCTTCTTTGGACCAAGTTCGTCTCATTCGTCCTTCTTCCTCCTCCCATTCGAGTAGTAGGCCTTCTTTGGACCAAGTTCGTCTCGTTCGTCCATCTTCGTTCTCCCATTTGATCCATTGGCATTCTTTGGACCATGTCCGTCTCGTTCGGCCCTCTTCGTCCTCCCATTTGATCCGTAGGCCTTCTTTGGACCAAGTTCGTCTCGTTCGTCCATCTTCGTTCTACCATTTGATCCGTTGGCATTCTTTGGACCATGTCCGTCTCGTTCGTCCCTCTTCGTCCTCCCATTTGATCCGTAGGCCTTCTTTGGACCAAAGTTCGTCTCGTTCGTCCATCTTCGTCCTCCCATTTGATTCGTAGGCCTTCTTTGGACAAAGTTCGTCTCGTTCGTCCCTCTTCGTCCTCCCATTTGATCCGTAGGACTTCTTTGGACAAAGTTCATCTCGTTCGTCCATCTTCGTCCTCCCATTTGTCCTGTAGGCCTTATTTGGACCAAGTTCGTCTCGTTTGTCCCTCTTCATCCTCCCATTTGATCCGTAGGACATCTTTGGACCAAGTTCCTCTCGTTCGTCCATTTCGTTCTCCCATTTGATCCGTTGGCATTCTTTTGACCATGTCCGTCTTGTTCATCCCTCTTCGTCCTCCCATTTGATCCGTAGGCCTAATTTGGACCAAGTTCGTCTCGTTCGTCGTCCCATTTGATCCGTAGGACTTCTTTGGACAAAGTTCATCTCGTTCGTCCATCTTCGTCCTCCCATGTGTCCCGTAGGCCTTATTTGGACCAAGTTCGTTTCGTTCGTCCCTCTTCGTCCTCCCATTTGATCCCTAGGCCTTCTTTGGACCAATTTCGTCTCGTTCGTCGATCTTCGTCCTCCCATTTGTCCCGTAGGCCTTATTTGGACCAAGTTCGTCTCGTTCGTCCTTTTTCCTCCTCCCATTCGATCCGTTGGCCTTCCTTGGACCAAGTTCGTCTCGTTTGTCCATCTTCGTCCTACCATTTGATCCGTTGGCATTCTTTTGACCATGTCCGTCTCGTTCGTCCCTCCTCGTCCTCCCATTTGATCCGTAGGCCTTATTTGGACCAAGTTCGTCTCGTTCGTCCATCTTCGTCCTCCCATTTGATTCGTAGGCCTTCTTTGGACAAAGTTCGTCTCGTTCGTCCCTCTTCGTCCTCCCATTTGATCCGTAGGACTTCTTTGGACAAAGTTCATCTCGTTCGTCCATCTTCGTCCTCCCATTTGTCCCGTAGGCCTTATTTGGACCAAGTTCGTTTCGTTCGTCCCTCTTCGTCCTCCCATTTGATCCCTAGGCCTTCTTTGGACCAATTTCGTCTCGTTCGTCGATCTTCGTCCTCCCATTTGTCCCGTAGGCCTTATTTGGACCAAGTTCGTCTCGTTCGTCCTTTTTCCTCCTCCCATTCGATCCGTTGGCCTTCCTTGGACCAAGTTCGTCTCGTTCGTCCATCTTCGTCCTACCATTTGATCCGTTGGCATTCTTTTGACCATGTCCGTCTCGTTCGTCCCTCCTCGTCCTCCCATTTGATCCGTAGGCCTTATTTGGACCAAGTTCGTCTCGTTCGTCCCTCTTCGTCCTCCCATTTGATCCGTAGGACTTCTTTGGACAAAGTTCATCTCGTTCGTCCATCTTCGTCCTCCCATTTGTCCCGTAGGCCTTATTTGGACCAAGTTCGTTTCGTTCGTCCCTCTTCGTCCTCCCATTTGATCCGTAGGCCTTCTTTGGACCAAGTTCGTCTCGTTCGTCGATCTTCGTCCTCCCATTTGTCCCGTAGGCCTTATTTGGACCAAGTTCGTCTAGTTCGTCCTTTTTCCTCCTCCCATTCGATCCGTTGGCCTTCCTTGGACCAAGTTCGTCTCGTTCGTCCATCTTCGTCCTCCCATTTGATCCGTTGGCATTCTTTGGACCATGTCCGTCTCGTTCGTCCCTCTTCGTCCTCCCATTTGTCCCGTAGGCCTTATTTGGACAAAGTTCGTCTCGGTCGTCCCTCTTCGTCCTCCCATTTGATCCTTAGGACTTCTTTTGACCAAGTTCGTCTGGTTCGTCCATCTTCGTCCTCCCATTTGATCCGTAGGACTTATTTGGACCAAGTTCGTCTCGTTCGTCCATCTTCGCCCTCCCATTTGATTCGTAGGCCTTCTTTGGACCAAGTTCGTCTCATTCGTCCTTCTTCCTCCTCCCGTTCGATCCGTTGACCTTCTTTGACAAAGTTCGTCTCGTTCGTCCATCTTCGTCCTCCCATTCTATCGTTGGCATTCTTTGGACCATGTTCGTCTCGTTCGGCCCTCTTCGTCCTCCCATTTGATCCGTAGGCCTTCTTTGGACCAAGTTCGTCTCGTTCGTCCCTCTTCGTCCTCCCATTTGATCCGTAGGCCTTCTTTGGACCAAGTTCGTCTCGTTCGTCCATCTTCGTTCTACCATTTGATCCGTTGGCATTATTTGGACCATGTCCGTCTCGTTCGTCCTTCTTCGTCCCCCCATTTGATCCGTAGGCCTTCGTTGGACCAAGCTCGTCTCGTTCGTCCCTCTTCGTCCTCCCATTTGATCCTTAGGAATTCTTTTGACCAAGTTCGTCTTGTTCGTCCATCTTCGTCCTCCCATTTGATCCGTAGGACTTCTTTGGACCAAGTTCGTCTCGTTCGTCCATCTTCGCCCTCCCATTTGATTCGTAGGCCTTCTTTGGACCAAGTTCGTCTCATTCGTCCTTCTTCCTCCTCCCATTCGAGTACTAGGGCTTCTTTGGACCAAGTTCGTTTCGTTCGTCCATCTTCGTTCTACCATTTGATCCGTTGGCATTCTTTGGACCAAGTTCGTCTCATTCATCCATCTTCGTCCTCCCATTTGTCCTCTAGGCCTTATTTGGACCAAGTTCGTCTCGTTTGTCCCTCTTCGTCCTCCCATTTGATCCGTAGGACATCTTTGGACCAAGTTCGTCTCGTTCGTCCATTTCGTTCTCCCATTTGATCCGTTGGCATTCTTTTGACCATGTCCGTCTCGTTCGTCCCTCTTCGTCCTCCCATTTGATCCGTAGGCCTTATTTGGACCAAGTTCGTCTCGTTCGTCCCTCTTCGTCCTCCCATTTGATCCGTAGGACTTCTTTGGACAAAGTTCATCTCGTTCGTCCATCTTCGTCCTCCCATTTGTCCCGTAGGCCTTATTTGGACCAAGTTCGTTTCGTTCGTCCCTCTTCGTCCTCCCATTTGATCCGTAGGCCTTCTTTGGACCAAGTTCGTCTCGTTCGTCGATCTTCGTCCTCCCATTTGTCCCGTAGGCCTTATTTTGACCAAGTTCGTCTCGTTCGTCCTTTTTCCTCCTCCCATTCGATCCGTTGGCCTTCCTTGGACCAAGTTCGTCTCGTTCGTCCATCTTCGTCCTCCCATTTGATCCGTTGGCATTCTTTGGACCATGTCCGTCTCGTTCGTCCATCTTCGTCCTCCCATTTGTCCCGTAGGCCTTATTTGGACCAAGTTCGTCTCGGTCGTCCCTCTTCGTCCTCCCATTTGATCCTTAGGACTTCTTTTGACCAAGTTCGTCTGGTTCGTCCATCTTCCTCCTCCAATTTGATCCGTAGGACTTCTTTGGACCAAGTTCGTCTCGTTCGTCCATCTTCGGGCTCCCATTTGATTCGTAGGCCTTCTTTGGACCAAGTTCGTCTCATTCGTCCTTCTTCCTCCTCCCATTCGATCCGTTGGCCTTATTTGGACAAAGTTCGTCTCGTTCATCCATCTTCGTCCTCCCATTCTATCGTTGGCATTCTTTGGACCATGTTCGTCTCATTCGGCCCTCTTCGTCCTCCCATTTGATCCGTAGGCCTTCTTTGGACCAATTTCGTCTCGTTCGTCCCTCTTCGTCCTCCCATTTGATCCGTAGGCCTTCTTTGGACCAAGTTCGTCTCGTTCGTCCATCTTCGTTCTACCATTTGATCCGTTGGCATTCTTTGGACCATGTCCGTCTCGTTCGTCCCTCTTCGTCCTCCCATTTGATCCGAAGGCCTTCTTTGGAGCAAGTTCGTCTCGTTCGTCCCTCTTCGTCCTCCCATTTGATCCGTAGGCCTTTTTTGGACCAAGTTCGTCTCGTTCGTCCATTTTCGTTCTACCATTTGATCCGTTGGCATTCTTTGGACCATGTCCCTCTCGTTCGTCCCTCTTCGTCGTCCCATTTGATCCGTAGGCCTTCTTTGGACCAAAGTTCGTCTCGTTCGTCCATCTTCGTGCTCCCATTTGATTCATAGGCCTTCTTTGGACAAAGTTCGTCTCGTTCGTCCCTCTTCGTCCTCCCATTTGATCCGTAGGACTTCTTTGGACAAAGTTCATCTCGTTCGTCCATCTTCGTCCTCCCATTTGTCCTGTAGGCCTTATTTGGACCAAGTTCGTCTCGTTTGTCCCTCTTCATCCTCCCATTTGATCCGTAGGACATCTTTGGACCAAGTTCCTCTCGTTCGTCCATTTCGTTCTCCCATTTGATCCGTTGGCATTCTTTTGACCATGTCCGTCTCGTTCGTCCCTCTTCGTCCTCCCATTTGATCCGTAGGCCTAATTTGGACCAAGTTCGTCTCGTTCGTCCCTCTTCGTCCTCCCATTTGATCCGTAGGACTTCTTTGGACAAAGTTCATCTCGTTCGTCCATCTTCGTCCTCCCATTTGTCCCGTAGGCCTTATTTGGGCCAAGTTCGTTTCGTTCGTCCCTCTTCGTCCTCCCATTTGATCCCTAGGCCTTCTTTGGACCAAGTTCGTCTCGTTCGTCGATCTTCGTCCACCCATTTGTCCTGTAGGCCTTATTTGGACCAAGTTCGTCTCGTTCGTCCTTTTTCCTCCTCCCATTCGATCCGTTGGCCTTCCTTGGACCAAGTTCGTCTCGTTCGTCCATCTTCGTCCTACCATTTGATCCGTTGGCATTCTTTTGACCATGTCCGTCTCGTTCGTCCCTCTTCGTCCTCCCATTTGATCCGTAGGCCTTATTTGGACCAAGTTCGTCTCGTTCGTCCCTCTTCGTCCTCCCATTTGATCCGTAGGACTTCTTTGGACAAAGTTCATCTCGTTCGTCCATCTTCGTCCTCACATTTGTCCCGTAGGCCTTATTTGGACCAAGTTCGTTTCGTTCGTCCCTCTTCGTCCTCCCATTTGATCCGTAGGCCTTCTTTGGACCAATTTCGTCTCGTTCGTCGATCTTCGTCCTCCCATTTGTCCCGTAGGCCTTATTTGGACCAAGTTCGTCTCGTTCGTCCTTTTTCCTCCTCCCATTCGATCCGTTGGCCTTCCTTGGACCAAGTTCGTCTCGTTCGTCCATCTTCGTCCTCCCATTTGATCCGTTGGCATTCTTTGGACCATGTCCGTCTCGTTCGTCCATCTTCGTCCTCACCATTTGTCCCGTTGGCCTTATTTGGACCAAGTTCGTCTCGGTCGTCCCTCTTCGTCCTCCCATTTGATCCGTAGGACTTATTTGACGAAGTTCGTCTCGTTCGTCCATCTTCGCCCTCCCATTTGATTCGTAGGCCTTCTTTGGACCAAGTTCGTCTCATTCGTCCTTCTTCCTCCTCCCATTCGATCCGTTGGCCTTCTTTGACAAAGTTCGTCTCGTTCGTCCATCTTCGTCCTCCCATTCTATCGTTGGCATTCTTTGGACCATGTTCGTCTCGTTCGGCCCTCTTCGTCCTCCCATTTGATCCGTAGGCCTTCTTTGGACCAAGTTCGTCTCGTTCGTCCCTCTTCGTCCTCCCATTTGATCCGTAGGCCTTCTTTGGACCAAGTTCGTCTCGTTCGTCCATCTTCGTTCTCCCATTTGATCCGTAGGCCTTCGTTGGACCAAGCTCGTCTCGTTCGTCCCTCTTCGTCCTCCCATTTGATCCTTAGGACTTCTTTTGACCAAGTTCGTCTGGTTCGTCCATCTTCCTCCTCCCATTTGATCCGTAGCACTTCTTTGGACCAAGTTCGTCTCATTCGTCCATCTTCGCCCTCCCATTTGATTCGTAGGCCTTCTTTGGACCAAGTTCGTCTCATTCGTCCTTCTTCCTCCTCCCATTCGAGTACTAGGCCTTCTTTGGACCAAGTTCGTTTCGTTCGTCCATCTTCGTTCTACCATTTGATCCGTTGGCATTCTTTGGACCATGTCCGTCTCGTTCGTCCATCTTCGTCCTCCCATTTGTCCCGTACGCCTTATTTGGACCATGTTCGTCTCGTTTGTCCCTCTTCGTCCTCCCATTTGATCCATAGGCCTTCTTTGGACCAAGTTCGTCTCATTCATCCATCTTCGTCCTCCCATTTGTCCTGTAGGCCTTATTTGGACCAAGTTCGTCTCGTTTGTCCCTCTTCGTCCTCGCATTTGATCCGTAGGACATCTTTGGACCAAGTTCGTCTCGTTCGTCCATTTCGTTCTCCCATTTGATCCGTTGGCATTCTTTGGACCATGTCCGTCTCGTTCGTCCATCTTCGTCCTCCCATTTGTCCCGTAGGCCTTATTTGGACCATGTTCGTCTCGGTCGTCCCTCTTCGTCCTCCCATTTGATCCTTAGGACTTCTTTTGACCAAGTTCGTCTGGTTCGTCCATCTTCTTCCTCCAATTTGATCCGTAGGACTTCTTTGGACCAAGTTCGTCTCGTTCGTCCATCTTCGCGCTCCCATTTGATTCGTAGGCCTTCTTTGGACCAAGTTCGTCTCATTCGTCCTTCTTCCTCCTCCCATTCGATCCGTTGGCCTTATTTGGACAAAGTTCGTCTCGTTCAACCATCTTCGTCCTCCCATTCTATCGTTGGCATTCTTTGGACCATGTTCGTCTCGTTCGGCCCTCTTCGTCCTCCCATTTGATCCGTAGGCCTTCTTTGGACCAATTTCGTCTCGTTCGTCCCTCTTCGTCCTCCCATTTGATCCGTAGGCCTTCTTTGGACCAAGTTCGTCTCGTTCGTCCATCTTCGTTCTACCATTTGATCCGTTGGCATTCTTTGGACCATGTCCGTCTCGTTCGTCCCTCTTCGTCCTCCCATTTGATCCGTAGGCCTTCTTTGGAGCAAGTTCGTCTCGTTCGTCCCTCTTCGTCCTCCCATTTGATCCGTAGGCCTTCTTTGGACCAAGTTCGTCTCGTTCGTCCATGTTCGTTCTACCATTTGATCCGTTGGCATTCTTTAAACCATGTCCGTCTCGTTCGTCCCTCTTCGTCCTCCCATTTGATCCATAGGCCTTATTTGGACCAAGTTCGTCTCGTTCGTCCCTCTTCGTCCTCCCATTTGATCCGTAGGACTTCTTTGGACAAAGTTCATCTCGTTCGTCCATCTTCGTTCTCACATTTGTCCCGTAGGCCTTATTTGGACCAAGTTCGTTTCGTTCGTCCCTCTTCGTCCTCCCATTTGATCCGTAGGCCTTCTTTGGACCAATTTCGTCTCGTTCGTCGATCTTCGTCCTCCCATTTGTCCCGTAGGCCTTATTTGGACCAAGTTCGTCTCGTTCGTCCTTTTTCCTCCTCCCATTCGATCCGTTGGCCTTCCTTGGACCAAGTTCGTCTCGTTCGTCCATCTTCGTCCTCCCATTTGTCCCGTTGGCCTTATTTGGACCAAGTTCGTCTCGGTCGTCCCTCTTCGTCCTCCCATTTGATCCGTAGGACTTATTTGACGAAGTTCGTCTCGTTCGTCCATCTTCGCCCTCCCATTTGATTCGTAGGCCTTCTTTGGACCAAGTTCGTCTCATTCGTCCTTCTTCCTCCTCCCATTCGATCCGTTGGCCTTCTTTGACAAAGTTCGTTTCGTTCGTCCATCTTCGTCCTCCCATTCTATCGTTGGCATTCTTTGGACCATGTTCGTCTCGTTCGGCCCTCTTCGTCCTCCCATTTGATCCGTAGGCCTTCTTTGGACCAAGTTCGTCTCGTTTGTCCCTCTTCGTCCTCCCATTTGATCCGTAGGACATCTTTGGACCAAGTTCGTCTCGTTCGTCCATTTCGTTCTCCCATTTGATCCGTTGGCATTCTTTTGACCATGTCCGTCTCGTTCGTCCCTCTTCGTCCTCCCATTTGATCCGTAGGCCTTATTTGGACCAAGTTCGTCTCGTTCGTCCCTCTTCGTTCTACCATTTGATCCGTTGGCATTCTTTGGACCATGTCCGTCTCGTTCGTCCATCTTCGTCCTCCCATTTGTCCCGTACGCCTTATTTGGACCATGTTCGTCTCGTTTGTCCCTCTTCGTCCTCCCATTTGATCCGTAGGCCTTCTTTGGACCAAGTTCGTCTCGTTCGTCGATCTTCGTCCTCCCATTTGTCCCGTAGGCCTTATTTTGACCAAGTTCGTCTCGTTCGTCCTTTTTCCTCCTCCCATTCGATCCGTTGGCCTTCCTTGGACCCAGTTCGTCTCGTTCGTCCATCTTCGTGCTCCCATTTGATCCGTTGGCATTCTTTGGACCATGTCCGTCTCGTTCGTCCATCTTCGTCCTCCCATTTGTCCCGTAGGCCTTATTTGGACCAAGTTCGTCTCGGTCGTCCCTCTTCGTCCTCCCATTTGATCCTTAGGACTTCTTTTGACCAAGTTCGTCTGGTTCGTCCATCTTCTTCCTCCAATTTGATCCGTAGGACTTCTTTGGACCAAGTTCGTCTCGTTCGTCCATCTTCGCGCTCCCATTTGATTCGTAGGCCTTCTTTGGACCAAGTTCGTCTCATTCGTCCTTCTTCCTCCTCCCATTCGATCCGTTGGCCTTATTTGGACAAAGTTCGTCTCGTTCATCCATCTTCGTCCTCCCTTTCTATCGTTGGCATTCTTTGGACCATGTTCGTCTCGTTCGGCCCTCTTCGTCCTCCCATTTGATCCGTAGGCCTTCTTTGGACCAATTTCGTCTCGTTCGTCCCTCTTCGTCCTCCCATTTGATCCGTAGGCCTTCTTTGGACCAAGTTCGTCTCGTTCGTCCATCTTCGTTCTACCATTTGATCCGTTGGCATTCTTTGGACCATGTCCGTCTCGTTCGTCCCTCTTCGTCCTCCCATTTGATCCGTAGGCCTTCTTTGGAGCAAGTTCGTCTCGTTCGTCCCTCTTCGTCCTCCCATTTGATCCGTAGGCCTTCTTTGGACCAAGTTCGTCTCGTTCGTCCATGTTCGTTCTACCATTTGATCCGTTGGCATTCTTTGGACCATGTCCGTCTCGTTCGTCCCTCTTCGTCCTCCCATTTGATCCGTAGGCCTTCTTTGGACCAAGTTCGTCTCGTTCGTCCATCTTCGTCCTCCCATTTGTCCCGTAGGCCTTATTTGGACCAAGTTCGTCTCGTTCGTCCCTCTTCGTCCTCCCATTTGATCCATAGGCCTTCTTTAGACCAAGTTCGTCTCATTCATCCATCTTCGTCCTCCCATTTGTCCTGTAGGCCTTATTTGGACCAAGTTCGTCTCGTTTGTCCCTCTTCGTCCTCCCATTTGATCCGTAGGACATCTTTGGACCAAGTTCGTCTCGTTCATCCATTTCGTTCTCCCATTTGATCCGTTGGCATTCTTTGGACCATGTCCGTCTCGTTCGTCCCTCTTCGTCCTCCCATTTGATTCGTAGGTCTTCTTTGGACCAAGTTCGTCTCATTCGTCCTTCTTCCTACTCCCATTCGATCCGTTGGCCTTCTTTGACAAAGTTCGTCTCGTTCGTCCATCTTCGTCCTCCCATTCTATCGTTGGCATTCTTTGGACCATGTTCGTCTCGTTCGGCCCTCTTCGTCCTCCCATTTGTCCTGTAGGCCTTATTTGGACCAAGTTCGTCTCGTTTGTCCCTCTTCGTCCTCCCATTTGATCCGTAGGACATCTTTGGACCAAGTTCGTCTCGTTCGTCCATTTCGTTCTCCCATTTGATCCGTTGGCATTCTTTGGACCATGTCCGTCTCGTTCGTCCCTCTTTGTCCTCCCATTTGATCCGTAGGCCTTCTTTGGACCAAGTTCATCTCGTTCGTCCCTCTTCGTCCTCCCATTTGATCCGTAGGCCTTCTATGGACCAAGTTCATCTCGTTCGTCCATCTTCGTCCTCCCATTTGTCCCGTAGGCCTTATTTGGACCAAGTTCGTCTCGTTCGTCCTTTTTACTCCTCCCATTCGATCCGTTGGCCTTCCTTGGACCAAGTTCGTCTCGTTCGTCCATCTTCGTCCTCCCATTTGATCCGTTGGCATTCTTTGGACCATGTCCGTCTCGTTCGTCCATCTTCGTCCTCCCATTTGTCCCGTAGGCCTTATTTGGACCAAGTTCGTCTCGTTCGTCCCTCTTCGTCCTCCCATTTGATCCATAGGCTTTCTTTGGACCAAGTTCGTCTCATTCATCCATCTTCGTCCTCCCATTTGTCCTGTAGGCCTTATTTGGACCAAGTTCATCTCGTTTGTCCCTCTTCGTCCTCCCATTTGATCCGTAGGACATCTTTGGACCAAGTTCGTCTCGTTCGTCCCTCTTCGTCCTCCCATTTGATCCATAGGCCTTCTTTAGACCAAGTTCGTCTCATTCATCCATCTTCGTCCTCCCATTTGTCCTGTAGGCCTTATTTGGACCAAGTTCGTCTCGTTTGTCCCTCTTCGTCCTCCCATTTGATCCGTAGGACATCTTTGGACCAAGTTCGTCTCGTTCATCCATTTCGTTCTCCCATTTGATCCGTTGGCATTCTTTGGACCATGTCCGTCTCGTTCGTCCCTCTTCGTCCTCCCATTTGATTCGTAGGTCTTCTTTGGACCAAGTTCGTCTCATTCGTCCTTCTTCCTACTCCCATTCGATCCGTTGGCCTTCTTTGACAAAGTTCGTCTCGTTCGTCCATCTTCGTCCTCCCATTCTATCGTTGGCATTCTTTGGACCATGTTCGTCTCGTTCGGCCCTCTTCGTCCTCCCATTTGTCCTGTAGGCCTTATTTGGACCAAGTTCGTCTCGTTTGTCCCTCTTCGTCCTCCCATTTGATCCGTAGGACATCTTTGGACCAAGTTCGTCTCGTTCGTCCATTTCGTTCTCCCATTTGATCCGTTGGCATTCTTTGGACCATGTCCGTCTCGTTCGTCCCTCTTTGTCCTCCCATTTGATCCGTAGGCCTTCTTTGGACCAAGTTCGTCTCGTTCGTCCCTCTTCGTCCTCCCATTTGATCCGTAGGCCTTCTATGGACCAAGTTCATCTCGTTCGTCCATCTTCGTCCTCCCATTTGTCCCGTAGGCCTTATTTGGACCAAGTTCGTCTCGTTCGTCCTTTTTCCTCCTCCCATTCGATCCGTTGGCCTTCCTTGGACCAAGTTCGTCTCGTTCGTCCATCTTCGTCCTCCCATTTGATCCGTTGGCATTCTTTGGACCATGTCCGTCTCGTTCGTCCATCTTCGTCCTCCCATTTGTCCCGTAGGCCTTATTTGGACCAAGTTCGTCTCGTTCGTCCCTCTTCGTCCTCCCATTTGATCCATAGGCTTTCTTTGGACCAAGTTCGTCTCATTCATCCATCTTCGTCCTCCCATTTGTCCTGTAGGCCTTATTTGGACCAAGTTCATCTCGTTTGTCCCTCTTCGTCCTCCCATTTGATCCGTAGGACATCTTTGGACCAAGTTCGTCTCGTTCATCCATTTCGTTCTCCCATTTGATCCGTTGGCATTCTTTGGACCATGTCCGTCTCGTTCGTCCCTCTTCGTCCTCCCATTTGATCCGTAGGCCTTCTTTGGATCAGGTTCCTCTCGTTCGTCCATGTTCGTCCTCCCATTTGTCCCGTAGGCCTTATTTGGACCAAGTTCGTCTCGTTCGTCCCTCTTCGTCCTCCCATTTGATCCGTAGGACTTCTTTAGACAAAGTTCATCTCGTTCGTCCATCTTCGTCCTCCCATTTGTCCCGTAGGCCTTATTTAGACCAAGTTCGTCTCGTTCGTCCTTTTTCCTCCTCCCATGCGATCCGTTGGCCTTCCTTGGACCAAGTTCGTCTCGTTCGTCCATCTTCGTCCTCCCATTTGATCCGTTGGCATTCTTTGGACCATGTCCGTCTCGTTCGTCCATCTTCGTCCTCCCATTTGTCCCGTAGGCCTTATTTGGACCAAGTTCGTCTCGGTCGTCCCTCTTCGTCCTCCCATTTGATCCTTAGGACTTCTTTTGACCAAGTTCGTCTGGTTCGTCCATCTTCGTCCTCCTATTTGATCCATAGGACTTATTTGGACCAAGTTCGTCTCGTTCGTCCATCTTCGCCCTCCCATTTGATTCGTAGGCCTTCTTTGGACCAAGTTCGTCTCATTCGTCCTTCTTCCTCCTCCCATTCGATCCGTTGGCCTTCTTTGACAAAGTTCGTCTCGTTCGTCCATCTTCGTCCTCCCATTCTATCGTTGGCATTCTTTGGACCATGTTCGTCTCATTCGGCCCTCTTCGTCCTCCCATTTGATCCGTAGGCCTTCTTTGGACCAAGTTCGTCTCGTTCGTCCCTCTTCGTCCTCCCATTTGATCCGTAGGCCTTTTTTGGACCAAGTTCGTCTCGTTCGTCCATCTTCGTTCTACCATTTGATCCGTTGGCATTATTTGGACCATGTCCGTCTCGTTCGTCCTTCTTCGTCCTCCCATTTGATCCGTAGGCCTTCGTTGGACCAAGCTCGTCTCGTTCGTCCCTCTTCGTCCTCCCATTTGATCCTTAGGACTTCTTTTGACCAAGTTCGTCTTGTTCGTCCATCTTCGTCCTCCCATTTGATCCGTAGGACTTCTTTGGACCAAGTTCGTCTCATTCGTCCATCTTCGCCCTCCCATTTGATTCGTAGGCCTTCTTTGGACCAAGTTCGTCTCATTCGTCCTTCTTCCTCCTCCCATTCGAGTAGTAGGCCTTCTTTGGACCAAGTTCGTCTCGTTCGTCCATCTTCGTTCTACCATTTGATCCGTTGGCATTCTTTGGACCTTGTCCGTCTCGTTCGTCCATCTTCGTCCTCCCATTTGTCCCGTACGCCTTATTTGGACCAAATTCGTCTCGTTTGTCCCTCTTCGTCCTCCCATTTGATCCATAGGCCTTCTTTGGACCAAGTTCGTCTCATTCATCCATCTTCGTCCTCCCATTTGTCCTGTAGGCCTTATTTGGACCAAGTTCGTCCCTCTTCGTCCTCCCATTTGATCCGTAGGACATCTTTAGACCAAGTTCGTCTCGTTCGTTCTCCCATTTGATCCGTTGGCATTCTTTTGACCATGTCCGTCTCGTTCGTCCCTCTTCGTCCTCCCATTTGATCCGTAGGCCTTATTTGGACCAAGTTCGTCTCGTTCGTCCCTCTTCGTCCTCCCATTTGATCCGTAGGACTTCTTTGGACAAAGTTCCTCTCGTTCGTCCATCTTCGTCCTCCCATTTGTCCCGTAGGCCTTATTTGGACCAAGTTCGTTTCGTTCGTCCCTCTTCGTCCTCCCATTTGATCCGTAGGCCTTCTTTGGACCAAGTTCGTCTCGTTCGTCGATCTTCGTCCTCCCATTTGTCCCGTAGGCCTTATTTGGACCAAGTTCGTCTCGTTCGTCCTTTTTCCTCCTCCCATTCGATCCGTTGGCCTTCCTTGGACCAAGTTCGTCTCGGTCGTCCCTCTTCGTCCTCCCATTTGATCCTTAGGACTTCTTTTGACCAAGTTCGTCTGGTTCGTCCATCTTCGTCCTCCCATTTGATCCATAGGACTTATTTGGACCAAGTTCGTCTCGTTCGTCCATCTTCGCCCTCCCATTTGATTCGTAGGCCTTCTTTGGACCAAGTTCGTCTCATTCGTCCTGCTCCCTCCTCCCATTCGATCCGTTGGCCTTCTTTGACAAAGTTCGTCTCGTTCGTCCATCTTCGTCCTCCCATTCTATCGTTGGCATTCTTTGGACCATGTTCGTCTCGTTCAGCCCTCTTCGTCCTCCCATTTGATCCGTAGGCCTTCTTTGGACCAAGTTCATCTCGTTCGTCCCTCTTCGTCCTCCCATTTGATCCGTAGGCCTTCTTTGGACCAAGTTCGTCTCGTTCGTCCATCTTCGTTCTACCATTTGATCCGTTGGCATTATTTGGACCATGTCCGTCTCGTTCGTCCTTCTTCGTCCTCCCATTTGATCCGTAGGCCTTCGTTGGATCAAGCTCGTCTCGTTCGTCCCTCTTCGTCCTCCCATTTGATCCTTAGGACTTCTTTTGACCAAGTTCGTCTTGTTCGTCCATCTTCGTCCTCCCATTTGATCCGTAGGACTTCTTTGGACCAAGTTCGTCTCATTCGTCCATCTTCGCCCTCCCATTTGATTCGTAGGCCTTCTTTGGACCAAGTTCGTCTCATTCGTCCTTCTTCCTCCTCCCATTCGAGTAGTAGGCCTTCTTTGGACCAAGTTCGTCTCGTTCGTCCATCTTCGTTCTACCATTTGATCCGTTGGCATTCTTTGGACCATGTCCGTCTCGTTCGTCCATCTTCGTCCTCCCATTTGTCCCGTACGCCTTATTTGGACCAAGTTCGTCTCGTTTGTCCCTCTTCGTCCTCCCATTTGATCCATAGGCCTTCTTTGGACCAAGTTCGTCTCATTCATCCATCTTCGTCCTCCCATTTGTCCTGTAGGCCTTATTTGGACCAAGTTCGTCCCTCTTCGTCCTCCCATTTGATCCGTAGGACATCTTTAGACCAAGTTCGTCTCGTTCGTTCTCCCATTTGATCCGTTGGCATTCTTTTGACCATGTCCGTCTCGTTCGTCCCTCTTCGTCCTCCCATTTGATCCGTAGGCCTTATTTGGACCAAGTTCGTCTCGTTCGTCCCTCTTCGTCCTCCCATTTGATCCGTAGGACTTCTTTGGACAAAGTTCCTCTCGTTCGTCCATCTTCGTCCTCCCATTTGTCCCGTAGGCCTTATTTGGACCAAGTTCGTTTCGTTCGTCCCTCTTCGTCCTCCCATTTGATCCGTAGGCCTTCTTTGGACCAAGTTCGTCTCGTTCGTCGATCTTCGTCCTCCCATTTGTCCCGTAGGCCTTATTTGGACCAAGTTCGTCTCGTTCGTCCTTTTTCCTCCTCCCATTCGATCCGTTGGCCTTCCTTGGACCAAGTTCGTCTCGTACGTCCATCTTCGTCCTCCCATTTGATCCGTTGGCATTCTTTGGACCAAGTCCATCTCGTTCGTCCATCTTCGTCCTCCCATTTGTCCTGTAGGCCTTATTTGGACCAAGTTCGTCTCGGTCGTCCCTCTTCGTCCTCCCATTTGATCCTTAGGACTTCTTTTGACCAAGTTCGTCTGGTTCGTCCATCTTCCTCCTCCCATTTGATCCGTAGGACTTCTTTGGACCAAGTTCGTCTCGTTCGTCCATCTTCGCCCTCCCATTTGATTCGTAGGCCTTCTTTGGACCAAGTTCGTCTCATTCGTCCTTCTTCCTCCTCCCATTCGATCCGTTGGCCTTCTTTGGACAAAGTTCGTCTCGTTCGTCCATCTTCGTCCTCCCATTCTATCGTTGGCATTCTTTGGACCATGTTCGTCTCGTTCGGCCCTCTTCGTCCTCCCATTTGATCCGTAGGCCTTCTTTGGACCAAGTTCGTCTCGTTCGTCCTCCCATTTGATCCGTAGGCCTTCTTTGGACCAAGTTCGTCTCGTTCGTCCATCTTCGTTCTACCATTTGATCCGTTGGCATGCTTTGGACCATGTCCGTCTCGTTCGTCCCTCTTCGTGTTCCCATTTGATCCGTAGGCCGTCTTTGGAGCAAGTTCGTCTCGTTCGTCCTTCTTCGTCCTCCCATTTGATCCGTAGGCCTTCTTTGGACCAAGTTCGTCTCGTTCGTCCATTTTCGTTCTACCATTTGATCCGTTGGCATTCTTTGGACCATGTCCGTCTCGTTCGTCCCTCTTCGTCCTCCCATTTGATCCGTAGGCCTTCTTTGGACCAAGTTCGTCTCGTTCATCCATCTTCGTCCTCCCATTTGTCCCGTAGGCCTTATTTGGACCAAGTTCGTCTCGTTCGTCCCTCTTCGTCCTCCCATTTGATCCATAGGCCTTCTTTGGACCAAGTTCGTCTCATTCATCCATCTTCGTCCTCCCATTTGTCCTGTAGGCCTTATTTGGACCAAGTTCGTCTCGTTTGTCCCTCTTCGTCCTCCCATTTGATCCGTAGGACATCTTTGGACCAAGTTCGTCTCGTTCGTCCATTTCGTTCTCCCATTTGATCCGTTGGCATTCTTTGGACCATGTCCGTCTCGTTCGTCCATCTTCGTCCTCCCATTTGATCCGTAGGCCTTCTTTGGACCAAGTTCGTCTCGTTCGTCCCTCTTCGTCCTCCCATTTGATCCGTAGGCTTTCTTTGGACCAAGTTCGTCTCGTTCGTCCATCTTCGTTCTAACATTTGATCCGTTGGCATTCTTTGGACCATGTCCGTCTCGTTCGTCCATCTTCGTCCTCCCATTTGTCCCGTAGGGCTTATTTGGACCAAGTTCGTCTCCTTCGTCCTTCTTCCTCCTCCCATTCGATCCGTTGGCCTTCTTTGGACCAAGTTCGTCTCGTTCGTCCATATTCGTTCTCCTATTTGATCCGTTGACATTCTTTGGACCATGTCCATCTCGTTCGTCCCTTTTCGTCCTCCCATTTGTCCCGTAGGCCTTATTTGGACCAAGTTCGTCTCCTTCGTCCTTCTTCCTCCTCCCATTCGATCCGTTGGCCTTCTTTGGACCAAGTTCGTCTCGTTCGTCCATCTTCGTTCTCCCATTTGATCCGTTGACATTCTTTGGACCATGTCCATCTCGTTCGTCCCTTTTCGTCCTCCCATTTGATCCGTAGGTCTTCTTTGGACCAAGTTCGTCTCGTTCGTCCTTCTTCCTCCTCCCATTCGATTCGTAGGCCTTCTTTGGACCAAGTTCGTCTCGTTCGTCCATCTTCATTCTCCCATTTGATCCGTTGGCATTCTTTGGACCATGTCCGTCTCTTTCGGCCCTCTTCGTCCTCCCATTTGATCCGTAGGCCTTCTTTGGACCAAGTTCGTCTCGTTCGTCCATCTTCGTTCTACCATTTGATCCGTTGGCATTCTTTGGACCATGTCCATCTCGTTCGTCCCTCTTCGTCCTCCCATTTGATCCATAGGCCTTCTTTGGACCAAGTTCGTGTCGTTCGTCCATCTTCGTTCTCCCATTTGATCCGTTGGCATTCTTTGGACCATGTCCGTCTCGTTCGTCCCTCTTCGTCCTCCCATTTGATCCGTAGGCCTTCTTTGGACCAAGTTCGTCTCGTTCGTCCTTCTTCCACCTCCCATTCGATCCGTTGGCCTTCTTTGGACCAAGTTCGTCTCGTACGTCCATCTTCGTCCTCCCATTTGATCCGTTCGTATTCTTTGGACCATGTCCGTCTCGTTCGTCCCTTTTCATCCTCCCATTTGGTCCGTAGGCCTTCTTTGGACCAAGTTCGCCTCGTTGATCCATCTTCGTCCTCCCATTTGATCCGTAGGCCTTCTTTTGACCAAGTTCGTCCATGTTCGTCCTCCCATTTGCCCCATAGGCCTTATTTGGACCAAGTTCGTCTCGTTTGTCCCTCTTCGTCCTCCCATTTGATCCGTAGGACTTCTTTGGACCAAGTTCGTCTCGTTCGTCCTTCTTCCTCCTCCCATTCGATCCGTTGGCCTTCTTTGGACCAAGTTCGTCTCGTTCGTCCATCTTCCTCCTCCCATTTGATCCGTTGGCATTCTTTGGACCATGTCCATCTCGTTCGTCCCTTTTCGTCCTCCCATTTGGTCCGTAGGCCTTATTTGGACCAAGTTCGTCTCGTTCGTCCCTCTTCGTCCTCCCATTTGATTCCTAGGCCTTCTTTGGACCAAGTTCGTCTCGTTCGTCCATCTTCGTTCTAACATTTGATCCGTTGACATTCTTTGGACCATGTCCATCTCGTTCGTCCCTTTTCGTCCTCCCATTTGTCCCGTAGGCCTTATTTGGACCAAGTTCGTCTCCTTCGTCCTTCTTCCTCCTCCCATTCGATCCGTTGACCTTCTTTGGACCAAGTTCGTCTCGTTCGTCCATCTTCGTTCTCCCATTTGATCCGTTGTCATTCTTTGGACCATGTCCATCTCGTTCGTCCCTTTTCGTCCTCCCATTTGATCCGTAGGTCTTCTTTGGACCAAGTTCGTCTCGTTCGTCCTTCTTCCTCCTCCCATTCGATTCGTAGGCCTTCTTTGGACCAAGTTCGTCTCGTTCGTCCATCTTCATTCTCCCATTTGATCCGTTGGCATTCTTTGGACCATGTCCGTCTCTTTCGGCCTTCTTCGTCCTCCCATTTGATCCGTAGGCCTTCTTTGGACCAAGTTCGTCTCGTTCGTCCATCTTCGTTCTACCATTTGATCCGTTGGCATTCTTTGGACCATGTCCGTCTCGTTTGTCCCTCTTCGTCCTCCCATTTGATCCATAGGCCTTCTTTGGACCAAGTTCGTCTCGTTCGTCCATCTTCGTTCTACCATTTGATCCGTTGGCATTCTTTGGACCATGTCCGTCTCGTTCGTCCCTCTTCGTCCTCCCATTTGATCCGTTGGCCTTCTTTGGACCATGTTCGTCTCGTTCGTCCATCTTCGTCCTCCCATTTGTCCCGTAGGCCTTATTTGGACGAAGTTCGTTTCGTTCGTCCCTCTTCGTCCTCCCATTTGATCCATAGGCCTTCTTTAGACCAAGTTCGTCTCGTTCGTCCATCTTCGTCCTCCCATTTGTCCCGTAGGCCTTATTTGGACCATGTTCGTCTCGTTTGTCCCTCTTTGTCCTCCCATTTGATCCGTAGGACTTCTTTGGACCAAGTTCGTCTCGTTCGTCCTTCTTCCTCCTCCCATTCACTCCGTTGGCCTTTTTTGGACCAAGTTCGTCTCTTTCGTCCATCTTCGTCCTCCCATTTGTCCCGTAGGCCTTATTTGGACCAAGTTCGTCTCCTTCGTCCTTCTTCCTCCTCCCATTCGATCCGTTGACCTTCTTTGGACCAAGTTCGTCTCGTTCGTCCATCTTCGTTCTCCCATTTGATCCGTTGTCATTCTTTGGACCATGTCCATCTCGTTCGTCCCTTTTCGTCCTCCCATTTGATCCGTAGGTCTTCTTTGGACCAAGTTCGTCTCGTTCGTCCTTCTTCCTCCTCCCATTCGATTCGTAGGCCTTCTTTGGACCAAGTTCGTCTCGTTCGTCCATCTTCATTCTCCCATTTGATCCGTTGGCATTCTTTGGACCATGTCCGTCTCTTTCGGCCTTCTTCGTCCTCCCATTTGATCCGTAGGCCTTCTTTGGACCAAGTTCGTCTCGTTCGTCCATCTTCGTTCTACCATTTGATCCGTTGGCATTCTTTGGACCATGTCCGTCTCGTTCGTCCCTCTTCGTCCTCCCATTTGATCCATAGGCCTTCTTTGGACCAAGTTCGTCTCGTTCGTCCATCTTCGTTCTACCATTTGATCCGTTGGCATTCTTTGGACCATGTCCGTCTCGTTCGTCCCTCTTCGTCCTCCCATTTGATCCGTTGGCCTTCTTTGGACCATGTTCGTCTCGTTCGTCCATCTTCGTCCTCCCATTTGTCCCGTAGGCCTTATTTGGACGAAGTTCGTTTCGTTCGTCCCTCTTCGTCCTCCCATTTGATCCATAGGCCTTCTTTGGACCAAGTTCGTCTCGTTCGTCCATCTTCGTCCTCCCATTTGTCCCGTAGGCCTTATTTGGACCATGTTCGTCTCGTTTGTCCCTCTTTGTCCTCCCATTTGATCCGTAGGACTTCTTTGGACCAAGTTCGTCTCGTTCGTCCTTCTTCCTCCTCCCATTCACTCCGTTGGCCTTTTTTGGACCAAGTTCGTCTCTTTCGTCCATCTTCGTCCTCCCATTTGTCCCGTAGGCCTTATTTGGACCAAGTTCGCCTCGTTCATCCATCTTCGTCCTCCCATTTGATCAGTAGGACTTCTTTGGACCAAGTTCGTCTCGTTCGTCCATCTTCGTTCTCCCATTTGATCCATTGGCATTCTTTGGACCATGTCCGTCTCGTTCGTCCATCTTCGTCCTCCCATTTGTCCCGTAGGCCTTCTTTGGACCAAGTTCGTCTCATTCATCCTTCTTCCTCGTCCCATTCGATTAGTAGGCCTTCTTTGGACCAAGTTCGTCTCGTTCGTCCATCTTCGATCTCCCATTTGTCCCGTAGGCCTTATTTGGACCAAGTTCGTTTCGTTCGTCCCTCTTCGTCCTCCCATTTGATCCGTAGGCCTTCTTTGGACCAAGTTCGTCTCGTTCGTCGATCTTCGTCCTCCCATTTGTCCCGTAGGCCTTATTTGGACCAAGTTCGTCTCGTTCGTCCTTTTTCCTCCTCCCATTCGATCCGTTGGCCTTCCTTGGACCAAGTTCGTCTCGGTCGTCCCTCTTCGTCCTCCCATTTGATCCTTAGGACTTCTTTTGACCAAGTTCGTCTGGTTCGTCCATCTTCGTCCTCCCATTTGATCCATAGGACTTATTTGGACCAAGTTCGTCTCGTTCGTCCATCTTCGCCCTCCCATTTGATTCGTAGGCCTTCTTTGGACCAAGTTCGTCTCATTCGTCCTGCTCCCTCCTCCCATTCGATCCGTTGGCCTTCTTTGACAAAGTTCGTCTCGTTCGTCCATCTTCGTCCTCCCATTCTATCGTTGGCATTCTTTGGACCATGTTCGTCTCGTTCAGCCCTCTTCGTCCTCCCATTTGATCCGTAGGCCTTCTTTGGACCAAGTTCATCTCGTTCGTCCCTCTTCGTCCTCCCATTTGATCCGTAGGCCTTCTTTGGACCAAGTTCGTCTCGTTCGTCCATCTTCGTTGTACCATTTGATCCGTTGGCATTATTTGGACCATGTCCGTCTCGTTCGTCCTTCTTCGTCCTCCCATTTGATCCGTAGGACTTCTTTGGACAAAGTTCCTCTCGTTCGTCCATCTTCGTCCTCCCATTTGTCCCGTAGGCCTTATTTGGACCAAGTTCGTTTCGTTCGTCCCTCTTCGTCCTCCCATTTGATCCGTAGGCCTTCTTTGGACCAAGTTCGTCTCGTTCGTCGATCTTCGTCCTCCCATTTGTCCCGTAGGCCTTATTTGGACCAAGTTCGTCTCGTTCGTCCTTTTTCCTCCTCCCATTCGATCCGTTGGCCTTCCTTGGACCAAGTTCGTCTCGGTCGTCCCTCTTCGTCCTCCCATTTGATCCTTAGGACTTCTTTTGACCAAGTTCGTCTGGTTCGTCCATCTTCGTCCTCCCATTTGATCTATAGGACTTATTTGGACCAAGTTCGTCTCGTTCGTCCATCTTCGCCCTCCCATTTGATTCGTAGGCCTTCTTTGGACCAAGTTCGTCTCATTCGTCCTGCTCCCTCCTCCCATTCGATCCGTTGGCCTTCTTTGACAAAGTTCGTCTCGTTCGTCCATCTTCGTCCTCCCATTCTATCGTTGGCATTCTTTGGACCATGTTCGTCTCGTTCAGCCCTCTTCGTCCTCCCATTTGATCCGTAGGCCTTCTTTGGACCAAGTTCATCTCGTTCGTCCCTCTTCGTCCTCCCATTTGATCCGTAGGCCTTCTTTGGACCAAGTTCGTCTCGTTCGTCCATCTTCGTTCTACCATTTGATCCGTTGGCATTATTTGGACCATGTCCGTCTCGTTCGTCCTTCTTCGTCCTCCCATTTGATCCGTAGGCCTTCGTTGGATCAAGCTCGTCTCGTTCGTCCCTCTTCGTCCTCCCATTTGATCCTTAGGACTTCTTTTGACCAAGTTCGTCTTGTTCGTCCATCTTCGTCCTCCCATTTGATCCGTAGGACTTCTTTGGACCAAGTTCGTCTCATTCGTCCATCTTCGCCCTCCCATTTGATTCGTAGGCCTTCTTTGGACCAAGTTCGTCTCATTCGTCCTTCTTCCTCCTCCCATTCGAGTAGTAGGCCTTCTTTGGACTAAGTTCGTCTCGTTCGTCCATCTTCGTTCTACCATTTGATCCGTTGGCATTCTTTGGACCATGTCCGTCTCGTTCGTCCATCTTCGTCCTCCCATTTGTCCCGTACGCCTTATTTGGACCAAGTTCGTCTCGTTTGTCCCTCTTCGTCCTCCCATTTGATCCATAGGCCTTCTTTGGACCAAGTTCGTCTCATTCATCCATCTTCGTCCTCCCATTTGTCCTGTAGGCCTTATTTGGACCATGTTCGTCTCGTTTGTCCCTCTTTGTCCTCCCATTTGATCCGTAGGACTTCTTTGGACCAAGTTCGTCTCGTTCGTCCTTCTTCCTCCTCCCATTCACTCCGTTGGCCTTTTTTGGACCAAGTTCGTCTCTTTCGTCCATCTTCGTCCTCCCATTTGTCCCGTAGGCCTTATTTGGACCAAGTTCGCCTCGTTCATCCATCTTCGTCCTCCCATTTGATCAGTAGGACTTCTTTGGACCAAGTTCGTCTCGTTCGTCCATCTTCGTTCTCCCATTTGATCCATTGGCATTCTTTGGACCATGTCCGTCTCGTTCGTCCATCTTCGTCCTCCCATTTGTCCCGTAGGCCTTCTTTGGACCAAGTTCGTCTCATTCATCCTTCTTCCTCGTCCCATTCGATTAGTAGGCCTTCTTTGGACCAAGTTCGTCTCGTTCGTCCATCTTCGATCTCCCATTTGTCCCGTAGGCCTTATTTGGACCAAGTTCGTTTCGTTCGTCCCTCTTCGTCCTCCCATTTGATCCGTAGGCCTTCTTTGGACCAAGTTCGTCTCGTTCGTCGATCTTCGTCCTCCCATTTGTCCCGTAGGCCTTATTTGGACCAAGTTCGTCTCGTTCGTCCTTTTTCCTCCTCCCATTCGATCCGTTGGCCTTCCTTGGACCAAGTTCGTCTCGGTCGTCCCTCTTCGTCCTCCCATTTGATCCTTAGGACTTCTTTTGACCAAGTTTGTCTGGTTCGTCCATCTTCGTCCTCCCATTTGATCCATAGGACTTATTTGGACCAAGTTCGTCTCGTTCGTCCATCTTCGCCCTCCCATTTGATTCGTAGGCCTTCTTTGGACCAAGTTCGTCTCATTCGTCCTGCTCCCTCCTCCCATTCGATCCGTTGGCCTTCTTTGACAAAGTTCGTCTCGTTCGTCCATCTTCGTCCTCCCATTCTATCGTTGGCATTCTTTGGACCATGTTCGTCTCGTTCAGCCCTCTTCGTCCTCCCATTTGATCCGTAGGCCTTCTTTGGACCAAGTTCATCTCGTTCGTCCCTCTTCGTCCTCCCATTTGATCCGTAGGCCTTCTTTGGACCAAGTTCGTCTCGTTCGTCCATCTTCGTTCTACCATTTGATCCGTTGGCATTATTTGGACCATGTCCGTCTCGTTCGTCCTTCTTCGTCCTCCCATTTGATCCGTAGGACTTCTTTGGACAAAGTTCCTCTCGTTCGTCCATCTTCGTCCTCCCATTTGTCCCGTAGGCCTTATTTGGACCAAGTTCGTTTCGTTCGTCCCTCTTCGTCCTCCCATTTGATCCGTAGGCCTTCTTTGGACCAAGTTCGTCTCGTTCGTCGATCTTCGTCCTCCCATTTGTCCCGTAGGCCTTATTTGGACCAAGTTCGTCTCTTTCGTCCTTTTTCCTCCTCCCATTCGATCCGTTGGCCTTCCTTGGACCAAGTTCGTCTCGGTCGTCCCTCTTCGTCCTCCCATTTGATCCTTAGGACTTCTTTTGACCAAGTTCGTCTGGTTCGTCCATCTTCGTCCTCCCATTTGATCCATAGGACTTATTTGGACCAAGTTCGTCTCGTTCGTCCATCTTCGCCCTCCCATTTGATTCGTAGGCCTTCTTTGGACCAAGTTCGTCTCATTCGTCCTGCTCCCTCCTCCCATTCGATCCGTTGGCCTTCTTTGACAAAGTTCGTCTCGTTCGTCCATCTTCGTCCTCCCATTCTATCGTTGGCATTCTTTGGACCATGTTCGTCTCGTTCAGCCCTCTTCGTCCTCCCATTTGATCCGTAGGCCTTCTTTGGACCAAGTTCATCTCGTTCGTCCCTCTTCGTCCTCCCATTTGATCCGTAGGCCTTCTTTGGACCAAGTTCGTCTCGTTCGTCCATCTTCGTTCTACCATTTGATCCGTTGGCATTATTTGGACCATGTCCGTCTCGTTCGTCCTTCTTCGTCCTCCCATTTGATCCGTAGGCCTTCGTTGGATCAAGCTCGTCTCGTTCGTCCCTCTTCGTCCTCCCATTTGATCCTTAGGACTTCTTTTGACCAAGTTCGTCTTGTTCGTCCATCTTCGTCCTCCCATTTGATCCGTAGGACTTCTTTGGACCAAGTTCGTCTCATTCGTCCATCTTCGCCCTCCCATTTGATTCGTAGGCCTTCTTTGGACCAAGTTCGTCTCATTCGTCCTTCTTCCTCCTCCCATTCGAGTAGTAGGCCTTCTTTGGACCAAGTTCGTCTCGTTCGTCCATCTTCGTTCTACCATTTGATCCGTTGGCATTCTTTGGACCATGTCCGTCTCGTTCGTCCATCTTCGTCCTCCCATTTGTCCCGTACGCCTTATTTGGACCAAGTTCGTCTCGTTTGTCCCTCTTCGTCCTCCCATTTGATCCATAGGCCTTCTTTGGACCAAGTTCGTCTCATTCATCCATCTTCGTCCTCCCATTTGTCCTGTAGGCCTTATTTGGACCAAGTTCGTCCCTCTTCGTCCTCCCATTTGATCCGTAGGACATCTTTAGACCAAGTTCGTCTCGTTCGTTCTCCCATTTGATCCGTTGGCATTCTTTTGACCATGTCCGTCTCGTTCGTCCCTCTTCGTCCTCCCATTTGATCCGTAGGCCTTATTTGGACCAAGTTCGTCTCGTTCGTCCCTCTTCGTCCTCCCATTTGATCCGTAGGACTTCTTTGGACAAAGTTCCTCTCGTTCGTCCATCTTCGTCCTCCCATTTGTCCCGTAGGCCTTATTTGGACCAAGTTCGTTTCGTTCGTCCCTCTTCGTCCTCCCATTTGATCCGTAGGCCTTCTTTGGACCAAGTTCGTCTCGTTCGTCGATCTTCGTCCTCCCATTTGTCCCGTAGGCCTTATTTGGACCAAGTTCGTCTCGTTCGTCCTTTTTCCTCCTCCCATTCGATCCGTTGGCCTTCCTTGGACCAAGTTCGTCTCGTACGTCCATCTTCGTCCTCCCATTTGATCCGTTGGCATTCTTTGGACCAAGTCCGTCTCGTTCGTCCATCTTCGTCCTCCCATTTGTCCTGTAGGCCTTATTTGGACCAAGTTCGTCTCGGTCGTCCCTCTTCGTCCTCCCATTTGATCCTTAGGACTTCTTTTGACCAAGTTCGTCTGGTTCGTCCATCTTCCTCCTCCCATTTGATCCGTAGGACTTCTTTGGACCAAGTTCGTCTCGTTCGTCCATCTTCGCCCTCCCATTTGATTCGTAGGCCTTCTTTGGACCAAGTTCGTCTCATTCGTCCTTCTTCCTCCTCCCATTCGATCCGTTGGCCTTCTTTGGACAAAGTTCGTCTCGTTCGTCCATCTTCGTCCTCCCATTCTATCGTTGGCATTCTTTGGACCATGTTCGTCTCGTTCGGCCCTCTTCGTCCTCCCATTTGATCCGTAGGCCTTCTTTGGACCAAGTTCGTCTCGTTCGTCCTCCCATTTGATCCGTAGGCCTTCTTTGGACCAAGCTCGTCTCGTTCGTCCATCTTCGTTCTACCATTTGATCCGTTGGCATGCTTTGGACCATGTCCGTCTCGTTCGTCCCTCTTCGTGTTCCCATTTGATCCGTAGGCCGTCTTTGGAGCAAGTTCGTCTCGTTCGTCCTTCTTCGTCCTCCCATTTGATCCGTAGGCCTTCTTTGGACCAAGTTCGTCTCGTTCGTCCATTTTCGTTCTACCATTTGATCCGTTGGCATTCTTTGGACCATGTCCGTCTCGTTCGTCCCTCTTCGTCCTCCCATTTGATCCGTAGGCCTTCTTTGGACCAAGTTCGTCTCGTTCATCTATCTTCGTCCTCCCATTTGTCCCGTAGGCCTTATTTGGACCAAGTTCGTCTCGTTCGTCCCTCTTCGTCCTCCCATTTGATCCATAGGCCTTCTTTGGACCAAGTTCGTCTCATTCATCCATCTTCGTCCTCCCATTTGTCCTGTAGGCCTTATTTGGACCAAGTTCGTCTCGTTTGTCCCTCTTCGTCCTCCCATTTGATCCGTAGGACATCTTTGGACCAAGTTCGTCTCGTTCGTCCATTTCGTTCTCCCATTTGATCCGTTGGCATTCTTTGGACCATGTCCGTCTCGTTCGTCCATCTTCGTCCTCCCATTTGATCCGTAGGCCTTCTTTGGACCAAGTTCGTCTCGTTCGTCCCTCTTCGTCCTCCCATTTGATCCGTAGGCCTTCTTTGGACCAAGTTCGTCTCGTTCGTCCATCTTCGTTCTAACATTTGATCCGTTGGCATTCTTTGGACCATGTCCGTCTCGTTCGTCCATCTTCGTCCTCCCATTTGTCCCGTAGGGCTTATTTGGACCAAGTTCGTCTCCTTCGTCCTTCTTCCTCCTCCCATTCGATCCGTTGGCCTTCTTTGGACCAAGTTCGTCTCGTTCGTCCATATTCGTTCTCCTATTTGATCCGTTGACATTCTTTGGACCATGTCCATCTCGTTCGTCCCTTTTCGTCCTCCCATTTGTCCCGTAGGCCTTATTTGGACCAAGTTCGTCTCCTTCGTCCTTCTTCCTCCTCCCATTCGATCCGTTGGCCTTCTTTGGACCAAGTTCGTCTCGTTCGTCCATCTTCGTTCTCCCATTTGATCCGTTGACATTCTTTGGACCATGTCCATCTCGTTCGTCCCTTTTCGTCCTCCCATTTGATCCGTAGGTCTTCTTTGGACCAAGTTCGTCTCGTTCGTCCTTCTTCCTCCTCCCATTCGATTCGTAGGCCTTCTTTGGACCAAGTTCGTCTCGTTCGTCCATCTTCATTCTCCCATTTGATCCGTTGGCATTCTTTGGACCATGTCCGTCTCTTTCGGCCCTCTTCGTCCTCCCATTTGATCCGTAGGCCTTCTTTGGACCAAGTTCGTCTCGTTCGTCCATCTTCGTTCTACCATTTGATCCGTTGGCATTCTTTGGACCATGTCCATCTCGTTCGTCCCTCTTCGTCCTCCCATTTGATCCATAGGCCTTCTTTGGACCAAGTTCGTGTCGTTCGTCCATCTTCGTTCTCCCATTTGATCCGTTGGCATTCTTTGGACCATGTCCGTCTCGTTCGTCCCTCTTCGTCCTCCCATTTGATCCGTAGGCCTTCTTTGGACCAAGTTCGTCTCGTTCGTCCTTCTTCCACCTCCCATTCGATCCGTTGGCCTTCTTTGGACCAAGTTCGTCTCGTACGTCCATCTTCGTCCTCCCATTTGATCCGTTCGTATTCTTTGGACCATGTCCGTCTCGTTCGTCCCTTTTCATCCTCCCATTTGGTCCGTAGGCCTTCTTTGGACCAAGTTCGCCTCGTTGATCCATCTTCGTCCTCCCATTTGATCCGTAGGCCTTCTTTTGACCAAGTTCGTCCATGTTCGTCCTCCCATTTGCCCCATAGGCCTTATTTGGACCAAGTTCGTCTCGTTTGTCCCTCTTCGTCCTCCCATTTGATCCGTAGGACTTCTTTGGACCAAGTTCGTCTCGTTCGTCCTTCTTCCTCCTCCCATTCGATCCGTTGGCCTTCTTTGGACCAAGTTCGTCTCGTTCGTCCATCTTCCTCCTCCCATTTGATCCGTTGGCATTCTTTGGACCATGTCCATCTCGTTCGTCCCTTTTCGTCCTCCCATTTGGTCCGTAGGCCTTATTTGGACCAAGTTCGTCTCGTTCGTCCCTCTTCGTCCTCCCATTTGATTCCTAGGCCTTCTTTGGACCAAGTTCGTCTCGTTCGTCCATCTTCGTTCTAACATTTGATCCGTTGACATTCTTTGGACCATGTCCATCTCGTTCGTCCCTTTTCGTCCTCCCATTTGTCCCGTAGGCCTTATTTGGACCAAGTTCGCTCCTTCGTCCTTCTTCCTCCTCCCATTCGATCCGTTGACCTTCTTTGGACCAAGTTCGTCTCGTTCGTCCATCTTCGTTCTCCCATTTGATCCGTTGTCATTCTTTGGACCATGTCCATCTCGTTCGTCCCTTTTCGTCCTCCCATTTGATCCGTAGGTCTTCTTTGGACCAAGTTCGTCTCGTTCGTCCTTCTTCCTCCTCCCATTCGATTCGTAGGCCTTCTTTGGACCAAGTTCGTCTCGTTCGTCCATCTTCATTCTCCCATTTGATCCGTTGGCATTCTTTGGACCATGTCCGTCTCTTTCGGCCTTCTTCGTCCTCCCATTTGATCCGTAGGCCTTCTTTGGACCAAGTTCGTCTCGTTCGTCCATCTTCGTTCTACCATTTGATCCGTTGGCATTCTTTGGACCATGTCCGTCTCGTTTGTCCCTCTTCGTCCTCCCATTTGATCCATAGGCCTTCTTTGGACCAAGTTCGTCTCGTTCGTCCATCTTCGTCCTCCCATTTGTCCCGTAGGCCTTATTTGGACGAAGTTCGTTTCGTTCGTCCCTCTTCGTCCTCCCATTTGATCCATAGGCCTTCTTTAGACCAAGTTCGTCTCGTTCGTCCATCTTCGTCCTCCCATTTGTCCCGTAGGCCTTATTTGGACCATGTTCGTCTCGTTTGTCCCTCTTTGTCCTCCCATTTGATCCGTAGGACTTCTTTGGACCAAGTTCGTCTCGTTCGTCCTTCTTCCTCCTCCCATTCACTCCGTTGGCCTTTTTTGGACCAAGTTCGTCTCTTTCGTCCATCTTCGTCCTCCCATTTGTCCCGTAGGCCTTATTTGGACCAAGTTCGTCTCCTTCGTCCTTCTTCCTCCTCCCATTCGATCCGTTGACCTTCTTTGGACCAAGTTCGTCTCGTTCGTCCATCTTCGTTCTCCCATTTGATCCGTTGTCATTCTTTGGACCATGTCCATCTCGTTCGTCCCTTTTCGTCCTCCCATTTGATCCGTAGGTCTTCTTTGGACCAAGTTCGTCTCGTTCGTCCTTCTTCCTCCTCCCATTCGATTCGTAGGCCTTCTTTGGACCAAGTTCGTCTCGTTCGTCCATCTTCATTCTCCCATTTGATCCGTTGGCATTCTTTGGACCATGTCCGTCTCTTTCGGCCTTCTTCGTCCTCCCATTTGATCCGTAGGCCTTCTTTGGACCAAGTTCGTCTCGTTCGTCCATCTTCGTTCTACCATTTCATCCGTTGGCATTCTTTGGACCATGTCCGTCTCGTTCGTCCCTCTTCGTCCTCCCATTTGATCCATAGGCCTTCTTTGGACCAAGTTCGTCTCGTTCGTCCATCTTCGTTCTACCATTTGATCCGTTGGCATTCTTTGGACCATGTCCGTCTCGTTCGTCCCTCTTCGTCCTCCCATTTGATCCGTTGGCCTTCTTTGGACCATGTTCGTCTCGTTCGTCCATCTTCGTCCTCCCATTTGTCCCGTAGGCCTTATTTGGACGAAGTTCGTTTCGTTCGTCCCTCTTCGTCCTCCCATTTGATCCATAGGCCTTCTTTGGACCAAGTTCGTCTCGTTCGTCCATCTTCGTCCTCCCATTTGTCCCGTAGGCCTTATTTGGACCATGTTCGTCTCGTTTGTCCCTCTTTGTCCTCCCATTTGATCCGTAGGACTTCTTTGGACCAAGTTCGTCTCGTTCGTCCTTCTTCCTCCTCCCATTCACTCCGTTGGCCTTTTTTGGACCAAGTTCGTCTCTTTCGTCCATCTTCGTCCTCCCATTTGTCCCGTAGGCCTTATTTGGACCAAGTTCGCCTCGTTCATCCATCTTCGTCCTCCCATTTGATCAGTAGGACTTCTTTGGACCAAGTTCGTCTCGTTCGTCCATCTTCGTTCTCCCATTTGATCCATTGGCATTCTTTGGACCATGTCCGTCTCGTTCGTCCATCTTCGTCCTCCCATTTGTCCCGTTGGCCTTCTTTGGACCAAGTTCGTCTCATTCATCCTTCTTCCTCGTCCCATTCGATTAGTAGGCCTTCTTTGGACCAAGTTCGTCTCGTTCGTCCATCTTCGATCTCCCATTTGATCCGTTGGCATTCTTTGGACCATGTCCGTCTCGTTCGTCCCTTTTCGTCCTACCATTTGATCCGTATGCCTTATTTGGACCAAGTACGTCTCGTTTGTCCCTCTTCGTCCTCGCATTTGATTCGTAGGCCTTCTTTGGACCAAGTTCGTCTCGTTCGTCCATGTTCGTCCTCCCATTTGTCCCGTAGGCCTTATTTGGACCAAGTTCGTCTCATTCGTCCCTCTTCGTCCTCCCATTTGATTCGTAGGCCTTCTTTGGACCAAGTTCGTCTCGTTCGTCCTTCTTCCTCCTCCCATTCGATCCGTTGGCCTTCTTTGGACCAACTTCATCTCGTTCGTCCATCTTCGTTCTCCCATTTGATCCATTGGCATTCTTTGGACCATGTCCATCTCATTCGTCCCTCTTCGTCCTCCCATTTGTCCCGTAGGCCTTATTTGGACCAAGTTCGTCTCGTTCGTCCCTCTTCGTCCTCCCATTTGATTCGTAGGCCTTCTTTGGACCAAGTTCGTCTCGTTCGTCACTCTTTGTCCTCCCATTTGATCCGTAGGACTTCTTTGGACCAAGTTCGTCTCGTTCGTCCTTCTTCCACCTCCCATTCGATCCGTTGGCCTTCTTTGGACCAAGTTCGTCTCGTACGTCCATCTTCGTCCTCCCATTTGATCCGTTCGTATTCTTTGGACCATGTCCGTCTCGTTCGTCCCTTTTCATCCTCCCATTTGGTCCGTAGGCCTTCTTTGGACCAAGTTCGCCTCGTTGATCCATCTTCGTCCTCCCATTTGATCCGTAGGCCTTCTTTTGACCAAGTTCGTCCATGTTCGTCCTCCCATTTGCCCCATAGGCCTTATTTGGACCAAGTTCGTCTCGTTTGTCCCTCTTCGTCCTCCCATTTGATCCGTAGGACTTCTTTGGACCAAGTTCGTCTCGTTCGTCCTTCTTCCTCCTCCCATTCGATCCGTTGGCCTTCTTTGGACCAAGTTCGTCTCGTTCGTCCATCTTCCTCCTCCCATTTGATCCGTTGGCATTCTTTGGACCATGTCCATCTCGTTCGTCCCTTTTCGTCCTCCCATTTGGTCCGTAGGCCTTATTTGGACCAAGTTCATCTCGTTCGTCCCTCTTCGTCCTCCCATTTGATTCCTAGGCCTTCTTTGGACCAAGTTCGTCTCGTTCGTCCTTCTTCCTCCTCCCATTCGATCAGTTGGCCTTCTTTGGACCAAGTTCGTCTCGTTCGTCCATATTCGTTCTCCCATTTGATCCGTTGGCATTCTTTGGACCACGTCCGTCTCGTTCGTCCATCTTCGTCCTCCGATTTCTCCCGTAGGCCTTATTTGGACCAAGTTCGTCTCGTTCGTCCCTCTTCGTCCTCCCATTTGATCCGTAAGACTTCTTTTGACCAAGTCCGTCTGGTTCGTCCATCTTCGTCCTCCCATTTGATCCGTAGGACTTCTTTGGACCAGGTTCGTCTTGTTCGTCCCTCTTCGTCCTCCCATTTCATCCGTTGGCATTCTTTGGACCAAGTTCGTCTCGTTCGTCCCTCTTCGTCCTCCCATTTCATCCGTTGGCATTCTTTGGACCAAGTTCGTCTCGTTCATCCATCTTCGTTCTCCCATTTGTCCCGTAGGCCTTATTTGGACCAAGTTCGTCTCGTTCTTCCCTCTTCGTCCTCCCATTTGATCCTTAAGACTTCTTTTGACCAAGTTCGCCTCGTTCGTCCATCTTCGTCCTCCCATTTGATCCGTAGGCCTTATTTGGACCAAGTACGTCTCGTTCGTCCCTCTTCGTCCTTCCATTTGATTCGTAGGCCTTCTTTGGACCAAGTTCGTCTCGTTCGTCCCTCTTCGTCCTCCCATTTCATCCGTTGGGATTCTTTGGACCAAGTTCGTCTCGTTCGTCCATCTTCGTCCTCCCATTTGTCCCGTAGGCCTTATTTGGACCAAGTTCGTCTCGTTCTTCCCTCTTCGTCCTCCCGTTTGATCCTTAAGACTTCTTTTGACCAAGTTCGCCTCGTTCGTCCATCTTCGTCCTCCCATTTGATCCGTAGGCCTTCTTTTGACCAAGTTCGTCTCGTTCGTCCATGTTCGTCCTCCCATTTGTCCCATAGGCCTTATTTGGACCAAGTTCGTCTCGTTTGTCCCTCTTCGTCCTCCCATTTGATCCGTAGGACTTCTTTGGACCAAGTTCGTATCGTTCGTCCTTCTTCCTCCTCCCATTCGATCCGTTGGCCTTCTTTGGACCAAGTTCGTCTCGTTCGTCCATCTTCCTCCTCCCATTTGATCCGTTGGCATTCTTTGGACCATGTCCATCTCGTTCGTCCCTTTTCGTCCTCCCATTTGGTCCGTAGGCCTTATTTGGACCAAGTTCGTCTCGTTCGTCCCTCTTCGTCCTCCCATTTGATTCGTAGGCCTTCTTTGGACCAAGTTCGTCTCGTTCGTCCTTCTTCCTCCTCCCATTCGATCAGTTGGCCTTCTTTGGACCAAGTTCGTCTCGTTCGTCCATATTCGTTCTCCCATTTGATCCGTTGGCATTCTTTGGACCATGTCCGTCTCGTTCGTCCATCTTCGTCCTCCCATTTGATCCGTAGGACTTCTTTGGACCAAGTTCGTCTCGTTCTTCCCTTTTCGTCCTCCCATTTGATTCGTAGGCCTTCTTTGGACCAAGTTCGTCTCGTTCGTCCCTCTTCGTCCTCCCATTTGATCCGTTGGCATTCTTTGGACCAAGTTCTTCTCGGTCGTCCATCTTCGTCCTCCCATTTTATCCGTTGGCATTCTATGGACCATGTCCGTCTCGTTCGTCCCTCTTCGTCCTCCCATTTGATCCGTAGGCCTTCTTTGGACCAAGTTCGTCTCGTTCGTCCATGTTCGTCCTCCCATTTGTCCCGTAGGCCTTTTTTGGACCAAGTTCGTCTCATTCGTCCTTCTTCCTCCTCCCATTCGATCCGTTGGCCTTCTTTGGACCAAGTTCGTCTCGTTCGTCTATCTTCGTTCTCCTATTTGATCCGTTGGCATTCTTTGGACCATGACCGTCTCGTTCGTCCCTCTTCGTCCTCCCATTCGATTCGTAGGCCTTCTCTGGACCAAGTTTGTCTCGTTCGTCCTTCTTCCTCCTTCCATTCGATTCGTAGGCCTTCTTTGGACCAAGTTCGTCTCGTTCGTCCATCTTCGTCCTCCCATTTGATCCGTAGGACTTCTTTGGACCAAGTTCGTCTCGTTCGTCCTTCTTCCTCCTCCCATTCGATCCGTTGGCCTTCTTTGGACCAAGTTCGTCTTGTTCGTCCATCTTCGTCCTCCCATTTGATCCGTTGGCATTCTTTGGACCATGTCCGTCTCGTTCGTCCCTTTTCGTCCTCCCATTTGGTCCGTAGGCCTTCTTTGGACCAAGTTCGCCTCGTTCGTCCATCTTCGTCCTCCCATTTGATCCGTAGGCCTTATTTGGACCAAGTACGTCTCGTTCGTCCATGTTCGTCCTCCCATTTGTCCCGTAGGCCTTATTTGGACCAAGTTCGTCTCCTTCGTCCCTCTTCGTCCTCCCATTTGATTCGTAGGCCTTCTTTGGACCAAGTTCGTCTCGTTCGTCCTTCTTCCTCCTCCCATTCGATCCGTTGGTCTTCTTTGGACCAAGTTCGTCTCGTTCGTCCATCTTCGTTCTCCCATTTGATCCATTGGCATTCTTTGGACCATGTCCGTCTCGTTCGTCCCTCTTCGTCCTCCCATTTGTCCCATAGGCCTTATTTGGACCAAGTTCGTCTCGTTCGTCCCTCTTCGTCCTCCCATTTGATTCGTAGGCCTTCTTTGGACCAAGTTCGTCTCGTTCGTCCTTCTTCCACCTCCCATTCGATCCGTTGGCCTTCTTTGGACCAAGTTCGTCTCGTACGTCCATCTTCGTCCTCCCATTTGATCCGTTCGTATTCTTTGGACCATGTCCGTCTCGTTCGTCCCTTTTCATCCTCCCATTTGGTCCGTAGGCCTTCTTTGGACCAAGTTCGCCTCGTTGATCCATCTTCGTCCTCCCATTTGATCCGTAGGCCTTCTTTTGACCAAGTTCGTCCATGTTCGTCCTCCCATTTGCCCCATAGGCCTTATTTGGACCAAGTTCGTCTCGTTTGTCCCTCTTCGTCCTCCCATTTGATCCGTATGACTTCTTTGGACCAAGTTCATCTCGTTCGTCCTTCTTCCTCCTCCCATTCGATCCGTTGGCCTTCTTTGGACCAAGTTCGTCTCGTTCGTCCATCTTCCTCCTCCCGTTTGATCCGTTGGCATTCTTTGGACCATGTCCATCTCGTTCGTCCCTTTTCGTCCTCCCATTTGGTCCGTAGGCCTTATTTGGACCAAGTTCGTCTCGTTCGTCCCTCTTCGTCCTCCCATTTGATTCCTAGGCCTTCTTTGGACCAAGTTCGTCTCGTTCGTCCTTCTTCCTCCTCCCATTCGATCAGTTGGCCTTCTTTGGACCAAGTTCGTCTCGTTCGTCCATATTCGTTCTCCCATTTGATCCGTTGGCATTCTTTGGACCACGTCCGTCTCGTTCGTCCATCTTCGTCCTCCGATTTCTCCCGTAGGCCTTATTTGGACCAAGTTCATCTCGTTCGTCCCTCTTCGTCCTCCCATTTGATCCGTAAGACTTCTTTTGACCAAGTCCGTCTGGTTCGTCCATCTTCGTCCTCCCATTTGATCCGTAGGACTTCTTTGGACCAGGTTCGTCTCGTTTGTCCCTCTTCGTCCTCCCATTTCATCCGTTGGCATTCTTTGGACCAAGTTCGTCTCGTTCGTCCCTCTTCGTCCTCCCATTTCATCCGTTGGCATTCTTTGGACCAAGTTCGTCTCGTTCGTCCATCTTCGTTCTCCCCATTTGTCCCGTAGGCCTTATTTGGACCAAGTTCGTCTCGTTCTTCCCTCTTCGTCCTCCCATTTGATCCTTAAGACTTCTTTTGACCAAGTTCGCCTCGTTCGTCCATCTTCATCCTCCCATTTGATCCGTAGGCCTTATTTGGACCAAGTACGTCTCGTTCGTCCCTCTTCGTCCTTCCATTTGATTCGTAGGCCTTCTTTGGACCAAGTTCGTCTCGTTCGTCCCTGTTCGTCCTCCCATTTCATCCGTTGGCATTCTTTGGACCAAGTTCGTCTCGTTCGTCCATCTTCGTTCTCCCATTTGTCCCGTAGGCCTTATTTGGACCAAGTTCGTCTCGTTCTTCCCTCTTCGTCCTCCCATTTGATCCTTAAGACTTCTTTTGACCAAGTTCGCCTCGTTCGTCCATCTTCGTCCTCCCATTTGATCCGTAGGCCTTATTTGGACCAAGTACGTCTCGTTCGTCCCTCTTCGTCCTTCCATTTGATCTGTTGGCATTCTTTGGACCAAGTTCTTCTCGGTCGTCCCTCTTCGTCCTCCCATTTGATCCTTAAGACTTCTTTTGACCAAGTTCGTCTTGTTCGTCCATCTTCGTCCTCCCATTTGATCCGTAGGACTTCTTTGGACCAAGTTCGTCTCATTCGTCCATCTTTGTCCTCCCATTTGATCCGTAGGCCTTCTTTTGACCAAGTTCGTCTCGTTCGTCCATGTTCGTCCTCCCATTTGTCCCATAGGCCTTATTTGGACCAAGTTCGTCTCGTTTGTCCCTCTTCGTCCTCCCATTTGATCCGTAGGACATCTTTGGACCAAGTTCGTATCGTTCGTCCTTCTTCCTCCTCCCATTCGATGCGTTGGCCTTCTTTGGACCAAGTTCGTCTCGTTCGTCCATCTTCCTCCTCCCATTTGATCCGTTGGCATTCTTTGGACCATGTCCATCTCGTTCGTACCCTTTTCGTCCTCCCATTTGATTCGTAGGCCTTCTTTGGACCAAGTTCGTCTCGTTCGTCCTTCTTCCTCCTCCCATTCGATCAGTTGGCCTTCTTTGGACCAAGTTCGTCTCGTTCGTCCCTCTTCATCCTCCCATTTGATCCGTAAGACTTCTTTTGACCAAGTTCGTCTTGTTCGTCCATCTTCGTCCTCCCATTTGATCCGTAGGACTTCTTTGGACCAAGTTCGTCTCGTTCTTCCCTTTTCGTCCTCCCATTTGATTCGTAGGCCTTCTTTGGACCAAGTTCGTCTCGTTCGTCCCTCTTCGTCCTCCCATTTGATCCGTTGGCATTCTTTGGACCAAGTTCTTCTCGGTCGTCCATCTTCGTCCTCCCATTTTATCCGTTGGCATTCTATGGACCATGTCCGTCTCGTTCGTCCCTCTTCGTCCTCCCATTTGATCCGTAGGCCTTCTTTGGACCAAGTTCGTCTCGTTCGTCCATGTTCGTCCTCCCCATTTGTCCCGTAGGCCTTTTTTGGACCAAGTTCGTCTCATTCGTCCTTCTTCCTCCTCCCATTCGATCCGTTGGCCTTCTTTGGACCAAGTTCATCTCGTTCGTCTATCTTCGTTCTCCCATTTGATCCTTTGGCATTCTTTGGACCATGACCGTCTCGTTCGTCCCTCTTCGTCCTCCCATTTGATCCGTAGGCCTTCTTTGGACCAAGTTCGTCTCGTTCGTCCATCTTCGTCCTCCCATTCGATTCGTAGGCCTTCTCTGGACCAAGTTTGTCTCGTTCGTCCTTCTTCCTCCTTCCATTCGATTCGTAGGCCTTCTTTGGACCAAGTTCGTCTCGTTCGTCCATCTTCGTCCTCCCATTTGATACGTAGGACTTCTTTGGACCAAGTTCGTCTCGTTCGTCCTTCTTCCTCCTCCCATTCGATCCGTTGGCCTTCTTTGGACCAAGTTCGTCTTGTTCGTCCATCTTCGTCCTCCCATTTGATCCGTTGGCATTCTTTGGACCATGTCCGTCTCGTTCGTCCCTTTTCGGCCTCCCATTTGGTCCGTAGGCCTTCTTTGGACCAAGTTCGCCTCGTTCGTCCATCTTCGTCCTCCCATTTGATCCGTAGGCCTTATTTGGACCAAGTACGTCTCGTTCGTCCCACTTCGTCCTCCCATTTGATCCGTTGGCATTCTTTGGACCTAGTTCTTCTCGGTCGTCCATCTTCCTCCTCCCATTTGATCCGTAGGACTTCTTTGGACCAAGTTCGTCTCGTTCGTCCTTCTTCCTCCTCCCATTCGATCCGTTGGCCTTCTTTGGACCAAGTTCGTCTTGTTCGTCCATCTTCGTCCTCCCATTTGATCCGTTGGCATTCTTTGGACCATGTCCGTCTCGTTCGTCCCTTTTCGTCCTCCCATTTGGTCCGTAGGCCTTCTTTGGGCCAAGTTCGCCTCGTTCGTCCATCTTCGTCCTCCCATTTGATCCGTAGGCCTTATTTGGACCAAGTACGTCTCGTTCGTCCCTCTTCGTCCTGCCATTTGATTCGTAGGCCTTCTTTTGACCAAGTTCGTCTCGTTCGTCCCTCTTCGTCCTCCCATTTGATCTGTTGGCATTCTTTGGACCAAGTTCTTCTCGGTCGTCCATCTTCGTCTTCCCATTTGATCCGTAGGACTTCTTTGGACCAAGTTCGTCTCGTTCGTCCTTCTTCCTCCTCCCATTCGATCCGTAGGCCTTCTCTGGACCAAGTTTGTCTCGTTCGTCCTTCTTCCTCCTCCCATTCGATTAGTAGGCCTTCTTTGGACGAAGTTCGTCTCGTTCGTCCATCTTCGTTCTCCCATTTGATCCGTTGGCATTCTTTGGACCATGTCCGTCTCGTTCGTCCCTTTTCGTCCTACCATTTGATCCGTATGCCTTATTTGGACCAAGTACGTCTCGTTTGTCCCTCTTCGTCCTCGCATTTGATTCGTAGGCCTTCTTTGGACCAAGTTCGTCTCGTTCATCCCTCTTTGTCCTCCCATTTGATCCGTAGGCCTTCTTTGGACCAAGTTCGTCTCGTTCGTCCATGTTCGTCCTCCCATTTGTCCCGTAGGCCTTATTTGGACCAAGTTCGTCTCATTCGTCCCTCTTCGTCCTCCCATTTGATTCGTAGGCCTTCTTTGGACCAAGTTCGTCTCGTTCGTCCTTCTTCCTCCTCCCATTCGATCCGTTGGCCTTCTTTGGACCAAGTTCGTCTCGTTCGTCCATCTTCGTTCTCCCATTTGATCCAATGGCATTCTTTGGACCATGTCCATCTCGTTCGTCCCTCTTCGTCCTCCCATTTGTCCCGTAGGCCTTATTTGGACCAAGTTCGTCTCGTTCGTCCCTCTTCGTCCTCCCATTTGATTCGTAGGCCTTCTTTGGACCAAGTTCGTCTCGTTCGTCACTCTTTGTCCTCCCATTTGATCCGTAGGACTTCTTTGGACCAAGTTCGTCTCGTTCGTCCTTCTTCCACCTCCCATTCGATCCGTTGGCCTTCTTTGGACCAAGTTCATCTCGTACGTCCATCTTCGTCCTCCCATTTGATCCGTTCGTATTCTTTGGACCATGTCCGTCTCGTTCGTCCCTTTTCATCCTCCCATTTGGTCCGTAGGCCTTCTTTGGACCAAGTTCGCCTCGTTGATCCATCTTCGTCCTCCCATTTGATCCGTAGGCCTTCTTTTGACCAAGTTCGTCCATGTTCGTCCTCCCATTTGCCCCATAGGCCTTATTTTGGACCAAGTTCGTCTCGTTTGTCCCTCTTCGTCCTCCCATTTGATCCGTAGGACTTCTTTGGACCAAGTTCGTCTCGTTCGTCCTTCTTCCTCCTCCCATTCGATCCGTTGGCCTTCTTTGGACCAAGTTCGTCTCGTTCGTCCATCTTCCTCCTCCCATTTGATCCGTTGGCATTCTTTGGACCATGTCCATCTCGTTCGTCCCTTTTCGTCCTCCCATTTGGTCCGTAGGCCTTATTTGGACCAAGTTCGTCTCGTTCGTCCCTCTTCGTCCTCCCATTTGATTCCTAGGCCTTCTTTGGACCAAGTTCGTCTCGTTCGTCCTTCTTCCTCCTCCCATTCGATCAGTTGGCCTTCTTTGGACCAAGTTCGTCTCGTTCGTCCATATTCGTTCTCCCATTTGATCCGTTGGCATTCTTTGGAACACGTCCATCTCGTTCGTCCATCTTCGTCCTCCGATTTCTCCCGTAGGCCTTATTTGGACCAAGTTCGTCTCGTTCGTCCCTCTTCGTCCTCCCATTTGATCCGTAAGACTTCTTTTGACCAAGTCCGTCTGGTTCGTCCATCTTCGTCCTCCCATTTGATCCGTAGGACTTCTTTGGACCAGGTTCGTCTCGTTCGTCCCTCTTCGTCCTCCCATTTCATCCGTTGGCATTCTTTGGACAAAGTTCGTCTCGTTCGTCCCTCTTTGTCCTCCCATTTCATCCGTTGGCATTCTTTGGACCAAGTTCGTCTCGTTCATCCATCTTCGTTCTCCCATTTGTCCCGTAGGCCTTATTTGGACCAAGTTCGTCTCGTTCTTCCCTCTTCGTCCTCCCATTTGATCCTTAAGACTTCTTTTGACCAAGTTCGCCTCGTTCGTCCATCTTTGTCCTCCCATTTGATCCGTAGGACTTATTTGGACCAAGTACGTCTCGTTCGTCCCTCTTCGTCCTTCCATTTGATTCGTAGGCCTTCTTTGGACCAAGTTCGTCTCGTTCGTCCCTCTTCGTCCTCCCATTTGATCTGTTGGCATTCTTTGGACCAAGTTCTTCTCGGTCGTCCCTCTTCGTCCTCCCATTTGATCCTTAAGACTTCTTTTGACCAAGTTCGTCTTGTTCGTCCATCTTCGTCCTCCCATTTGATCCGTAGGACTTCTTTGGACCAAGTTCGTCTCATTCGTCCATCTTCGTCCTCCCATTTGATCCGTAGGCCTTCTTTGGACCAAGTTCGTCTCGTTCGTCCCTCTTCGTCCTCCCATTTGATCCGTTGGCATTCTTTGGACCAAGTTCTTCTCGGTCGTCCATCTTCGTCCTCCCATTTTATCCGTTGGCATTCTATGGACCATGTCCGTCTCGTTCGTCCCTCTTCGTCCTCCCATTTGTCCCATAGGCCTTATTTGGACCAAGTTCGTCTCGTTTGTCCCTCTTCGTCCTCCCATTTGATCCGTAGGACTTCTTTGGACCAAGTTCGTATCGTTCGTCCTTCTTTCTCCTCCCATTCGATCCGTTGGCCTTCTTTGGACCAAGTTCGTCTCGTTCGTCCATCTTCCTCCTCCCATTTGATCTGTTGGCATTCTTTGGACCATGTCCATCTCGTTCGTCCCTTTTCGTCCTCCCATTTGGTCCGTAGGCCTTATTTGGACCAAGTTCGTCTCGTTCGTCCCTCTTCGTCCTCCCATTTGATTCGTAGGCCTTCTTTGGACCAAGTTCGTCTCGTTCGTCCTTCTTCCTCCTCCCATTCAATCAGTTGGCCTTCTTTGGACCAAGTTCATCTCGTTCGTCCATATTCGTTCTCCCATTTGATCCGTTGGCATTCTTTGGACCATGTCCGTCTCGTTCGTCCATCTTCGTCCTCCCATTTCTCCCGTAGGCCTTATTTGGACCAAGTTCGTCTCGTTCGTCCCTCTTCGTCCTCCCATTTGATCCGTAAGACTTCTTTTGACCAAGTTCGTCTTGTTCGTCCATCTTCGTCCTCCCATTTGATCCGTAGGACTTCTTTGGACCAAGTTCGTCTCGTTCTTCCCTTTTCGTCCTCCCATTTGATTCGTAGGCCTTCTTTGGACCAAGTTCGTCTCGTTCGTCCCTCTTCGTCCTCCCATTTGATCCGTTGGCATTCTTTGGACCAAGTTCTTCTCGGTCGTCCATCTTCGTCCTCCCATTTTATCCGTTGGCATTCTATGGACCATGTCCGTCTCGTTCGTCCCTCTTCGTCCTCCCATTTGATCCGTAGGCCTTCTTTGGACCAAGTTCGTCTCGTTCGTCCATGTTCGTCCTCCCATTTGTCCCGTAGGCCTTTTTTGGACCAAGTTCGTCTCATTCGTCCTTCTTCCTCCTCCCATTCGATCCGTTGGCCTTCTTTGGACCAAGTTCGTCTCGTTCGTCTATCTTCGTTCTCCCATTTGATCCGTTGGCATTCTTTGGACCATGACCGTCTCGTTCGTCCCTCTTCGTCCTCCCATTTGATCCGTAGGCCTTCTTTGGACCAAGTTCGTCTCGTTCGTCCATCTTCGTCCTCCCATTCGATTCGTAGGCCTTCTCTGGACCAAGTTTGTCTCGTTCGTCCTTCTTCCTCCTTCCATTCGATTCGTAGGCCTTCTTTGGACCAAGTTCGTCTCGTTCGTCCATCTTCGTCCTCCCATTTGATCCGTAGGACTTCTTTGGACCAAGTTCGTCTCGTTCGTCCTTCTTCCTCCTCCCATTCGATCCGTTGGCCTTCTTTGGACCAAGTTCGTCTGGTTCGTCCATCTTCGTCCTCCCATTTGATCCGTTGGCATTCTTTGGACCATGTCCGTCTCGTTCGTCCCTTTTCGTCCTCCCATTTGGTCCGTAGGCCTTCTTTGGACCAAGTTCGCCTCGTTCGTCCATCTTCGTCCTCCCATTTGATCCGTAGGCCTTATTTGGACCAAGTACGTCTCGTTCGTCCCACTTCGTCCTCCCATTTGATCCGTTGGCATTCTTTGGACCAAGTTCTTCTCGGTCGTCCATCTTCCTCCTCCCATTTGATCCGTAGGACTTCTTTGGACCAAGTTCGTCTCGTTCGTCCTTCTTCCTCCTCCCATTGATCCGTTGGCCTTCTTTGGACCAAGTTCGTCTTGTTCGTCCATCTTCGTCCTCCCATTTGATCCGTTGGCATTCTTTGGACCATGTCCGTCTCGTTCGTCCCTTTTCGTCCTCCCATTTGGTCCGTAGGCCTTCTTTGGGCCAAGTTCGCCTCGTTCGTCCATCTTCGTCCTCCCATTTGATCCGTAGGCCTTATTTGGACCAAGTTCGTCTCGTTCGTCCATCTTCGTCCTCCCATTTGATCCGTTGGCATTCTTTGGACCATGTCCGTCTCGTTCGTCCCACTTCGTCCTCCCATTTGATCCGTAGGCCCTCTTTGGACCAAGTTCGTCTCGTTCGTCCTTCTTCCTCCTCCCATTCGATCCGTTGGCCTTCTTTGGACCAAGTTCGTCTCGTTCGTCCATCTTCGTTCTCACATTTCATCCGTTGGCATTCTTTGGACCATGTCCGTCTCGTTCATCCCTCTTCGTCCTCCCATTTGATCCGGAGGCCTTCTTTGGACCAAGTTCGTCTCGGTCGTCCATGTTCGTCCTCCCATTTGTCCCGTAGGCCTTATTTGGACCAAGTTCATCTCGTTCGTCCATGTTCGTCCTCCCATTTGTCCCGTACACCTTATTTGGACCACGTTCGTCTCGTTCGTCCCTCTTCGTCCTCCCATTTGATTCGTAGGCCTTCTTTGGACCAATTTCGTCTCGTTCGTCCTTCTTCCTCCTCCCATTCGATCAGTTGGCTTTCTTTGGACCAAGTTCGTCTCGTTCGTCCATCTTCGTTCTCCCATTTGATCCGTTGGCATTCTTTGGACCATGTCCGTCTCGTTCGTCCCTCTTCGTCCTCCCATTTGATCCGTAGGACTTCTTTGGACCAAGTTCGTCTCTTTCGTCGATCTTCGTCCTCCCATTTGTCCAGTAGGCCTTATTTGGACCAAGTTCGTCTCGTTCGTCCCTCTTCGTCCTCCCTTTCGATCCGTAGGCATTCTTTGGACCAAGTTCTTCTCGGTCGTCCATCTTCGTCTTCCTATTTGATCCGTAGGACTTCTTTGGACCAAGTTCGTCTCATTCGTCCTTCATCCTCCTCCCATTCGATCCGTTGGCCTTCTTTGGACCAAGTTCGTCTCATTCGTCCATCTTCGTCCTCCCATTTGTCCCGTAGGCCTTATTTGGACAAAGTTCGTCTCGTTTGTCCCTCTTCGTCCTCCCATTTGATCCGTAGGACTTCTTTGGACCAAGTTCGTCTCGTTCGTCCTTGTTTGTACTCCCATTTGTCCCGTAGGCCTTATTTGGACCAAGTTCGTCTCGTTCGTCCCTCTTCGTCCTCCCATTTGATTCGTAGGCCCTCTTTGGACCAAGTTCGTCCCGTTCGTCCTTCTTCCTCCTCGCATTCGATCCGTAGGACTTCTTTGGACCAAGTTCGTCTCGTTCGTCGATCTTCGTCCTCCCATTTGTCCCGTAGTCCTTATTTGGACCAAGTTCGTCTCGTTCGTCCCTCTTCGTCCTCCCATTCGATCCGTAGGCCTTATTTGGACCAAGTTCGTCTCGTTCGTTCCTCTTCGTCCTCCCACTCGATCCGTTGGCCTTATTTGGACCAACTTCATCTCGTTCGTCCCTCTTCGTCCTTCCATTTGATTCGTAGGCCTTCCTTGGACCAAGTTCGTCTCGTTCGTCCATCTTCGTTCTCCCATTTGATCCGTTGGCATTCTTTGGACCATGTCCGTCTCGTTCGTCCATCTTCGTACTCCCATTTGTCCCGTAGGCCTTATTTGGTCCAAGTTCGTCTCGTTCGTCCCTCTTGGTCCTCCTATTTGATCCGTAGGCCTTCTTTAGACCAAGTTCGTCTCCTTCATCCATCTTCGTCCTCCCATTTGTCCCGTAGGCCTTATTTGGACCAAGTTTGTGTCGTTCGTCCCTCTTCGTCCTCCCATTTGATCCTTAGGACTTCTTTGGACCAAGTTCGTCTCGTTCGTCCCTCTTCGTCCTCCCATTTGATCCTTAGGACTTCTTTGGACCAAGTTCGTCTCGTTCGTCCCTCTTCGTCCTCCCATTTGATTCGTAGGCCTTCTTTGGACCAAGTTCGTCTCGTTCGTCCTTCTTCGTCCTCCCATTTGATTCGTAGGCCTTCTTTGGACCAAGTTCGTCTCGTTCGTCCATCTTCGTTCTCCCATTTGATCCGTTGGCATTCTTTGGACCAAGTTCGTCTCGTTCGTCCCTCTTCGTCCTCCCATTTGATTCGTAGGCCTTCTTTGGACCAAGTTCGTCGCGTTCATCCTTCTTCCTCCTCCCATTCGATCAGTTGGCCTTCTTTGGACCAAGTTCGTCTCGTTCGTCCATCTTCGTTCTCCCATTTGATCAGTTGGCATTCTTCGGAGCATGTCCGTCTCGTTCGTCCCTCTTCGTCCACCCATTTGATCCATAGGACTTCTTTTGACCAAGTTCGTCTTGTTCGTCCATCTTCGTCCTCCCATTTGATCCGTAGGACTTCTTTGGACTAAGTTCGTCTCGATCGTCCATCTTCGCCCCCCCATTTGATTCGTAGTCCTTCTTTGGACCAAGTTCGTCTCCTTCGTCCTTCTTCCTCCTCCCATTCGATCCGTTGGCCTTCTTTGGTGAAAGTTCGTCTCGTTCGTCCATCTTCGTCCTCCCATTTGATCCGCAGGACTTCTTTGGACCAAGTTCATCTCGTTCGTCCATCTTCGTTCTCCCACTTGGTTCGTCCCTCATCGTCCTCGCATTTGATCCGTAGGCCTTCTTTGGACCAAGTTCGTTTGGTTCGTCCCTCATCGTCCTCGCATTTGATCCGTAGGCCTTCTTTGGACCAAGTTCGTCTCGTTCGTCCATCTTCGTTCTCCCATTTGATCCGTTGGCATTCTTTGCACCATGTCCGTCTCGTTCGTCGCTCTTCGTCCTCCCATTTGATCCGTAGGACTTCTTTGGACCAAGTTCGTCTCGTTCGTCCATCTTCGTCCTCCCATTTGTCCCGTAGGCCTTATTTGGACCAAGTTCGTCTCGTTCGTCCCTCTTCGTCTGCCCATTTTATCCGTAGGCCTTCTTTGGACCAAGTTCGTCTCGTTCGTCCATCTTCCTTCTCCCATTTGATCCGTAGGCCTTCTTTGGACCAGGTTCGTCTCGTTCGTCCCTCTTCGTCCTCCCATTTCATCCGTTGGCATTCTTTGGACCAAGTTCGTCTCGTTCGTCCCTCTTCGTCCTCCCATTTCATCCGTTGGCATTCTTTGGACCAAGTTCGTCTCGTTCGTCCATCTTCGTTCTCCCATTTGTCCCGTAGGCCTTATTTGGACCAAGTTCGTCTCGTTCTTCCCTCTTCGTCCTCCCATTTGATTCGTAGGCCTTCTTTGGACCAATTTCGTCTCGTTCGTCCTTCTTCCTCCTCCCATTCGATCAGTTGGCTTTCTTTGGACCAAGTTCGTCTCGTTCGTCCATCTTCGTTCTCCCATTTGATCCGTTGGCATTCTTTGGACCATGTCCGTCTCGTTCATCCCTCTTCGTCCTCCCATTTGATCCGGAGGCCTTCTTTGGACCAAGTTCGTCTCGGTCGTCCATGTTCGTCCTCCCATTTGTCCCGTAGGCCTTATTTGGACCAAGTTCATCTCGTTCGTCCATGTTCGTCCTCCCATTTGTCCCGTACACCTTATTTGGACCACGTTCGTCTCGTTCGTCCCTCTTCGTCCTCCCATTTGATTCGTAGGCCTTCTTTGGACCAATTTCGTCTCGTTCGTCCTTCTTCCTCCTCCCATTCGATCAGTTGGCTTTCTTTGGACCAAGTTCGTCTCGTTCGTCCATCTTCGTTCTCCCATTTGATCCGTTGGCATTCTTTGGACCATGTCCGTCTCGTTCGTCCCTCTTCGTCCTCCCATTTGATCCGTAGGACTTCTTTGGACCAAGTTCGTCTCTTTCGTCGATCTTCGTCCTCCCATTTGTCCAGTAGGCCTTATTTGGACCAAGTTCGTCTCGTTCGTCCCTCTTCGTCCTCCCTTTCGATCCGTAGGCATTCTTTGGACCAAGTTCTTCTCGGTCGTCCATCTTCGTCTTCCTATTTGATCCGTAGGACTTCTTTGGACCAAGTTCGTCTCATTCGTCCTTCATCCTCCTCCCATTCGATCCGTTGGCCTTCTTTGGACCAAGTTCGTCTCATTCGTCCATCTTCGTCCTCCCATTTGTCCCGTAGGCCTTATTTGGACAAAGTTCGTCTCGTTTGTCCCTCTTCGTCCTCCCATTTGATCCGTAGGACTTCTTTGGACCAAGTTCGTCTCGTTCGTCCTTGTTTGTACTCCCATTTGTCCCGTAGGCCTTATTTGGACCAAGTTCGTCTCGTTCGTCCCTCTTCGTCCTCCCATTTGATTCGTAGGCCCTCTTTGGACCAAGTTCGTCCCGTTCGTCCTTCTTCCTCCTCGCATTCGATCCGTAGGACTTCTTTGGACCAAGTTCGTCTCGTTCGTCGATCTTCGTCCTCCCATTTGTCCCGTAGTCCTTATTTGGACCAAGTTCGTCTCGTTCGTCCCTCTTCGTCCTCCCATTCGATCCGTAGGCCTTATTTGGACCAAGTTCGTCTCGTTCGTTCCTCTTCGTCCTCCCACTCGATCCGTTGGCCTTATTTGGACCAACTTCATCTCGTTCGTCCCTCTTCGTCCTTCCATTTGATTCGTAGGCCTTCCTTGGACCAAGTTCGTCTCGTTCGTCCATCTTCGTTCTCCCATTTGATCCGTTGGCATTCTTTGGACCATGTCCGTCTCGTTCGTCCATCTTCGTACTCCCATTTGTCCCGTAGGCCTTATTTGGTCCAAGTTCGTCTCGTTCGTCCCTCTTGGTCCTCCTATTTGATCCGTAGGCCTTCTTTAGACCAAGTTCGTCTCCTTCATCCATCTTCGTCCTCCCATTTGTCCCGTAGGCCTTATTTGGACCAAGTTTGTGTCGTTCGTCCCTCTTCGTCCTCCCATTTGATCCTTAGGACTTCTTTGGACCAAGTTCGTCTCGTTCGTCCCTCTTCGTCCTCCCATTTGATCCTTAGGACTTCTTTGGACCAAGTTCGTCTCGTTCGTCCCTCTTCGTCCTCCCATTTGATTCGTAGGCCTTCTTTGGACCAAGTTCGTCTCGTTCGTCCTTCTTCGTCCTCCCATTTGATTCGTAGGCCTTCTTTGGACCAAGTTCGTCTCGTTCGTCCATCTTCGTTCTCCCATTTGATCCGTTGGCATTCTTTGGACCAAGTTCGTCTCGTTCGTCCCTCTTCGTCCTCCCATTTGATTCGTAGGCCTTCTTTGGACCAAGTTCGTCGCGTTCATCCTTCTTCCTCCTCCCATTCGATCAGTTGGCCTTCTTTGGACCAAGTTCGTCTCGTTCGTCCATCTTCGTTCTCCCATTTGATCAGTTGGCATTCTTCGGAGCATGTCCGTCTCGTTCGTCCCTCTTCGTCCACCCATTTGATCCATAGGACTTCTTTTGACCAAGTTCGTCTTGTTCGTCCATCTTCGTCCTCCCATTTGATCCGTAGGACTTCTTTGGACTAAGTTCGTCTCGATCGTCCATCTTCGCCCCCCCATTTGATTCGTAGTCCTTCTTTGGACCAAGTTCGTCTCCTTCGTCCTTCTTCCTCCTCCCATTCGATCCGTTGGCCTTCTTTGGTGAAAGTTCGTCTCGTTCGTCCATCTTCGTCCTCCCATTTGATCCGCAGGACTTCTTTGGACCAAGTTCATCTCGTTCGTCCATCTTCGTTCTCCCACTTGGTTCGTCCCTCATCGTCCTCGCATTTGATCCGTAGGCCTTCTTTGGACCAAGTTCGTTTGGTTCGTCCCTCATCGTCCTCGCATTTGATCCGTAGGCCTTCTTTGGACCAAGTTCGTCTCGTTCGTCCATCTTCGTTCTCCCATTTGATCCGTTGGCATTCTTTGCACCATGTCCGTCTCGTTCGTCGCTCTTCGTCCTCCCATTTGATCCGTAGGACTTCTTTGGACCAAGTTCGTCTCGTTCGTCCATCTTCGTCCTCCCATTTGTCCCGTAGGCCTTATTTGGACCAAGTTCGTCTCGTTCGTCCCTCTTCGTCTGCCCATTTTATCCGTAGGCCTTCTTTGGACCAAGTTCGTCTCGTTCGTCCATCTTCCTTCTCCCATTTGATCCGTAGGCCTTCTTTGGACCAGGTTCGTCTCGTTCGTCCCTCTTCGTCCTCCCATTTCATCCGTTGGCATTCTTTGGACCAAGTTCGTCTCGTTCGTCCCTCTTCGTCCTCCCATTTCATCCGTTGGCATTCTTTGGACCAAGTTCGTCTCGTTCGTCCATCTTCGTTCTCCCATTTGTCCCGTAGGCCTTATTTGGACCAAGTTCGTCTCGTTCTTCCCTCTTCGTCCTCCCATTTGATCCTTAAGACTTCTTTTGACCAAGTTCGCCTCGTTCGTCCATCTTCATCCTCCCATTTGATCCGTAGGCCTTATTTGGACCAAGTACGTCTCGTTCGTCCGTCTTCGTCCTTCCATTTGATTCGTAGGCCTTCTTTGGACCAAGTTCGTCTCGTTCGTCCCTGTTCGTCCTCCCATTTCATCCGTTGGCATTCTTTGGACCAAGTTCGTCTCGTTCGTCCATCTTCGTTCTCCCATTTGTCCCGTAGGCCTTATTTGGACCAAGTTCGTCTCGTTCTTCCCTCTTCGTCCTCCCATTTGATCCTTAAGACTTCTTTTGACCAAGTTCGCCTCGTTCGTCCATCTTCGTCCTCCCATTTGATCCGTAGGCCTTATTTGGACCAAGTACGTCTCGTTCGTCCCTCTTCGTCCTTCCATTTGATTCGTAGGCCTTCTTTGGACCAAGTTCGTCTCGTTCGTCCCTCTTCGTCCTCCCATTTGATCTGTTGGCATTCTTTGGACCAAGTTCTTCTCGGTCGTCCCTCTTCGTCCTCCCATTTGATCCTTAAGACTTCTTTTGACCAAGTTCGTCTTGTTCGTCCATCTTCGTCCTCCCATTTGATCCGTAGGACTTCTTTGGACCAAGTTCGTCTCATTCGTCCATCTTCGTCCTCCCATTTGATCCGTAGGCCTTCTTTTGACCAAGTTCGTCTCGTTCGTCCATGTTCGTCCTCCCATTTGTCCCATAGGCCTTATTTGGACCAAGTTCGTCTCGTTTGTCCCTCTTCGTCCTCCCATTTGATCCGTAGGACATCTTTGGACCAAGTTCGTATTGTTCGTCCTTCTTCCTCCTCCCATTCGATCCGTTGGCCTTCTTTGGACCAAGTTCGTCTCGTTCGTCCATCTTCCTCCTCCCATTTGATCCGTTGGCATTCTTTGGACCATGTCCATCTCGTTCGTCCCTTTTCGTCCTCCCATTTGGTCCGTAGGCCTTATTTGGACCAAGTTCGTCTCGTTCGTCCCTCTTCGTCCTCCCATTTGATTCGTAGGCCTTCTTTGGACCAAGTTCGTCTCGTTCGTCCTTCTTCCTCCTCCCATTCGATCAGTTGGCCTTCTTTGGACCAAGTTCGTCTCGTTCGTCCCTCTTCGTCCTCCCATTTGATCCGTAAGACTTCTTTTGACCAAGTTCGTCTTGTTCGTCCATCTTCGTCCTCCCATTTGATCCGTAGGACTTCTTTGGACCAAGTTCGTCTCGTTCTTCCCTTTTCGTCCTCCCATTTGATTCGTAGGCCTTCTTTGGACCAAGTTCGTCTCGTTCGTCCCTCTTCGTCCTCCCATTTTATCCGTTGGCATTCTATGGACCATGTCCGTCTCGTTCGTCCCTCTTCGTCCTCCCATTTGATCCGTAGGCCTTCTTTGGACCAAGTTCGTCTCGTTCGTCCATGTTCGTCCTCCCATTTGTCCCGTAGGCCTTTTTTGGACCAAGTTCGTCTCATTCGTCCTTCTTCCTCCTCCCATTCGATCCGTTGGCCTTCTTTGGACCAAGTTCGTCTCGTTCGTCTATCTTCGTTCTCCCATTTGATCCTTTGGCATTCTTTGGACCATGACCGTCTCGTTCGTCCCTCTTCGTCCTCCCATTTGATCCGTAGGCCTTCTTTGGACCAAGTTCGTCTCGTTCGTCCATCTTCGTCCTCCCATTCGATTCGTAGGCCTTCTCTGGACCAAGTTTGTCTCGTTCGTCCTTCTTCCTCCTTCCATTCGATTCGTAGGCCTTCTTTGGACCAAGTTCGTCTCGTTCGTCCATCTTCGTCCTCCCATTTGATCCGTAGGACTTCTTTGGACCAAGTTCGTCTCGTTCGTCCTTCTTCCTCCTCCCATTCGATCCGTTGGCCTTCTTTGGACCAAGTTCGTCTTGTTCGTCCATCTTCGTCCTCCCATTTGATCCGTTGGCATTCTTTGGACCATGTCCGTCTCGTTCGTCCCTTTTCGGCCTCCCATTTGGTCCGTAGGCCTTCTTTGGACCAAGTTCGCCTCGTTCGTCCATCTTCGTCCTCCCATTTGATCCGTAGGCCTTATTTGGACCAAGTACGTCTCGTTCGTCCCACTTCGTCCTCCCATTTGATCCGTTGGCATTCTTTGGACCAAGTTCTTCTCGGTCGTCCATCTTCCTCCTCCCATTTGATCCGCAGGACTTCTTTGGACCAAGTTCGTCTCGTTCGTCCTTCTTCCTCCTCCCATTCGATCCGTTGGCCTTCTTTGGACCAAGTTCGTCTTGTTCGTCCATCTTCGTCCTCCCATTTGATCCGTTGGCATTCTTTGGACCATGTCCGTCTCGTTCGTCCCTTTTCGTCCTCCCATTTGGTCCGTAGGCCTTCTTTGGGCCAAGTTCGCCTCGTTCGTCCATCTTCGTCCTCCCATTTGATCCGTAGGCCTTATTTGGACCAAGTACGTCTCGTTCGTCCCTCTTCGTCCTGCCATTTGATTCGTAGGCCTTCTTTTGACCAAGTTCGTCTCGTTCGTCCCTCTTCGTCCTCCCATTTGATCTGTTGGCATTCTTTGGACCAAGTTCTTCTCGGTCGTCCATCTTCGTCTTCCCATTTGATCCGTAGGACTTCTTTGGACCAAGTTCGTCTCGTTCGTCCTTCTTCCTCCTCCCATTCGATCCGTAGGCCTTCTCTGGACCAAGTTTGTCTCGTTCGTCCTTCTTCCTCCTCCCATTCGATTAGTAGGCCTTCTTTGGACCAAGTTCGTCTCGTTCGTCCATCTTCGTTCTCCCATTTGATCCGTTGGCATTCTTTGGACCATGTCCGTCTCGTTCGTCCCTTTTCGTCCTACCATTTGATCCGTATGCCTTATTTGGACCAAGTACGTCTCGTTTGTCCCTCTTCGTCCTCGCATTTGATTCGTAGGCCTTCTTTGGACCAAGTTCGTCTCGTTCATCCCTCTTTGTCCTCCCATTTGATCCGTAGGCCTTCTTTGGACCAAGTTCGTCTCGTTCGTCCATGTTCGTCCTCCCATTTGTCCCGTAGGCCTTATTTGGACCAAGTTCGTCTCATTCGTCCCTCTTCGTCCTCCCATTTGATTCGTAGGCCTTCTTTGGACCAAGTTCGTCTCGTTCGTCCTTCTTCCTCCTCCCATTCGATCCGTTGGCCTTCTTTGAACCAAGTTCGTCTCGTTCGTCCATCTTCGTTCTCCCATTTGATCCAATGGCATTCTTTGGACCATGTCCGTCTCGTTCGTCCCTCTTCGTCGTCCCATTTGTCCCGTAGGCCTTATTTGGACCAAGTTCGTCTCGTTCGTCCCTCTTCGTCCTCCCATTTGATTCGTAGGCCTTCTTTGGACCAAGTTCGTCTCGTTCGTCACTCTTTGTCCTCCCATTTGATCCGTAGGACTTCTTTGGACCAAGTTCGTCTCGTTCGTCCTTCTTCCACCTCCCATTCGATCCGTTGGCCTTCTTTGGACCAAGTTCATCTCGTACGTCCATCTTCGTCCTCCCATTTGATCCGTTCGTATTCTTTGGACCATGTCCGTCTCGTTCGTCCCTTTTCATCCTCCCATTTGGTCCGTAGGCCTTCTTTGGACCAAGTTCGCCTCGTTGATCCATCTTCGTCCTCCCATTTGATCCGTAGGCCTTCTTTTGACCAAGTTCGTCCATGTTCGTCCTCCCATTTGCCCCATAGGCCTTATTTGGACCAAGTTCGTCTCGTTTGTCCCTCTTCGTCCTCCCATTTGATCCGTAGGACTTCTTTGGACCAAGTTCGTCTCGTTCGTCCTTCTTCCTCCTCCCATTCGATCCGTTGGCCTTCTTTGGACCAAGTTCGTCTCGTTCGTCCATCTTCCTCCTCCCATTTGATCCGTTGGCATTCTTTGGACCATGTCCATCTCGTTCGTCCCTTTTCGTCCTCCCATTTGGTCCGTAGGCCTTATTTGGACCAAGTTCGTCTCGTTCGTCCCTCTTCGTCCTCCCATTTGATTCCTAGGCCTTCTTTGGACCAAGTTCGTCTCGTTCGTCCTTCTTCCTCCTCCCATTCGATCAGTTGGCCTTCTTTGGACCAAGTTCGTCTCGTTCGTCCATATTCGTTCTCCCATTTGATCCGTTGGCATTCTTTGGAACACGTCCATCTCGTTCGTCCATCTTCGTCCTCCGATTTCTCCCGTAGGCCTTATTTGGACCAAGTTCGTCTCGTTCGTCCCTCTTCGTCCTCCCATTTGATCCGTAAGACTTCTTTTGACCAAGTCCGTCTGGTTCGTCCATCTTCGTCCTCCCATTTGATCCGTAGGACTTCTTTGGACCAGGTTCGTCTCGTTCGTCCCTCTTCGTCCTCCCATTTCATCCGTTGGCATTCTTTGGACCAAGTTCGTCTCGTTCGTCCCTCTTCGTCCTCCCATTTCATCCGTTGGCATTCTTTGGACCAAGTTCGTCTCGTTCATCCATCTTCGTTCTCCCATTTGTCCCGTAGGCCTTATTTGGACCAAGTTCGTCTCGTTCTTCCCTCTTCGTCCTCCCATTTGATCCTTAAGACTTCTTTTGACCAAGTTCGCCTCGTTCGTCCATCTTTGTCCTCCCATTTGATCCGTAGGACTTATTTGGACCAAGTACGTCTCGTTCGTCCCTCTTCGTCCTTCCATTTGATTCGTAGGCCTTCTTTGGACCAAGTTCGTCTCGTTCGTCCCTCTTCGTCCTCCCATTTGATCTGTTGGCATTCTTTGGACCAAGTTCTTCTCGGTCGTCCCTCTTCGTCCTCCCATTTGATCCTTAAGACTTCTTTTGACCAAGTTCGTCTTGTTCGTCCATCTTCGTCCTCCCATTTGATCCGTAGGACTTCTTTGGACCAAGTTCGTCTCATTCGTCCATCTTCGTCCTCCCATTTGATCCGTAGGTCATCTTTTGACCAAGTTCGTCTCGTTCGTCCATGTTCGTCCTCCCATTTGTCCCATAGGCCTTATTTGGACCAAGTTCGTCTCGTTTGTCCCTCTTCGTCCTCCCATTTGATCCGTAGGACTTCTTTGGACCAAGTTCGTATCGTTCGTCCTTCTTTCTCCTCCCATTCGATCCGTTGGCCTTCTTTGGACCAAGTTCGTCTCGTTCGTCCATCTTCCTCCTCCCATTTGATCTGTTGGCATTCTTTGGACCATGTCCATCTCGTTCGTCCCTTTTCGTCCTCCCATTTGGTCCGTAGGCCTTATTTGGACCAAGTTCGTCTCGTTCGTCCCTCTTCGTCCTCCCATTTGATTCGTAGGCCTTCTTTGGACCAAGTTCGTCTCGTTCGTCCTTCTTCCTCCTCCCATTCGATCAGTTGGCCTTCTTTGGACCAAGTTCATCTCGTTCGTCCATATTCGTTCTCCCATTTGATCCGTTGGCATTCTTTGGACCATGTCCGTCTCGTTCGTCCATCTTCGTCCTCCCATTTCTCCCGTAGGCCTTATTTGGACCAAGTTCGTCTCGTTCGTCCTTCTTCGTCCTCCCATTTGATCCGTAAGACTTCTTTTGACCAAGTTCGTCTTGTTCGTCCATCTTCGTCCTCCCATTTGATCCGTAGGACTTCTTTGGACCAAGTTCGTCTCGTTCTTCCCTTTTCGTCCTCCCATTTGATTCGTAGGCCTTCTTTGGACCAAGTTCGTCTCGTTCGTCCCTCTTCGTCCTCCCATTTGATCCGTTGGCATTCTTTGGACCAAGTTCTTCTCGGTCGTCCATCTTCGTCCTCCCATTTTATCCGTTGGCATTCTATGGACCATGTCCGTCTCGTTCGTCCCTCTTCGTCCTCCCATTTGATCCGTAGGCCTTCTTTGGACCAAGTTCGTCTCGTTCGTCCATGTTCGTCCTCCCATTTGTCCCGTAGGCCTTTTTTGGACCAAGTTCGTCTCATTCGTCCTTCTTCCTCCTCCCATTCGATCCGTTGGCCTTCTTTGGACCAAGTTCGTCTCGTTCGTCCATCTTCGTCCTCCCATTCGATTCGTAGGCCTTCTCTGGACCAAGTTTGTCTCGTTCGTCCTTCTTCCTCCTTCCATTCGATTCGTAGGCCTTCTTTGGACCAAGTTCGTCTCGTTCGTCCATCTTCGTCCTCCCATTTGATCCGTAGGACTTCTTTGGACCAAGTTCGTCTCGTTCGTCCTTCTTCCTCCTCCCATTCGATCCGTTGGCCTTCTTTGGACCAAGTTCGTCTGGTTCGTCCATCTTCGTCCTCCCATTTGATCCGTTGGCATTCTTTGGACCATGTCCGTCTCGTTCGTCCCTTTTCGTCCTCCCATTTGGTCCGTAGGCCTTCTTTGGACCAAGTTCGCCTCGTTCGTCCATCTTCGTCCTCCCATTTGATCCGTAGGCCTTATTTGGACCAAGTACGTCTCGTTCGTCCCACTTCGTCCTCCCATTTGATCCGTTGGCATTCTTTGGACCAAGTTCTTCTCGGTCGTCCATCTTCCTCCTCCCATTTGATCCGTAGGACTTCTTTGGACCAAGTTCGTCTCGTTCGTCCTTCTTCCTCCTCCCATTCGATCCGTTGGCCTTCTTTGGACCAAGTTCGTCTTGTTCGTCCATCTTCGTCCTCCCATTTGATCCGTTGGCATTCTTTGGACCATGTCCGTCTCGTTCGTCCCTTTTCGTCCTCCCATTTGGTCCGTAGGCCTTCTTTGGGCCAAGTTCGCCTCGTTCGTCCATCTTCGTCCTCCCATTTGATCCGTAGGCCTTATTTGGACCAAGTTCGTCTCGTTCGTCCATCTTCGTCCTCCCATTTGATCCGTTGGCATTCTTTGGACGATGTCCGTCTCGTTCGTCCCACTTCGTCCTCCCATTTGATCCGTAGGCCCTCTTTGGACCAAGTTCGTCTCGTTCGTCCTTCTTCCTCCTCCCATTCGATCCGTTGGCCTTCTTTGGACCAAGTTCGTCTCGTTCGTCCATCTTCGTTCTCACATTTCATCCGTTGGCATTCTTTGGACCATGTCCGTCTCGTTCATCCCTCTTCGTCCTCCCATTTGATCCGGAGGCCTTCTTTGGACCAAGTTCGTCTCGGTCGTCCATGTTCGTCCTCGCATTTGTCCCGTAGGCCTTATTTGGACCAAGTTCATCTCGTTCGTCCATGTTCGTCCTCCCATTTGTCCCGTACACCTTATTTGGACCACGTTCGTCTCGTTCGTCCCTCTTCGTCCTCCCATTTGATTCGTAGGCCTTCTTTGGACCAATTTCGTCTCGTTCGTCCTTCTTCCTCCTCCCATTCGATCAGTTGGCTTTCTTTGGACCAAGTTCGTCTCGTTCGTCCATCTTCGTTCTCCCATTTGATCCGTTGGCATTCTTTGGACCATGTCCGTCTCGTTCGTCCCTCTTCGTCCTCCCATTTGATCCGTAGGACTTCTTTGGACCAAGTTCGTCTCTTTCGTCGATCTTCGTCCTCCCATTTGTCCAGTAGGCCTTATTTGGACCAAGTTCGTCTCGTTCGTCCCTCTTCGTCCTCCCATTCGATCCGTTGGCCTTATTTGGACCAACTTCATCTCGTTCGTCCCTCTTCGTCCTTCCATTTGATTCGTAGGCCTTCCTTGGACCAAGTTCGTCTCGTTCGTCCATCTTCGTTCTCCCATTTGATCCGTTGGCATTCTTTGGACCAAGTTCGTCTCGTTCGTCCATCTTCGTTCTCCCATTTGTCCCGTAGGCCTTATTTGGACCAAGTTCGTCTCGTTCGTCCCTCTTCGTCCTCCCATTTGATTCGTAGGCCCTCTTTGGACCAAGTTCGTCCCGTTCGTCCTTCTTCCTCCTCGCATTCGATCCGTAGGACTTCTTTGGACCAAGTTCGTCTCGTTCGTCGATCTTCGTCCTCCCATTTGTCCCGTAGTCCTTATTTGGACCAAGTTCGTCTCGTTCGTCCCTCTTCGTCCTCCCATTCGATCCGTTGGCCTTATTTGGACCAACTTCATCTCGTTCGTCCCTCTTCGTCCTTCCATTTGATTCGTAGGCCTTCCTTGGACCAAGTTCGTCTCGTTCGTCCATCTTCGTTCTCCCATTTGATCCGTTGGCATTCTTTGGACCATGTCCGTCTCGTTCGTCCATCTTCGTACTCCCATTTGTCCCGTAGGCCTTATTTGGTCCAAGTTCGTCTCGTTCGTCCCTCTTGGTCCTCCTATTTGATCCGTAGGCCTTCTTTAGACCAAGTTCGTCTCCTTCATCCATCTTCGTCCTCCCATTTGTCCCGTAGGCCTTATTTGGACCAAGTTTGTGTCGTTCGTCCCTCTTCGTCCTCCCATTTGATCCTTAGGACTTCTTTGGACCAAGTTCGTCTCGTTCGTCCCTCTTCGTCCTCCCATTTGATCCTTAGGACTTCTTTGGACCAAGTTCGTCTCGTTCGTCCCTCTTCGTCCTCCCATTTGATCCTTAGGACTTCTTTGGACCAAGTTCGTCTCGTTCGTCCCTCTTCGTCCTCCCATTTGATTCGTAGGCCTTCTTTGGACCAAGTTCGTCTCGTTCGTCCTTCTTCGTCCTCCCATTTGATTCGCAGGCCTTCTTTGGACCAAGTTCGTCTCGTTCGTCCATCTTCGTTCTCCCATTTGATCCGTTGGCATTCTTTGGACCAAGTTCGTCTCGTTCGTCCCTCTTCGTCCTCCCATTTGATTCGTAGGCCTTCTTTGGACCAAGTTCGTCGCGTTCATCCTTCTTCCTCCTCCCATTCGATCAGTTGGCCTTCTTTGGACCAAGTTCGTCTCGTTCGTCCATCTTCGTTCTCCCATTTGATCAGTTGGCATTCTTCGGAGCATGTCCGTCTCGTTCGTCCCTCTTCGTCCACCCATTTGATCCATAGGACTTCTTTTGACCAAGTTCGTCTTGTTCGTCCATCTTCGTCCTCCCATTTGATCCGTAGGACTTCTTTGGACTAAGTTCGTCTCGATCGTCCATCTTCGCCCCCCCATTTGATTCGTAGTCCTTCTTTGGACCAAGTTCGTCTCATTCGTCCTTCTTCCTCCTCCCATTCGATCCGTTGGCCTTCTTTGGTCAAAGTTCGTCTCGTTCGTCCATCTTCGTCCTCCCATTTGATCCGCAGGACTTCTTTGGACCAAGTTCATCTCGTTCGTCCATCTTCGTTCTGCCACTTGGTTCGTCCCTCATCGTCCTCGCATTTGATCCGTAGGCCTTCTTTGGACCAAGTTCGTTTGGTTCGTCCCTCATCGTCCTCGCATTTGATCCGTAGGCCTTCTTTGGACCAAGTTCGTCTCGTTCGTCCATCTTCGTTCTCCCATTTGATCCGTTGGCATTCTTTGCACCATGTCCGTCTCGTTCGTCACTCTTCGTCCTCCCATTTGATCCGTAGGACTTCTTTGGACCAAGTTCGTCTCGTTCGTCCATCTTCGTCCTCCCATTTGTCCCGTAGGCCTTATTTGGACCAAGTTCGTCTCGTTCGTCCCTCTTCGTCTGCCCATTTTATCCGTAGGCCTTCTTTGGACCAAGTTCGTCTCGTTCGTCCATCTTCCTTCTCCCATTTGATCCGTAGGCCTTCTTTGGACCAAGTTTGTCTCGTTTGTCCCTCTTCATCCTCCCATTTGATCCGTAGGACTTCTTTGGACCAAGTTCGTCTCGTTCGTCCATCTTCCTTCTCCCATTTGATCCGTTGGCATTCTTTGGACCATGTCCGTCTCGTTCGTCCATCTTCGTCCTCCCATTTGATCCGTAGGACTTCTTTGGACCAAGTTCGTCTCTTTCGTCCATCTTCGTCCTCCCATTTGTCCCGTAGGCCTTATTTGGACCATGTTTGTCTCGTTTGTCCCTCTTTGTCCTCCCATTTGATCCGTAGGACTTCTTTGGACCAAGTTCGTCTCGTTCGTCCTTCTTCCTCCTCCCATTCGATCCGTTGGCCTTCTTTGCACCAAGTTCGTCTCGTTCGTCCATCTTCCTTCTCCCATTTGATCCGTTGGCACTCTTTGTACCATGTCCGTCTCGTTCATCCCTCTTCGTCCTCCCATTTGGTCCGTAGGCCCTATTTGGACCAAGTTTGTCTCGTTCGTCCATCTTCGTCCGCCCATTTGATCCGTTGGCATTCTTTGGACCATGTCCATCTCGTTCGTCCCTTTTCGTCCTCCCATTTGGTCCGTAGGCCTTCTTTGGACCAAGTTCGTCTCGTTCGTCCATCTTCGTTCTCCCATTTGATCCGTTGGCATTCTTTGCACCATGTCCGTCTCGTTCGTCGCTCTTCGTCCTGCCATTTGATCCGTAGGCCTTCTTTGGACCAAGTTCGTCTCGTTCGTCCATCTTCGTCCTCCCATTTGTCCCGTAGGCCTTATTTGGACCAAGTTCGTCTCGTTCGTCCCTCTTCGTCTGCCCATTTGATCCGTAGGCCTTCTTTGGACCAAGTTCGCCTCGTTCGTCCATCTTCGTCGTCCCATTTGATCCGTTGGCATTCTTTGGACCAAGTTCGCCTCGTCCGTCCAACTTCGTCCTCCCATTTGATCCGTAGGCCTTGTTTGGAGCAAGTTCGTCTCGTTTGTCCCTCTTCGTGCTCCCATTTGATCTGTTGGCATTCTTTGGACCAAGTTCTCCTCGGTCGTCCATCTTCGTCCTCCCATTTGATTCGTAGGACTTCTTTGGACTATGTCCGTCTCGTTCGTCCCTTTTCGTCCTCCCATTTCGTCCGTAGGCCTTCTTTGGACCAAGTTCGCCTCGTTCGTCCATCTTCGTCCTCCCATTTGACCCGTAGGACTTCTTTGGACCAAGTTCGTCTCGTTCGTCCTTCTTCCTCCTCCCATTCGATCCGTTGGCCTTCTTTGGACCAAGTTCGTCTCGTTCGTCCATCTTCCTTCTCCCATTTGATCCGTAGGCCTTCTTTGGACCAAGTTTGTCTCGATTGTCCCTCTTCATCCTCCAATTTGATCCGTAGGACTTCTTTGGACCAAGTTCGTCTCGTTCGTCCATCTTCGTTCTCCCATTTGATCCGTAGGCATTCTTTGGACCATGTCCGTCTCGTTCGTCCATCTTCGTCCTCCCATTTGATCCGTAGGACTTCTTTGGACCAAGTTCGTCTCTTTCGTCCATCTTCGTCCTCCCATTTGTCCCGTAGGCCTTATTTGGACCATGTTTGTCTCGTTTGTCCCTCTTCGTCCTCCCATTTGATCCGTAGGACTTCTTTGGACCAAGTTCGTCTCGTTCGTCCTTCTTCCTCCTCCCATTCGATCCGTTGGCCTTCTTTGCACCAAGTTCGTCTCGTTCGTCCATCTTCCTTCTCCCATTTGATCCGTTGGCACTCTTTGTACCATGTCCGTCTCGTTCATCCCTCTTCGTCCTCCCATTTGGTCCGTAGGCCCTATTTGGACCAAGTTTGTCTCGTTCGTCCCTCTTCGTCCTCCCATTTGATACGTAGGCCTTCTTTGGACCAAGTTCGTCTCCTTCGTCCATCTTCGTCCTCCCATTTGATCCGTAGAACTTCTTTGGACCAAGTTCGTCTCGTTCGTCCATCTTCGTTCTCCCATTTGATCCGTTGGCATTCTTTGGACCAACTTCGTCTCGTTCGTCCCTCTTCGTCCTCCCATTGGATCCGTAGGACTTCTTTGGACCAAGTTCGTCTCGTTCGTCCTTCTTCCTCCTCCCATTCAATCCGTTGGCCTTCTTTGGGCCAAGTTCGTCTCGTTCGTCCATCTTCGTCCTCCCATTTGATCCTTTGGAATTCTTTGGACCTTGTCCGTCTCGTTCGTCCCTTTTTGTCCTCCCATTTGGTCCGTAGGCCTTCTTTGGACCAAGTTCGCCTCGTTCGTCCATCTTCGTCCTCCCATTTGATCGGTAGGCCTTATTTGGACCAAGTACGTCTCGTTCGTCCCTCTTCGTCCTCCCATTCGATTCGTAGGCCTTCTTTGGACCAAGTTCTTCTCGTTCGTCCATCTTCGTTCTCCCATTTGATCCGTTGGCATTCTTTGGACCATGTCCGTCTCGTTCGTCCCTTTTCGTCCTCCCATTTCGTCTTTAGGCCTTCTTTGGACCAAGTTCGCCTCGTTCATCCATCTTCGTCCTCCCATTTAATCCGTAGGCCTTACTTGGACCAAGTACGTCTCGTTCGTCCCTCTTCGTCCTCCCATTTGATTCGTAGGCCTTCTTTGGACCAAGTTCGTCTCGTTCGTCCCTTGTCGTCCTCCCATTTGATCCGTTGGCATTCTTTGGACCAAGTTCTTCTCGGTCGTCCATCTTCGTCCTCCCATTTGATCCGTAGGACTTCTTTGGACCAAGTTCGTCTCGTTCGTCCATCTTCGTCCTCCCATTTGATCCGTAGGCCTTACTTGGACCAAGTACGTCTCGTTCGTCCCTCTTCGTCCTCCCATTTGATTCGTAGGCCTTCTTTGGACCAAGTTCGTCTCGTTCGTCCCTTTTCGTCCTCCCATTTGATCCGTTGGCATTCTTTGGACCAAGTTCTTCTCGGTCGTCCATCATCGTCCTCCCATTTGATCCGTTGGCATTCTTTGGACCATTCCGTCTTGTTCGTCCATCTTCGTCCTCCCATTTGTCCCGTAGGCCTTATTTGGACCAACTTCGTCTCGTTCGTCCCTCTTCGTCCTCCCATTTGATCCGTAGGACTTCTTTGGACCAAGTTCGTCTCGTTCGTCCTTCTTCCTCCTCCCATTCGATCTGTTGGCCTTCTTTGGACCAAGTTCGTCTCGTTCGTCCTTCTTCCTTCTCCGATTCGATACGTAGGCCTTCTTTGGACCAAGTTCCCCACGTTCGTCCATCTTCGTCCTCCCATTTGATCCGTAGGCCTTATTTGGACCAAGTACGTCTCGTTCGTCCCTCTTCGTCCTCCCATTTGATTCGTAGGCCTTCTTTGGACCAAGTACGTCTCGTTCGTCCCTCTTCGTCCTCCCATTTGAATCGTAGGCCTTCTTTGGACCAAGTTCGTCTCGTTCGTCTATCTTCGTTCTCCCATTTGATCCGTTGGCATTCTTTGGACCATGTCCGTCTCGTTCGTCCCTTTTCGTCCTCCCATTTCGTCCGTAGGCCTTCTTTGGACAAAGTTCGCCTCGTTCGTCCATCTTCGTTCTCCCATTTGATCCGTTGGCATTCTTTGGACCAACTTCGTCTTGTTCGTCCCTCTTCGTCCTCCCATTGGATCCGTAGGACTTCTTTGGACCAAGTTCGTCTCGTTCGTCCTTCTTCCTCCTCCCATTCGATCCGTTGGCCTTGTTTGGGCCAAGTTCATCTCGTTCGTCCATCTTCGTCCTCCCATTTGATCCTTTGGAATTCTTTGGACCCTGTCCGTCTCGTTCGTCCCTTTTTGTCCTCCCATTTGGTCCGTAGGCCTTCTTTGGACCAAGTTCGCCTCGTTTGTCCATCTTCGTCCTCCCATTTGATCGGTAGGCCTTATTTGGACCAAGTACGTCTCGTTCGTCCCTCTTCGTCCTCCCATTTGATTCGTAGGCCTTCTTTGGACCAAGTTCGTCTCGTTCGTCCTTCTTCCTCCTCCCATTCGATTCGTAGGCCTTCTTTGGACCAAGTTCTTCTCGTTCGTCCATCTTCGTTCTCCCATTTGATCCGTTGGCATTCTTTGGACCATGTCCGTCTCGTTCGTCCCTTTTCGTCCTCCCATTTCGTCCGTAGGCCTTCTTTGGACCAAGTTCGCCTCGTTCATCCATCTTCGTCCTCCCATTTAATCCGTAGGCCTTACTTGGACCAAGTACGTCTCGTTCGTCCCTCTTCGTCCTCCCATTTGATTCGTAGGCCTTCTTTCGACCAAGTTCGTCTCGTTCGTCCCTTTTCGTCCTCCCATTTGATCCGTTGGCATTCTTTGGACCAAGTTCTTCTCGGTCGTCCATCTTCGTCCTCCCATTTGATCCGTAGGACTTCTTTGGACCAAGTTCGTCTCGTTCGTCAATCTTCGTCCTCCCATTTGATCCGTAGGCCTTACTTGGACCAAGTACGTCTCGTTCGTCCCTCTTCGTCCTCCCATTTGATTCGTAGGCCTTCTTTGGACCAAGTTCGTCTCGTTCGTCCCTTTTCGTCCTCCCATTTGATCCGTTGGCATTCTTTGGACCAAGTTCTTCTCGGTCGTCCATCTTCGTCCTCCCTTTTGATCCGTTGGCATTCTTTGGACCATGTCCGTCTCGTTCGTCCATCTTCGTCCTCCCATTTGTCCCGTAGGCCTTATTTGGACCAACTTCGTCTCGTTCGTCACTCTTCGTCCTCCCATTTGATCCGTAGGACTTCTTTGGACCAAGTTCGTCTCGTTCGTCCTTCTTCCTCCTCCCATTCGATCCGTAGGACTTCTTTGGACCAAGTTCGTCTCGTTCGTCCTTCTTCCTTCTCCGATTCGATACGTAGGCCTTCTTTGGACCAAGTTCCCCACGTTCGTCCATCTTCGTCCTCCCATTTGATCCGTAGGCCTTATTTGGACCAAGTACGTCTCGTTCGTCCCTCTTCGTCCTCCCATTTGATTCGTAGGCCTTCTTTGGACCAAGTACGTCTCGTTCGTCCCTCTTCGTCCTCCCATTTGAATCGTAGGCCTTCTTTGGACCAAGTTCGTCTCGTTCGTCTATCTTCGTTCTCCCATTTGATCCGTTGGCATTCTTTGGACCATGTCCGTCTCGTTCGTCCCTTTTTGTCCTCCCATTTCGTCCGTAGGCCTTCTTTGGACAAAGTTCGCCTCGTTCGTCCATCTTCGTTCTCCCATTTGATCCGTTGGCATTCTTTGGACCAACTTCGTCTTGTTCGTCCCTCTTCGTCCTCCCATTGGATCCGTAGGACTTCTTTGGAGCAAGTTCGTCTCGTTCGTCCTTCTTCCTCCTCCCATTCGATCCGTTGGCCTTGTTTGGGCCAAGTTCATCTCGTTCGTCCATCTTCGTCCTCCCATTTGATCCTTTGGAATTCTTTGGACCCTGTCCGTCTCGTTCGTCCCTTTTTGTCCTCCCATTTGGTCCGTAGGCCTTCTTTGGACCAAGTTCGCCTCGTTTGTCCATCTTCGTCCTCCCATTTGATCGGTAGGCCTTATTTGGACCAAGTACGTCTCGTTCGTCCCTCTTCGTCCTCCCATTTGATTCGTAGGCCTTCTTTGGACCAAGTTCGTCTCGTTCGTCCTTCTTCCTCCTCCCATTCGATTCGTAGGCCTTCTTTGGACCAAGTTCTTCTCGTTCGTCCATCTTCGTTCTCCCATTTGATCCGTTGGCATTCTTTGGACCATGTCCGTCTCGTTCGTCCCTTTTCGTCCTCCCATTTCGTCCGTAGGCCTTCTTTGGACCAAGTTCGCCTCGTTCATCCATCTTCGTCCTCCCATTTAATCCGTAGGCCTTACTTGGACCAAGTACGTCTCGTTCGTCCCTCTTCGTCCTCCCATTTGATTCGTAGGCCTTCTTTCGACCAAGTTCGTCTCGTTCGTCCCTTTTCGTCCTCCCATTTGATCCGTTGGCATTCTTTGGACCAAGTTCTTCTCGGTCGTCCATCTTCGTCCTCCCATTTGATCCGTAGGACTTCTTTGGACCAAGTTCGTCTCGTTCGTCAATCTTCGTCCTCCCATTTGATCCGTAGGCCTTACTTGGACCAAGTACGTCTCGTTCGTCCCTCTTCGTCCTCCCATTTGATTCGTAGGCCATCTTTGGACCAAGTTCGTCTCGTTCGTCCCTTTTCGTCCTCCCATTTGATCCGTTGGCATTCTTTGGACCAAGTTCTTCTCGGTCGTCCATCTTCGTCCTCCCTTTTGATCCGTTGGCATTCTTTGGACCATGTCCGTCTCGTTCGTCCATCTTCGTCCTCCCATTTGTCCCGTAGGCCTTATTTGGACCAACTTCGTCTCGTTCGTCCCTCTTCGTCCTCCCATTTGATCCGTAGGACTTCTTTGGACCAAGTTCGTCTCGTTCGTCTTCTTCCTCCTCCCATTCGATCCGTTGTCCTTCTTTGGACCAAGTTCGTCTCGTTCGTCCATCTTCGTCCTCCCATTTGATCCGTTGGCATTCTTTGGACCCTGTCAGTCTCGTTCGTCCCTTTTCGTCCTCCCATTTGGTCCGTAGTCCTTCTTTGGACCAAGTTCGCCACGTTCGTCCATCTTCGTCCTCCCATTTGATCCGTAGGCCTTATTTGGACCAAGTACGTCTCGTTCGTCCCTCTTCGTCCTCCCATTTGATTCGTAGGCCTTCTTTGGACCAAGTTCGTCTCGTTCGTCCTTCTTCCTCCTCCGATTCGATCCGTAGGCCTTCTTTGGACCAAGTTCGTCTCGTTCGTCCATCTTCGTTCTCCCATTTGATCCGTTGGTATTCTTTAGACCATGTCCGTCTCGTTCGTCCCTTTTCGTCCTCCCATTTCGTCCGTAGGCCTTCTTTGGACCAAGTTTGCCTCGTTCGTGCATCTTCGTCCACCCATTTGATCCGTAGGCTTTACTTGGCCCAAGTACGTCTAGTTCGTCCCTCTTCGTCCTCCCATTTGATTCGTAGGCCTTCTTTGGACCAAGTTCGTCTCGTTCGTCCCTCTTCGTCCTCCCATTTGATCCGTTGGCATTCTTTTGACCAAGTTCTTCTCGGTCGTCCATCTTCGTCCTCCCATTTGATCCGTAGGCCTTCTTTGGACCAAGTTCGTGTCTTTCGTCCATCTTCGTCCTCCCATTTGTCCGGTAGGCCTTATTTGGACCAAGTTCGCCTCGTTCGTCCATCTTCGTCCTCTCATTTGATCCGTAAAACTTCTTTGGACCAAGTTCGTCTCGTTCGTCCATCTTCGTTCTCCCATTTGATCCGTTGGCATTCTTTGGACCATCTCCGTCTCGTTCGTCCATCTTCGTCCTCCCATTTGTCCCGTAGGCCTTATTTGGACCAACTTCGTCTCGTTCGTCCCTCTTCGTCCTCCCGTTTGATCCGTTGGCATTCTTTGGACCAAGTTCGTCTCGTTCGTCCCTCTTCGTCCTCCCATTTGATCCGTTGGCATTCTTTGGACCATGTCCGTCTCGTTCGTCCATCTTCATCCTCCCATTTGTCCCGTAGGTCTTATTTGGACCAAGTTCGTCTTGTTCGTCCCTCTTCGTCCTCCCATTTGATCCGTAGGACTTCTTTGGACCAAGTTCGTCTCGTTCGTCCTTCTTCCTCCTCCCATTCGATCCGTTGGCCTTCTTTGGACCAAGTTCGTCTCGTTCGTCCATCTTCGTCCTCCCGTTTGATCCGTTGGCATTCCTTGGACCCTGTCAGTCTCGTTCGTCCCTTTTTGTCCGCCCATTTGGTCCGTAGTCCTTCTTTGGACCAAATTCGCCACGTTCGTCCATCTTCGTCCTCCCATTTGATCCGTAGGCCTTATTTGGACCAAATACGTCTCGTTCGTCCCTCTTCGTCCTCCCATTTGATTCGTAGGCCTTCTTTGGACCAAGTTCGTCTCGTTCGTCCTTCTACGTCCTCCCATTCGATTCGTAGGCCTTCTTTGGACCAAGTTCGTCTCGTTCGTCCATCTTCGTTCTCCCATTTGATCTGTTGGCATTCTTTGGACCATGTCCGTCTCGTTCGTCCCTTTTCGTTCGTAGGCCTTCTTTGGACCAAGTTCGCCTCGTTCGTCCATCTTCGTCCTCCCATTTGTTCCGTAGGCCTTACTTGGACCAAGTACGTCTCGTTCGTCCCTCTTCGTCCTCCCATTTGATCCGTTGGCATTCTTTGGACCATGTCCGTCTCGTTCGTCCATCTTCGTCCTCCCATTTGTCCCGTAGGCCTTATTTGGACCAACTTCGTCTCGTTCGTTCCTCTTCGTCCTCCCATTTGATTCGTAGGCCTTCTTTGGACCAAGTTCGTCTCGTTCGTCCCTCTTCGTCCTCCCATTTGATCCGTAGGACTTCTTTGGACCATGTTCGTCTCGTTCGTCCTTCTTCCTCCTCCCATTCGATCTGTTGGCCTTCATTGGACCAAGTTCGTCTCGTTCGTCCTCCCATTTGATCCGTTGGCATTCTTTGGACCCTGTCAGTCTCGTTCGTCCCTTTTCGTCCTCCCATTTGGTCCGTAGTCCTTCTTTGGACCAAGTTCGCCACGTTCGTCCATCTTCGTCCTCCCATTTGATCCGTAGGCCTTCTTTGGACCAAGTTCGTCTCGTTCGTCCATCTTCGTCCTCCCATTTCGGCCGTAGGCCTTCTTTGGACCAAGTTTGCCTCGTTCGTCCATCTTCGTCCTCCCATTTGATCCGTAGGCCTTACTTGGACCAAGTACGTCTCGTTCGTCCCTCTTCGTCCTCCCATTTGATTCGTAGGCCTTCTTTGGACCAAGTACGTCTCGTTCGTCCCTCTTCGTCCTCCCATTCGATTCGTAGGCCTTCTTTGGACCAAGTTCGTCTCGTTCGTCCTTCTTCCTCCTCCCATTCGATTCATAGGCCTTCTTTGGACCAAGTTCGTCTCGTTCGTCCATCTTCGTTCTCCCATTTGATCCGTTGGCATTCTTTGGACCATGTCCGTCTCGTTCGTCCCTCTTCGTCCTCCCATTTGATCCGTAGGCCTTCTTTGGACCAAGTTCGTCTCGTTCGTCCATGTTCGTCCTCCCATTTGTCCCGTAGGCCTTTTTTGGACCAAGTTCGTCTCATTCGTCCTTCTTCCTCCTCCCATTCGATCCGTTGGCCTTCTTTGGACCAAGTTCGTCTCGTTCGTCAATCTTCGTCCTCCTATTTGATCCGTTGGCATTCTTTGGACCCTGTCAGTCTCGTTCGTCCCTTTTCGTCCTCCCATTTGGTCCGTAGTCCTTCTTTGGACCAAGTTCGCCTCGTTCATCCATCTTCGTCCTCCCATTCGATCCGTAGGCCTTACTTGGACCAAGTACGTCTCGTTCGTCCCTCTTCGTCCTCCCATTTGATCCGTTGGCATTCTTTGGACCATGTCCGTCTCGTTCGTCCATCTTCGTCCTCCCATTTGTCCCGTAGGCCTTATTTGGACCAACTTCGTCTCGTTCGTCCCTCTTCGTCCTCCCATTTGATTCGTAGGCCTTCTTTGGACCAACTTCGTCTCGTTCGTCCCTCTTCGTCCTCCCATTTGATTCGTAGGCCTTCTTTGGACCAAGTTCACCACGTTCGTCCATCTTCGTCCTCCCATTTGATCCGTAGGCCTTATTTGGACCAAGTACGTCTCGTTCGTCCCTCTTCGTCCTCCCATTTGATTCGTAGGCCTTCTTTGGACCAAGTTCGTCTCGTTCGTCCATCTTCGTCTTCTCATTTGATCCGTAGAACTTCTTTGGACCAAGTTCGTCTCGTTCGTCCATCTTCGTTCTCCCATTTGATCCGTTGGCATTCTTTGGACCATCTCCGTCTCGTTCGTCCATCTTCGTCCTCCCATTTGTCCCGTAGGCCTTATTTGGACCAACTTCGTCTCGTTCGTCCCTCTTCGTCCTCCCATTTGATCCGTTGGCATTCTTTGGACCAAGTTCGTCTCGTTCGTCCCTCTTCGTCCTCCCATTTGATCCGTTGGCATTCTTTGGACCATGTCCGTCTCGTTCGTCCATCTTCATCCTCCCATTTGTCCCGTAGGTCTTATTTGGACCAAGTTCGTCTTGTTCGTCCCTCTTCGTCCTCCCATTTGATCCGTAGGACTTCATTGGACCAAGTTCGTCTCGTTCGTCCTTCTTCCTCCTCCCATTCGATCCGTTGGCCTTCTTTGGACCAAGTTCGTCTCGTTCGTCCATCTTCGTCCTCCCGTTTGATCCGTTGGCATTCTTTGGACCCTGTCAGCCTCGTTCGTCCCTTTTCGTCCGCCCATTTGGTCCGTAGTCCTTCTTTGGACCAAATTCGCCACGTTCGTCCATCTTCGTCCTCCCATTTGATCCGTAGGCCTTATTAAGACCAAATACGTCTCGTTCGTCCCTCTTCGTCCTCCCATTTGATTCGTAGGCCTTCTTTGGACCAAGTTCGTCTCGTTCGTCCTTCTACGTCCTCCCATTCGATTCGTAGGCCTTCTTTGGACCAAGTTCGTCTCGTTCGTCCATCTTCGTTCTCCCATTTGATCTGTTGGCATTCTTTGGACCATGTCCGTCTCGTTCGTCCCTTTTCGTTCGTAGGCCTTCTTTGGACCAAGTTCGCCTCGTTCGTCCATCTTCGTCCTCCCATTTGTTCCGTAGGCCTTACTTGGACCAAGTACGTCTCGTTCGTCCCTCTTCGTCCTCCCATTTGATCCGTTGGCATTCTTTGGACCATGTCCGTCTCGTTCGTCCATCTTCGTCCTCCCATTTGTCCCGTAGGCCTTATTTGGACCAACTTCGTCTCGTTCGTTCCTCTTCGTCCTCCCATTTTATTCGTAGGCCTTCTTTGGACGAAGTTCGTCTCGTTCGTCCCTCTTCGTCCTCCCATTTGATCCGTAGGACTTCTTTGGACCATGTTCGTCTCGTTCGTCCTTCTTCCTCCTCCCATTCGATCCGTTGGCCTTCTTTGGACCAAGTTCGTCTCGTTCGTCCTCCCATTTGATCCGTTGGCATTCTTTGGACCCTGTCAGTCTCGTTCGTCCCTTTTCGTCCTCCCATTTGGTCCGTAGTCCTTCTTTGGACCAAGTTCGCCACGTTCGTCCATCTTCGTCCTCCCATTTGATCCGTAGGCCTTCTTTGGACCAAGTTCGTCTCGTTCGTCCATCTTCGTCCTCCCATTTCGGCCGTAGGCCTTCTTTGGACCAAGTTTGCCTCGTTCGTCCATCTTCGTCCTCCCATTTGATCCGTAGGCCTTACTTGGACCAAGTACGTCTCGTTCGTCCCTCTTCGTCCTCCCATTTGATTCGTAGGCCTTCTTTGGACCAAGTACGTCTCGTTCGTCCCTCTTCGTCCTCCCATTCGATTCATAGGCCTTCTTTGGACCAAGTTCGTCTCGTTCGTCCTTCTTCCTCCTCCCATTCGATTCATAGGCCTTCTTTGGACCAAGTTCGTCTCGTTCGTCCATCTTCGTTCTCCCATTTGATCCGTTGGCATTCTTTGGACCATGTCCGTCTCGTTCGTCCCTCTTCGTCCTCCCATTTGATCCGTAGGCCTTCTTTGGACCAAGTTCGTCTCGTTCGTCCATGTTCGTCCTCCCATTTGTCCCGTAGGCCTTTTTTGGACCAAGTTCGTCTCATTCGTCCTTCTTCCTCCTCCCATTCGATCCGTTGGCCTTCTTTGGACCAAGTTCGTCTCGTTCGTCCATCTTCGTCCTCCTATTTGATCCGTTGGCATTCTTTGGACCCTGTCAGTCTCGTTCGTCCCTTTTCGTCCTCCCATTTGGTCCGTAATCCTTCTTTGGACCAAGTTCGCCTCGTTCATCCATCTTCGTCCTCCCATTCGATCCGTAGGCCTTACTTGGACCAAGTACGTCTCGTTCGTCCCTCTTCGTCCTCCCATTTGATCCGTTGGCATTCTTTGGACCATGTCCGTCTCGTTCGTCCATCTTCGTCCTCCCATTTGTCCCGTAGGCCTTATTTGGACCAACTTCGTCTCGTTCGTCCCTCTTCGTCCTCCCATTTGATTCGTAGGCCTTCTTTGGACCAACTTCGTCTCGTTCGTCCCTCTTCGTCCTCCCATTTGATTCGTAGGCCTTCTTTGGACCAAGTTCGCCACGTTCGTCCATCTTCGTCCTCCCATTTGATCCGTAGGCCTTATTTGGACCAAGTACGTCTCGTTCGTCCCTCTTCGTCCTCCCATTTGATTCGTAGGCCTTCTTTGGACCAAGTTCGTCTCGTTCGTCCTTCTTCCTCCTCCCATTCGATTCGTAGGCCTTCTTTGGACCAAGTTCGTCTCGTTCGTCCATCTTCGTTCTCCCATTTGATCCGTTGGCATTGTTTGGACCATGTCCGTCTCGTTCGTCCCTTTTCGTCCTCCCATTTCGTCCGTAGGCCTTCTTTGGACCAAGTTCGCCTCGTTCGTCCATCTTCGTCCTCCCATTCGATCCGTAGGCCTTACTTGGAACAAGTACGTCTCGTTCGTCCCTCTTCGTCCTCCCATTTGATTCGTAGGCCGTCTTTGGACCAAGTTCGTCTCGTTCGTCCCTCTTCGTCCTCCCATTTGATCCGTTGGCATTCTTTGGACCAAGTTCTTCTCGGTCGTCCATCTTCGTCCTCCCATTTGATCCGTAGGACTTCTTTGGACCCAGTTCGTATCTTTCGTCCCTCTTCGACCTCCCATTTGATCGTAGGCCTTCTTTGGACCAAGTTCGTCTCGTTCGTCCTTCTTCCTCGTCCCATTCGATCCGTTCGCCTTCTTTGGACCAAGTTCGTCTCGTTCGTCCATCTTCGTTCTCCCATTTGATCCGTTGGCATTCTTTGGACCAAGTTCGTCTCGTTTGTCCATCTTTGTCCTCCTATTTGTCCCGTAGGCCTTATTTGGGCCAAGTTCGTCTCATTCGTCTCTCTTCGTCCTCCCATTTGATCCGTAGGACTTCTTTGCACCAAGTTCGTCTCTTTCGTCCCTCTTCGTCCTCCCATTTGAACGTAGGCCTTCATTGGACCAAGTTCGTCTCGTTCGTCCTTCTTCCTCCTCCCATTCGATCCGTTGGCCTTCTTTGGACCAAGTTCGTCTCGTTCGTCCATCTTCCTTCTCCCATTTGATCCGTTGGCATTCTTTGGACCATGTCCGTCTCGTTCGTCCCTTTTCGTCCTCCCATTTCGTCCGTAGGCCTTCTTTGGACCAAGTTCGCCTCGTTCGTCCATCTTCGTCCTCCCATTTGATCCGTAGGCCTTACTTGGACCAAGTACGTCTCGTTCGTCCCTCTTCGTCCTCCCATTTGATTCGTAGGCCGTCTTTGGACCAAGTTCATCTCGTTCGTCCCTCTTCGTCTTCCCATTTGATCCGTTGGCATTCTTTGGACCAAGTTCTTCTCGGTCGTCCATCTTCGTCCTCCCATTTGATCCGTAGGACTTCTTTTGACCAAGTTCGTCTCTTTCGTCCCTCTTCGACCTCCCATTTGATCGTAGGCCTTCTTTGGACCAAGTTCGTCTCGTTCGTCCTTCTTCCTCGTCCCATTAGATCCGTTCGCCTTCTTTGGACCAAGTTCGTCTCGTTCGTCCATCTTCCTTGTCCCATTTGATCCGTTGGCATTCTTTGGATCAAGTTCGTCTCGTTTGTCCATCTTCGTCCTCCCATTTGTCCCGTAGGCCTTATTTGGGCCAAGTTCGTCTCATTCGTCTCTCTTCGTCCTCCCATTTGATCCGTAGGACTTCTTTGCACCAAGTTCGTCTCTTTCGTCCCTCTTCGTCCTCCCATTTGAACGTAGGCCATCATTGGACCAAGTTCGTCTCGTTCGTCCTTCTTCCTCCTCCCATTCGATCTGTTGGCCTTCTTTGGACCAAGTTCGTCTCGTTCGTCCATCTTCCTTCTCCCATTTGATCCGTTGGCATTCTTTGTACCATGTCCGTCTCGTTCATCCCTTTTCGTCCTCCCATTTGGTCCATAGGCCCTATTTGGACCAAGTTTGTCTCGTTCGTCCCTCTTCGTCCTCCCATTTGATCCGTAGGCCTTCTTTGGACCAAGGTCATCTCTTTCGTCCATCTTCGTCCTCCCATTTGTCCCGTAGGCCTTATTTGGACCAAGTTCGCCTCGTTCGTCCATCTTCGTCCTCCCATTTGATCCGTAGAACTTCTTTTGACCAAGTTCGTCTCTTTCGTCCATCTTCGTCCTCCCATTTGTCCCGTAGACCTTATTTGGACTAAGTTTGTCTCGTTTGTCCCTCTTCGTCCTCCCATTTGATCCGTAGAACTTCTTTGGACCAAGTTCGTCTCGTTCGTCCATCTTCGTTCTCCCATTTGATCCGTTGGCATTCTTTGGACCATGTCCGTCTCGTCCGTCCATCTTCGTCCTCCCATTTGTCCCGTAGGCCTTATTTGGACCAACTTCGTCTCGTTCGTCCCTCTTCATCCTCCCATTTGATCCGTAGTTCTTCTTTGGACCAAGTTCGTCTCGTTCGTCCATCTTCGTCCTCCCATTTGATCCATTGGCATTCTTTGGACCAGGTTCGTCTCGTTCGTCCTTCTTCCTCCTCCCATTTGATTCGTAGGCCTTCTTTGGACCAAGTTCGTCTCCTTCGTCCATCTTCGTTCTCCCATTTGATCCGTTGGCATTCTTTGAACCATGTCCGTGTCGTTCGTCCCTTTTCGTCCTCCCATTTCGTCCGTAGGCCTTCTTTGGACCAAGTTCGCCTCGTTCGTCCATCTTCGTCCTCCCATTTGATTCGTAGGCCTTCTTTGGACCAAGTTCGTCTCGTTCATCCCTCTTCGTCCACCCATTTGATCCGTTGGCATTCTTTGGACCAAGTTCTTCTCGGTTGTCCATCTTCGTCCTCCCATTTCATCCGTAGGACTTCTTTGGACCAAATTTCGTCTCGTTCGTCCCTCTTCGTCCTCCCATTTGATTTGCAGGCCTTCTTTGGACCATGTTCGTCTCGTTCGTCCTTCTTCCTCCTCCCATTCGATCTGTTGGCCTTCTTTGGACCAAGTTCATCTCTTTCGTCCATCTTCGTCCTCCCATTTGTCCCGTAGGCCTTATTTGGACTAAGTTTGTCTCGTTTGTCCCTCTTCGTCCTCCCATTTGATCCGTAGGACTTCTTTGGACCAAGTTCGTCTCCTTCGTCCATCTTCGTCCTCCCATTTGATCCGTAGGACTTCTTTGGACCAAGTTCGTCTCGTTCGTCCTTCTTCCTCCTCCCATTCGATCAGTTGGCCTTCTTTGGACTAAGTCCGTCTCGTTCGTCCCTTTTCGTCCTCCCATTTGGTCCGTACGCCTTATTTGGACCAAGTTCGTCTCGTTGGTCCCTCTTCGTCCTCCCATTTGATCCGTAGGACTTCTTTGGACCAAGTTCGTCTCGTTCGTCCATCTTCGTTCTCCCATTTGATCCATTGGCATTCTTTGGACCATGTCCGTCTCGTTCGTCCATCTTCGTCCTCCCATTTGTCCCGTAGGCCTTATTTGGACCAAGTTCATCTCGTTCGTCCCTCTTCGTCCTCCCATTTGATCCGTAGGACTTCTTTGGACCAAGTTCATCTCGTTCGTCCTTCTTCCTCCTCCCATTCGATCCGTTGGCCTTCTTTGGACCAAGTTCGTCTCGTTCGTCCATCTTCGCCCTCCCATTTGATCCGTTGGCATTCTTCAGACCATGTCCGTCCTGTTCGTCCCTTTTCGTCCTCCCATTTGGTCAGTAGGCCTTCTTTGGACCAAGTTCGCCTCGTTCGTCCATCTTCGTCCTCCCATTTGATCCGTAGGACTTCTTTGGACCAAGTTCGTCTCGTTCGTCCTTCTTCCTCCTCCCATACGATCCGTTGGCCTTCTTTGGACCAAGTTCGTCTCGTTCGTCCATCTTCGTCCTTCCATTTGATCCGTTGGCATGCTTTGGACCAGGTTCGTCTCGTTTGTCCATCTTCGTCCTCCCATTTGTCCCGTAGGCCTTATTTGGACCATGTTCGTCTCGTTCGTCCGTCTTCGTCCACCCATTTGATCCGTAGGACTTCTTTGGACCAAGTTCGTCTCGTTCGTCCTTCTTCCTCCTCCCATTCGATCTGTTGGCCTTCTTTGGACCAAGTTCGTCTCGTTGGTCCCTTTTCGTCCTCCCATTTGGTCCGTAGGCCTTATTTGGACCAAGTTCGTCTCGTTCGTCCATCTTCGCCCTCCCATTTGATCCGTAGGCCTTCTTTGGACCAAGTTCATCTCTTTCGTCCATCTTCGTCCTCCCATTTGTCCCGTAGGCCTTATTTGGACCAAGTTCGCCTCGTTCATCCATCTTCGTACTCCCATTTGTCCCGTAGGCCTTATTTGGACCAAGTTCGTCTCGTTCGTCCCTCTTCGTCCCTCTTCGTCCTCCTATTTGATCCGTAGGCCTTCTTTAGACCAAGTTCGTCTCCTTCGTCCATCTTCGTCCTCCCATTTGTCCAGTAGGCCTTATTTGGACCAAGTTCGTCTCGTTTGTCCCTCTTCGTCCTCCCATTTGATCCGTAGGACTTCTTTGGACCAAGTTCGTCTCGTTCGTCCATCTTCGTCCTCCCATTTGTCCCGTAGGCCTTATTTGGACCATGTTCGTGTCGTTCGTCCCTCTTCGTCCTCCCATTTGATCCGTAGGACTTCTTTGGACCAAGTTCGTCTCGTTCGTCCTTCTTCCTCCTCCCATTCGATCCGTTGGCCTTCTTTGGACCAAGTTCGTCTCATTCGTCCCTTTTCGTCCTCCCATTTGGTCCGTAGGCCTTATTTGGACCAAGTTCGTCTCGTTCGTCCCTCTTCGTCCTCCCATTTGATCCATAGGACTTCTTTGGACCAAGTTCGTCTCGTTCGTCCATCTTCGCCCTCCCATTTGATTCGTAGGCCTTCTTTGGGCCAAGTTCGTCTCATTCGTCCTTCTTCCTCCTCCCATTCGATCAGTTGGCCTTCTTTGGACCGAGTTCGTCTCGTTCGTCCATCTTCGTTCTCCCATTTGATCCGTTGGCATTCTTTGGAGCATGTCCGTCTCGTTCGTCCATCTTCGTCCTCCCATTTGTCCCGTAGGCCTTATTTGGACCAAGTTCGTCTCGTTCGTCCCTCTTCGTCCTCCCATTTGATCCTTAGGACTTCTTTGGAACAAGTTCGTCTCGTTCGTCCATCTTCGCCCTCCCATTTGATTCGTAGGCCTTCTTTGGACCAAGTTCGTCTCGTTCGTCCATCTTCGTCCTCCTATTGGATTCGTAGGCCTTCTTTGGACCAAGTTCGTCTCGTTCGTTCCTCTTCGTCCTCCCATTTGATTCGTAGGCCTTCTTTGGACCAAGTTCGTCTCGTTCGTCCTTCTTCCTCCTCCCATTCGATTCGTAGGCCTTCTTTGGACTAAGTTCATCTCGTTCGTCCTTCTTCCTCCTCCCATTCGATTCGTAGGCCTTCTTTGGACTAAGTTCATCTCGTTCGTCCATCTTCGTTCTCCCATTTGATCCGTTGGCATTCTTTGGACCATGTCCGTCTCGTTCGTCCATCTTCGTACTCCCATTTGTCCCGTAGGCCTTATTTGGACCAAGTTCGTCTCGTTCGTCCCTCTTCGTCCTCCTATTTGATCCGTAGGCCTTCTTTAGACCAAGTTCGTCTCCTTCGTCCATCTTCGTCCTCCTATTTGATCCGTAGGCCTTCTTTAGACCAAGTTCGTCTCCTTCGTCCATCTTCGTCCTCCCATTTGTCCAGTAGGCCTTATTTGGACCAAGTTCGTCTCGTTCGTCCCTCTTCGTCCTCCCATTTGATCCTTAGGACTTCTTTGGAACAAGTTCGTCTCGTTCGTCCATCTTCGCCCTCCCATTTGATTCGTAGGCCTTCTTTGGACCAAGTTCGTCTCGTTCGTCCATCTTCGTCCTCCTATTGGATTCGTAGGCCTTCTTTGGACCAAGTTCGTCTCGTTCGTCCCTCTTCGTCCTCCCATTCGATTCGTAGGCCTTCTTTGGACTAAGTTCATCTCGTTCGTCCTTCTTCCTCCTCCCATTCGATTCGTAGGCCTTCTTTGGACTAAGTTCATCTCGTTCGTCCATCTTCGTTCTCCCATTTGATCCGTTGGCATTCTTTGGACCATGTCCGTCTCGTTCGTCCATCTTCGTACTCCCATTTGTCCCGTAGGCCTTACTTGGACCAAGTTCGTCTCGTTCGTCCCTCTTCGTCCTCCTATTTGATCCGTAGGCCTTCTTTAGACCAAGTTCGTCTCCTTCGTCCATCTTCGTCCTCCTATTTGATCCGTAGGCCTTCTTTAGACCAAGTTCGTCTCCTTCGTCCATCTTCGTCCTCCCATTTGTCCCGTAGGCCTTATTTGGACCAAGTTCGTCTGGTTCGTCCCTCTTCGTCCTCCCATTTGATCCGTAGGCCTTCTTTGGACCAAGTTTGTCTCGTTCGTCCATCTTCGTTCTCCCATTTGATCCGTTGGCATTCTTTGGACCATGTCCGTCTCGTTCGTCCCTCTTCGTCCTCCCATTTGATTCGTAGGCCTTCTTTGGACCAAGTTCATCTCGTTCGTCCTTCTTCCTCCTCCCATTCGATCAGTTGGCCTTCTTTGGACCAAGTTCGTCTCGTTCGTCCATCTTCGTTCTCCCATTTGATCCGTTGGCATTCTTTGGAGCATGTCCGTCTCGTTCGTCCCTCTTCGTCCACCCATTTGATCCATAGGACTTCTTTTGACCAAGTTCGTCTTGTTCGTCCATCTTCGTCCTCCCATTTGATCCGTAGGACTTCTTTGGACTAAGTTCGTCTCGTTCGTCCATCTTCGTCCTCCCATTTGATTCGTAGGCCTTCTTTGGACCAAGTTCGTCTCATTCGTCCTTCTTCCTCCTCCCATTCGATCCGTTGGCCTTCTTTGGTCAAAGTTCATCTCGTTCGTCCATCTTCGTCCTCCCATTTGATCCGTAGGACTTCTTTGGACCAAGTTCGTCTCGTTCGTCCATCTTCGTTCTCCCACTTGATCTGTTGGCATTCTTTGGACCATGTCCGTCTGGTTCGTCCCTCTTCGTCCTCGCATTTGATCCGTAGGCCTTCTTTGGACCAAGTTCGTCTCGTTCGTCCATCTTCGTCCTCCCATTTGTCCCGTAGGCCTTATTTGGACCAAGTTCGTCTCGTTCGTCTCTCTTCGTCCGCCCATTTGATCCGCAGGCCTTCTTTGGACCAAGTTCGTCTCGTTCGTCCATCTTCGTCCTCCCATTTGTCCCGTAGGCCTTATTTGGACCAAGTCCGTCTCGTTTGTCCCTCTTCGTCCTCCCATTTGATCCGTAGGACTTCTTTGGACCAAGTTCGTCTCGTTCGTCCATCTTCGTTCTCCCATTTGATCCGTAGGACTTCTTTGGACCATGTCCATCTCGTTCGTCCTTCTTCGTCCTCCCATTTGTCCCGTAGGCCTTATTTGTACCAACTTCGTCTCGTTCGTCCCTCTTCGTCCTCCCATTTGATCCGTAGGACTTCTTTGGACCAAGTTCGTCTCGTTCGTCCATCTTCGTCGTCGCATTTGATCCTTTGGCATTCTTTGGACCAAGTTCGCCTCGTCCGTCCATATTCGTCCTCCCATTTGATCCGTAGGCCTTCTTTGGACCAAGTTCGCCTCGTTCGTCCATCTTCGTCCTCCCATTTGATCCGTAGGCCTTATTTGGACCAAGTACGTCTCGTTCGTCCCTCTTCGTCCTCCCATTTGATTCGTAGGCCTTCTTTGGACCAAGTTCGTCTCGTTCGTCCCTCTTCGTCCTCCCATCTGATCCGTTGGCATTCTTTGGACCAAGTTCTTCTTGGTCGTCCATCTTCGTCCTCCCATTTGATCCGTAGGACTTCTTTGGACCAAGTTCGTCTCTTTCGTCCCTCTTCGTCCTCCCATTTGATTTGTAGGCCTTCTTTGGACCGAGTTCGTCTCGTTCGTCCTTCTTCCTCCTCCCATTCGATCCGTAGGCCTTCTTTGGACCAAGTTTGTCTCGTTTGTCCCTCTTCATCCTCCCATTTGATCCGTAGGACTTCTTTGGACCATGTCCGTCTCGTTCGTCCATCTTCGTCCTCCCATTTGATCCGTTGGACTTCTTTGGACCAAGTTCGTCTCTTTCGTCCATCTTCGTCCTCCCATTTGTCCCGTAGGCCTTATTTGGACCATGTTTGTCTCGTTTGTCCCTCTTTGTCCTCCCATTTGATCCGTAGGACTTCTTTGGACCAACTTCGTCTCGTTCGTCCTTCTTCCTCCTCCCATTCGATCCGTTGGCCTTCTTTGCACCAAGTTCGTCTCGTTCGTCCATCTTCCTTCTCCCATTTGATCTGTTGGCACTCTTTGTACCATGTCCGTCTCGTTCATCCCTTTTCGTCCTCCCATTTGGTCCGTAGGCCCTATTTGGACCAAGTTTGTCTCGTTCGTCCCACTTCGTCCTCCCATTTGATCCGTAGACCTTCTTTGGACCACGTTCGTCTCTTTCGTCCATCTTCGTCCTCCCATTTATCCCGTAGGCCTTATTTGGACCAAGTTCGCCTCGTTCGTCCATCTTCGTCCTCCCATTTGATCCGTAGAACTTCTTTGGACCAAGTTCGTCTCGTTCGTCCATCTTCGTTCTCCCATTTGATCCGTTGGCATTCTTTGGACCATGTCAGTCTCGTTCGTGCCTCTTCGTCCTCCCATTTGATCCGTAGGACTTCTTTGGACCAAGTTCGTCTCGTTCGTCCATCTTCGTCCTCCCATTTGATCCGTAGAACTTCTTTGGACCAAGTTCGTCTCGTTCATCCATCTTCGTCCTCCCATTTGATCCGTTGGCATTCTTTGGACCCTGTTCGTCTCGTTCGTCCCTCTTCGTCCTCCCATTTGATCCGCAGGACTTCTTTGGACCAAGTACGTCTCGTTCGTCCCTCTTCGTCCTCCCATTTGATTCGTAGGCCTTCTTTGGACCAAGTTCGTCTCGTTCGTCCTTCTTCCTCCTCCCATTCGATTCGTAGGCCTTCTTTGGACCAAGTTCTTCTCGTTCGTCCATCTTCGTTCTCCCATTTGATCCGTTAGCATTCTTTGGACCATGTCCGTCTCGTTCGTCCCTTTTCGTCCTCCCATTTCGTCCGTAGGCCTTCTTTGGACCAAGTTCGCCTCGTTCGTCCCTCTTCGTCCTCCCATTTGATTCGTAGGCCTTCTTTGGACCAAGTACGTCTCGTTCGTCCCTCTTCGTCCTCCCATTTGATTCGTAGGCCTTCTTTGGACCAAGTTCATCTCGTTCGTCCCTTTTCGTCCTCCCATTTGATCCGTTGGCATTCTTTGGACCAAGTTCTTCTCGGTCGTCCATCTTCGTCCTCCCATTTGATCCGTAGGACTTCTTTGGACCAAGTTCGTCTCGTTCGTCCATCTTCGTCCTCCCATTTGTCCCGTAGGCCTTATTTGGACCAAGTTCGTCTCATTCGTCCCTCTTCGTCCTCCCATTTGATCCGTAGGCCTTCTTTGGACCACGTTTGTCTCGTTTGTCCCTCTTCATCCTCCCATTTGATCCGTAGGACTTCTTTGGACCAAGTTCGTCTCGTTCGTCCATCTTCGTTCTCCCATTTGATCCGTTGGCATTCTTTGGACCATGTCCGTCTCATTCGTCCATCTTCGTCCTCCCATTTGTCCCGTAGGCCTTATTTGGACCAAGTTCGCCTCGTTCGTCCATCTTCGTCCTCCCATTTGATCCGTTGCACTTCTTTGGACCAAGTTCGTCTCTTTCATCCATCTTCGTCCTCCCATTTGTCCCGTCGGCCTTATTTGGACCATGTTTGTCTCGTTTGTCCCTCTTTGTCCTCCCATTTGATCCGTAGGACTTCTTTGGACCAACTTCGTCTCGTTCGTCCTTCTTCCTCCTCCCATTCGATCCGTTGGCCTTCTTTGCACCAAGTTCGTCTCGTTCGTCCATCTTCCTTCTCCCATTTGATCTGTTGGCACTCTTTGTACCATGTCCGTCTCGTTCATCCCTTTTCGTCCTCCCATTTGGTCCGTAGGCCCTATTTGGACCAAGTTTGTCTCGTTCGTCCTCCCATTTGATCCGTAGACCTTCTTTGGACCACGTTCGTCTCTTTCGTCCATCTTCGTCCTCGCATTTATCCCGTAGGCCTTATTTGGACCAAGTTCGCCTCGTTCGTCCATCTTCGTCCTCCCATTTGATCCGTAGGCATTCTTTGGACCATGTCCGTCTCGTTCGTCCCTCTTCGTCCTCGCATTTATCCCGTAGGCCTTCTTCGGACCAAGTTCGTCTCGTTCGTCCATCTTCGTTCTCCCATTTGATCCGTTGGCATTCTTTGGACCATGTCCGTCTCGTTCGTCCCTCTTCGTCCTCCCATTTGATCCGTAGGACTTCTTTGGACCAAGTTCGTCTCGTTCGTCCATCTTCGTCCTCCCATTTGATCCGTAGAACTTCTTTGGACCAAGTTCGTCTCGTTCATCCATCTTCGTCCTCCCATTTGATCCGTTGGCATTCTTTGGACCCTGTCCGTCTCGTTCGTCCCTTTTCGTCCTCCCATTTGGTCCGTAGGCCTTCTTTGGACCAAGTTCATCTCGTTCGTCCATCTTCGTCCTCCCATTTGATCCGTAGGCCTTATTTGGACCAAGTACGTCTCGTTCGTCCCTCTTCGTCCTCCCATTTGATTCGTAGGCCTTCTTTGGACCAAGTTCGTCTCGTTCGTCCTTCTTCCTCCTCCCATTCGATTCATAGGCCTTCTTTGGACCAAGTTCTTCTCGTTCGTCCATCTTCGTTCTCCCATTTGATCCGTTGGCATTCTTTGGACCATGTCCGTCTCGTTCGTCCCTTTTCGTCCTCCCATTTCGTCCGTAGGCCTTCTTTGGACCAAGTTCGCCTCGTTCGTTCATCTTCGTCCTCCCATTTGATCCGTAGGCCTTACTTGGACCAAGTACGTCTCGTTCGTCCCTCTTCGTCCTCCCATTTGATTCGTAGGCCTTCTTTGGACCAAGTTCGTCTCGTTCATCCCTTTTCGTCCTCTAATTTGATTCGTTGGCATTCTTTGGACCAAGTTCTTCTCGGTCGTCCATCTTCGTCCTCCCATTTGATCCGTAGGACTTCTTTGGACCAAGTTCGTCTCGTTCGTCCATCTTCGTCCTCCCATTTGTCCCGTAGGCCTTATTTGGACCAAGTTCGTCTCATTCGTCCCTCTTCGTCCTCCCATTTGATCCGTAGGCCTTCTTTGGACCAAGTTTGTCTCGTTTGTCCCTCTTCCTCCTCCCATTTGATCCGTAGGACTTCTTTGGACCAAGTTCGTCTCGTTCGTCCATCTTCGTTCTCCCATTTGATCCGTTGGCATTCTTTGGACCATGTCCGTCTCATTCGTCCATCTTCGTCCTCCCATTTGTCCCGTAGGCCTTATTTGGACCATGTTTGTCTCGTTTGTCCCTCTTCGTCCTCCCATTCGATCCGTAGGACATCTTTGGACCAAGTTCGTCTCGTTCGTCCTTCTTCCTCCTCCCATTCGATCCGTTGGCCTTCTTTGCACCAGGTTCGTCTCGTTCGTCCATCTTCCTTCTCCCATTTGATCCGTTGGCATTCTTTGCACCATGTCCGTCTCGTTCGTCCCTTTTCGTCCTCCCATTTCGTCCGTAGGCCTTCTTTGGACCAAGTTCGCCTCGTTCGTCCATCTTCGTCCTCCCATTTGATCCGTAGGACTTCTTTGGACCAAGTTCGTCTCTTTCGTCCATCTTCGTCCTCCCATTTGTCCCGTTGGCCTTATTTGGACCATGTTTGTCTCGTTTGTCCCTCTTCGTCCTCCCATTCGATCCGTAGGACTTCTTTGGACCAAGTTCGTCTCGTTCGTCCTTCTTCCTCCTCCCATTCGATCCGTTGGCCTTCTTTGCACCAAGTTCGTCTCGTTCGTCCATCTTCCTTCTCCCATTTGATCCGTTGGCATTCTTTGTACCATGTCCGTCTCGTTCATCCCTTTTCGTCCTCCCATTTGGTCCATAGGCCCTATTTGGACCAAGTTTGTCTCATTCGTCCCTCTTCGTCCTCCCATTTGATCCGTAGGCCTTCTTTGGACCAAGTTTGCCTCGTTTGTCCCTCTTCCTCCTCCCATTTGATCCGTAGGACTTCTTTGGACCAAGTTCGTCTCGTTCGTCCATCTTCGTTCTCCCATTTGATCCGTTGGCATTCTTTGGACCATGTCCGTCTCATTCGTCCATCTTCGTCCTCCCAATTGTCCCGTAGGCCTTATTTGGACCAAGTTCGCCTCGTTCGTCCATCTTCGTCCTCCCATTTGATCCGTAGGACTTCTTTGGATCAAGTTCGTCTCTTTCGTCCATCTTCGTCCTCCCATTTGTCCCGTTGGCCTTATTTGGACCATGTTTGTCTCGTTCGTCCATCTTCCTCCTCCCATTCGATTCGTAGGCCTTCTTTGCACCAAGTTCGTCTCGTTCGTCCATCTTCGTCCTCCCATTTGATCCGTTGGCATTCTTTGGACAATGTCCGTCTCGTTCGTCCCTTTTCGTCCTCCCATTTGTCCCGTAGGTCTTATTTGGACCATGTTCGTCTTGTTCGTCCCTCTTCGTCCTCCCATTTGATCCGTAGGACTTCTTTGGACCAAGTTCGTCTCGTTCGTCCTTCTTCCTCCTCCCATTTGATCCGTTGGCATTCTTTGTACCATGTTCGTCTCGTTCATCCCTTTTCGTCCTCCCATTTGGTCCATAGGCCCTATTTGGACCAAGTTTGTCTCGTTCGTCCCTCTTCGTCCTCCCATTTGATCCGTAGGCCTTCTTTGGACCAAGTTCGTCTCTTTCGTCCATCTTCGTCCTCCCATTTGTCCCGTAGGCCTTATTTGGACAAAGTTTGCCTCGTTCGTCCATCTTTGTCCTCCCAATTGATCCGTAGAACTTCTTTGGACCATGTTCGTCTCGTTCGTCCATTTTCGTTCTCCCATTTGATCCGTTGGCATTCTTTGGACCATGTCCGTCTCGTTCGTCCATCTTCGTCCTCCCATTTGTCCCGTAGGCCTTATTTGGACCAACTTCGTCTCGTTCGTCCCTCTTCGTTCTCCCATTTGATCCGCAGGCCTTCTTTGGACCAAGTTCGTCTCGTTCGTCCATCTTCCTCCTCCCATTTGTCCCGTTGGCCTTATTTGGACCATGTTTGTCTCGTTTGTCCCTCTTCGTCCTCCCATTCGATCCGTAGGACTTCTTTGGACCAAGTTCGCCACGTTCGTCCATCTTCGTCCTCCAATTTGATCCGTTGGCCTTATTTGGACCAAGTTCGTCTCGTTCATCCATCTTCCTCCTCCCATTCGATTCGTAGGCCTTCTTTGGACCAAGTTCGTCTCGTTCGTCCATCTTCGTCCTCCCATTTGATCCGTTGGCATTCTTTGGACCCTGTCCGTCTCGTTCGTCCCTTTTCGTCCTCCCATTTGGTCCGTTGGCCTTCTTTGGACCAAGTTCGCATCGTTCGTCCATCTTCGTCCTCCCATTTGATCCGTAGGCCTTATTTGGACCAAGTACGTCTCGTTCGTCCCTCTTCTTCCTCCCATTTGATTCGTAGGCCTTCTTTGGACCAAGTTCGTCTCGTTCGTCCTTCTTCCTCCTCCCATTCGATTCATAGGCCTTCTTCGGACCAAGTTCTTCTCGTTCGTCCATCTTCGTTCTCCCATTTGATCCGTTGGCATTCTTTGGACCATGTCCGTCTCGTTCGTCCCTTTTCGTCCTCCCATTTCGTCCGTAGGCCTTCTTTGGACCAAGTTCGCCTCGTTCGTTCATCTTCGTCCTCCCATTTGATCCGTAGGCCTTACTTGGACCAAGTACGTCTCGTTCGTCCCTCTTCGTCCTCCCATTTGATTCGTAGGCCTTCTTTGGACCAAGTTCGTCTCGTTCGTCCCTTTTCGTCCTCCAATTTGATCCGTTGGCATTCTTTGGACCAAGTTCTTCTCGGTCGTCCATCTTCGTCCTCCCATTTGATCTGTAGGACTTCTTTGGACCAAGTTCGTCTCGTTCGTCCATCTTCGTCCTCCCATTTGTCCCGTAGGCCTTATTTGGACCAAGTTCGTCTCATTCGTCCCTCTTCGTCCTCCCATTTGATCCGTAGGCCTTCTTTGGACCAAGTTTGTCTCGTTTGTCCCTCTTCCTCCTCCCATTTGATCCGTAGGACTTCTATGGACCAAGTTCGTCTCGTTCGTCCATCTTCGTTCTCCCATTTGATCCGTTGGCATTCTTTGGACCATGTCCGTCTCATTCGTCCATCTTCGTCCTCCCATTTGTCCCGTAGGCCTTATTTGGACCATGTTTGTCTCGTTTGTCCCTCTTCGTCCTCCCATTCGATCCGTAGGACTTCTTTGGACCAAGTTCGTCTCGTTCGTCCTTCTTCCTCCTCCCATTCGATCCGTTGGCCTTCTTTGCACCAAGTTCGTCTCGTTCGTCCATCTTCCTTCTCCCATTTGATCCGTTGGCATTCTTTGGACCATGTCCGTCTCGTTCGTCCCTTTTCGTCCTCCCATTTCGTCCGTAGGCCTTCTTTGGACCAAGTTCGCCTCGTTCGTCCATCTTCGTCCTCCCATTTGATCCGTAGGACTTCTTTGGACCAAGTTCGTCTCTTTCGTCCATCTTCGTCCTCCCATTTGTCCCGTTGGCCTTATTTGGACCATGTTTGTCTCGTTTGTCCCTCTTCGTCCTCCCATTCGATCCGTAGGACTTCTTTGGACCAAGTTCGTCTCGTTCGTCCTTCTTCCTCCTCCCATTCGATCCGTTGGCCTTCTTTGCCCCAAGTTCGTCTCGTTCGTCCATCTTCCTTCTCCCATTTGATCCGTTGGCATTCTTTGTACCATGTCCGTCTCGTTCATCCCTTTTCGTCCTCCCATTTGGTCCATAGGCCCTATTTGGACCAAGTTCGTCTCATTCGTCCCTCTTCGTCCTCCCATTTGATCCGTAGGCCTTCTTTGGACCAAGTTTGCCTCGTTTGTCCCTCTTCCTCCTCCCATTTGCTCCGTAGGACTTCTTTGGACCAAGTTCGTCTCGTTCGTCCATCTTCGTTCTCCCATTTGATCCGTTGGCATTCTTTGGACCATGTTTGTCTCGTTTGTCCCTCTTCGTCCTCCCATTCGATCCGTAGGACTTCTTTGGACCAAGTTCGTCTCGTTCGTCCTTCTTCCTCCTCCCATTCGATCCGTTGGCCTTCTTTGCACCAAGTTCGTCTCGTTCGTCCATCTTCCTTCTCCCATTTGATCCGTTGGCATTCTTTGTACCATGTCCGTCTCGTTCATCCCTTTTCGTCCTCCCATTTGGTCCATAGGCCCTATTTGGACCAAGTTTGTCTCGTTCGTCCCTCTTCGTCCTCCCATTTGATCCGTAGGCCTTCTTTGGACCAAGTTCGTCTCTTTCGTCCATCTTCGTCCTCCCATTTGTCCCGTAGGCCTTATTTGGACAAAGTTTGCCTCGTTCGTCCATCTTTGTCCTCCCAATTGATCCGTAGAACTTCTTTGGACCAAGTTCGTCTCGTTCGTCCATCTTCGTTCTCCCATTTGATCCGTTGGCATTCTTTGGACCATGTCCGTCTCGTTCGTCCATCTTCGTCCTCCCATTTGTCCCGTAGGCCTTATTTGGACCAACTTCGTCTCGTTCGTCCCTCTTCGTTCTCCCATTTGATCCGTAGGCCTTCTTTGGACCAAGTTCGTCTCGTTCGTCCATCTTCCTCCTCCCATTTGTCCCGTTGGCCTTATTTGGACCATGTTTGTCTCGTTTGTCCCTCTTCGTCCTCCCATTCGATCCGTAGGACTTCTTTGGACCAAGTTCGTCTCGTTCGTCCATCTTCGTCCTCCCATTTGATCTGTTGGCATTCTTTGGACCCTGTCAGTCTCGTTCGTCCCATTTCGTCCTCCGATTTGGTCCGTAGTCCTTCTTTGGACCAAGTTCGCCACGTTCGTCCATCTTCGTCCTCCAATTTGATCCGTTGGCCTTATTTGGACCAAGTTCGTCTCGTTCGTCCATCTTCCTCCTCCCATTCGATTCGTAGGCCTTCTTTGCACCAAGTTCGTCTCGTTCGTCCATCTTCGTCCTCCCATTTGATCCGTTGGCATTCTTTGGACCATGTCCGTCTCGTTCGTCCCTTTTCGTCCTCCCATTTGTCCCGTAGGCCTTATTTGGACCATGTTCGTCTTGTTCGTCCCTCTTCGTCCTCCCATTTGATCCGTAGGACTTCTTTGGACCAAGTTCGTCTCGTTCGTCCTTCTTCCTCCTCCCATTCGATTCGTAGGCCTTCTTTGGACCAAGTTCTTCTCGTTCGTCCATCTTCGTTCTCCCATTTGATCCGTTGGAATTCTTTGGACCATGTCCGTCTCGTTCGTCCCTTTTCGTCCTGCCATTTGATCCGTTGGCATTCTTTGGACCAAGTTCTTCTCGGTCGTCCATCTTCGTCCTCCCATTTGATCCGTAGGACTTCTTTGGACCAAGTTCGTCTCGTTCGTCCATCTTCGTCCTCCCATTTGTCCCGTAGGCCTTATTTGGACCAATTTCGTCTCATTCGTCCCTCTTCGTCCTCCCATTTGATCCGTAGGCCTTCTTTGGACCAAGTTTGTCTCGTTTGTCCATCTTCGTTCTTTCCATTTGATCCGTTGGCATTGTTTGGAACCATGTCCGTCTCGTTCGTCCATCTTCGTCCTCCCCATTGGATCCGTAGGACTTCTTTGGACCAAGTTCGTCTCGTTCGTCCTTCTTCCTCCTCCATTTGATCCGTAGGACTTCTTTGGACCAAGTTCGTCTCGTTCGTACCATCTTCGTTCTCCCATTTCATCCGTTGGCATTCTTTGGACCATGTCCGTCTCGTTCGTCCCTTTTCGTCCTCCCATTTGTCCCGTAGGCCTTATTTGGACCATGTTCGTCTCGTTCGTCCCTCTTCGTCCTCCATTTGATCCGTAGGACTTCTTTGGACCAAGTTCGTCTCGTTCGTCCTTCTTCCTCCTCCCATTCGATCTGTTGGCCTTCTTTGGACCAAGTTCGTCTCGTTCGTCCATCTTCGTCCTCCCATTTGATCCGTTGGCATTCTTTGTACCATGTCCGTCTCGTTCGTCCCTTTTCGTCCTCCCATTTGGTCCGTAGGCCTTATTTGGACCAAGTTCGTCTCGTTCGTCCATCTTCATCCTCCCATTTGATCCGTAGGCCTTCTTTGGAGCAAGTTCATCTCTTTCGTCCATCTTCGTCCTTCCATTTGTCCGTAGGCCTTATTTGGACCAAGTTCGCCTCGTTCCTCCATCTTCGTCCTCTCATTTGATCCGTAGGACTTCTTTGGACCAAGTTCGTCTCGTTCGTCCATCTTCGTTCTCCCCATTTCATCCGTTGGCATTCTTTGGACCATGTCCGTCTCGTTCGTCCCCTTTTCGTCCTCACCCATTTGTCCCGTAGGCCTTATTTGGACCATGTTCGTCTCGTTCGTCCCTCTTCGTCCTCCCATTTGATCCGTAGGACTTCTTTGGACCAAGTTCGTCTCGTTCGTCTCGTTCGTCCTTCTTCCTCCTCCCATTCGATCTGTTTGCCTTCTTTGGACCAAGTTCGTCTCGTTCGTCCCATCTTCGTCCTCCCATTTGATCCGTTGGCATTCTTTGTACCATGTCCGTCCTCGTTCGTACCCTTTTCGTCCTCCCATTTGGTCGTAGGCCTTATTTGGACCAAGTTCGTCTCGTTCGTCCATCTTCATCCTCCCATTTGATCCGTAGGCCTTCTTTGGAGCAAGTTCATCTCTTTCGTCCATCTTCGTCCTCCCCATTTGTCCCGTAGGCCTTATTTGGACCAAGTTCGCCTCGTTCCTCCATCTTCGTCCTCTCATTTGATCCGTAGGACTTCTTTGGACCAAGTTCGTCTCGTTCGTCCATCTTCGTCCTCCCATTTGATCCGTTGGCATTCTTTGTACCATGTCCGTCTCGTTCGTCCCTTTTCGGTCCTCCCATTTGGTCCGTAGGCCTTATTTTGGACCAAGTTCGTCTCGTTCGTCCATCTTCATCCTCCCATTTGATCCGTAGGGCCTTCTTTGGAGCAAAGTCATCTCTTTCGTCCATCTTCGTCCTCTCATTTGATCCGTAGGACTTCTTTGGACCAAGTTCTCTCGTTCGTCCATCTTCGTTCTCCCATTTGATCCATTGGCATTCTTTGGACCATGTCCCTCTCGTTCGTCCATCTTCCTCCTCCCATTCGATCCGTTGGCCTTATTTGGACCAAGTTCGTCTCGTTCGTCCATCTTCGCCCTCCCATTTGATCCGTTGGCATTCTTCAGACCATTTCCGTCCTGTTCGTCCCTTTTCGTCCTCCCATTTCGTCCGTAGGCCTTCTTTGGACCAAGTTCGCCTCGTTCGTCCATCTTCGTCCTCCCATTTGATCTGTAGGCCTTATTTGGACCAAGTACGTCTCGTTGTCCCCCTTCGTCCTCCCATTTGGTCCGTAGGACTTCTTTGGACCAAATTCGTCTCGTTCGTCCATGTTCGTTCTCCCATTTGATCCGTTGGCATTCTTTGGACCATGTCCTTCTCGTTCGTCCATCTTCGTCCTCCCATTTGTCCCGTAGGGCTTATTTGGACCAAGTTCGTCTCGTTCGTCCCTCTTTGTCCTCCCATTTGATCCGTAGGACTTCTTTGGACCAAGTTCGTCTCGTTCGTGCTTCTTCCTCCTCCCATTCGATCTGTTGGCCTTCTTTGGACCAAGTTCGTCTCGTTCGTCCATCTTCGTCCTCCCATTTGATCCGTTGGCATTCTTTGTACCATGTCCGTCTCGTTCATCCCTTTTCGTCCTCCCATTTGGTCCGTAGGCCTTATTTGGACAAAGTTTGCCTCGTTCGTCCATCTTTGTCCTCCCAATTGATCCGTAGAACTTCTTTGGACCAAGTTCGTCTCGTTCGTCCATCTTCGTTCTCCCATTTGATCCGTTGGCATTCTTTGGACCATGTCCGTCTCGTTCGTCCATCTTCGTCCTCCCATTTGTCCCGTAGGCCTTATTTGGACCAACTTTGTCTCGTTCGTCCCTCTTCGTTCTCCCATTTGATCCGTAGGCCTTCTTTGGACCAAGTTCGTCTCGTTCGTCCATCTTCCTCCTCCCATTTGTCCCGTAGGCCTTATTTGGACCAAGTTCGCCTCGTTCCTCCATCTTCGTCCTCTCATTTGATCCGTAGGACTTCTTTGGACCAAGTTCGTCTCGTTCGTCCATCTTCGTCCTCCCATTTGATCCGTTGGCATTCTTTGTACCATGTCCGTCTCGTTCGTCCCTTTTCGTCCTCCCATTTGGTCCGTAGGCCTTATTTGGACCAAGTTCGTCTCGTTCGTCCATCTTCATCCTCCCATTTGATCCGTATGCCTTCTTTGGAGCAAGTTCATCTCTTTCGTCCATCTTCGTCCTCCCATTTGTCCCGTAGGCCTTATTTGGACCAAGTTCGCCTCGTTCCTCCATCTTCGTCCTCTCATTTGATCCGTAGGACTTCTTTGGACCAAGTTCGTCTCGTTCGTCCATCTTCGTTCTCCCATTTGATCCATTGGCATTCTTTGGACCATGTCCATCTCGTTCGTCCATCTTCCTCCTCCCATTCGATCCGTTGGCCTTATTTGGACCAAGTTCGTCTCGTTCGTCCATCTTCTCCCTCCCATTTGATCCGTTGGCATTCTTCAGACCATTTCCGTCCTGTTCGTCCCTTTTCGTCCTCCCATTTCGTCCGTAGGCCTTCTTTGGACCAAGTTCGCCTCGTTCGTCCATCTTCGTCCTCCCATTTGATCCGTAGGCCTTATTTGGACCAAGTACGTCTCGTTGTCCCCCTTCGTCCTCCCATTTGGTCCGTAGGACTTCTTTGGACCAAATTCGTCTCGTTCGTCCATGTTCGTTCTCCCATTTGATCCGTTGGCATTCTTTGGACCATGTCCTTCTCGTTCGTCCATCTTCGTCCTCCCATTTGTCCCGTAGGGCTTATTTGGACCAAGTTCGTCTCGTTCGTCCCTCTTTGTCCTCCCATTTGATCCGTAGGACTTCTTTGGACCAAGTTCGTCTCGTTCGTGCTTCTTCCTCCTCCCATTCGATCTGTTGGCCTTCTTTGGACCAAGTTCGTCTCGTTCGTCCATCTTCGTCCTCCCATTTGATCCGTTGGCATTCTTTGTACCATGTCCGTCTCGTTCATCCCATTTCGTCCTCCCATTTGGTCCGTAGGCCTTATTTGGACCAAGTTCGTCTCGTTCGTCCATCTTCGTCCTCCCATTTGATCCGTAAGACTTCATTGGACCAAGTTCGTCTCTTTCGTCCATCTTCGTCCTCCCATTTGTCCCGTAGGCCTTATTTGGACCAAGTTCGCCTCGTTCCTCCATCTTCGTCCTCCCATTTGATCCGTAGGCCTTATTCGGACCAAGTACGTCTCGTTCGTCCCTCTTCGCCCTCCCATTTTATCCGTAGGCCTTCTTTGGACCAAGTTCGTCTCGTTCGTCCATCTTCGTCCTCCCATTTGTCCCGTAGCCCTTATTTGTACCAAGTTCGTCTCGTTCGTCCCTCTTCGTCCTCCCATTTGATCCGTAGGCTTTCTTTGGACCAAGTTGGTCTCTTTCGTCCATCTTCGTCCTCCCATTTGTCCCGTAGGCCTTATTTGGACCAAGTTCGTCTCGTTGGTCCCTCTTCGTCCTCCCATTTGATCCGTAGGACTTCTTTTGACCAAGTTCGTCTCGTTCGTCCATCTTCGTTCTCCCATTTGATCCATTGGCATTCTTTGGACCATGTCCGTCTCGTTGGTCCATCTTCGTCCTCCCATTTGTCCCGTAGGCCTTATTTGGACCAAGTTCATCTCGTTCGTCCCTCTTCGTCCTCCCATTTGATCCGTTGGCCTTCTTTGGACCAGGTTCGTCTCGTTCGTCCATCTTCGCCATCCCATTTGATCCGTTGGCATTCTTCAGACCATGTCCGTCCTGTTCGTCGCTTTTCGTCCTCCCATTTGGTCAGTAGGCCTTCTTTGGACCAAGTTCGCCTCGTTCGTCCATCTTCGTCCTCCCATTTGATCCGTAGGCCTTATTTGGACCAAGTACGTCTCGTTTGTCCCCCTTCGTCCTCCCATTTGATTCGTAGGACTTCTTTGGACCAAATTCGTCTCGTTCGTCCATCTTCGTTCTCCCATTTGATCCGTTGGCATTCTTTGGACCATGTCCGTCTCGTTCATCCATCTTCGTCCTCCCATTTGTCCCGTAGGCCTTATTTGGACCAAGTTCGTCTCGTTGGTCCCTCTTCGTCCTCCCATTTGATCCGTAGGACTTCTTTGGACCAAGTTCATCTCGTTCGTCCTTCTTCCTCTTCCCATTCGATCCGTTGGCCTTCTTTGGAACAAGTTCGTCTCGTTCGTCGATCTTCGTTCTCCCATTTGATCCATTGGCATTCTTTGGACCATGTCCGTCTCGTTCGTCCATCTTCGTCCTCCCATTTGTCCCGTAGGCCTTATTTGGACCATGTTCATCTCGTTCGTCCCTCTTCGTCCTCCCATTTGATCCGTAGGACTTCTTTCGACGAAGTTCGTCTCGTTCGTGCTTCTTCCTCCTCCCATTCGATCTGTTGGCCTTCTTTGGACCAAGTTCGTCTCGTTCGTCCATCTTCGTCCTCCCATTTGATCCGTTGGCATTCTTTGTACCATGTCCGTCTCGTTCATCCCTTTTCGTCCTCCCATTTGGTCCGTAGGCCTTATTTGGACCAAGTTCGTCTCGTTCGTCCATCTTCGTCCTCCCATTTGATCCGTAAGACTTCATTGGACCAAGTTCGTCTCTTTCGTCCATCTTCGTCCTCCCATTTGTCCCGTAGGCCTTATTTGGACCAAGTTCGCCTCGTTCCTCCATCTTCGTCCTCCCATTTGATCCGTAGGCCTTATTTGGACCAAGTACGTCTCGTTGTCCCCCTTCGTCCTCCCATTTGGTCCGTAGGACTTCTTTGGACCAAATTCGTCTCGTTCGTCCATGTTCGTTCTCCCATTTGATCCGTTGGCATTCTTTGGACCATGCCCTTCTCGTTCGTCCATCTTCGTCCTCCCATTTGTCCCGTAGGGCTTATTTGGACCAAGTTCGTCTCGTTCGTCCCTCTTTGTCCTCCCATTTGATCCGTAGGACTTCTTTGGACCAAGTTCGTCTCGTTCGTGCTTCTTCCTCCTCCCATTCGATCACTTGGCCTTCTTTGGACCAAGTCCGTCTCGTTCGTCCATCTTCGTCCTCCCATTTGATCCGTTGGCATTCTTTGTACCATGTCCGTCTCGTTCATCCCTTTTCGTCCTCCCATTTGGTCCGTAGGCCTTATTTGGACCAAGTTCGTCTCGTTCGTCCATCTTCGTCCTCCCATTTGATCCGTAAGACTTCATTGGACCAAGTTCGTCTCTTTCGTCCGTCTTCGTCCTCCCATTTGTCCCGTAGGCCTTATTTGGACCAAGTTCGCCTCGTTCCTCCATCTTCGTCCTCCCATTTGATCCGTAGGCCTTATTCGGACCAAGTACGTCTCGTTCGTCCCTCTTCGCCCTCCCATTTTATCCGTAGGCCTTCTTTGCACCAAGTTCGTCTCGTTCGTCCATCTTCGTCCTCCCATTTGTCCCGTAGCCCTTATTTGTACCAAGTTCGTCTCTTTCGTCCATCTTCGTCCTCCCATTTGTCCCGTAGGCCTTATTTGGACCAAGTTCGTCTCGTTGGTCCCTCATCGTCCTCCCATTTGATCCGTAGGACTTCTTTTGACCAAGTTCGTCTCGTTCGTCCATCTTCGTTCTCCCATTTGATCCATTGGCATTCTTTGGACCATGTCCGTCTCGTTGGTCCATCTTCGTCCTCCCATTTGTCCCGTAGGCCTTATTTGGACCAAGTTCATCTCGTTCGTCCCTCTTCGTCCTCCCATTTGATCCGTAGGACTTCTTTGGACCATGTTCGTCTCGTTCGTCCTTCTTCCTCCTCCCATTCTATCCGTTGGCCTTCTTTGGACCAAGTTCGTCTCGTTCGTCCATCTTCGCCATCCCATTTGATCCGTTGGCATTCTTCAGACCATGTCCGTCCTGTTTGTCGCTTTTCGTCCTCCAATTTGGTCAGTAGGCCTTCTTTGGACCAAGTTCGCCTCGTTCGTCCATCTTCGTCCTCCCATTTGATCTGTAGGCCTTATTTGGACCAAGTACGTCTCGTTTGTCCCCCTTCGTCCTTCCATTTGATTCGTAGGACTTCTTTGGACCAAATTCGTCTCGTTCGTCCATCTTCGTTCTCCCATTTGATCCGTTGGCATTCTTTGGACCATGTCCGTCTCGTTCATCCATCTTCGTCCTCCCATTTGTCCCGTAGGCCTTATTTGGACCAAGTTCGTCTCGTTGGTCCCTCTTCGTCACCCCATTTGATCCGTAGGGCTTCTTTGGACCAAGTTCATCTCGTTCGTCCTTCTTCCTCTTCCCATTCGATCCGTTGGCCTTCTTTGGAACAAGTTCGTCTCGTTCGTCGATCTTCGTTCTCCCATTTGATCCATTGGCATTCTTTCGACCATGTCCGTCTCGTTCGTCCATCTTCGTCCTCCCATTTGTCCCGTAGGCCTTATTTGGACCATGTTCATCTCGTTCGTCCCTCTTCGTCCTCCCATTTGATCCGTAGGACTTCTTTCGACGAAGTTCGTCTCGTTCGTCCTTCTTCCTCCTCCCCTTCGATCCGTTGGCCTTGTTTGGACCAAGTTCTTCTCGTTCGTCCATCTTTGCCCTCCCATTTGATCCGTTGGCATTCTTCAGACCATGTCCGTCCTGTTCGTCCCTTTTCGTCCTCCCATTTGGTCCGTAGGCCTGATTTGGACCAAGTTCATCTCGTTCGTCCATCTTCGTCCTCCCATTTGATCCGTTGGGATTCTTTGGACCATGTGCGTCTCATTCGTCCCTTTTCGTCCTCCCATTTGGTCCGTAGGCCTTCATTGGACCAAGTTCGCTCGTTCGTCCATCTTCGTCCTCCCATTTGATCCGTAGGCCTTATTTTGACCAAGTACGTCTCGTTCGTCCCTCTTCGTACTCCCATTTGATCCGTTGGCATTCTTTGGACCAAGTTCTTCTCGGTCGTCCATCTTCGTCCTCCCATTTGATCCGTAGGACTTCTTTGGACCAAGTTCGTCTCGTTCGTCCTCCTTCCTCCTCCCATTCGATCCGTTGGCCTTCTTTGGACCAAGTTCGTCTCGATCGTCCATCTTCGTCCTCCCATTTGATCCGTAGGCCTTCTTTGGACCAAGGACGTCTCGTTCGTCCCTCTTCGTACTCCCATTTGATCCGTTGGCATTCTTTGGACCAAGTTCTTCTCGGTCGTCCATCTTCGTCCTCCCATTTGATCCGTAGGACTTCTTTGGACCAAGTTCGTCTCGTTCGTCCTCCTTCCTCCTCCCATTCGATCCGTTGGCCTTCTTTGGACCAAGTTCGCCTCATTCATCCATCTTCGTCCTCCCATTTGATCCGTAGGACTTCTTTGGACCAAGTTCGTCTCGTTCGTCCATCTTCGTTCTCCCATTTGATCCATTGGCATTCTTTGGACCATGTTCGTCTCGTTCGTCCATCTTCGTCCTCCCATTTGTCCCGTAGGCCTTATTTGGACCAAGTTCATCTCGTTCGTCCCTCTTCGTCCTCCCATTTGATCCGTAGGACTTCTTTGGACCAAGTTCGTCTCGTTCGTCCTTCTTCCTCCTCCCATTCGATCTGTTGGCCTTCTTTGGACCAAGTTCGTCTCGTTCGTCCATCTTCGTCCTCCCATTAGATCCGTTGGCATTCTTTGTACCATGTCCGTCTCGTTCGTCCCTTTTCGTCCTCCCATTTGGTCCGTAAGCCTTATTTGGACCAAGTTAGTCTCATTCGTCCATCTTCGTCCTCCCATTTGATCCGTAGGATTTCATTGGACCAAGTTCGTCTCTTTCGTCCATCTTCATCCTCCCATTTGTCCCGTAGGCCTTATTTGGACCAAGTTCGCCTCGTTCCTCCATCTTCGTCCTCCCATTTGATCCGTAGGCCTTATTCGGACCAAGTACGTCTCGTTCGTCCCTCTTCGTCCTCCCATTTTATCCGTAGGCCTTCTTTGGGCCAAGTTCGTCTCGTTCGTCCATCTTCGTCCTCCCCATTTGTCCCGTAGGCCTTATTTGGACCAAGTTCGTCTCGTTCGTCCCTCTTCGTCCTCCCATTTGATTCGTAGGCCTTCTTTGGACCAAGTTCGTCTCATTCGTCCCTCTTCATACTCCCATTTGATCCGTTGGCATTCTTTGGACCAAGTTCTTCTCGGTCGTCCATCTTCGTCCTCCCATTTGATCCGTAGGACTTCTTTGGACCAAGTTCGTCTCGTTCGTCCTTCTTCCTCCTCCCATTCAATCCGTTGGTCTTCTTTGGACCAAGTTTGTCTCGTTCGTCCATCTTCGTCCTTCCATTTGATCCGTAGGCCTTATTCGGAGCAAGTACGTCTCGTTCGTCCATCTTCGTCCTAACATTTTATCCGTAGGCATTCTTTGGACCAAGTTCGTCTCGTTCGTCCGTCTTCGTCCTCACCATTTGTCCCGTAGGCCTTATTTGGACCAAGTTCATCTCGTTCGTCCCTCTTCGTCCTCCCATTTGATCCGTAGGCCTTCTTTGGACCAAGTTCATCTCTTTCGTCCATCTTCGTCCTCCCATTTGTCCCGTAGGACTTATTTGGACCAAGTTCGCCTCGTTCATCCATCTTCGTCCTCCCATTTGATCCGTAGGACTTCTTTGGACCAAGTTCGTCTCGTTCGTCCATCTTCGTTCTCCCATTTGATCCATTGGCTTTCTTTGGACCATGTCTGTCTCGTTCGTCCATCTTCGTCCTCCTATTTGTCCCGTAGGCCTTATTTGGACCAAGTTCATCTCGTTCGTCCCTCTTCGTCCTCCCATTTGATCCGTAGGACTTCTTTGGACCAAGTTCGTCTCGTTCGTCCTTCTTCCTCCTCCCATTCGATCTGTTGGCCTTCTTTGGACCAAGTTCGTCTCGTTCGTCCATCTTCGTCCTCCCATTAGATCCGTTGGCATTCTTTGTACCATGTCCGTCTCGTTCGTCCCTTTTCGTCCTCCCATTTGGTCCGTAGGCCTTATTTGGACCAAGTTCGTCTCGTTCGTCCATCTTCGTCCTCCCATTTGATCCGTTGGCATTCTTTGGACCAAGTTCGTCTCGGTCGTCCGTCTTCGTCCTCCCATTTGATCCATAGGACTTCTTTGGACCAAGTTCGTCTCGTTCGTCCTTCTTCCTCCTCCCATTCGATCCATTGGCCTTCTTTGGACCAAGTTCGTCTCGTTCGTCCATCTTCGTTCTCCCATTTGATCCGTTGGACTTCATTGGACCAAGTTCGTCTCTTTCGTCCATCTTCGTCCTCCCATTTGTCCCGTAGGCCTTATTTGGACCAAGTTCGCCTCGTTCCTCCATCTTCGTCCTCCCATTTGATCCGTAGGACTTCTTTGGACCAAGTTCGTCTCGTTCGTCCTTCTTCCTCCTCCCATTCGATCCATTGGCCTTCTTTGGACCAAGTTCGTCTCGTTCGTCCATCTTCGTCCTCCCATTTGATCCGTAGGACTTCATTGGACCAAGTTCGTCTCTTTCGTCCATCTTCATCCTCCCATTTGTCCCGTAGGCCTTATTTGGGCCAAGTTCGCCTCATTCCTCCATCTTCGTCCTCCCATTTGATCCGTAGGCCTTATTCGGACCAGTACGTCTCGTTCGTCCCTCTTCGTCCTCCCATTTTATCCGTAGGCATTCTTTGGACCAAGTTCGTCTCGTTCATCCGTCTTCGTCGTCACATTTGTCCCGTAGGCCTTATTTGGACCAAGTTCGTCTCTTTCGTCCATCTTCGTCCTCCCATTTGTCCCGTAGGCCGTATTTGGACCAAGTTCGTCTCGTTGGTCCCTCTTCGTCCTCCCATTTGATCCGTAGGACTTCTTTGGACCAAGTTCATCTCGTTCGTCCTTCTTCCTCCTCCCATTCGATCCGTTGGCCTTCTTTGGACCAAGTTCGTCTCATTCGTCGATCTTCGTTCTCCCATTTGACCCATTGGCATTCTTTGGACCATGTCCGTCTCGTTCGTCCATCTTCGTCCTCCCATTTGTCCCGTACGCCTTATTTGGACCATGTTCATCTCGTTCGTCCCTCTTCGTCCTCCCATTTGATCCGTAGGCCTTATTTGGACCAAGTTCGTCTCGTTCGTCCATGTTCGTCCTCCCATTTGATCCGTTGGCATTCTTTGGACCAAGTTCGTCTCGGTCGTCCGTCTTCGTCCTCCCATTTGATCCATAGGACTTCTTTGGACCAAGTTCGTCTCGTTCGTCCTTCTTCTTCCTCCCATTCGATCCATTGGCCTTCTTTGGACCAAGTTCGTCTCGTTCGTCCATCTTCGTTCTCCCATTTGATCCGTTGGACTTCATTGGACCAAGTTCATCTCTTTCGTCCATCTTCGTCCTCCCATTTGTCCCGTAGGCCTTATTTGGACCAAGTTCGCCTCGTTCCTCCATCTTCGTCCTCCCATTTGATCCGTAGGACTTCTTTGGACCAAGTTCGTCTCGTTCGTCCTTCTTCCTCCTCCCATTCGATCCATTGGCCTTCTTTGGACCAAGTTCGTCTCGTTCGTCCATCTTCGTCCTCCCATTTGATCCGTAGGACTTCATTGGACCAAGTTCGTCTCTTTCGTCCATCTTCGTTCTCCCATTTGTCCCGTAGGCCTTATTTGGGCCAAGTTCGCCTCGTTCCTCCATCTTCGTCCTCCCATTTGATCCGTAGGCCTTATTCGGACCAGTACGTCTCGTTCGTCCCTCTTCGTCCTCCCATTTTATCCGTAGGCATTCTTTGGACCAAGTTCGTCTCGTTCATCCGTCTTCGTCGTCACATTTGTCCCGTAGGCCTTATTTGGACCAAGTTCGTCTCTTTCGTCCATCTTCGTCCTCCCATTTGATTCGTAGGACTTATTTGGACCAGTACGTCTCGTTTGTCCCCCTTCGTCCTCCCATTTGATTCGTAGGACTTCTTTGGACCAAATTCGTCTCGTTCGTCCATCTTCGTTCTCCCATTTGATCCGTTGGCATTCTTTGGACCATGTCCGTCTCGTTCATCCATCTTCGTCCTCCCATTTGTCCCGTAGGCCGTATTTGGACCAAGTTCGTCTCGTTGGTCCCTCTTCGTCCTCCCATTTGATCCGTAGGACTTCTTTGGACCAAGTTCATCTCGTTCGTCCTTCTTCCTCCTCCCATTCGATCCGTTGGCCTTCTTTGGACCAAGTTCGTCTCATTCGTCGATCTTCGTTCTCCCATTTGACCCATTGGCATTCTTTGGACCATGTCCGTCTATCTTCGTCCTCCCATTTGTCCCGTACGCCTTATTTGGACCATGTTCATCTCGTTCGTCCCTCTTCGTCCTCCCATTTGATCCGTAGGCCTTATTTGGACCAAGTTCGTCTCGTTCGTCCATCTTCGTCCTCCCATTTGATCCGTTGGCATTCTTTGGACCAAGTTCGTCTCGGTCGTCCGTCTTCGTCCTCCCATTTGATCCATAGGACTTCTTTGGACCAAGTTCGTCTCGTTCGTCCTTCTTCCTCCTCCCATTCGATCCATTGGCCTTCTTTGGACCAAGTTCGTCTCGTTCGTCCATCTTCGTTCTCCCATTTGATCCGTTGGCCTTCTTTGGACCAAGTTCGTCTCGTTCGTCCATCTTCGTCCTCCCATTTGATCCGTTGCCATTCTTTGGACCATGTCCGTCTCGTTCGTCCCTTTTCAGCCTCCCATTTGGTCCGTAGGCATTCTTTGGACCAAGTTCGACTCGTTCGTCCATCTTCGTCCTCCCATTTGATCCGTAGGCCTTATTTGGACCAAGTTCGTCTCGTTCGTCCCTCCCATTTGATTCGTAGGCCTTCTTTGGACCAAGTTCGTCTCGTTCGTCCCTCCCATTTGATTCGTAGGCCTTCTTTGGACCAAGTTCGTCTCGTTCGTCCATCTTCGTCCTCCAATTTGATCCGTTGGCATTCTTTGGACCATGTCCGTCTCGTTCGTCCCTTTTCGTCCACCCATTTGGTCCGTAGGCCTTCTTTGGACCATGTTCGCCTCGTTCGTCCATCTTCGTCCTCCCATTTGATCCGTAGGCCTTATTTTGACCAAGTACGTCTCGATCGTCCCTCTTCGTCCTCCCATTTGATCCGTAGGACTTCTTTGCACCAAGTTCGCCTCGTTCGTCCATCTTCGTCCTCCCATTTGATCCGTAGGCCTTATTTGGACCAAGTACGTCTCGTTTGTCCCCCTTCGTCCTCCCATTTGATCCGTAGGACTTCTTTGGACCAAATTCGTCTCGTTCATCCATCTTCGTTCTCCCATTTGAGCCGTTGGCATTCTTTGGACCATGTCCGTCTCGTTCGTCCATCTTCGTCCTCCCATTTGTCCCGTAGGGCTTATTTCGACCAAGTTCGTCTCGTTCGTCCCTCTTCGTCCTCCCATTTGATCCGTAGGACTTCTTTGGACCAAGTTCGTCTCGTTCGTCCTTCTTCCTCCTCCCATTCGATCTGTTGGCCTTCTTTGGACCAAGTTCGTCTCGTACGTCCAAATTCGTCCTCCCATTTGATCCGTTGGCATTCTTTGTACCATGTCCGTCTCGTTCGTCCCTTTTCGTCCTCCCATTTGGCCCGTAGGCCTTATTTGGACCAAGTTCATCTCGTTCGTCCATCTTCGTCCTCCCATTTGTCCCGTAGGCCTTATTTGGACCCTGTTGGCCTCGTTCCACCATCTTCGTCCTCCCATTTTATCCGTAGGCCTTATTCGGACCAAATTCGTCTCGTTCGTCCCTCTTCGTCCTCCCATTTTATCCGTAGGCCTTCTTTGGACCAAGTTTGTCTCGTTCGTCCATCTTCGTCCTCCCATTTGTCCCGTAGGCCTTATTTGGACCAAGTTCGTCTCGTTGGTCCCTCATTGTCCTCCCATTTGATCCGTAGGACTTCTTTGGACCAAGTTCCTCTTGTTCGTCCTTCTTCCTCCTCCCATTCGATCCGTTGGCCTTCTTTGGGCCAAGTTCGTCTCGTTCGTCGATCTTCGTTCTCCCATTTGACCTATTGGCATTCTTTGGACCATGTCCGTCCCGTTCGTCCATCTTCGTCCTCCCATTTGCCCCTTACGCCTTATTTGGACCATGTTCATCTCGTTCGTCCCTCTTCGTCCTCCCATTTGATCCGTAGGCCTTATTTGTACCAAGTTCGTCTCGTTCGTCCATCTTCGTCCTCCCATTTGATCCGTTGGCATTCTTTGGACCATGTCCGTCTCGTTCGTCCCTTTTCGTCCTCCCATTTGGTCCGTAGGCCTTCTTTGGACCAAGTTCGCCTCGTTCGTCCATCTTCGTCCTCCCATTTGATCCGTAGGCCTTATTTTGACCAAGTACGTCTCGTTCGTCCCTCTTCGTCCTCCCATTTGATTCGTAGGCATTCTTTGGACCAAGTTCGTCTCGTTCGTCCCTCTTCGTACTCCCATTTGATCCGTTGGCATTCTTTGGATCAAGTTCTTCTCGGTCGTCCATCTTCGTCCTCCCATTTGATCCGTAGGACTTCTTTGGACCAAGTTCGTCTCGTTCGTCCGTCTTCCTCCTCCCATTCGATCTGTTGGCCTTCTTTGGACCAAGTTCGTCTCGTTCGTCCATCTTCGTCCTCCCATTTGTCCATCTTCGTCCTCCCATTTGTCCATCTTCGTCCTCCCATTTGTCCCGTAGGCCTTATTTGGACCAAGTTCGTCTCGGTCGTCCGTCTTCGTCCTCCCATTCGATCCATTGGCCTTCTTTGGACCAAGTTCGTCTCGTTCGTCCATCTTCGTTCTCCCATTTGATCCGATGGCCTTCTTTGGACCAAGTTCGTCTCGTTCGTCCATCTTCGTCCTCCCATTTGATCCGTTGGCATTGTTTGGACCATGTCCGTCTCGTTCGTCCCTTTTCGTCCTCCCATTTGGTCCGTAGGCCTTCTTTGGACCAAGTTCGCCTCGTTCGTCCATCTTCGTCCTCCCATTTGATCCGTAGGCCTTATTTTGACCAAGTACGTCTCGTTCGTCCCTCTTCGTCCTCCCATTTGATTCGTAGGCCTTCTTTGGACCAAGTTCGTCTCGTTCGTCCCTCTTCGTACTCCCATTTGATCCGTTGGCATTCTTTGGATCAAGTTCTTCTCGGTCGTCCATCTTCGTCCTCCCATTTGATCCGTAGGACTTCTTTGGACCAAGTTCGTCTCGTTCGTCCTTCTTCCTCCTCCCATTCGATCCGTTGGCCTTCTTTGGACCAAGTTCGTCTCGTTCGTCCATCTTCGTCCTCCCATTTGATCCGTTGGCATTGTTTGGACCATGTCCGTCTCGTTCGTCCCTTTTCGTCCTCCCATTTGGTCCGTAGGCCTTCTTTGGACCAAGTTCGCCTCGTTCGTCCATCTTCGTCCTCCCATTTGATCCGTAGGCCTTATTTTGACCAAGTACGTCTCGTTCGTCCCTCTTCGTCCTCCCATTTGATTCGTAGGCCTTCTTTGGACCAAGTTTGTCTCGTTCGTCCCTCTTCGTACTCCCATTTGATCCGTTGGCATTCTTTGGATCAAGTTCTTCTCGGTCGTCCATCTTCGTCGTCCCATTTGATCCGTAGGACTTCTTTGGACCAAGTTCGTCTCGTTCGTCCTTCTTCCTCCTCCCATTCGATCCGTTGGCCTTCTTTGGACCAAGTTCGTCTCGTTCGTCCATCTTCGTCCTCCCATTTGATCCGTTGGCATTCTTTGGACCATGTCCGTCTAGTTTGTCCCTCTTCGTCCTCCCATTTGATCCGTAGGCCTTCTTTGGACCAAGTTCGTCTCGTTCGTCCATCTTCGTCCTCTCATTTTTCCCGTAGGCCTTATTTGGACCAAGTTCGTCTCGTTCGTCCCTCTTCGTCCTCCCAGTTGATCCGCAGGCCTTCTTTGGACCAAGTTCGTCTCTTTTGTCCATCTTCGTCCTCCCATTTGTCCCGTAGGCCTTATTTGGACCAAGTTCGTCTCGGTCGTCCGTCTTCGTCCTCCCATTCGATCCATTGGCCTTCTTTGGACCAAGTTCGTCTCGTTCGTCCATCTTCGTTCTCCCATTTGATCCGATGGCCTTCTTTGGACCAAGTTCGTCTCGTTCCTCCATCTTCGTCCTCCCATTTGATCCGTTGGCATTCTTTGGACCATGTCCGTCTCGTTCGTCCCTTTTCGTTCTCCCATTTGGTCCGTAGGCCTTCTTTGGACCAAGTTCGCCTCGTTCGTCCATCTTCGTCCTCCCATTTGATCCGTAGGCCTTATTTTGACCAAGTACGTCTCGTTCGTCCCTCTTCGTCCTCCCATTTGATTCGTAGGACTTCATTGGACCAAGTTCGTCTCTTTCGTCCATCTTCGTCCTCCCATTTGTCCCGTAGGCCTTATTTGGACCCTGTTGGCCTCGTTCCTCCATCTTCGTCCTCCCATTTGATCCGTAGGCCTTATTCGGACCAAGTTCGTGTCGTTCGTCCTTCTTCCTCCTCCCATTCGATCCGTTGGGCTTCTTTGGACCAAGTTCGTCTCGTTCGTCCATCTTCGTTCTCCCATTTGGTCCGTAGGCCTTCTTTGGACCAAGTTCGCCTCGTTCGTCCATATTCGTCCTCCCATTTGAACCGTAGGCCTTATTTGGACCAAGTACGTCTCGTTCGTCCCTTTTCGTCCTCCCATTTGATCCGTTTGCATTCTTTGGACCAAGTTCTTCTCGGTCGTCCATCTTCGTCCTCCCATTTGATCCGTAGGACTTGTTTGGACCAAGTTCGTCTCGTTCGTCCTTCTTCCTCCTCCCATTTGATTCGTAGGCCTTCTTTGGACCAAGTTCGTCTCGTTCGTCCTTTTTCCTCCTCCCATTCGATCCGTTGGCCTTCTTTGGACCAAGTTCGTCTCGTTCGTCCATCTTCGTTCTCCCATTTGATCCGTAGGCATTCTTTTAGACCATGTCCGTCTCGTTCGTCCCTCTTCGTCCTCCCATTTGATCCGTAGGCCTTCTTTGGACCAAGTTCGTCTCGTTCGTCCATCTTCGTCCTCCCATTTGTCCCGTAGGCCTTATTTGGACCAAGTTCGTCTCGTTTGTCCCTTTTCGTCCTCCCATTTGATCTGTAGGACTTCTTTGGACCAAGTTCGTCTCGTTCGTCCCTCTTCGTCCTCCCATTTGATCCGCAGGCCTTCTTTGGACCAAGTTCGTCTCTTTAGTCCATCTTCGTCCTCCCATTTGTCCCGTAGGCCTTATTTGGACCCTGTTGGCCTCGTTCCACCATCTTCGTCCTCCCATTTGATCCGTAGGCCTTATTCGGACCAAATTCGTCTCGTTCGTCCCTCTTCGTCCTCCCATTTGATCCGTAGGCCTTCTTTGGACCAAGTTCGTCTCTTTCGTCCATCTTCGTCCTCCCATTTGTCCCGTAGGCCTTATTTGGACCAAGTTCGTCTCGTTGGTCCCTCTTCGTCCTCCTATTTGATCCGTAGGACTTCTTTGGACCAAGTTCATCTCGTTCGTCCTTCTTCCTTCTCCCATTCGATCCGTTGGCCTTCTTTGGGCCAAGTTCGTCTCGTTCGTCGATCTTCGTTCTCCCATTTGACCTATTGGCATTCTTTGGACCATGTCCGTCTCGTTCGTCCATCTTCGTCCTCCCATTTGCCCCGTACGCCTTATTTGGACCATGTTCATCTCGTTCGTCCCTCTTCGTCCTCCCATTTGATCCGTAGGCCTTATTTGTACCAAGTTCGTCTCGTTCGTCCATCTTCGTCCTCTCATTTGATCCGTTGGCATTCTTTGGACCAAGTTCGCCTCGTTCGTCCATCTTCGTCCTCCCATTTGATCCGTAGGCCTTATTTTGACCAAGTACGTCTCGTTCGCCCCTCTTCGTCCTCCCATTTGATCCGTTGGCATTCTTTGGACCATGTCCGTCTCGTTCGTCCCTCTTCGTACTCCCATTTGATCCGTTGGCATTCTTTGGATCAAGTTCTTCTCGGTCGTCCATCTTCGTCCTCCCATTTGATCCGTAGGACTTCTTTGGACCAAGTTCGTCTCGTTCGTCCTTCTTCCTCCTCCCATTCGATCCGTTGGCCTTCTTTGGACCAAGTTCGTCTCGTTCGTCCATCTTCGTCCTCCCATTTGTCCATCTTCGTCCTCCCATTTGTCCATCTTCGTCCTCCCATTTGTCCCGTAGGCCTTATTTGGACCAAGTTCGTCTCGGTCGTCCGTCTTCGTCCTCCCATTCGATCCATTGGCCTTCTTTGGACCAAGTTCGTCTCGTTCGTCCATCTTCGTTCTCCCATTTGATCCGATGGCCTTCTTTGGACCAAGTTCGTCTCGTTCGTCCATCTTCGTCCTCCCATTTGATCCGTTGGCATTGTTTGGACCATGTCCGTCTCGTTCGTCCCTTTTCGTCCTCCCATTTGGTCCGTAGGCCTTCTTTGGACCAAGTTCGCCTCGTTCGTCCATCTTCGTCCTCCCATTTGATCCGTAGGCCTTATTTTGACCAAGTACGTCTCGTTCGTCCCTCTTCGTCCTCCCATTTGATTCGTAGGCCTTCTTTGGACCAAGTTCGTCTCGTTCGTCCCTCTTCGTACTCCCATTTGATCCGTTGGCATTCTTTGGATCAAGTTCTTCTCGGTCGTCCATCTTCGTCCTCCCATTTGATCCGTAGGACTTCTTTGGACCAAGTTCGTCTCGTTCGTCCTTCTTCCTCCTCCCATTCGATCCGTTGGCCTTCTTTGGACCAAGTTCGTCTCGTTCGTCCATCTTCGTCCTCCCATTTGATCCGTTGGCATTGTTTGGACCATGTCCGTCTCGTTCGTCCCTTTTCGTCCTCCCATTTGGTCCGTAGGCCTTCTTTGGACCAAGTTCGCCTCGTTCGTCCATCTTCGTCCTCCCATTTGATCCGTAGGCCTTATTTTGACCAACTACGTCTCGTTCGTCCCTCTTCGTCCTCCCATTTGATTCGTAGGCCTTCTTTGGACCAAGTTCGTCTCGTTCGTCCCTCTTCGTACTCCCATTTGATCCGTTGGCATTCTTTGGATCAAGTTCTTCTCGGTCGTCCATCTTCGTCGTCCCATTTGATCCGTAGGACTTCTTTGGACCAAGTTCGTCTCGTTCGTCCTTCTTCCTCCTCCCATTCGATCCGTTGGCCTTCTTTGGACCAAGTTCGTCTCGTTCGTCCATCTTCGTCCTCCCATTTGATCCGTTGGCATTCTTTGGACCATGTCCGTCTAGTTTGTCCCTCTTCGTCCTCCCATTTGATCCGTAGGCCTTCTTTGGACCAAGTTCGTCTCGTTCGTCCATCTTCGTCCTCTCATTTTTCCCGTAGGCCTTATTTGGACCAAGTTCGTCTCGTTCGTCCCTCTTCGTCCTCCCAGTTGATCCGCAGGCCTTCTTTGGACCAAGTTCGTCTCTTTTGTCCATCTTCGTCCTCCCATTTGTCCCGTAGGCCTTATTTGGACCAAGTTCGTCTCGGTCGTCCGTCTTCGTCCTCCCATTCGATCCATTGGCCTTCTTTGGACCAAGTTCGTCTCGTTCGTCCATCTTCGTTCTCCCATTTGATCCGATGGCCTTCTTTGGACCAAGTTCGTCTCGTTCCTCCATCTTCGTCCTCCCATTTGATCCGTTGGCATTCTTTGGACCATGTCCGTCTCGTTCGTCCCTTTTCGTTCTCCCATTTGGTCCGTAGGCCTTCTTTGGACCAAGTTCGCCTCGTTCGTCCATCTTCGTCCTCCCATTTGATCCGTAGGCCTTATTTTGACCAAGTACGTCTCGTTCGTCCCTCTTCGTCCTCCCATTTGATTCGTAGGACTTCATTGGACCAAGTTCGTCTCTTTCGTCCATCTTCGTCCTCCCATTTGTCCCGTAGGCCTTATTTGGACCCTGTTGGCCTCGTTCCTCCATCTTCGTCCTCCCATTTGATCCGTAGGCCTTATTCGGACCAAGTTCGTGTCGTTCGTCCTTCTTCCTCCTCCCATTCGATCCGTTGGGCTTCTTTGGACCAAGTTCGTCTCGTTCGTCCATCTTCGTTCTCCCATTTGGTCCGTAGGCCTTCTTTGGACCAAGTTCGCCTCGTTCGTCCATATTCGTCCTCCCATTTGAACCGTAGGCCTTATTTGGACCAAGTACGTCTCGTTCGTCCCTTTTCGTCCTCCCATTTGATCCGTTTGCATTCTTTGGACCAAGTTCTTCTCGGTCGTCCATCTTCGTCCTCCCATTTGATCCGTAGGACTTGTTTGGACCAAGTTCGTCTCGTTCGTCCTTCTTCCTCCTCCCATTTGATTCGTAGGCCTTCTTTGGACCAAGTTCGTCTCGTTCGTCCTTTTTCCTCCTCCCATTCGATCCGTTGGCCTTCTTTGGACCAAGTTCGTCTCGTTCGTCCATCTTCGTTCTCCCATTTGATCCGTAGGCATTCTTTTAGACCATGTCCGTCTCGTTCGTCCCTCTTCGTCCTCCCATTTGATCCGTAGGCCTTCTTTGGACCAAGTTCGTCTCGTTCGTCCATCTTCGTCCTCCCATTTGTCCCGTAGGCCTTATTTGGACCAAGTTCGTCTCGTTTGTCCCTTTTCGTCCTCCCATTTGATCTGTAGGACTTCTTTGGACCAAGTTCGTCTCGTTCGTCCCTCTTCGTCCTCCCATTTGATCCGCAGGCCTTCTTTGGACCAAGTTCGTCTCTTTAGTCCATCTTCGTCCTCCCATTTGTCCCGTAGGCCTTATTTGGACCCTGTTGGCCTCGTTCCACCATCTTCGTCCTCCCATTTGATCCGTAGGCCTTATTCGGACCAAATTCGTCTCGTTCGTCCCTCTTCGTCCTCCCATTTGATCCGTAGGCCTTCTTTGGACCAAGTTCGTCTCTTTCGTCCATCTTCGTCCTCCCATTTGTCCCGTAGGCCTTATTTGGACCAAGTTCGTCTCGTTGGTCCCTCTTCGTCCTCCTATTTGATCCGTAGGACTTCTTTGGACCAAGTTCATCTCGTTCGTCCTTCTTCCTTCTCCCATTCGATCCGTTGGCCTTCTTTGGGCCAAGTTCGTCTCGTTCGTCGATCTTCGTTCTCCCATTTGACCTATTGGCATTCTTTGGACCATGTCCGTCTCGTTCGTCCATCTTCGTCCTCCCATTTGCCCCGTACGCCTTATTTGGACCAAGTTCGTCTCGTTCGTCCATCTTCGTCCTCTCATTTGATTTGTTGGCATTCTTTGGACCAAGTTCGCCTCGTTCGTCCATCTTCGTCCTCCCATTTGATCCGTAGGCCTTATTTTGACCAAGTACGTCTCGTTCGTCCCTCTTCGTCCTCCCATTTGATCCGTTGGCATTCTTTGGACCATGTCCGTCTCGTTCGTCCCTCTTCGTACTCCCATTTGATCCGTTGGCATTCTTTGGATCAAGTTCTTCTCGGTCGTCCATCTTCGTCCTCCCATTTGATCCGTAGGACTTCTTTGGACCAAGTTCGTCTCGTTCGTCCTTCTTCCTCCTCCCATTCGATCCGTTGGCCTTCTTTGGACCAAGTTCGTCTCGTTCGTCCATCTTCGTCCTCCCATTTGTCCATCTTCGTCCTCCCATTTGTCCATCTTCGTCCTCCCATTTGTCCCGTAGGCCTTATTTGGACCAAGTTCATCTCGGTCGTCCGTCTTCGTCCTCCCATTCGATCCATTGGCCTTCTTTGGACCAAGTTCGTCTCGTTCGTCCATCTTCGTTCTCCCATTTGATCCGATGGCCTTCTTTGGACCAAGTTCGTCTCGTTCGTCCATCTTCGTCCTCCCATTTGATCCGTTGGCATTGTTTGGACCATGTCCGTCTCGTTCGTCCCTTTTCGTCCTCCCATTTGGTCCGTAGGCCTTCTTTGGACCAAGTTCGCCTCGTTCGTCCATCTTCGTCCTCCCATTTGATCCGTAGGCCTTATTTTGACCAAGTACGTCTCGTTCGTCCCTCTTCGTCCTCCCATTTGATTCGTAGGCCTTCTTTGGACCAAGTTCGTCTCGTTCGTCCCTCTTCGTACTCCCATTTGATCCGTTGGCATTCTTTGGATCAAGTTCTTCTCGGTCATCCATCTTCGTCCTCCCATTTGATCCGTAGGACTTCTTTGGACCAAGTTCGTCTCGTTCGTCCTTCTTCCTCCTCCCATTCGATCCGTTGGCCTTCTTTGGACCAAGTTCGTCTCGTTCGTCCATCTTCGTCCTCCCATTTGATCCGTTGGCATTGTTTGGACCATGTCCGTCTCGTTCGTCCCTTTTCGTCCTCCCATTTGGTCCGTAGGCCTTCTTTGGACCAAGTTCGCCTCGTTCGTCCATCTTCGTCCTCCCATTTGATCCGTAGGACTTCTTTGGACCAAGTTCGTCTCGTTCGTCCTTCTTCCTCCTCCCATTCGATCCGTTGGCCTTCTTTGGACCAAGTTCGTCTCGTTCGTCCACCTTCGTCCTCCCATTTGATCCGTTGGCATTCTTTGGACCATGTCCGTCTAGTTTGTCCCTCTTCGTCCTCCCATTTGATCCGTAGGCCTTCTTTGGACCAAGTTCGTCTCGTTCGTCCATCTTCGTCCTCTCATTTTTCCCGTAGGCCTTATTTGGACCAAGTTCGTCTCGTTCGTCCCTCTTCGTCCTCCCAGTTGATCCGCAGGCCTTCTTTGGACCAAGTTCGTCTCTTTTGTCCATCTTCGTCCTCCCATTTGTCCCGTAGGCCTTATTTGGACCAAGTTCGTCTCGGTCGTCCGTCTTCGTCCTCCCATTCGATCCATTGGCCTTCTTTGGACCAAGTTCGTCTCGTTCGTCCATCTTCGTTCTCCCATTTGATCCGATGGCCTTCTTTGGACCAAGTTCGTCTCGTTCCTCCATCTTCGTCCTCCCATTTGATCCGTTGGCATTCTTTGGACCATGTCCGTCTCGTTCGTCCCTTTTCGTTCTCCCATTTGGTCCGTAGGCCTTCTTTGGACCAAGTTCGCCTCGTTCGTCCATCTTCGTCCTCACATTTGATCCGTAGGCCTTATTTTGACCAAGTACGTCTCGTTCGTCCCTCTTCGTCCTCCCATTTGATTCGTAGGACTTCATTGGACCAAGTTCGTCTCTTTCGTCCATCTTCGTCCTCTCATTTGTCCCGTAGGCCTTATTTGGACCCTGTTGGCCTCGTTCCTCCATCTTCGTCCTCCCATTTGATCCGTAGGCCTTATTCGGACCAAGTTCGTCTCGTTCGTCCTTCTTCCTCCTCCCATTCGATCCGTTGGGCTTCTTTGGACCAAGTTCGTCTCGTTCGTCCATCTTCGTTCTCCCATTTGGTCCGTAGGCCTTCTTTGGACCAAGTTCGCCTCGTTCGTCCATATTCGTCCTCCCATTTGAACCGTAGGCCTTATTTGGACCAAGTACGTCTCGTTCGTCCCTTTTCGTCCTCCCATTTGATCCGTTTGCATTCTTTGGACCAAGTTCTTCTCGGTCGTCCATCTTCGTCCTCCCATTTGATCCGTAGGACTTCTTTGGACCAAGTTCGTCTCGTTCGTCCTTCTTCCTCCTCCCATTTGATTCGTAGGCCTTCTTTGGACCAAGTTCGTCTCGTTCGTCCTTTTTCCTCCTCCCATTCGATCCGTTGGCCTTCTTTGGACCAAGTTCGTCTCGTTCGTCCATCTTCGTTCTCCCATTTGATCCGTAGGCATTCTTTTAGACCATGTCCGTCTCGTTCGTCCCTCTTCGTCCTCCCATTTGATCCGTAGGCCTTCTTTGGACCAAGTTCGTCACGTTCGTCCATCTTCGTCCTCCCATTTGTCCCGTAGGCCTTATTTGGACCAAGTTCGTCTCGTTTGTCCCTTTTCGTCCTCCCATTTGATCTGTAGGACTTCTTTGGACCAAGTTCGTCTCGTTCGTCCCTCTTCGTCCTCCCATTTGATCCGCAGGCCTTCTTTGGACCAAGTTCGTCTCTTTAGTCCATCTTCGTCCTCCCATTTGTCCCGTAGGCCTTATTTGGACCCTGTTGGCCTCGTTCCACCATCTTCGTCCTCCCATTTGTTCCGTAGGCCTTATTCGGACCAAATTCGTCTCGTTCGTCCCTCTTCGTCCTCCCATTTGATCCGTAGGCCTTCTTTGGACCAAGTTCGTCTCTTTCGTCCATCTTCGTCCTCCCATTTGTCCCGTAGGCCTTATTTGGACCAAGTTCGTCTCGTTGGTCCCTCTTCGTCCTCCTATTTGATCCGTAGGACTTCTTTGGACCAAGTTCATCTCGTTCGTCCTTCTTCCTTCTCCCATTCGATCCGTTGGCCTTCTTTGGGCCAAGTTCGTCTCGTTCGTCGATCTTCGTTCTCCCATTTGACCTATTGGCATTCTTTGGACCATGTCCGTCTCGTTCGTCCATCTTCGTCCTCCCATTTGCCCCGTACGCCTTATTTGGACCATGTTCATCTCGTTCGTCCCTCTTCGTCCTCCCATTTGATCCGTAGGCCTTATTTGTACCAAGTTCGTCTCGTTCGTCCATCTTCGTCCTCTCATTTGATCCGTTGGCATTCTTTGGACCATGTCCGTCTCGTTCGTCCCTTTTCGTCCTCCCATTTGGTCCGTAGGCCTTCTTTGGACCAAGTTCGCCTCGTTCGTCCATCTTCGTCCTCCCATTTGATCCGTAGGCCTTATTTTGACCAAGTACGTCTCGTTCGTCCCTCTTCGTCCTCCCATTTGATCCGTTGGCATTCTTTGGACCATGTCCGTCTCGTTCGTCCCTCTTCGTACTCCCATTTGATCCGTTGGCATTCTTTGGATCAAGTTCTTCTCGGTCGTCCATCTTCGTCCTCCCATTTGATCCGTAGGACTTCTTTGGACCAAGTTCGTCTCGTTCGTCCTTCTTCCTCCTCCCATTCGATCCGTTGGCCTTCTTTGGACCAAGTTCGTCTCGTTCGTCCATCTTCGTCCTCCCATTTGTCCATCTTCGTCCTCCCATTTGTCCCGTAGGCCTTATTTGGACCAAGTTCGTCTCGGTCGTCCGTCTTCGTCCTCCCATTCGATCCATTGGCCTTCTTTGGACCAAGTTCGTCTCGTTCGTCCATCTTCGTTCTCCCATTTGATCCGATGGCCTTCTTTGGACCAAGTTCGTCTCGTTCGTCCATCTTCGTCCTCCCATTTGATCCGTTGGCATTGTTTGGACCATGTCCGTCTCGTTCGTCCCTTTTCGTCCTCCCATTTGGTCCGTAGGCGTTCTTTGGACCAAGTTCGCCTCGTTCGTCCATCTTCGTCCTCCCATTTGATCCGTAGGCCTTATTTTGACCAAGTACGTCTCGTTCGTCCCTCTTCGTCCTCCCATTTGATTCGTAGGCCTTCTTTGGACCAAGTTCGTCTCGTTCGTCCCTCTTCGTACTCCCATTTGATCCGTTGGCATTCTTTGGATCAAGTTCGTCTCGTTCGTCCTTCTTCCTCCTCCCATTCGATCCGTTGGCCTTCTTTGGACCAAGTTCGTCTCGTTCGTCCATCTTCGTCCTCCCATTTGATCCGTTGGCATTCTTTGGACCATGTCCGTCTCGTTTGTCCCTCTTCGTCCTCCCATTTGATCCGTAGGCCTTCTTTGGACCAAGTTCGTCTCGTTCGTCCATCTTCGTCCTCTCATTTGATCCGTAGGACTTCTTTGGACCAAGTTCGTCTCGTTCGTCCTTCTTCCTCCTCCCATTCGATCCGTTGGCCTTCTTTGGACCAGGTTCGTCTCGTTCGTCCATCTTCGTCCTCCCATTTGATCCGTTGGCATTATTTGGACCATGTCCGTCTCGTTTGTCCCTCTTCGTCCTCCCATTTGATCCATAGGCCTTCTTTGGACCAAGTTCGTCTCGTTCGTCCATCTTCGTCCTCTCATTTTTCCCGTAGGCCTTATTTGGACCAAGTTCGTCTCGTTCGTCCCTCTTCGTCCACCCAGTTGATCCGCAGGCCTTCTTTGGACCAAGTTCGTCTCTTTTGTCCATCTTCGTCCTCCCATTTGTCCCGTAGGCCTTATTTGGACCAAGTTCGTCTCGGTCGTCCGTCTTCGTCCTCCCATTCGATCCATTGGCCTTTTTTGGACCAAGTTCGTCTCGTTCGTCCATCTTCGTTCTCCCATTTGATCCGATGGCCTTCTTTGGACCAAGTTCGTCTCGTTCCTCCATCTTCGTCCTCCCATTTGATCCGTTGGCATTCTTTGGACCATGTCCGTCTCGTTCGTCCCTTTTCGTTCTCCCATTTGGTCCGTAGGCCTTCTTTGGACCAAGTTCGCCTCGTTCGTCCATCTTCGTCCTCACATTTGATCTGTAGGCCTTATTTTGACCAAGTACGTCTCGTTCGTCCCTCTTCGTCCTCCCATTTGATTCGTAGGACTTCATTGGACCAAGTTCGTCTCTTTCGTCCATCTTCGTCCTCTCATTTGTCCCATAGGCCTTATTTGGACCCTGTTGGCCTCGTTCCCCCATCTTCGTCCTCCCATTTGATCCGTAGGCCATATTCGGACCAAGTTCGTCTCGTTCGTCCTTCTTCCTCCTCCCATTCGATCCGTTGGCCTTCTTTGGACCAAGTTCGTCTCGTTCGTCCATCTTCGTCCTCCCATTTGATCCGTTGGCATTCTTTGGACAATGTCCGTCTCGTTCGTCCCTTTTCGTCCTCCCATTTGATTCGTAGGCCTTCTTTGGACCAAGTTCGTCTCGTTCGTCCGTCTTCGTCCTCCCATTTGATCCGTTTGCATTCTTTGGACCAAGTTCTTCTCGGTCGTCCATCTTCGTCCTCCCATTTGATCCGTAGGACTTGTTTGGACCAAGTTCGTCTCGTTCGTCCTTCTTCCTCCTCCCATTTGATTCGTAGGCCTTCTTTGGACCAAGTTCGTCTCGTTCGTCCTTCTTCCTCCTCCCATTCGATCCGTAGGCCTTCTTTGGACCAAGTTCGTCTCGTTCGTCCGTCTTCGTCCTCCCATTTGATCCGTTTGCATTCTTTGGACCAAGTTCTTCTCGGTCGTCCATCTTCGTCCTCCCATTTGATCCGTAGGACTTGTTTGGACCAAGTTCGTCTCGTTCGTCCTTCTTCCTCCTCCCATTTGATTCGTAGGCCTTCTTTGGACCAAGTTCGTCTCGTTCGTCCTTCTTCCTCCTCCCATTCGATCCGTTGGCCTTCTTTGGACCAAGTTCGTCTCGTTCGTCCATCTTCGTTCTCCCATTTGATCCGTAGGCATTCTTTTAGACCATGTCCGTCTCGTTCGTCCCTCTTCGTCCTCCCATTTGATCCGTAGGCCTTCTTTGGACCAAGTTCGTCTCGTTCGTCCATCTTCGTCCTCCCATTTGTCCCGTAGGCCTTATTTGGACCAAGTTCGTCTCGTTAGTCCCTCTTCGTCCTCCCATTTGATCTGTAGGACTTCTTTGGACCAAGTTCGTCTCGTTCGTCCCTCTTCGTCCTCCCATTTGATCCGCAGGCCTTCTTTGGACCAAGTTCGTCTCTTTAGTCCATCTTCGTCCTCCCATTTGTCCCGTAGGCCTTATTTGGACCAAGTTCGTCTCGGTCGTCCGTCTTCGGCCTCCCATTTGATCCATAGGACTTCTTTGGACCAAGTTCGTCTCGTTCGTCCTTCTTCCTCCTCCCATTCGATCCATTGGCCTTCTTTGGACCAAGTTCGTCTCGTTCGTCCATCTTCGTTCTCCCATTTGATCCGTTGGCCTTCTTTGGACCAAGTTCGTCTCCTTCGTCCATCTTCGTCCTCCCATTTGATCCGTTGCCATTCTTTGGACCATGTCCGTCTCGTTCGTCCCTTTTCAGCCTCCCATTTGGTCCGTAGGTCTTCTTTGGACCAAGTTCGCCTCGTTCGTCCATCTTCGTCCTCCCATTTGATCCGTAGGCCTTATTTGGACCAAGTTCGTCTCGTTCGTCCCTCCCATTTGATTCGTAGGCCTTCTTTGGACCAAGTTCGTCTCGTTCGTCCCTCCCATTTGATTCGTAGGCCTTCTTTGGACCAAGTTCGTCTCGTTCGTCCATCTTCGTCCTCCCATTTGATCCGTTGGCATTCTTTGGACCATGTGCGTCTCGTTCGTCCCTTTTCGTGCTCCCATTTGGTCCGTAGGCCTTCTTTGGACCAAGTTCGCCTCGTTCGTCCATATTCGTCCTCCCATTTGAACCGTAGGCCTTATTTGGACCAAGTACGTCTCGTTCGTCCCTCTTCGTCATCCCATTTGATTCGTAGGCCTTCTTTGGACCAAGTACGTCTCGTTCGTCCCTCTTCGTCCTCCCATTTGATTTGTAGGCCTTCTTTGGACCAAGTTCGTCTCGTTCGTCCGTCTTCGTCCTCCCGTTTGATCCGTTGGCATTCTTTGGACCAAGTTCTTCTCGGTCGTCCCTCTTCGTCCCCCATTTGATCCGTACGACTTCTTTGGACCAAGTTCGTCTCGTTCGTTCTTCTTCCTCCTCCCATTCGATCCGTTGGCCTTCTTTGGACCAAGTTCGTCTCGTACGTCCATCTTCGTCCTCCCATTTGATCCGTTGGCATTCTTTGGACAACGTCCGTCTCGTTCGTCCCTTTTCGTCCTCCCATTTGGTTCGTAGGCCTTCTTTGGACCAAGTTCGCCTCGTTCGTCCATATTCGTCCTCCCATTTGAACCGTAGGCCTTATTTGGACCAAGTACGTCTCGTTCATTCCTCTTCGTCCTCCCATTTGATTCGTAGGCCTTCTTTGGACCAAGTTCGTCTCGTTCGTCCGTCTTCGTCCTCCCATTTGATCCGTTGGCATTCTTTGGAACAAGTTCTTCTCGGTCGTCCATCTTCGTCCTCCCATTTGATCCGTAGGACTTCTTTGGACCAACTTCGTCTCGTTCGTCATTCTTCCTCCTCCCATTTGATTCGTAGGCCTTCTTTGGACCAAGTTCGTCTCGTTCGTCCTTCTTCCTCCTCCCATTCGATCCGTTGGCCTTCTTTGGACCAAGTTCGTCTCGTTCGTATATCTTCGTTCTCCCATTTGATCCGTAGGCATTCTTTTGGACCATGTCCGTCTCGTTCGTCCGTCTTCGTCCTCCCATTTGATCCGTTGGCATTCTTTGGACCAAGTTCTTCTCGGTCGTCCATCTTCGTCCCCCATTTGATCCGTAGGACTTCTTTGGACCAAGTTCGTCTCGTTCGTCCTTCTTCCTCCTCCCATTCGATCCGTTGGCCTTCTTTGGACCAAGTTCGTCTCGTACGTCCATCTTCGTCCTCCCATTTGATCCGTTGGCATTCTTTGGACAATGTCCGTCTCGTTCGTCCCTTTTCGTCCTCCCATTTGGTTCGTAGGCCTTCTTTGGACCAAGTTCGCCTCGTTCGTCCATATTCGTCCTCCCATTTGAACCGTAGGCCTTATTTGGACCAAGTACGTCTCGTTCGTCCCTCTTCGTCCTCCCATTTGATTCGTAGGCCTTCTTTGGACCAAGTTCGTCTCGTTCGTCCGTCTTCGTCCTCCAATTTGATCCGTTGGCATTCTTTGGACCAAGTTCTTCTCGGTCGTCCATCTTCGTCCTCCCATTTGATCCGTAGGACTTCTTTGGACCAAGTTCGTCTCGTTCGTCCTTCTTCCTCCTCCCATTGGATTCGTAGGCCTTCTTTGGACCAAGTTCGTCTCGTTCGTCCTTCTTCCTCCTCCCATTCGATCCGTTGGCCTTCTTTGGACCAAGTTCGTCTCGTTCGTATATCTTCGTTCTCCCATTTGATCCGTAGGCATTCTTTTGGACCATGTCCGTCTCGTTCGTCCCTCTTCGTCCTCCCATTTGATCCGTAGGCCTTCTTTGGACCAAGTTCGTCTCGTTCGTCCGTCTTCGTCCTCCCATTTGATCCGTTGCCATTCTTTGGACCAAGTTCTTCTCGGTCGTCCATCTTCGTCCTCCCATTTGATCCGTAGGACTTCTTTGGACCAAGTTCATCTCGTTCGTCCTTCTTCCTCCTCCCATTCGATCCGTTGGCCTTCTTTGGGCCAAGTTCATCTCGTTCGTCGATCTTCGTGCTCCCATTTGACCTATTGCATTCTTTGGACCATGTCCGTCTCGTTCGTCCATCTTCGTCCTCCCATTTGTCCCGTACGCCTTATTTGGACCATGTTCATCTCATTCGTCCCTCTTCGTCCTCCCATTTGATCCGTCGGCCTTATTTGGACCAAGTTCGTCTCGTTCGTCCATCTTCGTCCTCCCATTTGATCCGTAGGCCTTCTTTGGACCAAGTTTGCCTCGTTCGTCCATCTTCGTCCTCCCATTTGATCCGTAGGCCTTATTTGGACCAAGTTCGTCTCGTTCGTCCCTCCCATTTGATTCGTAGGCCTTCTTTGGACCAAGTTCGTCTCGTTCGTCCCTCCCATTTGATTCGTAGGCCTTCTTTGGACCAAGTTCGTCTCGTTCGTCCATCTTCGTCCTCCCATTTGATCCGTAGGCCTTCTTTGGACCAAGTTTGCCTCGTTCGTCCATCTTCGTCCTCCCATTTGATCCGTAGGCCTTATTTGGACCAAGTTCGTCTCGTTCGTCGCTCCCATTTGATTCGTAGGCCTTCTTTGGACCAAGTTCGTCTCGTTCGTCCCTCCCATTTGATTCGTAGGCCTTCTTTGGACCAAGTTCGTCTCGTTCGTCCATCTTCGTCCTCCCATTTGATCCGTTGGCATTCTTTGGACCATGTCCGTCTCGTTCGTCCCTTTTCGTCCTCCCATTTGGTCCGTAGGCCTTCTTTGGACCAAGTTTGCCTCGTTCGTCCATCTTCGTCCTCCCATTTGATCCGTAGGCCTTATTTGGACCAAGTTCGTCTCGTTCGTCCCTCCCATTTGATTCGTAGGCCTTCTTTGGACCAAGTTCGTCTCGTTCGTCCCTCCCATTTGATTCGTAGGCCTTCTTTGGACCAAGTTCGTCTCGTTCGTCCATCTTCGTCCTCCCATTTGATCCGTTGGCATTCTTTGGACCATGTGCGTCTCGTTCGTCCCTTTTCGTGCTCCCATTTGGTCCGTAGGCCTTCTTTGGACCAAGTTCGCCTCGTTCGTCCATATTCGTCCTCCCATTTGAACCGTAGGCCTTATTTGGACCAAGTACGTCTCGTTCGTCCCTCTTCGTCATCCCATTTGATTCGTAGGCCTTCTTTGGACCAAGTACGTCTCGTTCGTCCCTCTTCGTCCTCCCATTTGATTTGTAGGCCTTCTTTGGACCAAGTTCGTCTCGTTCGTCCGTCTTCGTCCTCCCATTTGATCCGTTGGCATTCTTTGGACCAAGTTCTTCTCGGTCGTCCCTCTTCGTCCCCCATTTGATCCGTACGACTTCTTTGGACCAAGTTCGTCTCGTTCGTCCTTCTTCCTCCTCCCATTCGATCCGTTGGCCTTCTTTGGACCAAGTTCGTCTCGTACGTCCATCTTCGTCCTCCCATTTGATCCGTTGGCATTCTTTGGACAACGTCCGTCTCGTTCGTCCCTTTTCGTCCTCCCATTTGGTTCGTAGGCCTTCTTTGGACCAAGTTCGCCTCGTTCGTCCATATTCGTCCTCCCATTTGAACCGTAGGCCTTATTTGGACCAAGTACGTCTCGTTCATTCCTCTTCGTCCTCCCATTTGATTCGTAGGCCTTCTTTGGACCAAGTTCGTCTCGTTCGTCCGTCTTCGTCCTCCCATTTGATCCGTTGGCATTCTTTGGACCAAGTTCTTCTCGGTCGTCCATCTTCGTCCTCCCATTTGATCCGTAGAACTTCTTTGGACCAACTTCGTCTCGTTCGTCCTTCTTCCTCCTCCCATTTGATTCGTAGGCCTTCTTTGGACCAAGTTCGTCTCGTTCATCCTTCTTCCTCCTCCCATTCGATCCGTTGGCCTTCTTTGGACCAAGTTCGTCTCGTTCGTATATCTTCGTTCTCCCATTTGATCCGTAGGCATTCTTTTGGACCATGTCCGTCTCGTTCGTCCGTCTTCGTCCTCCCATTTGATCCGTTGGCATTCTTTGGACCAAGTTCTTCTCGGTCGTCCATCTTCGTCCCCCATTTGATCCGTAGGACTTCTTTGGACCAAGTTCGTCTCGTTCGTCCTTCTTCCTCCTCCCATTCGATCCGTTGGCCTTCTTTGGACCAAGTTCGTCTCGTACGTCCATCTTCGTCCTCCCATTTGATCCGTTGGCATTCTTTGGACAATGTCCGTCTCGTTTGTCCCTTTTCGTCCTCCCATTTGGTTCGTAGGCCTTCTTTGGACCAAGTTCGCCTCGTTCGTCCATATTCGTCCTCCCATTTGAACCGTAGGCCTTATTTGGACCAAGTACGTCTCGTTCGTCCCTCTTCGTCCTCCCATTTGATTCGTAGGCCTTCTTTGGACCAAGTTCGTCTCGTTCGTCCGTCTTCGTCCTCCAATTTGATCCGTTGGCATTCTTTGGACCAAGTTCTTCTCGGTCGTCCATCTTCGTCCTCCCATTTGATCCGTAGGACTTCTTTGGACCAAGTTCGTCTCGTTCGTCCTTCTTCCTCCTCCCATTGGATTCGTAGGCCTTCTTTGGACCAAGTTCGTCTCGTTCGTCCTTCTTCCTCCTCCCATTTGATCCGTTGGCATTCTTTGGACCAAGTTCGTCTCGTTCGTATATCTTCGTTCTCCCATTTGATCCGTAGGCATTCTTTTGGACCATGTCCGTCTCGTTCGTCCCTCTTCGTCCTCCCATTTGATCCGTAGGCCTTCTTTGGACCAAGTTCGTCTCGTTCGTCCGTCTTCGTCCTCCCATTTGATCCGTTGCCATTCTTTGGACAAAGTTCTTCTCGGTCGTCCATCTTCGTCCTCCCATTTGATCCGTAGGACTTCTTTGGACCAAGTTCATCTCGTTCGTCCTTCTTCCTCCTCCCATTCGATCCGTTGGCCTTCTTTGGGCCAAGTTCATCTCGTTCGTCGATCTTCGTGCTCCCATTTGACCTATTGCATTCTTTGGACCATGTCCGTCTCGTTCGTCCATCTTCGTCCTCCCATTTGTCCCGTACGCCTTATTTGGACCATGTTCATCTCATTCGTCCCTCTTCGTCCTCCCATTTGATCTGTCGGCCTTATTTGGACCAAGTTCGTCTCGTTCGTCCATCTTCGTCCTCCCATTTGATCCGTTGGCATTCTTTGGACCATGTCCGTCTCGTTCGTCCCTTTTCGTCCTCCCATTTGGTCCGTAGGCCTTCTTTGGACCAAGTTCGCCTCGTTCGTCCATCTTCGTCCTCCCATTTGATCCGTAGGCGTTATTTTGACCAAGTACGTCTCGTTCGTCCCTCTTCGTCCTCCCATTTGATTCGTAGGCCTTCTTTGGACCAAGTTCATCTCGTTCGTCCCTCTTCGTACTCCCATTTGATCCGTTGGCATTCTTTGGATCAAGTTCTTCTCGGTCGTCCATCTTCGTCCTCCCAATTGATCCGTAGGACTTCTTTGGACCAAGTTCCTCTCGTTCGTCCTTCTTCCTCCTCCCATTCGATCCGTTGGCCTTCTTTGGACCAAGTTCGTCTCGTTCGTCCATCTTCGTCCTCCCATTTTTCCCGTAGGCCTTATTTGGACCAAGTTCGTCTCGTTCGTCCCTCTTCGTCCTCCCAGTTGATCCGCAGGCCTTCTTTGGACCAAGTTCGTCTCTTTTGTCCATCTTCGTCCTCCCATTTGTCCCGTAGGCCTTATTTGGACCAAGTTCGTCTCGGTCGTCCGTCTTCGTCCTCCCATTTGATCCATAGGACTTCTTTGGACCAAGTTCGTCTCGTTCCTCCTTCTTCCTCCTCCCATTCGATCCATTGGCCTTCTTTGGACCAAGTTCGTCTCGTTCGTCCATCTTCGTTCTCCCATTTGATCCGTTGGCCTTCTTTGGACCAAGTTCGTCTCGTTCGTCCATCTTCGTCCTCCCATTTGATCCGTTGGCATTCTTTGGACCATGTCCGTCTCGTTCGTCCCTTTTCGTCCTCCCATTTGGTCCGTAGGCCTTCTTTGGACCAAGTTCGCCTCGTTCGTCCATCTTCGTCCTCCCATTTGATCCGTAGGCCTTATTTTGACCAAGTACGTCTCGTTCGTCCCTCTTCGTCCTCCCATTTGATTCGTAGGCCTTCTTTGGACCAAGTTCGTCTCGTTCGTCCCTCTTCGTACTCCCATTTGATCCGTTGGCATTCTTTGGATCAAGTTCTTCTCGGTCGTCCATCTTCGTCCTCCCATTTGATCCGTAGGACTTCTTTGGACCAAGTTCGTCTCGTTCGTCCTTCTTCCTCCTCCCATTCGATCCGTTGGCCTTCTTTGGACCAAGATCGTCTCGTTCGTCCATCTTCGTCCTCCCATTTGATCCGTTGGCATTCTTTGGACCATGTCCGTCTCGTTTGTCCCTCTTCGTCCTCCCATTTGATCCGTAGGCCTTCTTTGGACCAAGTTCGTCTCGTTCGTCCATCTTCGTCCTCCCATTTTTCCCGTAGGCCTTATTTGGACCAAGTTCGTCTCGTTCGTCCCTCTTCGTCCTCCCAGTTGATCCGCAGGCCTTCTTTGGACCAAGTTCGTCTCTTTTGTCCATGTTCGTCCTCCCATTTGTCCCGTAGGCCTTATTTGGACCAAGTTCGTCTCGGTCGTCCGTCTTCGTCCTCCAATTTGATCCATAGCACTTCTTTGGACCAAGTTCGTCTCGTTCCTCCTTCTTCCTCCTCCCATTCGATCCATTGGCCTTCTTTGGACCAAGTTCGTCTCGTTCGTCCATCTTCGTTCTCCCATTTGATCCGTTGGCCTTCTTTGGACCAAGTTCGTCTCGTTCGTCCATCTTCGTCCTCCCATTTGATCCGTTGGCATTCTTTGGACCATGTCCGTCTCGTTCGTCCCTTTTCGTCCTTCCATTTGGTCCGTAGGCCTTATTTTGACCAAGTACGTCTCGTTCGTCCCTCTTCGTCCTCCCATTTGATTCGTAGGACTTCATTGGACCAAGTTCGTCTCTTTCGTCCATCTTCGTCCTCCCATTTGTCCCGTAGGCCTTATTTGGACCCTGTTGGCCTCGTTCCTCCATCTTCGTCCTCCCATTTGATCCGTTGGCCTTCTTTGGATCAAGTTCGTCTCGTTCGTCCATCTTCGTCCTCCCATTTGATCCGTTGGCATTCTTTGGACAATATCCGTCTCGTTCGTCCCTTTTCGTCCTCCCATTTGGTTCGTAGGCCTTCTTTGGACCAAGTTCGCCTCGTTCGTCCATATTCGTCCTCCCATTTGAACCATAGGCCTTATTTGGACCAAGTTCGTCTCGTTCGTCCGTCTTCGTCCTCCCATTTGATCCGTTGGCATTCTTTGGACCAAGTTCTTCTCGGTCGTCCATCTTCGTCCTCCCATTTGATCCGTTGGCATTCTTTGGACCATGTCCGTCTCGTTTGTCCCTCTTCGTCCTCCCATTTGATCCGTAGGCCTTCTTTGGACCAAGTTCGTCTCGTTCGTCCATCTTCGTCCTCCCATTTTTCCCGTAGGCCTTATTTGGACCAAGTTCGTCTCGTTCGTCCCTCTTCGTCCTCCCAGTTGATCCGCAGGCCTTCTTTGGACCAAGTTCGTCTCTTTTGTCCATCTTCGTCCTCCCATTTGTCCCGTAGGCCTTATTTGGACCAAGTTCGTCTCGGTCGTCCGTCTTCGTCCTCCAATTTGATCCATAGCACTTCTTTGGACCAAGTTCGTCTCGTTCCTCCTTCTTCCTCCTCCCATTCGATCCATTGGCCTTCTTTGGACCAAGTTCGTCTCGTTCGTCCATCTTCGTTCTCCCATTTGATCCGTTGGCCTTCTTTGGACCAAGTTCGTCTCGTTCGTCCATCTTCGTCCTCCCATTTGATCCGTTGGCATTCTTTGGACCATGTCCGTCTCGTTCGTCCCTTTTCGTCCTCCCATTTGGTCCGTAGGCCTTCTTTGGACCCAGTTCGCCTCGTTCGTCCATCTTCGTCCTCCCATTTGATCCGTAGGCCTTATTTTGACCAAGTACGTCTCGTTCGTCCCTCTTCGTCCTCCCATTTGATTCGTAGGACTTCATTGGACCAAGTTCGTCTCTTTCGTCCATCTTCGTCCTCCCATTTGTCCCGTAGGCCTTATTTGGACCCTGTTGGCCTCGTTCCTCCATCTTCGTCCTCCCATTTGATCCGTAGGCCTTATTCGGACCAAGTTCGTCTCGTTCGTCCTTCTTCCTCCTCCCATTCGATCCGTTGGCCTTCTTTGGATCAAGTTCGTCTCGTTCGTCCATCTTCGTCCTCCCATTTGATCCGTTGGCATTCTTTGGACAATATCCGTCTCGTTCGTCCCTTTTCGTCCTCCCATTTGGTTCGTAGGCCTTCTTTGGACCAAGTTCGCCTCGTTCGTCCATATTCGTCCTCCCATTTGAACCATAGGCCTTATTTGGACCAAGTTCGTCTCGTTCGTCCGTCTACGTCCTCCCATTTGATCCGTTGGCATTCTTTGGACCAAGTTCTTCTCGGTCGTCCATCTTCGTCCTCCCATTTGATCCGTAGGACTTGTTTGGACCAAGTTCGTCTCGTTCATCCTTCTTCCTCCTCCCATTTGATTCGTAGGCCTTCTTTGGACCAAGTTCGTCTCGTTCCTCCTTCTTCCTCCTCCCATTCGATCCGTTGGCCTTCTTTGGACCAAGTTCGTCTCGTTCGTCCATCTTCGTTCTCCCATTTGATCCGTAGGCATTCTTTTAGACCATGTCCGTCTCGTTCGTCCCTCTTCGTCCTCCCATTTGATCCGTAGGCCTTCTTTGGACCAAGTTCGTCTCGTTCGTCCATCTTCGTCCTCCCCATTTGTCCCGTAGGCCTTATTTGGACCAAGTTCGTCTCGTTTGTCCCTTTTCGTCCTCCCATTTGATCTGTAGGACTTCTTTGGACCAAGTTCGTCTCGTTCGTCCCTCTTCGTCCTCCCATTTGATCCGCAGGCCTTCTTTGGACCAAGTTCGTCTCTTTAGTCCATCTTCGTCCTCCCATTTGTCCCGTAAGCCTTATTTGGACCAAGTTCGTCTAGGTCGTCCGTTTTCGTCCTCCCATTTGATCCATAGGACTTCTTTGGACCAAGTTCGTCTCGTTCGTCCTTCTTCCTCCTCCCATTCGATCCATTGGCCTTCTTTGGATCAAGTTCGTCTCGTTCGTCCATCTTCGTTCTCCCATTTGATCCGTTGGCCTTCTTTGGACCATGTCCGTCTCGTTTGTCCCTCTTCGTCCTCCCATTTGATCCGTAGGCCTTCTTTGGACCAAGTTCGTCACGTTCGTCCATCTTCGTTCTCCCATTTGATCCGTTGCCATTCTTTGGACCATGTCCGTCTCGTTCGTCCCTTTTCAGCCTCCCATTTGGTCCGTAGGTCTTCTTTGGACCAAGTTCGCCTCGTTCGTCCCTCCCATTTGATTCGTAGGCCTTCTTTGGACCAAGTTCGTCTCGTTCGTCCCTCCCATTTGATTCGTAGGCCTTCTTTGGACCAAGTTCGTCTCGTTCGTCCATCTTCGTCCTCCCATTTGATCCGTTGGCATTCTTTGGACCATGTCCATCTGGTTCGTCCCTTTTCGTCCTCCCATTTGGTCCGTAGGCCTTCTTTGGACCAAGTTCGCCTCGTTCGTCCATATTCGTCCTCCCATTTGAACCGTAGGCCTTATTTGGACCAAGTACGTCTCGTTCGTCCCTCTTCGTCATCCCATTTGATTCGTAGGCCTTCTTTGGACCAAGTACGTCTCGTTCGTCCCTCTTCGTCCTCCCATTTGATTCGTAGGCCTTCTTTGGACCAAGTTCGTCTCGTTCGTCCGTCTTCGTCCTCCCATTTGATCCGTTGGCATTCTTTGGACCAAGTTCTTCTCGGTCGTCCATCTTCGTCCCCCATTTGATCCGTAGGACTTCTTTGGACCAAGTTCGTCTCGTTCGTCCTTCTTCCTCCTCCCATTCGATCCGTTGGCCTTCTTTGGACCAAGTTCGTCTCGTACGTCCATCTTCGTCCTCCCATTTGATCCGTTGGCATTCTTTGGACAATGTCCGTCTCGTTCGTCCCTTTTCGTCCTCCCATTTGGTTCGTAGGCCTTCTTTGGACCAAGTTCGCCTCGTTCGTCCATATTCGTCCTCCCATTTGAACCGTAGGCCTTATTTGGACCAAGTACGTCTCGTTCGTCCCTCTTCGTCCTCCCATTTGATTCGTAGGCCTTCTTTGGACCAAGTTCGTCTCGTTCGTCCGTCTTCGTCCTCCCATTTGATCCGTTGGCATTCTTTGGACCAAGTTCTTCTCGGTCGTCCATCTTCGTCCTCCCATTTGATCCGTAGGACTTCTTTGGACCAAGTTCGTCTCGTTCGTCCTTCTTCCTCCTCCCATTTGATTCGTAGGCCTTCTTTGGACCAAGTTCGTCTCGTTCGTCCTTCTTCCTCCTCCCATTCGATCCGTTGGCCTTCTTTGGACCAAGTTCGTCTCGTTCGTATATCTTCGTTCTCCCATTTGATCCGTAGGCATTCTTTTGGACCATGTCCGTCTCGTTCGTCCCTCTTCGTCCTCCCATTTGATCCGTAGGCCTTCTTTGGACCAAGTTCGTCTCGTTCGTCCGTCTTCGTCCTCCCATTTGATCCGTTGGCATTCTTTGGACCAAGTTCTTCTCGTTCGTCCTTCTTCGTCCTCCCCTTCGATCCGTTGGCCTTCTTTGGACCAAGTTCGTCTCGTTCGTCCATCTTCGTTCTCCCATTTGATCCGTAGGCATTCTTTTATACCATGTCCGTCTCGTTCGTCCCTCTTCGTCCTCCCATTTGATCCGTAGGCCTTCTTTGGACCAAGTTCGTCTCGTTCGTCCATCTTCGTCCTCCCATTTGTCCCGTAGGCCTTATTTGGACCAAGTTCGTCTCGTTTGTCCCTTTTCGTCCTCCCATTTGATCTGTAGGACTTCTTTGGACCAAGTTCGTCTGGTTCGTCCCTGTTCGTCCTCCCATTTGATCCGCACGACTTCTTTGGACCAAGTTCGTCTCGTTCGTCCTTCTTCCTCCTCCCATTCGATCCGTTGGCCTTCTTTGGACCAAGTTCGTCTCGTTCGTCCATCTTCGTTCTCCCATTTGATCCGTAGGCATTCTTTTAGACCATGTCCGTCTCGTTCGTCCCTCTTCGTCCTCCCATTTGATCCGTAGGCCTTCTTTGGACCAAGTTCGTCTCGTTCGTCCATCTTCGTCCTCCCATTTGTCCCGTAGGCCTTATTTGGACCAAGTTCGTCTCGTTTGTCCCTTTTCGTCCTCCCATTTGATCTGTAGGACTTCTTTGGACCAAGTTCGTCTGGTTCGTCCCTGTTCGTCCTCCCATTTGATCCGCAGGACTTCTTTGGACCAAGTTCGTCTCGTTCGTCCTTCTTCCTACTCCCATTCGATCCGTTGGCCTTCTTTGGACCAAGTTCGTCTCGTTCGTCCATCTTCGTCCTCCCATTTGATCCGTTGGCATTCTTTGGACAATATCCGTCTCGTTCGTCCCTTTTCGTCCTCCCATTTGGTTCGTAGGCCTTCTTTGGACCAAGTTCGCCTCGTTCGTCCATATTCGTCCTCCCATTTGAACCGTAGGCCTTATTTGGACCAAGTTCGTCTCGTTCGTCCGTCTTCGTCCTCCCATTTGATCCGTTGGCATTCTTTGGACCAAGTTCTTCTCGGTCGTCCCTCTTCGTCCTCCCATTTGATCCGTAGGACTTGTTTGGACCAAGTTCGTCTCGTTCGTCCTTCTTCCTCCTCCCATTTGATTCGTAGGCCTTCTTTGGACCAAGTTCGTCTCGTTCGTCCTTCTTCCTCCTCCCATTCGATCCGTTGGCCTTCTTTGGACCAAGTTCGTCTCGTTCGTCCATCTTCGTTCTCCCATTTGATCCGTAGGCATTCTTTTAGACCATGTCCGTCTCGTTCGTCCCTCTTCGTCCTCCCATTTGATTCGTAGGCCTTCTTTGGACCAAGTTCGTCTCGTTCGTCCGTCTTCGTCCTCCCATTTGATCCGTTGGCATTCTTTGGACCAAGTTCTTCTCGGTCGTCCATCTTCGTCCCCCATTTGATCCGTAGGACTTCTTTGGACCAAGTTCGTCTCGTTCGTCCTTCTTCCTCCTCCCATTCGATCCGGTGGCCTTCTTTGGACCAAGTTCGTCTCGTACGTCCATCTTCGTCCTCCCATTTGATCCGTTGGCATTCTTTGGACAATGTCCGTCTCGTTCGTCCCTTTTCGTCCTCCCATTTGGTTCGTAGGCCTTCTTTGGACCAAGTTCGCCTCGTTCGTCCATATTCGTCCTCCCATTTGAACCGTAGGCCTTATTTGGACCAAGTACGTCTCGTTCGTCCCTCTTCGTCCTCCCATTTGATTCGTAGGCCTTCTTTGGACCAAGTTCGTCTCGTTCGTCCGTCTTCGTCCTCCCATTTGATCCGTTGGCATTCTTTGGACCAAGTTCTTCTCGGTCGTCCATCTTCGTCCTCCCATTTGATCCGTAGGACTTCTTTGGACCAAGTTCGTCTCGTTCGTCCTTCTTCCTCCTCCCATTTGATTCGTAGGCCTTCTTTGGACCAAGTTCGTCTCGTTCGTCCTTCTTCCTCCTCCCATTCGATCCGTTGCCCTTCTTTGGACCAAGTTCGTCTCGTTCGTATATCTTCGTTCTCCCATTTGATCCGTAGGCATTCTTTTGGACCATGTCCGTCTCGTTCGTCCCTCTTCGTCCTCCCATTTGATCCTTAGGCCTTCTTTGGACCAAGTTCGTCTCGTTCGTCCGTCTTCGTCCTCCCATTTGATCCGTTGGCATTCTTTGGACCAAGTTCTTCTCGTTCGTCCTTCTTCGTCCTCCCCTTCGATCCGTTGGCCTTCTTTGGACCAAGTTCGTCTCGTTCGTCCATCTTCGTTCTCCCATTTGATCCGTAGGCATTCTTTTAGACCATGTCCGTCTCGTTCGTCCCTCTTCGTCCTCCCATTTGATCCGTAGGCCTTCTTTTGGACCAAGTTCGTCTCGTTCGTCCATCTTCGTCCTCCCATTTGTCCCGTAGGACTTATTTGGACCAAGTTCGTCTCGTTTGTCCCTTTTCGTCCTCCCATTTGATCTGTAGGACTTCTTTGGACCAAGTTCGTCTGGTTCGTCCTCCCATTTGATCCGCAGGACTTCTTTGGACCAAGTTCGTCTCGTTCGTCCTTCTTCCTCCTCCCATTCGATCCGTTGGCCTTCTTTGGACCAAGTTCGTCTCGTTCGTCCATCTTCGTTCTCCCATTTGATCCGTAGGCATTCTTTTAGACCATGTCCGTCTCGTTCGTCCCTCTTCGTCCTCCCATTTGATCCGTAGGCCTTCTTTGGACCAAGTTCGTCTCGTTCGTCCATCTTCGTCCTCCCATTTGTCCCGTAGGCCTTATTTGGACCAAGTTCGTCTCGTTTGTCCCTTTTCGTCCTCCCATTTGATCTGTAGGACTTCTTTGGACCAAGTTCGTCTGGTTCGTCCCTGTTCGTCCTCCCATTTGATCCGCAGGACTTCTTTGGACCAAGTTCGTCTCGTTCGTCCTTCTTCCTACTCCCATTCGATCCGTTGGCCTTCTTTGGACCAAGTTCGTCTCGTTCGTCCATCTTCGTCCTCCCATTTGATCCGTTGGCATTCTTTGGACAATATCCGTCTCGTTCGTCCCTTTTCGTCCTCCCATTTGGTTCGTAGGCCTTCTTTGGACCAAGTTCGCCTCGTTCGTCCATATTCGTCCTCCTATTTGAACCGTAGGCCTTATTTGGACCAAGTTCGTCTCGTTCGTCCGTCTTCGTCCTCCCATTTGATCCGTTGGCATTCTTTGGACCAAGTTCTTCTCGGTCGTCCCTCTTCGTCCTCCCATTTGATCCGTAGGACTTGTTTGGACCAAGTTCGTCTCGTTCGTCCTTCTTCCTCCTCCCATTTGATTCGTAGGCCTTCTTTGGACCAAGTTCGTCTCGTTCGTCCTTCTTCCTCCTCCCATTCGATCCGTTGGCCTTCTTTGGACCAATTTCGTCTCGTTCGTCCATCTTCGTTCTCCCATTTGATCCGTAGGCATTCTTTTAGACCATGTCCGTCTCGTTCGTCCCTCTTCGTCCTCCCATTTGATCCGTAGGCCTTCTTTGGACCAAGTTCGTCTCGTTCGTCCATCTTCGTCCTCCCATTTGTCCCGTAGGCCTTATTTGGACCAAGTTCGTCTCGTTTGTCCCTTTTCGTCCTCCCATTTGATCTGTAGGACTTCTTTGGACCAAGTTCGTCTCGTTCGTCCCTCTTCGTCCTCCCATTTGATCCGCAGGCCTTCTTTGGACCAAGTTCGTCTCTTTAGTCCATCTTCGTCCTCCAATTTGTCCCGTAGGTTTTATTTGGACCAAGTTCATCTCGGTCGTCCGTTTTCGTCCTCCCATTTGATCCATAGGACTTCTTCGGACCAAGTTCGTCTCGTTCGTCCTTCTTCCTCCTCCCATTCGATCCATTGGCCTTCTTTGGACCAAGTTCGTCTCGTTCGTCCATCTTCGTTCTCCCATTTGATCCGTTGGCCTTCTTTGGACCATGTCCGTCTCGTTTGTCCCTCTTCGTCCTCCCATTTGATCCGTAGACCTTCTTTGGACCAAGTTCGTCTCGTTCGTCCATCTTCGTTCTCCCATTTGATCCGTTGCCATTCTTTGGACCATGTCCGTCTCGTTCGTCCCTTTTCAGCCTCCCATTTCGTCCGTAGGTCTTCTTTGGACCAAGTTTGCCTCGTTCGTGCATCTTCGTCCTCCCATTTGATCCGTAGGCCTTATTTGGACCAAGTTTGTCTCGTTCGTCCCTCCCATTTGATTCGTAGGCCTTCTTTGGACCAAGTTCGTTTCGTTCGTCCCTCCCATTTGATTCGTAGGCCTTCTTTGGACCAAGTTCGTCTCGTTCGTCCATCTTCGTCCTCCCATTTGATCCGTTGGCATTCTTTGGACCATGTCCGTCTGGTTCGTCCCTTTTCGTCCTCCCATTTGGTCCGTAGGCCTTCTTTCGACCAAGTTCGCCTCGTTCGTCCATATTCGTCCTCCCATTTGAACCGTAGGCCTTATTTGGACCAAGTACGTCTCGTTCGTCCCTCTTCGTCATCCCATTTGATTCGTAGGCCTTCTTTGGACCAAGTACGTCTCGTTCGTCCCTCTTCGTCCTCCCATTTGATTCGTAGGCCTTCTTTGGACCAAGTTCGTCTCGTTCGTCTGTCTTCGTCCTCCCATTTGATCCGTTGGCATTCTTTGGACCAAGTTCTTCTCGGTCGTCCATCTTCGTCCCCCATTTGATCCGTAGGACTTCTTTGGACCAAGTTCGTCTCGTTCGTCCCTCTTTGTCCTCCCATTTGATTCGTAGGCCTTCTTTGGACCAAGTTCGTCTCGTTCATCCTTCTTCCTCCTCCCATTCGATCCGTTGGCCTGCTTTGGACCAAGTTCGTGTCGTTCGTCCATCTTCGTTCGCCCATTTGATCCGTTGGCATTGTTTGGACCATGTCCGTCTCGTTCGTCCCTCTTCGTCCTCCCATTTGATCTGTAGGCCTTCTTTGGACCAAGTTCGTCTCGTTCGTCCATCTTCGTTCTCCCATTTGATCCGTTGGCATTCTTTGGACCATGTCCGTCTCGTTCGTCCATCTTCATCCTCCCATTTGTCCCGTAGGCCTTATTTGGACCAAGTTCGTCTCGTTCGTCCCTCTTCGTCCTCTCATTTGATCCGGAGGACTTCTTTGGACCAAGTTCGTCTCGTTCGTCCTTCTTCCTCCTCCCATTTGATTCGTAGGCCTTCTTTGGACCAAGTTCGTCTCGTTCGTCCTTCTTCCTCCTCCCATTCGATCCGTTGGCCTTCTTTGGACCATGTTCGTCTCGTTCGTATATCTTAGTTCTCCCATTTGATCCGTAGGCATTCTTTTGGATCATGTCCGTCTCGTTCGTCCCTCTTCGTCCTCCCATTTGATCCGTAGGCCTTCTTTGGACCAAGTTCGTCTCGTTCGTCCGTCTTCGTCCTCCCATTTGATCCGTTGGCATTCTTTGGACCAAGTTCTTCTCGGTCGTCCATCTTCGTCCTCCCATTTGATCCGTAGGACTTCTTTGGACCAAGTTCGTCTCGTTCGTCCTTCTTCCTCCTCCCATTTGATTCGTAGGCCTTCTTTGGACCAAGTTCGTCTCGTTCGTCCTTCTTCCTCCTCCCATTCGATCCGTTGGCCTTCTTTGGACCAAGTTCGTCTCGTTCGTATATCTTCGTTCTCCCATTTGATCCGTAGGCATTCTTTTGGACCATGTCCGTCTCGTTCGTCCCTCTTCGTCCTCGCATTTGATCCGTTGGACTTCTTTGGACCAAGTTCGTCTCGTTCGTCCTTCTTCGTCCTCCCATTTAATCCGTTGCCATTCTTTGGACCATGTCCGTCTCGTTCGTCCCTTTTCAGCCTCCCATTTGGTCCGTAGGCCTTCTTTGGACCAAGTTCGCCTCGTTCGTCCATCTTCGTCCTCCCACTTGATCCGTAGGCCTTATTTGGACGAAGTTCGTCTCGTTCGTCCCTCCCATTTGATTCGTAGGCCTTCTTTGGACCAAGTTCGTCTCGTTCGTCCCCTCCCATTTGATTCGTAGGCCTTCTTTGGACCAAGTTCGTCTCGTTCGTCCATCTTCGTCCTCCCATTTGATCCGTTGGCATTCTTTGGACCATGTCCGTCTGGTTCGTCCCTTTTCGTCCTCCCATTTGGTCCGTAGGCCTTCTTTCGACCAAGTTCGCCTCGTTCGTCCATATTCGTCCTCCCATTTGAACCGTAGGCCTTATTTGGACCAAGTACGTCTCGTTCGTCCCTCTTCGTCATCCCATTTGATTCGTAGGCCTTCTTTGGACCAAGTACGTCTCGTTCGTCCCTCTTCGTCATCCCATTTGATTCGTAGGCCTTCTTTGGACCAAGTTCGTCTCGTTCGTCCGTCTTCGTCCTCCCATTTGATCCGTTGGCCTTCTTTGGACCAAGTTCTTCTCGGTCGTCCATCTTCGTCCCCCATTTGATCCGTAGGACTTCTTTGGACCAAGTTCGTCTCGTTCGTCCTTCTTCCTCCTCCCATTCGATCCGTTGGCCTTCTTTGGACCAAGTTCGTCTCGTACGTCCATCTTCGTCCTCCCATTTGATCCGTTGGCATTCTTTGGACCATGTCCGTCTGGTTCGTCCCTTTTCGTCCTCCCATTTGGTCCGTAGGCCTTCTTTCGACCAAGTTCGCCTCGTTCATCCATATTCGTCCTCCCATTTGAACCGTAGGCCTTATTTGGACCAAGTACGTCTCGTTCGTCCCTCTTCGTCATCCCATTTGATTCGTAGGCCTTCTTTGGACCAAGTCCGTCTCGTTCGTCCCTTTTCGTCCTCCCATTTGGTTCGTAGGCCTTCTTTGGACCAAGTTTGCCTCGTTCGTCCATATTCGTCCTCCCATTTGAACCGTAGGCCTTATTTGGACCAAGTACGTCTCGTTCGTCCCTCTTCGTCCTCCCATTTGATTCGTAGGCCTTCTTTGGACCAAGTTCGTCTCGTTCGTCCGTCTTCGTCCTCCCATTTGATCCGTTGGCATTCTTTGGACCAAGTTCTTCTCGGTCGTCCATCTTCGTCCTCCCATTTGATCCGTAGGACTTCTTTGGACCAAGTTCGTCTCGTTCGTCCTTCTTCCTCCTCCCATTCGATCCGTTGGCCTTCTTTGGACCAAGTTCGTCTCGTTCGTAGATCTTCGTTCTCCCATTTGATCCGTAGCCATTCTTTTGGATCATGTCCGTCTCGTTCGTCCCTCTTCGTCCTCCCATTTGATCCGTAGGCCTTCTTTGGACCAAGTTCGTCTCGTTCGTCCGTCTTCGTCCTCCCATTTGATCCGTTGGCATTCTTTGGACCAAGTTCTTCTCGGTCGTCCATCGTCGTCCTCCCATTTGATCCGTAGGACTTCTTTGGACCAAGTTCGTCTCGTTCGTCCTTCTTCCTCCTCCCATTTGATTCGTAGGCCTTCTTTGGACCAAGTTCGTCTCGTTCGTCCTTCTTCCTCCTCCCATTCGATCCGTTGGCCTTCTTTGGACCAAGTTCGTCTCGTTCGTATATCTTCGTTCTCCCATTTGATCCGTAGGCATTCTTTTGGACCATGTCCGTCTCGTTCGTCCCTCTTCGTCCTCCCATTTGATCCGTTGGCCTTCTTTGGACCAAATTCGTCTCGTTCGTCCTTCTTCGTCCTCCCATTTAATCCGTTGCCATTCTTTGGACCATGTCCGTCTCGTTCGTCCCTTTTCAGCCTCCCATTTGGTCTGTAGGCCTTCTTTGGACCAAGTTCGCCTCGTTCGTCCATCTTCGTCCTCCCACTTGATCCGTAGGCCTTATTTGGACGAAGTTCGTCTCGTTCGTCCCTCCCATTTGATTCGTAGGCCTTCTTTGGACCAAGTTCGTCTCGTTCGTCCCTCCCATTTGATTCGTAGGCCTTCTTTGGACCAAGTTCGTCTCGTTCGTCCTACTTCGTCCTCCCATTTGATCCGTTGGCATTCTTTGGACCATGTCCGTCTGGTTCGTCCCTTTTCGTCCTCCCATTTGGTCCGTAGGCCTTCTTTCGACCAAGTTCGCCTCGTTCGTCCATATTCGTCCTCCCATTTGAACCGTAGGCCTTATTTGGACCAAGTACATCTCGTTCGTCCCTCTTCGTCATCCCATTTGATTCGTAGGCCTTCTTTGGACCAAGTACGTCTCGTTCGTCCGTCTTCGTCCTCCCATTTGATCCGTTGGCATTCTTTGGACCAAGTTCTTCTCGGACGTCCATCTTCGTCCCCTATTTGATCCGTAGGACTTCTTTGGACCAAGTTCGTCTCGTTCGTCCTTCTTCCTCCTCCCATTCGATCCGTTGGCCTTCTTTGGACCAAGTTCGTCTCGTACGTCCTTCTTCGTCCTCCCATTTGATCCGTTGGCATTCTTTGGACAATGTCCGTCTCGTTCGTCCCTTTTCGTCCTCCCATTTGGTTCGTAGGCCTTCTTTGGACCAAGTTTGCCTCGTTCGTCCGTCTTCGTCCTCCCATTTGAACCGTAGGCCTTATTTGGACCAAGTTCGTCTCGTTCGTCCTTCTTCCTCCTCCCATTCGATCCGTTGGCCTTCTTTGGACCAAGTTCGTCTCGTTCGTATATCTTCGTTCTCCCATTTGCTCCGTAGGCATTCTTTTGGACCATGTCCGTCTCGTTCGTCCCTCTTCGTCCTCCCATTTGATCCGTAGGCCTTCTTTGGACCAAGTTCGTCTCGTTCGTCCGTCTTCGTCCTCCCATTTGATCCGTTGGCATTCTTTGGACCAAGTTCTTCTCGGTCGTCCATCTTCGTCCTCCCATTTGATCCGTAGGACTTCTTTGGACCAAGTTCGTCTCGTTCGTCCTTCTTCCTCCTCCCATTTGATTCGTAGGCCTTCTTTGGACCAAGTTCGTCTCGTTCGTCCTTCTTCCTCCTCCCATTCGATCCGTTGGCCTTCTTTGGACCAAGTTCGTCTCGTTCGTATATCTTCGTTCTCCCATTTGATCCGTAGGCATTCTTTTGGACCATGTCCGTCTCGTTCGTCCCTCTTCGTCCTCCCATTTGATCCGTTGGCCTTCTTTGGACCAAGTTCGTCTCGTTCGTCCTTCTTCGTCCTCCCATTTAATCCGTTGCCATTCTTTGGACCATGTCCGTCTCGTTCGTCCCTTTTCAGCCTCCCATTTTGTCTGTAGGCCTTCTTTGGACCAAGTTCGCCTCGTTCGTCCATCTTCGTCCTCCCACTTGATCCGTAGGCCTTATTTGGACGAAGTTCGTCTCGTTCGTCCCTCCCATTTGATTCGTAGGCCTTCTTTGGACCAAGTTCGTCTCGTTCGTCCCTCCCATTTGATTCGTAGGCCTTCTTTGGACCAAGTTCGTCTCGTTCGTCCATATTCGTCCTCCCATTTGATCCGTTGGCATTCTTTGGACCATGTCCGTCTCGTTCGTCCATCTTCGTCCTCCCATTTGATCCGTAGGCCTTATTTTGACCAAGTACGTCTCGTTCGTCCCTCTTCGTCCTACCATTTGATTCGTAGGCCTTCTTTGGACCAAGTTCGTCTCGTTCGTCCCTCTTCGTCCTCCTATTTGATCCGTTGGCATTCTTTGGACCACGTTCTTCTCGGTCGTCCATCTTCGTCACCCATTTGATCCGTAGGACTTCTTTGGACCAAGTTCGTCTCGTTCGTCCTTCTTCCTCCTCCCATTCGATCCGTTGGCCTTTTTTGGACCAAGTTCGTCTCGTTCGTCCATCTTCGTCCTCCCATTTGATCCATTGGCATTCTTTGGACAATGTCCGTCTCGTTCGTCCCTTTTCGTCCTCCCATTTGGTTCGTAGGCCTTCTTTGGACCAAGTTCGCCTCGTTCGTCCATATTCGTCCTCCCATTTGAACCATAGGCCTTATTTGGACCAAGTACGTCTCGTTCGTCCCTCTTCGTCCTCCCATTTCATTCGTAGGCCTTCTTTGGACCAAGTTCGTCTCGTTCGTCCGTCTTCGTCCTCCCATTTGATCCGTTGGCATTCTTTGGACCAAGTTCTTCTCGGTCGTCCATCTTCGTCCCCCATTTGATCCGTAGGACTTCTTTGGAGCAAGTTCGTCTCGTTCATCCTTCTTCCTCCTCCCATTCGATCCGTTGGCCTTCTTTGGACCAAGTTCGTCTCGTTCGTCCATCTTCGTCCTCCCATTTGATCCGTTGGCATTCTTTCGACAATGTCCGTCTCGTTCGTCCCTTTTCGTCCTCCCATTTGGTTCGTAGGCCTTCTTTGGACCAAGTTCGCCTCGTTCGTCCATATTCGTCCTCCCATTTGAACCATAGGCCTTATTTGGACCAAGTACGTCTCGTTCGTCCCTCTTCGTTCTCCCATTTGATTCGTAGGCCTTCTTTGGACCAAGTTCGTCTCGTTCGTCTGTCTTCGTCCTCCCATTTGATCCGTTGGCATTCTTTGGACCAAGTTCTTCTCGGTCGTCCATCTTCGTCTTCTTTGGACCAAGTTCGTCTCGTTCGTCCGTCTTCGTCCTCCCATTTGATCCGTTGGCATTCTTTGGACCAAGTTCTTCTCGGTCGTCCATCTTCTTTGGACCAAGTTCGTCTCGTTCGTCCTTCTTCCTCCTCCCATTTGATTCGTAGGCCTTCTTTGGACCAAGTTCGTCTCGTTCGTCTGTCTTCGTCCTCCCATTTAATCCGTTGGCCTTCTTTGGACCAAGTTCGTCTCGTTCGTCCATCTTCGTTCTCCCATTTGATCCGTAGGCATTCTTTTGGACCATGTCCGTCTCGTTCGTCCCTCTTCGTCCTCCCATTTCATCCGTAGGCCTTCTTTGGACCAAGTTCGTCTCGTTCGTCCATCTTCGTCCTCCCATTTGTCCCGTAGGCCTTATTTGGACCAAGTTCGTCTCGTTTGTCCCTTTTCGTCCTCCCATTTGATCTGTAGGACTTCTTTGGACCAAGTTCGTCTCGTTCGTCCATCGTCGTCCTCCCATTTGATCCGTTGCCATTCTTTGGACCATGTCCATCTCGTTCGTCCCTTTTCAGCCTCCCTTTTGGTCCGTAGGCCTTCTTTGGACCAAGTTCGCCTCGTTCGTCCATCTTTGTCCTCCCATTTGATCCGTAGGCCTTATTTGGCCCAAGTTCGTCTCGTTCGTCCCTCCCATTTGATTCGTAGGCCTTCTTTGGACCAAGTTCGTCTCGTTCGTCCATCTTCGTCCTCCCATTTGATCCGTTGGCATTCTATGGACCATGTCCGTCTCGTTCGTCCCTTTTCGTTCTCCCATTTGGTCCGTAGGCCTTCTTTGGACCAAGTACGTCTCGTTCGTCCCTCTTCGTCCTCCCATTTGATTCGTAGGCCTTCTTTGGACCAAGTTCGTCTCGTTCGTCCGTCTTCGTCCTCCCATTTGATCCGTTGGCATTCTTTGGACCACGTTCGTCTCTTTCGTCCATCTTCGTCCTCCCATTTGCTCCGTTGGCACTCTTTGGACCAAGTTCGTCTCGTTCGTCCTTCTTCCTCCTCCCATTCGATCCGTTGGCCTTCTTTGGACCAAGTTCGTCTCGTTCGTCCATCTTCGTCCTCCCATTTGATCCGTTGGCATTCTTTGGACCAAGATCGTCTCATTCGTCCTTCTTCCTCCTCCCATTCGATCCGTTTGCCTGCTTTGGACCAAGTTCGTCTCGTTCGTCCATCTTCGTCCTCCCATTTGATCCGTTGGCATTCTTTGGACCAAGTTCGTCTCATTCGTCCTTCTTCCTCCTCCCATTCGATCCGTTGGCCTGCTTTTGACCAAGTTCGTCTCGTTCGTCCATCTTCGTTCGCCCAGTTGACCCGTTGGCATTCTTTGGACCATGTCCGTCTCGTTCGTCCCTCTTCGTCCTCCCATTTGATCTGTAGGCCTTCTTTGGACCAAGTTCGTCTCGTTCGTCCATCTTCGTCCTCCCATTTGTCCCGTAGGCCTTATTTGGACCAAGTTCGTCTCGTTTGTCCCTTTTCGTCCTCCCATTTGATCTGTAGGACTTCTTTGGACCAAGTTCGTCTCGTTCGTCCATCTTCGTTCTCCCATTTGATCCATTGGCATTCTTTGGACCATGTCCGTCTCGTTCGTCCATCTTCATCCTCCCATTTGTCCCGTAGGCCTTATTTGGACCAAGTTCGTCTCGTTCGTCCCTCTTCGTCCTCCCATTTGATCCGGAGGACTTCTTTGGACCAAGTTCGTCTCGTTGGTCCTTCTTCCTCCTCCAATTCGATCCGTTGGTCTTCTTTGGACCAAGTTCATCTCATTCGTCCATCTTCGTCCTCCCATTTGATGCGTAGGCCTTCTTTGGACCAAGTTCGTCTCGTTCGTCCGGCTTCGTCCTCCCATTTGATCCGTTGGCATTCTTTGGACCACGTTCTTCTCGGTCGTCCATCTTCGTCCCCCATTTGATCCGTAGGACTTCTTTGGACCAAGTTCGTCTCGTTCGTCGTTATTCCTCCTCCCATTCGATCCGTTGGCCTTCTTTGGACCAAGTTCGTCTTGTTCGTCCATCTTCATCCTCCCATTTGATCCGTTGGCATTCTTTGGACAATGTCCGTCTCGTTCGTCCCTTTTCGTCCTCCCATTTGGTTCGTAGGCCTTCTTTGGACCAAGTTCGCCTCGTTCGTCCGTCTTCGACCTCTCATTTGATCCGTTGGCATTCTTTGGACCAAGTTCTTCTCGGTCGTCCATCTTCGCCCTCCCATTTGATCCGTAGGCCTTATTTGGACCAAGTTCGTCTCGTTCGTCCCTCTTTGTCCTCCCATTTGATTCGTATGCCTTCTTTGGACCAAGTTCGTCTCGTTCGTCCTTCTTCCTCCTCCCATTCGATCCGTTGGCCTGCTTTGGACCAAGTTCGTCTCGTTCGTCCATCTTCGTTCGCCCATTTGATCCGTTGGCATTCTTTGGACCATGTCCGTCTCGTTCGTCCCTCTTCGTCCTCCCATTTGATCTGTAGGCCTTCTTTGGACCAAGTTCGTCTCGTTCGTCCATCTTCGTTCTCCCATTTGATCCGTTGGCATTCTTTGGACCATGTCCGTCTCGTTCGTCCATCTTCATCCTCCCATTTGTCCCGTAGGCCTTATTTGGACCAAGTTCGTCTCGTTCGTCCCTCTTCGTCCTCCCATTTGATCCGGAGGACTTCTTTGGACCAAGTTCGTCTCGTTGGTCCTTCTTCCTCCTCCCATTCGATCCGTTGGTCTTCTTTGGACCAAGTTCGTCTCGTTCGTCCATCTTCGTCCTCCCATTTGATCCGTTGGCCTTATTTGGACCAAGTACGTCTCGTTCGTCCCTCTTCGTCCTCCCATTTGATTCGTAGGCCTTCTTTGGACCAAGTTCGTCTCGTTCGTCCGGCTTCGTCCTCCCATTTGATCCGTTGGCATTCTTTGGACCACGTTCTTCTCGGTCGTCCATCTTCGTCCCCCATTTGATCCGTAGGACTTCTTTGGACCAAGTTCGTCTCGTTCGTCGTTATTCCTCCTCCCATTCGATCTGTTGGCCTTCTTTGGACCAAGTTCGTCTTGTTCGTCCATCTTCATCCTCCCATTTGATCCGTTGGCATTCTTTGGACAATGTCCGTCTCGTTCGTCCCTTTTCGTCCTCCCATTTGGTTCGTAGGCCTTCTTTGGACCAAGTTCGCCTCGTTCGTCCATATTCGTCCTCCCATTTGAACCGTAGGCCTTATTTGGACCAAGTACGTCTCGGTCGTCCCTCTTCGTCCTCCCATTTGATTCGTAGGCCTTCTTTGGACCAAGTTCGTCTCGTTCGTCCGTCTTCGACCTCTCATTTGATCCGTTGGCATTCTTTGGACCAAGTTCTTCTCGGTCGTCCATCTTCGCCCTCCCATTTGATCCGTAGGCCTTATTTGGACCAAGTTCGTCTCGTTCGTCCCTCTTTGTCCTCCCATTTGATTCGTAGGCCTTCTTTGGACCAAGTTCGTCTCGTTCATCCTTCTTCCTCCTCCCATTCGATCCGTTGGCCTGCTTTGGACCAAGTTCGTCTCGTTCGTCCATCTTCGTTCGCCCATTTGATCCGTTGGCATTGTTTGGACCATGTCCGTCTCGTTCGTCCCTCTTCGTCCTCCCATTTGATCCGGAGGACTTCTTTGGACCAAGTTCGTCTCGTTGGTCCTTCTTCTTCCTCCCATTCGATCCGTTGGTCTTCTTTGGACCAAGTTCGTCTCGTTCGTCCATCTTCGTCCTCCCATTTGATCCGTTGGCCTTATTTGGACCAAGTACGTCTCGTTCGTCCCTCTTCGTCCTCCCATTTGATTCGTAGGCCTTCTTTGGACCAAGTTCGTCTCGTTCGTCCGGCTTCGTCCTCCCATTTGATCCGTTGGCATTCTTTGGACCACGTTCTTCTCGGTCGTCCATCTTCGTCCCCCATTTGATCCGTAGGACTTCTTTGGACCAAGTTCGTCTCGTTCGTCGTTATTCCTCCTCCCATTCGATCCGTTGGCCTTCTTTGGACCAAGTTCGTCTTGTTCGTCCATCTTCATCCTCCCATTTGATCCGTTGGCATTCTTTGGACAATGTCCGTCTCGTTCGTCCCTTTTCGTCCTCCCATTTGGTTCGTAGGCCTTCTTTGGACCAAGTTCGCCTCGTTCGTCCATATTCGTCCTCCCATTTGAACCGTAGGCCTTATTTGGACCAAGTACGTCTCGGTCGTCCCTCTTCGTCCTCCCATTTGATTCGTAGGCCTTCTTTGGACCAAGTTCGTCTCGTTCGTCCGTCTTCGACCTCTCATTTGATCCGTTGGCATTCTTTGGACCAAGTTCTTCTCGGTCGTCCATCTTCGCCCTCCCATTTGATCCGTAGGCCTTATTTGGACCAAGTTCGTCTCGTTCGTCCCTCTTTGTCCTCCCATTTGATTCGTAGGCCTTCTTTGGACCAAGTTCGTCTCGTTCGTCCCTCTTTGTCCTCCCATTTGATTCGTAGGCCTTCTTTGGACCAAGTTCGTCTCGTTCGTCCTTCTTCCTCCTCCCATTCGATCCGTTGGCCTGCTTTGGACCAAGTTCGTCTCGTTCGTCCATCTTCGTTCGCCCATTTGATCCGTTGGCATTCTTTGGACCATGTCCGTCTCGTTCGTCCCTCTTCGTCCTCCCATTTGATCTGTAGGCCTTCTTTGGACCAAGTTCGTCTCGTTCGTCCATCTTCGTCCTCCCATTTGTCCCGTAGGCCTTATTTGGACCAAGTTCGTCTCGTTTGTCCCTTTTCGTCCTCCCATTTGATCTGTAGGACATCTTTGGACCAAGTTCGTCTCGTTCGTCCATCTTCGTTCTCCCATTTGATCCGTTGGCATTCTTTGGACCATGTCCGTCTCGTTCGTCCATCTTCGTCCTCCCATTTGTCCCGTAGGCCTTATTTGGACAAAGTTCGTCTCGTTCATCCCTCATCGTCCTCCCATTTGATCCGGAGGACTTCTTTGGACCAAGTTCCTCTCGTTGGTCCTTCTTCCTCCTCCCATTCGATCCGTTGGTCTTCTTTGGACCAAGTTCGTCTCGTTCGTCCATCTTCGTCCTCCCATTTGATCCGTTGGCATTCTTTGGACCATGTCCGTCTCGTTCATCTCTTTTCGGCCTCCCATTTGGTCCGTAGGCCTTCTTTGGACCAAGTTTGCCTCGTTCGTCCCTCCCATTTGATTCGTAGGCCTTCTTTGGACCAAGTTCGTCTCGTTCGTCCCTCTTCGTCCTCCAATTTGATCCGTTGGCATTCTTTGGACCAAGTTCTTCTCGTTCGTCCATCTTCGTCCTCCCATTTGATCCGTAGGACTTCTTTGGACCAAGTTCGTCTCGTTCGTCCCTCTTCGTCCTCCCATTCGATCCGTTGGCCTTCTTTGGACCAAGTTCGTCTCGGTCGTCCATCTTCGTTCTCCCATTTGATTCGTTGGCATTCTTTGGACCATGTCCGTCTCGTTCGTCCCTCTTCGTCCTCCCATTTGATCCGTAGGCATTCTTTGGACCAAGTACGCCTCGTTCGTCCATCTTCGTCCTCCCATTTGATCCGTAGGCCTTATTTGGACCAAGTACGTCTCGTTCGTCCCTCTTCGTCCTCCCATTTGATTCGTAGGCCTTCTTTGGACCAAGTTCGTCTCGTTCGTCCATCTTCGTTCTCCGATTTGATCCGTTGGCATTCTTTGGACCATGTTCGTCTTGTTTGTCCCTCTTCGTCCTCCCATTTGATCCGTAGGCCATCTTTGGACCAAGTTCGTCTCGTTCGTCCCTCTTCGTCCTCCCATTTTATCCGTAGGCCTTCTTTGGACCAAGTTCGCCTCGTTCGTCCGTCTTCGTCCTCCCATTTGATCCGTAGGCCTTATTTGGACCAAGTACGTCTCGTTCGTCCCTCTTCGTCCTCCCATTTGATTCGTAGGCATTCTTTGGACCAATTTCGTCTCGTTCGTCCGTCTTCGTTCTCCCATTTGATCCGTTGGCATTCTTTGGACCATTTTCGTCTCGTTTGTCCCTCTTCGTCCTCCCATTTGATCCGTAGGCCTTCTTTGGACCAAGTTAGTCTCGTTCGTCCCTCTTCGTCCTCCCATTTGTCCCGTAGGCCTTATTTGGACCAAGTTCGTCTCGTTCGTCCCTCTTCGTCCTCCCTTTTGATTCGTAGGCCTTCTTTGGACCAAGTTCGTCCATCTTTCGTCCATCTTCGTCCTCCCATTTGTCCCGTAGGCCTTATTTGGACCAAGTTCGTCTCGTTCGTCCCTCTTCGACCTCCCATTTGATTCGTAGGCCTCCTTTGGACCAAGTTCGTCTCGTTCGTCCCTCTTCGTCCTCTCGTTTGATCCGTTGGCATTCTTTGGACCAAGTTCTTCTCGGTCGTCCATCTTCGTCCTCCCATTTGATCCGTAGGACTTCTTTGGACCAAGTTCGTCTCGTTCATCATTCTTCCTCCTCCCATTCGATCCGTTGGGCTTCTTTGGACCAAGTTCGTCTCGTACGTCCATCTTCGTCCTCCCATTTGATCCTTCGCATTCTTTGGACCATGTCCGTCTCGTTCGTCCCTTTTCGTCCTCCCATTTGGTCCGTAGGCCTTCTTTGGACCAAGTTCGCCTCGTTCGTCCATCTTCGTCCTCCCATTTGATCCGTAGGCCTTATTTGGACCAAGTACGTCTCGTTCGTCCCTCTTCGTCCTCCCATTTGATTCGTAGGCCTTCTTTGGACCAAGTTTATCTCGTTCGTCCATCTTCGTTCTCCCATTTGATCCGTTGGCATTCTTTGGACCATGTTCGTCTCGTTTGTCCCTCTTCGTCCTCCCATTTGATCCGTAGGCCTTCTTTGGACCAAGTTCGTCTCGTTCGTCCATCTTCGTCCTCGCATTTGTCCCGTAGGCCTTATTTGGACCAAGTTCGTCTCGTTCGTCCCTCTTCGTCCTCCCATTTGATCCGTAGGCCTTCTTTGGACCAAGTTCGTCCATCTTTCGTCCATCTTCGTCCTGCCATTTGTCCCGTACGCCTTATATGGACCAAGTTCGTCTCGTTCGTCCATATTCGTTCTCCCATTTGATCCGTTGGCATTCTTTGGACCGTGTCCGTCTCGGTCGTCCATCTTCGTCCTCCCATTTGTCCTGTAGGCCTTATTTGGACTAAGTTTGTCTCGTTCGTCCCTCTTCGTCCTCCCATTTGATCCATAGGACTTCTTTGGACCACGTTCGTCTCATTCGTCCTTCTTCCTCCTCCCATTCGATCCGTTGGCCTTCTTCGGACCAAGTTCGTCTTGTTCGTCCATCTTCGTCCTCCCATTTGATCCGTTGGCATTCTTTAGACCATGCTGTCTCGTTCGTCCCTTTTCGTCCTCCCATTTGGTCCGTAGGCCTTATTTGGACCAAGTTCGTCTTGTTCGTCCCTCTTTGTCCTCCCATTTGATTCGTAGGCCTTCTTTGGACCAAGTTCGTCCATCTTTCGTCCATCTTCGTCCTCCCATTTGTCCCGTAGGCCTTATTTGGACCAAGTTCATCTCGTTCGTCCCTCTTCGACCTCCCATTTGATTCGTAGGCCTCCTTTGGACCATGTTCGTCTCGTTCGTCCTTCTTCGTCCTCCCGTTTGATCCGTTGGCATTCTTTGGACCAAGTTCTTCTCGGTCGTCCATCTTCGTCCTCCCATTTGATCCGTTGGCATTCTTTGGATCATGTCCGTCTCGTTCGTCCCTTTTCATCCTCCCATTTGGTCCGTAGGCCTTATCTGGACCAAGTACGTCTCGTTCGTCCCTCTTCGTCCTCCCATTTGATTCGTAGGCCTCCTTTGGACCAAGTTCGTCTCGTTCGTCCCTCTTCGTCCTCCCGTTTGATCCGTTGGCATTCTTTGGACCAAGTTCTTCTCGGTCGTCCATCTTCGTCCTCCCATTTGATCCGTAGGACTTCTTTGGACCAAGTTCGTCTCGTTCATCATTCTTCCTCCTCCCATTCGATCCGTTGGGCTTCTTTGGACCAAGTTCGTCTCGTACGTCCATCTTCGTCCTCCCATTTGATCCGTTCGCATTCTTTGGACCATGTCCGTCTCGTTCGTCCCTTTTCTTCCACCCATTTGGTCCGTAGGCCTTCTTTGGACCAAGTTCGCCTCGTTCGTCCATCTTCGTCCTCCCATTTGATCCGTAGGCCTTATTTGGACCAAGTACGTCTCGTTCGTCCCTCTTCATCCTCCCATTTGATTCGTAGGCCTTCTTTGGACCAAGTTCATCTCGTTCGTCCATCTTCGTTCTCCCATTTGATCCGTTGGCATTCTTTGGACCATGTTCGTCTCGTTTGTCCCTCTTCGTCCTCCCATTTGATCCGTAGGCCTTCTTTGGACCAAGTTCGTCTCGTTCGTCCATCTTCGTCCTCGCATTTGTCCCGTAGGCCTTATTTGGACCAAGTTCGTCTCGTTCGTCCCTCTTCGTCCTCCCATTTGATCCGTAGGCCTTCTTTGGACCAAGTTCGTCCATCTTTCGTCCCTCTTCGTCCTCCCATTCGATCCGTTGGCCTTCTTTGGACCAAGTTCGTCTCGTTCGTCCATCTTCGTCCTCCCATTTGATCCGTTGGCATTCTTTGGACCATGCCGTCTCGTTCGTCCCTTTTCGTCCTCCCATTTGGTCCGTAGGCATTCTTTGGACCATGCCGTCTCGTTCGTCCCTCTTTGTCCTCCCATTTGATTCGTAGGCCTTCTTTGGACCAAGTTCGTCACGTTCGTCCTTCTTCCTCCTCCCATTCGATCCGTTGGCCTGCTTTGGACCAAGTTCGTCTCGTTCGTCCATCTTCGTTCGCCCATTTGATCCGTTGGCTTTCTTTGGACCATGTCCGTCTCGTTCGTCCCTCTTCGTCCTCCCATTTGATCTGTAGGCCTTCTTTGGACCAAGTTCGTCTCGTTCGTCCATCTTCGTCCTCCCATTTGTCCCGTAGGCCTTATTTGGACCAAGTTCGTCTCGTTTGTCCCTTTTCGTCCTCCCATTTGATCTGTAGGACTTCTTTGGACCAAGTTCGTCTCGTTCGTCCATCTTCGTTCTCCCATTTGATCCGTTGGCATTCTTTGGACCATGTCCGTCTCGTTCGTCCATCTTCGTCCTCCCATTTGTCCCGTAGGCCTTATTTGGACAAAGTTCGTCTCGTTCGTCCCTCTTCGTCCTCCCATTTGATCCGGAGGACTTCTTTGGACCAAGTTCGTCTCGTTGGTCCTTCTTCCTCCTCCCATTCGATCCGTTGGTCTTCTTTGGACCAAGTTCGTCTCGTTCGTCCATCATCGTCCTCCCATTTGATCCGTTGGCATTCTTTGGACCATGTCCGTCTCGTTCGTCTCTTTTCGGCCTCCCATTTGGTCCGTAGGCCTTCTTTGGACCAAGTTCGCCTCGTTCGTCCATCTTCGTCCTCCCATTTGATCCGTAGGCCTTATTTGGACCAAGTTCGTCTCGTTCGTCCCTCCCATTTGATTCGTAGGCCTTCTTTGGACCAAGTTCGTCTCGTTCGTCCCTCCCATTTGATTCGTAGGCCTTCTTTGGACCAAGTTCGTCTCGTTCGTCCCTCTTCGTCCTCCAATTTGATCCGTTGGCAGTCTTTGGACCAAGTTCTTCTCGTTCGTCCATCTTCGTCCTCCCATTTGATCCGTAGGACTTCTTTGGACCAAGTTCGTCTCGTTCGTCCCTCTTTGTCCTCCCATTCGAATCGTTGGCCTTCTTTGGATCAAGTTCGTCTCGGTCGTCCATCTTCGTTCTCGCATTTGATTCGTTGGCATTCTTTGGACCATGTCCGTCTCGTTCGTCCCTCTTCGTCCTCCCATTTGATCCGTAGGCATTCTTTGGACCAAGTACGCCTCGTTCGTCCATCTTCGTCCTCCCATTTGATCCGTAGGCCTTATTTGGACCAAGTACGTCTCGTTCGTCCCTGTTCGTCCTCCCATTTGATTCGTAGGCCTTCTTTGGACCAAGTTCGTCTCGTTCGTCCATCTTCGTTCTCCGATTTGATCCGTTGGCATTCTTTGGACCATGTTCGTCTCGTTTGTCCCTCTTCCTCCTCCCATTTGATCCGTAGGCCTTCTTTGGACCAAGTTCGTCTCGTTCGTCCATCTTCGTCCTCGCATTTGTCCCGTAGGCCTTATTTGGACCAAGTTCGTCTCGTTCGTCCCTCTTCGTCCTCCCATTTGATCCGTAGGCCTTCTTTGGACCAAGTTCGTCCATCTTCGTCCTGCCATTTGTCCCGTAGGCCTTATTTGGACCAAGTTCGTCTCGTTCGTCCATATTCGTTCTCCCATTTGATCCGTTGGCATTCTTTGGACCATGTCCGTCTCGTTCGTCCATCTTCGTCCTCCCATTTGTCCTGTAGGCCTTATCTGGACCAAGTTCGCCTCGTTCGTCCCTCTTCATCCGCCCATTTGATCCGTAGGACTTCTTTGGACCACGTTCGTCTCGTTCGTCCTTCTTCCTCCTCCCATTCGATCCGTTGGCCTTCTTCGGGCCAAGTTCGTCTCGTTCGTCCATCTTCGTCCTCCCATTTGATCCGTTGGCATTCTTTGGACCATGCCGTCTCGTTCGTCCCTTTTCGTCCTCCCATTTGGTCCGTAGGCCTTATTTGGACCAAGTTCGTCTCGTTCGTCCCTCTTTGTCCTCCCATTTGATTCGTAGGCCTTCTTTGGACCAAGTTCGTCCATCTTTCGTCCATCTTCGTCCTCCCATTTGTCCCGTAGGCCTTATTTGGACCAAGTTCATCTCGTTCGTCCCTCTTCGACCTCCCATTTGATTCGTAGGCCTCCTTTGGACCATGTTCGTCTCGTTCGTCCCTCTTCGTCCTCCCGTTTGATCCGTTGGCATTCTTTGGACCAAGTTCTTCTCGGTCGTCCATCTTCGTCCTCCCATTTGATCCGTTGGCATTCTTTGGATCATGTCCGTCTCGTTCGTCCCTTTTCATCCTCCCATTTGGTCCGTAGGCCTTATCTGGACCAAGTACGTCTCGTTCGTCCCTCTTCGTCCTCCCATTTGATTCGTAGGCCTCCTTTGGACCAAGTTCGTCTCGTTCGTCCCTCTTCGTCCTCCCGTTTGATCCGTTGGCATTCTTTGGACCAAGTTCTTCTCGGTCGTCCATCTTCGTCCTCCCATTTGATCCGTAGGACTTCTTTGGACCAAGTTCGTCTCGTTCATCATTCTTCCTCCTCCCATTCGATCCGTTGGGCTTCTTTGGACCAAGTTCGTCTCGTACGTCCATCTTCGTCCTCCCATTTGATCCGTTCGCATTCTTTGGACCATGTCCGTCTCGTTCGTCCCTTTTCTTCCACCCATTTGGTCCGTAGGCCTTCTTTGGACCAAGTTCGCCTCGTTCGTCCATCTTCGTCCTCCCATTTGATCCGTAGGCCTTATTTGGACCAAGTACGTCTCGTTCGTCCCTCTTCATCCTCCCATTTGATTCGTAGGCCTTCTTTGGACCAAGTTCATCTCGTTCGTCCATCTTCGTTCTCCCATTTGATCCGTTGGCATTCTTTGGACCATGTTCGTCTCGTTTGTCCCTCTTCGTCCTCCCATTTGATCCGTAGGCCTTCTTTGGACCAAGTTCGTCTCGTTCGTCCATCTTCGTCCTCGCATTTGTCCCGTAGGCCTTATTTGGACCAAGTTCGTCTCGTTCGTCCCTCTTCGTCCTCCCATTTGATCCGTAGGCCTTCTTTGGACCAAGTTCGTCCATCTTTCGTCCCTCTTCGTCCTCCCATTCGATCCGTTGGCCTTCTTTGGACCAAGTTCGTCTCGTTCGTCCATCTTCGTCCTCCCATTTGATCCGTTGGCATTCTATGGACCATGCCGTCTCGTTCGTCCCTTTTCGTCCTCCCATTTGGTCCGTAGGCATTCTTTGGACCATGCCGTCTCGTTCGTCCCTCTTTGTCCTCCCATTTGATTCGTAGGCCTTCTTTGGACCAAGTTCGTCACGTTCGTCCTTCTTCCTCCTCCCATTCGATCCGTTGGCCTGCTTTGGACCAAGTTCGTCTCGTTCGTCCATCTTCGTTCGCCCATTTGATCCGTTGGCTTTCTTTGGACCATGTCCGTCTCGTTCGTCCCTCTTCGTCCTCCCATTTGATCTGTAGGCCTTCTTTGGACCAAGTTCGTCTCGTTCGTCCATCTTCGTCCTCCCATTTGTCCCGTAGGCCTTATTTGGACCAAGTTCGTCTCGTTTGTCCCTTTTCGTCCTCCCATTTGATCTGTAGGACTTCTTTGGACCAAGTTCGTCTCGTTCGTCCATCTTCGTTCTCCCATTTGATCCGTTGGCATTCTTTGGACCATGTTCGTCTCGTTCGTCCATCTTCGTCCTCCCATTTGTCCCGTAGGCCTTATTTGGACAAAGTTCGTCTCGTTCGTCCCTCTTCGTCCTCCCATTTGATCCGGAGGACTTCTTTGGACCAAGTTCGTCTCGTTGGTCCTTCTTCCTCCTCCCATTCGATCCGTTGGTCTTCTTTGGACCAAGTTCGTCTCGTTCGTCCATCATCGTCCTCCCATTTGATCCGTTGGCATTCTTTGGACCATGTCCATCTCGTTCGTCTCTTTTCGGCCTCCCATTTGGTCCGTAGGCCTTCTTTGGACCAAGTTCGCCTCGTTCGTCCATCTTCGTCCTCCCATTTGATCCGTAGGCCTTATTTGGACCAAGTTCGTCTCGTTCGTCCCTCCCATTTGATTCGTAGGCCTTCTTTGGACCAAGTTCGTCTCGTTCGTCCCTCCTATTTGATTCGTAGGCCTTCTTTGGACCAAGTTCGTCTCGTTCGTCCCTCTTCGTCCTCCAATTTGATCCGTTGGCAGTCTTTGGACCAAGTTCTTCTCGTTCGTCCATCTTCGTCCTCCCATTTGATCCGTAGGACTTCTTTGGACCAAGTTCGTCTCGTTCGTCCCTCTTTGTCCTCCCATTCGAATCGTTGGCCTTCTTTGGATCAAGTTCGTCTCGGTCGTCCATCTTCGTTCTCGCATTTGATTCGTTGGCATTCTTTGGACCATGTCCGTCTCGTTCGTCCCTCTTCGTCCTCCCATTTGATCCGTAGGCATTCTTTGGACCAAGTACGCCTCGTTCGTCCATCTTCGTCCTCCCATTTGATCCGTAGGCCTTATTTGGACCAAGTACGTCTCGTTCGTCCCTGTTCGTCCTCCCATTTGATTCGTAGGCCTTCTTTGGACCAAGTTCGTCTCGTTCGTCCATCTTCGTTCTCCGATTTGATCCGTTGGCATTCTTTGGACCATGTTCGTCTCGTTTGTCCCTCTTCCTCCTCCCATTTGATCCGTAGGCCTTCTTTGGACCAAGTTCGTCTCGTTCGTCCATCTTCGTCCTCGCATTTGTCCCGCAGGCCTTATTTGGACCAAGTTCGTCTCGTTCGTCCCTCTTCGTCCTCCCATTTGATCCGTAGGCCTTCTTTGGACCAAGTTCGTCCATCTTCGTCCTGCCATTTGTCCCGTAGGCCTTATTTGGACCAAGTTCGTCTCGTTCGTCCATATTCGTTCTCCCATTTGATCCGTTGGCATTCTTTGGACCATGTCCGTCTCGTTCGTCCATCTTCGTCCTCCCATTTGTCCTGTAGGCCTTTTCTGGACCAAGTTCGCCTCGTTCGTCCCTCTTCATCCTCCCATTTGATCCGTAGGACTTCTTTGGACCACGTTCGTCTCGTTCGTCCTTCTTCCTCCTCCCATTCGATCCGTTGGCCTTCTTCGGGCCAAGTTCGTCTCGTTCGTCCATCTTCGTCCTCCCATTTGATCCGTTGGCATTCTTTGGACCATGCCGTCTCGTTCGTCCCTTTTCGTCCTCCCATTTGGTCCGTAGGCCTTATTTGGACAAAGTTCGTCTCGTTCGTCCCTCTTTGTCCTCCCATTTGATTCGTAGGCCTTCTTTGGACCAAGTTCGTCCATCTTTCGTCCATCTTCGTCCTCCCATTTGTCCCGTAGGCCTTATTTGGACCAAGTTCGTCTCGTTCGTCCCTCTTCGACCTCCCATTTGATTCGTAGGCCTCCTTTGGACCAAGTTCGTCTCGTTCGTCCCTCTTCGTCCTCCCGTTTGATCCGTTGGCATTCTTTGGACCAAGTTCTTCTCGGTCGTCCATCTTCGTCCTCCCATTTGATTCGTTGGCATTCTTTGGACCATGTCCGTCTCGTTCGTCCCTCTTCGTCCTCCCATTTGATCCGTAGGCATTCTTTGGACCAAGTACGCCTCGTTCGTCCATCTTCGTCCTCCCATTTGATCCGTAGACCTTATTTGGACCAAGTACGTCTCGGTCGTCCCTCTTCGTCCTCCCATTTGATTCGTAGGCCTTCTTTGGACCAAGTTCGTCTCGTTCGTCCATCTTCGTTCTCCGATTTGATCCGTTGGCATTCTTTGGACCATGTTCGTCTCGTTTGTCCCTCTTCGTCCTCCCATTTGATCCGTAGGCATTCTTTGGACCAAGTACGCCTCGTTCGTCCATCTTCGTCCTCCCATTTGATCCGTAGGCCTTATTTGGACCAAGTACGTCTCGTTCGTCCCTCTTCGTCCTCCCATTTGATTCGTAGGCCTTCTTTGGACCAAGTTCGCCTCGTTCGTCCATCTTCGTCCTCCCATTTGATCCGTAGGCCTTATTTGGACCAAGTACGTCTCGTTCGTCCCTCTTCGTCCTCCCATTTGATTCGTAGGCATTCTTTGGACCAAGTTCGTCTTGTTCGTCCGTCTTCGTTCTCCCATTTGATCCGTTGGCATTCTTTGGACCATTTTCGTCTCGTTTGTCCCTCTTCGTCCTCCCATTTGATCCGTAGGCCTTCTTTGGACCAAGTTAGTCTCGTTCGTCCATCTTCGTCCTCCCATTTGTCCCGTAGGCCTTATTTGGACCAAGTTCGTCTCGTTCGTCCCTCTTCGTCCTCCCTTTTGATTCGTAGGCCTTCTTTGGACCATGTTCGTCCATCTTTCGTCCATCTTCGTCCTCCCATTTGTCCCGTAGGCCTTATTTGGACCAAGTTCATCTCGTTCGTCCCTCTTCGACCTCCCATTTGATTCGTAGGCCTCCTTTGGACCAAGTTCGTCTCGTTCGTCCCTCTTCGTCCTCCCGTTTGATCCGTTGGCATTCTTTGGACCAAGTTCTTCTCGGTCGTCCATCTTCGTCCTCCCATTTGATCCGTTGGCATTCTTTGGATCATGTACGTCTCGTTCGTCCCTCTTCGTCCTCCCATTTGATTCGTAGGCCTCCTTTGGACCAAGTTCGTCTCGTTCGTCCCTCTTCGTCCTCCCGTTTGATCCGTTGGCATTCTTTGGACCAAGTTCTTCTCGGTCGTCCATCTTCGTCCTCCCATTTGATCCGTAGGACTTCTTTGGACCAAGTTCGTCTCGTTCATCATTCTTCCTCCTCCCATTCGATCCGTTGGGCTTCTTTGGACCAAGTTCGTCTCGTACGTCCATCTTCGTCCTCCCATTTGATCCGTTGGCATTCTTTGGACCATGTCCGTCTCGTTCGTCCCTTTTCGTCCTCCCATTTGGTCCGTAGGCCTTCTTTGGACCAAGTTCGCCTCGTTCGTCCATCTTCGTCCTCCCATTTGATCCGTAGGCCTTATTTGGACCAAGTACGTCTCGTTCGTCCCTCTTCGTCCTCCCATTTGATTCGTAGGCCTTCTTTGGACTAAGTTCGTCCATCTTTCGTCCATCTTCGTCCTGCCATTTGTCCCGTAGGCCTTATTTGGACCAAGTTCGTCTCGTTCGTCCCTCTTCGTCCTCCCATTTGATCCGTAGGCCTTCTTTGGACCAAGTTCGTCCATCTTTCGTCCATCTTCGTCCTCCCATTTGTCCTGTAGGCCTTATTTGGACCAAGTTCGTCTCGTTCGTCCCTCTTCGTCCTCCCTTTTGATTCGTAGGCCTTCTTTGGACCATGTTCGTCCATCTTTCGTCCATCTTCGTCCTCCCATTTGTCCCGTAGGCCTTATTTGGACCAAGTTCATCTCGTTCGTCCCTCTTCGACCTCCCATTTGATTCGTAGGCCTCCTTTGGACCAAGTTCGTCTCGTTCGTCCCTCTTCGTCCTCCCGTTTGATCCGTTGGCATTCTTTGGACCAAGTTCTTCTCGGTCGTCCATCTTCGTCCTCCCATTTGATCCGTTGGCATTCTTTGGATCATGTACGTCTCGTTCGTCCCTCTTCGTCCTCCCATTTGATTCGTAGGCCTCCTTTGGACCAAGTTCGTCTCGTTCGTCCCTCTTCGTCCTCCCGTTTGATCCGTTGGCATTCTTTGGACCAAGTTCTTCTCGGTCGTCCATCTTCGTCCTCCCATTTGATCCGTAGGACTTCTTTGGACCAAGTTCGTCTCGTTCATCATTCTTCCTCCTCCCATTCGATCCGTTGGGCTTCTTTGGACCAAGTTCGTCTCGTTCGTCCATCTTCGTTCTCCCATTTGATCCGTTGGCATTCTTTGGACCATGTTCGTCTCGTTTGTCCCTCTTCGTCCTCCCATTTGATCCGTAGGCCTTCTTTGGAACAAGTTCGTCTCGTTCGTCCATCTTCATCCTCGCATTTGTCCCGTAGGCCTTATTTGGACCAAGTTCGTCTCGTTCGTCCCTCTTCGTCCTCCCATTTGATCCGTAGGCCTTCTTTGGACTAAGTTCGTCCATCTTTCGTCCATCTTCGTCCTGCCATTTGTCCCGTAGGCCTTATTTGGACCAAGTTCGTCTCGTTCGTCCCTCTTCGTCCTCCCATTTGATCCGTAGGCCTTCTTTGGACCAAGTTCGTCCATCTTTCGTCCATCTTCGTCCTCCCATTTGTCCTGTAGGCCTTATTTGGACCAAGTTCGTCTCGTTCGTCCCTCTTCGTCCACCCATTTGATCCGTAGGACTTCTTTGGACCACGTTCGTCTCGTTCGTCCTTCTTCCTCCTCCCATTCGATCCGTTGGCCTTCTTCGGACCAAGTTCGTCTCGTTCGTCCATCTTCGTCCTCCCATTTGATCCGTTGGCATTCTTTGGACCATGCCGTCTCGTTCGTCCCTCTTCGACCTCCCATTTGATTCGTAGGCCTCCTTTGGACCAAGTTCGTCTCGTTCGTCCCTCTTCGTCCTCCCGTTTGATCCGTTGGCATTCTTTGGACCAAGTTCTTCTCGGTCGTCCATCTTCGTCCTCCCATTTGATCCGTTGGCATTCTTTGGATCATGTCCGTCTCGTTCGTCCCTTTTCGTCCTCCCATTTGGTCCGTAGGCCTTATTTGGACCAAGTACGTCTCGTTCGTCCCTCTTCGTCCTCCCATTTGATTCGTAGGCCTCCTTTGGACCAAGTTCGTCTCGTTCGTCTCTCTTCGTCCTCCCGTTTGATTCGTAGGCCTTATTTGGACCAAGTACGTCTCGTTCGTCCCTCTTCGTCCTCCCATTTGATTCGTAGGCCTTCTTTGGACCAAGTTCGTCTCGTTTGTCCATCTTTGTTCTCCGATTTGATCCGTTGGCATTCTTTGGACCATGTTCGTCTCGTTGGTCCCTCTTCGTCCTCCCATTTGATCCGTAGGCCATCTTTGGACCAAGTTCGTCTCGTTCGTCCCTCTTCGTCCTCCCATTTGATCCGTAGGCCTTCTTTGGACCAAGTTCGCCTCGTTCGTCCATCTTCGTCCTCCCATTTGATCCGTAGGCCTTATTTGGACCAAGTACGTCTCGTTCGTCCCTCTTCGTCCTCCCATTTGATTCGTAGGCATTCTTTGGACCAAGTTCGTCTCGTTCGTCCGTCTTCGTTCTCCCATTTGATCCGTTGGCATTCTTTGGACCATTTTCGTCTCGTTTGTCCCTCTTCGTCCTCCCATTTGATCCGTAGGCCTTCTTTGGACCAAGTTAGTCTCGTTCGTCCCTCTTCGTCCTCCCTTTTGATTCGTAGGCCTTCTTTGGACCAAGTTCATCCATCTTTCGTCCATCTTCGTCCTCCCATTTGGTCCGTAGGCCTTATTTGGACCAAGTTCGTCTCGTTCGTCCATCTTCGTTCTCCGATTTAATCCGTTGGCATTCTTTGGACCATGTTCGTCTCGTTGGTCCCTCTTCGTCCTCCCATTTGATCCGTAGGCCATCTTTGGACCAAGTTCGTCTCGTTCGTCCCTCTTCGTCCTCCCATTTGATCCGTAGGCCTTCTTTGGACCAAGTTCGCCTCGTTCGTCCATCTTCGTCCTCCCATTTGATCCGTAGGCCTTATTTGGACCAAGTACGTCTCGTTCGTCCCTCTTCGTCCTCCCATTTGATCCGTTGGCATTCTTTGGACCATGCCGTCTCGTTCGTCCCTTTTCGTCCTCCCATTTGTCCCGTAGGCCTTATTTGGACCAAGTTCGTCTCGTTCGTCCCTCTTCGTCCTCCCTTTTGATTCGTAGGCCTTCTTTGGACCAAGTTCATCCATCTTTCGTCCATCTTCGTCCTCCCATTTGGTCCGTAGGCCTTATTTGGACCAAGTTCGTCTCGTTCGTCCATCTTCGTTCTCCGATTTAATCCGTTGGCATTCTTTGGACCATGTTCGTCTCGTTGGTCCCTCTTCGTCCTCCCATTTGATCCGTAGGCCATCTTTGGACCAAGTTCGTCTCGTTCGTCCCTCTTCGTCCTCCCATTTGATCCGTAGGCCTTCTTTGGACCAAGTTCGCCTCGTTCGTCCATCTTCGTCCTCCCATTTGATCCGTAGGCCTTATTTGGACCAAGTACGTCTCGTTCGTCCCTCTTCGTCCTCCCATTTGATTCGTAGGCATTCTTTGGACCATGTTCGTCTCGTTCGTCCGTCTTCGTTCTCCCATTTGATCCGTTGGCATTCTTTGGACCATTTTCGTCTCGTTTGTCCCTCTTCGTCCTCCCATTTGATCCGTAGGCCTTCTTTGGACCAAGTTAGTCTCGTTCGTCCATCTTCGTCCTCCCATTTGTCCCGTAGGCCTTATTTGGACCAAGTTCGTCTCGTTCGTCCCTCTTCGTCCTCCCTTTTGATTCGTAGGCCTTCTTTGGACCAAGTTCGTCCATCTTCCGTCCATCTTCGTCCTCCCATTTGTCCCGTAGGCCTTATTTGGACCAAGTTCGTCTCGTTCGTCCCTCTTCGACCTCCCATTTGATTCGTAGGCCCTTTGGACCAAGTTCGTCTCGTTCGTCCCTCTTTGTCCTCCCGTTTGATCCGTTGGCATTCTTTGGACCAAGTTCTTCTCGGTCGTCCATCTTCGTTCTCCCATTTGATCCGTTGGCATTCTTTGGATCATGTCCGTCTCGTTCGTCCCTTTTCGTCCTCCCATTTGGTCCGTAGGCCTTATTTCGACCAAGTACGTCTCGTTCGTCCCTCTTCGTCCTCCCATTTGATTCGTAGGCCTCCTTTGGACCAAGTTCGTCTCGTTCGTCCCTCTTCGTCCTCCCATTTGATCCGTAGGACTTCTTTGGACCAAGTTCGTCTCGTTCATCATTCTTCCTCCTCCCATTCGATCTGTTGGGCTTCTTTGGACCAAGTTCGTCTCGTACGTCCATCTTCGTCCTCCCATTTGATCCGTTCGCATTCTTTGGACCATGTCCGTCTCGTTCATCCCTTTTCGTCCGCACATTTGGTCCGTCGGCCTTCTTTGGACCAAGTTCGCCTCGTTCGTCCATCTTCGTCCTCCCATTTGATCCGTAGGCCTTATTTGGACCAAGTACGTCTCGTTCGTCCCTCTTCGTCCTCCCATTTGATTCGTAGGCCTTCTTTGGACCAAGTTCATATCGTTCGTCCATCTTCGTTCTCCCATTTGATCCGTTGGCATTCTTTGGACCATGTTCGTCTCGTTCGTCCCTCTTCGTCCTCCCATTTGATCCGTAGGCCTTCTTTGGACCAAGTTCGTCTCGTTCGTCCATCTTCGTCCTCGCATTTGTCCCGTAGGCCTTATTTGGACCAAGTTCGTCTCGTTCGTCCCTCTTCGTCCTCCCATTTGATCCGTAGGCCTTCTTTGGACCAAGTTCGTCTCGTTCGTCCCTCTTCGTCCTCCCGTTTGATCCGTTGGCATTCTTTGGACCAAGTTCTTCTCGGTCGTCCATCTTCGTCCTCCCATTTGATCCGTAGGACTTCTTTGGACCAAGTTCATCTCGTTCATCATTCTTCCTCCTCCCATTCGATCTGTTGGGCTTCTTTGGACCAAGTTCGTCTCGTACGTCCATCTTCGTCCTCCCATTTGATCCGTTCGCATTCTTTGGACCATGTCCGTCTCGTTCATCCCTTTTCGTCCTCCCATTTGGTCCGTAGGCCTTCTTTGGACCAAGTTCGCCTCGTTCGTCTATCTTCGTCCTCCCATTTGATCCGTAGGCCTTATTTGGACCAAGTACGTCTCGTTCGTCCCTCTTCGTCCTCCCATTTGATTCGTAGGCCTTCTTTGGACCAAGTTCATATCGTTCGTCCATCTTCGTTCTCCCATTTGATCCGTTGGCATTCTTTGGACCATGTTCGTCTCGTTTGTCCCTCTTCGTCCTCCCATTTGATCCGTAGGCCTTCTTTGGACCAAGTTCGTCTCGTTCGTCCATCTTCGTCCTCGCATTTGTCCCGTAGGCCTTATTTGGACCAAGTTCGTCTCGTTCGTCCCTCTTCGTCCTCCCATTTGATCCGTAGGCCTTCTTTGGACCAAGTTCGTCCATCTTTTGTCCATCTTCGTCCTGCCATTTGTCCAGTAGGCCTTATTTGGACCAAGTTCGTCTCGTTCGTCCATATTCGTTCTCCCATTTGATCCGTTGGCATTCTTTGGACCATGTCCGTCTCGTTCGTCCATCTTCGTCTTCCCATTTGTCCTGTAGGCCTTATTTGGACCAAGTTCGTCTCGTTCGTCCCTCTTCGTCCTCCCATTTGATCCGTAGGACTTCTTTGGACCACGTTCGTCTCGTTCGTCCTTCTTCCTCCTCCCATTCGATCCGTTGGCCTTCTTTGGACCAAGTTCGTCTCGTTCGTCCATCTTCGTCCTCCCATTTGATCCGTTGGCATTCTTTGGACCATGCCGTCTCGTTCGTCCCTTTTCGTCCTCCCATTTGGTCCGTAGGACTTCTTTGGACCAAGTCCGCCTCGTTCGTCCATCTTCGTCCTCCCATTTGATCCGTAGGCCTTATTTGGACCAAGTACGTCTTGTTCGTCCCACTTCGTCCTCCCATTTGATTCGTAGGCCTTCTTTGGACCAAGTTCGTCTCGTTCGTCCCTCTTCGTCCTCCCATTTGATCCGTAGGACTTCTTTGGACCACGTTCGTCTCGTTCGTCCTTCTTCCTCCTCCCATTCGATCCGTTGGCCTTCTTTGGACCAAGTTCGTCTCGTTCGTCCATCTTCGTCCTCCCATTTGATCCGTTGGCATTCTTTGGACCATGCCGTCTCGTTCGTCCGTTTTCGTCCTCCCATTTGGTCCGTAGGACTTCTAAGGACCAAGTCCGTCTCGTCGTCCCTCTTCGTCCTCCCATTTGATCCGTAGGCATTCTTTGGACCAAGTTCGCCTCGTTCGTCCATCTTCGTCCTCCCATTTGATCCGTAGGCCTTATTCGGACCAAGTACGTCATGTTCGTCCCTCTTCGTCCTCCCATTTGATTCGTAGGCCTTCTTTGGACCAAGTTCGTCTCGTTCGTCCCTCTTCGTCCTCCCATTTGTTCCGTTGGCATTCTTTGGACCAAGTTCTTCTCGTTCGTCCCTCTTCGTCCTCCCATTTGGTCCGTAGGCCCTCCTTGGACCAAGTTCGCCTCGTTCGTCCATCTTCGTCCTCCCATTTGATCCGTAGGCCTTATTTGGACCAAGTACGTCTCGTTCGTCCCTCTTCGTCCTCCCATTTGATTCGTAGGCCTTCTTTGGACCAAGTTCATCTCGTTCGTCCATCTTCGTTCTCCCATTTGATCCGTTGGCATTCTTTGGACCATGTCCGTCTCGTTCGTCCCTCTTCGTCCTCCCATTTGATCCGTAGGCCTTCTTTGGACCAAGTTCGTCCATCTTTCGTACATCTTCGTCCTGCCATTTGTCCCGTAGGCCTTATTTGGACCAAGTTCGTCTCGTTCGTCCATATTCGTTCTCCCATTTGATCTGTTGGCATTCTTTGGACCATGTCCATCTCGTTCGTCCATCTTCGTCCTCCCATTTGATCCGTAGGCATTCTTTGGACCAAGTTCGCCTCGTTCGTCCATCTTCGTCCTCCCATTTGATTCGTAGGCCTTATTTGGACCAAGTACGTCTTGTTCGTCCCTCTTCGTCCTCCCATTTGATTCGTAGGCCTTCTTTGGACCAAGTTCGTCTCGTTCGTCCCACTTCGTCCTCCCATTTGTTCCGTTGGCATTCTTTGGACCAAGTTCTTCTCAGTCGTCCATCTTCGTCCTCCCATTTGATCCGTAGGACTTCTTTGGACCAAGTTCGGCTCGTTCGTCCCTCTTCGTCCTCCCATTTGGTCCGTAGGCCCTCTTTGGACCAAGTTCGCCTCGTTCGTCCATCTTCGTCCTCCCATTTGATGCGTAGGCCTTATTTGGACCAAGTACGTCTCGTTCGTCCCTCTTCGTCCTCCCATTTGATTCGTAGGCCTTCTTTGGACCAAGTTCATCTCGTTCGTCCATCTTCGTTCTCGCATTTGATCCGTTGGCATTCTTTGGACCATGTTCGTCTCGTTTGTCCCTCTTCGTCCTCCCATTTGATCCGTAGGACGTCTTTGGACCAAGTTCGTCTCGTTCGTCCCTCTTCGTCCTCCCATTTGGTCCGTAGGCCCTCTTTGGACCAAGTTCGCCTCGTTCGTCCATCTTCGTCCTCCCATTTGATCCGTAGGCCTTATTTGGAACAAGTACGTCTCGTTCGTCCCTCTTCGTCCTCCCATTTGATTCGTAGGCCTTCTTTGGACCAAGTTCATCTCGTTCGTCCATCTTCGTCCTCCCATTTCATCCGTTGGAATTCTTTGGACCATGTCCGTCTCGTTCGTCTCTTTTCGTCCTCCCATTTGGTCCGTAGGCCTTCTTTGGACCAAGTTCGCCTCGTTCGTCCATCTTCGTCCTCCCATTTGATTCGTAGGCCTTCTTTGGACCAAGTTCGTCTCGTTCGTCCCTCTTCGTCTTCCCATTTGATTCGTAGGCCTTCTTTGGACCAAGTTCGTCTCGTTCGTCCCTCTTCGTCCTCCCATTTGTTCCGTTGGCATTCTTTGGACCAAGTTCTTCTCGGTCGTCCATCTTCGTCCTCCCATTTGATCCGTAGGACTTCTTTGGACCAAGTTCGGCTCGTTCGTCCCTCTTCGTCCTCCCATTTGGTCCGTAGGCCCTCTTTGGACCAAGTTCGCCTCGTTCGTCCATCTTCGTCCTCCCATTTGATCCGTAGGCCTTATTTGGACCAAGTACGTCTCGTTCGTCCCTCTTCGTCCTCCCATTTGATTCGTAGGCCTTCTTTGGACCAAGTTCATCTCGTTCGTCCATCTTCGTTCTCCCATTTGATCCGTTGGCATTCTTTGGACCATGTTCGTCTCGTTTGTCCCTCTTCGTCCTCCCATTTGATCCGTAGGCCTTCTTTGAAACAGGTTCGTCTCGTTCGTCCCTCTTCGTCCTCCCGTTTGATCCGTTGGCATTCTTTGGACCAAGTTTGTCTCGTTCGTCCTTCTTCCTCCTCCCATTCGATCCGTTGGCCTTCTTTGGACCAAGTTCATCTCGTTCATCCATCTTCGTTCTCCCATTTGATCCGTTGGCATTCTTTGGACCATGTTCGTCTCGTTTGTCCCTCTTCGTCCTCCCATTTGATCCGTAGGCCTTCTAGGGACCAAGTTCATCTCGTTCGTCCATCTTCGTCCTCGCATTTGTCCCGTAGGCCTTATTTGGACCAAGTTCGTCTCGTTCGTCCCTCTTCGTCCTCCCATTTGATCCGTAGGCCTTCTTTGGACCAAGTTCGTCCATCTTTCGTCCATCTTCGTCCTGCCATTTGTCCCGTAGGCCTTATTTGGACCAAGTTCGTCTCGTTCGTCCATATTCGTTCTCCCATTTGATCCGTTGGCATTCTTTGGACCATGTCCGTCTCGTTCGTCCATCTTCGTCCTCCCATTTGTCCTGTAGGCCTTCTTTGGACCAAGTTCGTCTCGTTCGTCCCTCTTCGTCCTCCCATTTGATCCGTAGGACTTCTTTGGACCACGTTCGTCTCGTTCGTCCTTCTTCCTCCTCCCATTCGATCCGTTGGCCTTCTTTGGACCAAGTTCGTCTCGTTCGTCCATCTTCGTCCTCCCATTTGATCCGTTGGCATTCTTTGGACCATGCCGTCTCGTTCGTCCCTTTTCTTCCTCCCATTTGGTCCGTAGGACTTCTTTGGACCAAGTCCGTCTCGTCGTCCCTCTTCGTCCTCCCATTTGATCCGTAGGCATTCTTTGGACCAAGTTCGCCTCGTTCGTCCATCTTCGTCCTCCCATTTGATCCGTAGGCCTTCTTTGGACCAAGTTCGTCTCGTTCGTCCCTCTTCGTCTTCCCATTTGATCCGTAGGACTTCTTTGGACCAAGTTCGTCTCGTTCATCATTCTTCCTCCCCCCATTCGATCCGTTGGGCTTCTTTGGACCAAGTTCGTCTCGTACGTCCATCTTCGTCCTCCCATTTGATCCGTTCGCATTCTTTGGACCATGTCCGTCTCGTTCGTCCCTTTTCGTCCTCCCATTTGGTCCGTAGGCCTTCTTTGGACCAAGTTCGCCTCGTTCGTCCATCTTCGTCCTCCCATTTGATCCGTAGGCCTTATTTGGACCAAGTACGTCTCGTTCGTCCCTCTTCGTCCTCCCATTTGATTCGTAGGCCTTCTTTGGACCAAGTTCATCTCGTTCGTCCATCTTCGTTCTCCCATTTGATCCGTTGGCATTCTTTGGACCATGTTCGTCTCGTTTGTCCCTCTTCGTCCTCCCATTTGATCCGTAGGCCTTCTTTGGACCAAGTTCGCCTCGTTCGTCCATCTTCGTCCTCCCATTTGATCCGTAGGCCTTATTTGGACCAAGTACGTCTCGTTCGTCCCTCTTCGTCCTCCCATTTGATTCGTAGGCATTCTTTGGACCAAGTTCGTCTCGTTCGTCCGTCTTCGTTCTCCCATTTGATCCGTTGGCATTCTTTGGACCATTTTCGTCTCGTTTGTCCCTCTTCGTCCTCCCATTTGATCCGTAGGCCTTCTTTGGACCAAGTTAGTCTCGTTCGTCCATCTTCGTCCTCCCATTTGTCCCGTAGGCCTTATTTGGACCAAGTTCGTCTCGTTCGTTCCTCTTCGACCTCCCATTTGATTCGTAGGCCTCCTTTGGACCAAGTTCGTCTCGTTCGTCCCTCTTCGTCCTCCCGTTTGACCCGTTGGCATTCTTTGGACCAAGTTCTTCTCGGTCGTCCATCTTCGTCCTCCCATTTGATCCGTTGGCATTCTTTGGATCATATCCATCTCGTTCGTCCCTTTTCGTCCTCCCATTTGGTCCGTAGGCCTTATTTCGACCAAGTACGTCTCGTTCGTCCCTCTTCGTCCTCCCATTTGATTCGTAGGCCTCCTTTGGACCATGTTCGTCTCGTTCGTCCCTCTTCGTCCTCCCGTTTGATCCGTTGGCATTCTTTGGACCAAGTTCTTCTCGGTCGTCCATCTTCGTCCTCCCATTTGATCCGTAGGACTTCTTTGGACCAAGTTCGTCTCGTTCATCATTCTTCCTCCCCCCATTCGATCCGTTGGGCTTCTTTGGACCAAGTTCGTCTCGTACGTCCATCTTCGTCCTCCCATTTGATCCGTTCGCATTCTTTGGACCATGTCCGTCTCGTTCGTCCCTTTTCGTCCTCCCATTTGGTCCGTAGGCCTTCTTTGGACCAAGTTCGCCTCGTTCGTCCATCTTCGTCCTCCCATTTGATCCGTAGGCCTTATTTGGACCAAGTACGTCTCGTTCGTCCCTCTTCGTCCTCCCATTTGATTCGTAGGCCTTCTTTGGACCAAGTTCATCTCGTTCGTCCATCTTCGTTCTCCCATTTGATCCGTTGGCATTCTTTGGACCATGTTCGTCTCGTTTGTCCCTCTTCGTCCTCCCATTTGATCCGTAGGCCTTCTTTGGACCAAGTTCGCCTCGTTCGTCCATCTTCGTCCTCCCATTTGATCCGTAGGCCTTATTTGGACCAAGTACGTCTCGTTCGTCCCTCTTCGTCCTCCCATTTGATTCGTAGGCATTCTTTGGACCAAGTTCGTCTCGTTCGTCCGTCTTCGTTCTCCCATTTGATCCGTTGGCATTCTTTGGACCATTTTCGTCTCGTTTGTCCCTCTTCGTCCTCCCATTTGATCCGTAGGCCTTCTTTGGACCAAGTTAGTCTCGTTCGTCCATCTTCGTCCTCCCATTTGTCCCGTAGGCCTTATTTGGACCAAGTTCGTCTCGTTCGTTCCTCTTCGACCTCCCATTTGATTCGTAGGCCTCCTTTGGACCAAGTTCGTCTCGTTCGTCCCTCTTCGTCCTCCCGTTTGACCCGTTGGCATTCTTTGGACCAAGTTCTTCTCGGTCGTCCATCTTCGTCCTCCCATTTGATCCGTTGGCATTCTTTGGATCATATCCATCTCGTTCGTCCCTTTTCGTCCTCCCATTTGGTCCGTAGGCCTTATTTCGACCAAGTACGTCTCGTTCGTCCCTCTTCGTCCTCCCATTTGATTCGTAGGCCTCCTTTGGACCATGTTCGTCTCGTTCGTCCCTCTTCGTCCTCCCGTTTGATCCGTTGGCATTCTTTGGACCAAGTTCTTCTCGGTCGTCCATCTTCGTCCTCCCATTTGATCCGTAGGACTTCTTTGGACCAAGTTCGTCTCGTTCATCATTCTTCCTCCCCCCATTCGATCCGTTGGGCTTCTTTGGACCAAGTTCGTCTCGTACGTCCATCTTCGTCCTCCCATTTGATCCGTTCGCATTCTTTGGACCATGTCCGTCTCGTTCGTCCCTTTTCGTCCTCCCATTTGGTCCGTAGGCCTTCTTTGGACCAAGTTCGCCTCGTTCGTCCATCTTCGTCCTCCCATTTGATCCGTAGGCCTTATTTGGACCAAGTACGTCTCGTTCGTCCCTCTTCGTCCTCCCATTTGATTCGTAGGCCTTCTTTGGACCAAGTTCATCTCGTTCGTCCATCTTCGTTCTCCCATTTGATCCGTTGGCATTCTTTGGACCATGTTCGTCTCGTTTGTCCCTCTTCGTCCTCCCATTTGATCCGTAGGCCTTCTTTGGACCAAGTTCGCCTCGTTCGTCCATCTTCGTCCTCCCATTTGATCCGTAGGCCTTATTTGGACCAAGTACGTCTCGTTCGTCCCTCTTCGTCCTCCCATTTGATTCGTAGGCATTCTTTGGACCAAGTTCGTCTCGTTCGTCCGTCTTCGTTCTCCCATTTGATCCGTTGGCATTCTTTGGACCATTTTCGTCTCGTTTGTCCCTCTTCGTCCTCCCATTTGATCCGTAGGCCTTCTTTGGACCAAGTTAGTCTCGTTCGTCCATCTTCGTCCTCCCATTTGTCCCGTAGGCCTTATTTGGACCAAGTTCGTCTCGTTCGTTCCTCTTCGACCTCCCATTTGATTCGTAGGCCTCCTTTGGACCAAGTTCGTCTCGTTCGTCCCTCTTCGTCCTCCCGTTTGACCCGTTGGCATTCTTTGGACCAAGTTCTTCTCGGTCGTCCATCTTCGTCCTCCCATTTGATCCGTTGGCATTCTTTGGATCATATCCATCTCGTTCGTCCCTTTTCGTCCTCCCATTTGGTCCGTAGGCCTTATTTCGACCAAGTACGTCTCGTTCGTCCCTCTTCGTCCTCCCATTTGATTCGTAGGCCTCCTTTGGACCATGTTCGTCTCGTTCGTCCCTCTTCGTCCTCCCGTTTGATCCGTTGGCATTCTTTGGACCAAGTTCATCTCGTTCATCCATCTTCGTTCTCCCATTTGATCCGTTGGCATTCTTTGGACCATGTTCGTCTCGTTTGTCCCTCTTCGTCCTCCCATTTGATCCGTAGGCCTTCTATGGACCAAGTTCGTCTCGTTCGTCCATCTTCGTCCTCGCATTTGTCCCGTAGGCCTTATTTGGACCAAGTTCGTCTCGTTCGTCCCTCTTCGTCCTCCCATTTGATCCGTAGGCCTTCTTTGGACCAAGTTCGTCCATCTTTCGTCCATCTTCGTCCTGCCATTTGTCCCGTAGGCCTTATTTGGACCAAGTTCGTCTCGTTCGTCCATATTCGTTCTCCCATTTGATCCGTTGGCATTCTTTGGACCATGTCCGTCTCGTTCGTCCATCTTCGTCCTCCCATTTGTCCTGTAGGCCTTATTTGGACCAAGTTCGTCTCGTTCGTCCCTCTTCGTCCTCCCATTGGATCCGTAGGACTTCTTTGGACCACGTTCGTCTCGTTCGTCCTTCTTCCTCCTCCCATTCGATCCGTTGGCCTTCTTTTGACCAAGTTCGTCTCGTTCGTCCATCTTCGTCCTCCCATTTGATCCGTTGGCATTCTTTGGACCATGCCGTCTCGTTCGTCCCTTTTCGTCCTCCCATTTGGTCCGTAGGACTTCTTTGGACCAAGTCCGTCTCGTCGTCCCTCTTCGTCCTCCCATTTGATCCGTAGGCATTCTTTGGACCAAGTTCGCCTCGTTCGTCCATCTTCCTCCTCCCATTCGATCCGTTGGCCTTCTTTGGACCAAGTTCGTCTCGTTCGTCCATCTTCGTCCTCCCATTTGATCCGTTGGCATTCTTTGGACCATGTCCGTCTCGTTCGTCTCTTTTCGTCCTCCCATTTGGTCCGTAGGCCTTCTTTGGACCAAGTTCGCCTCGTTCGTCCATCTTCGTCCTCCCATTTGATTCGTAGGCCTTCTTTGGACCAAGTTCGTCTCGTTCGTCCCTCTTCGTCCTCCCATTTGATTCGTAGGCCTTCTTTGGACCAAGTTCATCTCGTTCTTTCATCTTCGTTCTCCCATTTGATCCGTTGGCATTCTTTGGACCATGTTCGTCTCGTTTGTCCCTCTTCGTCCTCCCATTTGATCCGTAGGCCTTCTATGGATCAAGTTCGTCTCGTTCGTCCATCTTCGTCCTCGCATTTGTCCCGTAGGCCTTATTTGGACCAAGTTCGTCTCGTTCGTCCCTCTTCGTCCTCCCATTTGATTCGTAGGCCTTCTTTGGACCAAGTTCATCTCGTTCGTCCATCTTCGTTCTCCCATTTGATCCGTTGGCATTCTTTGGACCATGCCGTCTCGTTCGTCCCTTTTCGTCCTCCCATTTGGTCCGTAGGACTTCTTTGGACCAAGTCCGTCTCGTCGTCCCTCTTCGTCCTCCCATTTGATCCGTAGGCATTCTTTGGACCAAGTTCGCCTCGTTCGTCCATCTTCGTCCTCCCATTTGATCCGTAGGCCTTATTTGGACCAAGTACGTCTTGTTCGTCCCTCTTCGTCCTCCCATTTGATTCGTAGGCCTTCTTTGGACCAAGTTCGTCTCGTTCGTCCCTCTTCGTCCTCCCATTTGATCCGTAGGACTTCTTTGGACCACGTTCGTCTGGTTCGTCCTTGTTCCTCCTCCCATTCGATCCGTTGGCCTTCTTTGGACCAAGTTCGTCTCGTTCGTCCATCTTCGTCCTCCCATTTGATCCGTTGGCATTCTTTGGACCATGTTCGTCTCGTTTGTCCCTCTTCGTCCTCCCATTTGATCCGTAGGCCTTCTTTGGACCAAGTTCGTCTCGTTCGTCCATCTTCGTCCTCGCATTTGTCCCGTAGGCCTTATTTGGACCAAGTTCGTCTCGTTCGTCCCTCTTCGTCCTCCCATTTGATCCGTAGGCCTTCTTTGGACCAAGTTCGTCCATCTTTCGTCCATCTTCGTCCTGCCATTTGTCCCGTAGGCCTTCTTTGGACCAAGTTCGTCTCGTTCGTCCATATTCGTTCTCCCATTTGATCCGTTGGCATTCTTTGGACCATGTCCGTCTCGTTCGTCCATCTTCGTCCTCCCATTTGTCCTGTAGGCCTTATTTGGACCTTGTTCGTCTCGTTCGTCCCTCTTCGTCCTCCCATTGGATCCGTAGGACTTCTTTGGACCACGTTCGTCTCGTTCGTCCTTCTTCCTCCTCCCATTCGATCCGTTGGCCTTCTTTGGACCAAGTTCGTCTCGTTCGTCCATCTTCGTCCTCCCATTTGATCCGTAGGCATTCTTTGGACCAAGTTCGCCTCGTTCGTCCATCTTCGTCCTCCCATTTGATCCGTAGGCCTTATTTGGACCAAGTACGTCTCGTTTGTCCCTCTTCGTCCTCCCATTTGATTCGTAGGCCTTCTTTGGACCAAGTTCGTCTCGTTCGTCCATCTTCGTTCTCCGATTTGATACGTTGGCATTCTTTGGACCATGTTCGTCTCGTTCGTCCCTCTTCGTCCTCCCATTTGATCCGTAGGCCGTCTTTGGACCAAGTTCGTCTCGTTCGTCCCTCTTCGTCCTCCCATTTGATCCGTAGGCCTTCTTTGGACCAAGTTCGCCTCGTTCGTCCATCTTCGTCCTCCCATTTGATCCGTAGGCCTTATTTGGACCAAGTACGTCTCGTTCGTCCCTCTTTGTCCTCCCATTTGATTCGTAGGCATTCTTTGGACCAAGTTCGTCTCGTTCGTCCGTCTTCGTTCTCCCATTTGATCCGTTGGCATTCTTTGGACCATTTTCGTCTCGTTTGTCCCTCTTCGTCCTCCCATTTGATCCGTAGGCCTTCTTTGAACCAGGTTCGTCTCGTTCGTCCCTCTTCATCCTCCCGTTTGATCCGTTGGCATTCTTTGGACCAAGTTTGTCTCGTTCGTCCTTCTTCCTCCTCCCATTCGATCCGTTGGCCTTCTTTGGACCAAGTTCGTCTCGTTCGTCCATCTTCGTCCTCCCATTTGATCCGTTGGCATTCTTTGGACCATGTCCGTCTCGTTCGTCTCTTTTCGTCCTCCCATTTGGTCCGTAGGCCTTCTTTGGACCAAGTTCGCCTCGTTCGTCCATCTTCGTCCTCCCATTTGATTCGTAGGCCTTCTTTGGACCAAGTTCGTCTCGTTCGTCCCTCTTCGTCCTCCCATTTGATTCGTAGGCCTTCTTTGGACCAAGTTCGTCTCGTTCGTCCCTCTTCGTCCTCCCATTTGATTCGTAGGCCTTCTTTGGACCAAGTTCATCTCGTTCATCCATCTTCGTTCTCCCATTTGATCCGTTGGCATTCTTTGGACCATGTTCGTCTCGTTTGTCCCTCTTCGTCCTCCCATTTGATCCGTAGGCCTTCTATGGACCAAGTTCGTCTCGTTCGTCCATCTTCGTCCTCGCATTTGTCCCGTAGGCCTTATTTGGACCAAGTTCGTCTCGTTCGTCCCTCTTCGTCCTCCCATTTGATCCGTAGGCCTTCTTTGGACCAAGTTCGTCCATCTTTCGTCCATCTTCGTCCTGCCATTTGTCCCGTAGGCCTTATTTGGACCAAGTTCGTCTCGTTCGTCCATATTCGTTCTCCCATTTGATCCGTTGGCATTCTTTGGACCATGTCCGTCTCGTTCGTCCATCTTCGTCCTCCCATTTGTCCTGTAGGCCTTATTTGGACCAAGTTCGTCTCGTTCGTCCCTCTTCGTCCTCCCATTGGATCCGTAGGACTTCTTTGGACCACGTTCGTCTCGTTCGTCCTTCTTCCTCCTCCCATTCGATCCGTTGGCCTTCTTTTGACCAAGTTCGTCTCGTTCGTCCATCTTCGTCCTCCCATTTGATCCGTTGGCATTCTTTGGACCATGCCGTCTCGTTCGTCCCTTTTCGTCCTCCCATTTGGTCCGTAGGACTTCTTTGGACCAAGTCCGTCTCGTCGTCCCTCTTCGTCCTCCCATTTGATCCGTAGGCATTCTTTGGACCAAGTTCGCCTCGTTCGTCCATCTTCCTCCTCCCATTCGATCCGTTGGCCTTCTTTGGACCAAGTTCGTCTCGTTCGTCCATCTTCGTCCTCCCATTTGATCCGTTGGCATTCTTTGGACCATGTCCGTCTCGTTCGTCTCTTTTCGTCCTCCCATTTGGTCCGTAGGCCTTCTTTGGACCAAGTTCGCCTCGTTCGTCCATCTTCGTCCTCCCATTTGATTCGTAGGCCTTCTTTGGACCAAGTTCGTCTCGTTCGTCCCTCTTCGTCCTCCCATTTGATTCGTAGGCCTTCTTTGGACCAAGTTCATCTCGTTCTTTCATCTTCGTTCTCCCATTTGATCCGTTGGCATTCTTTGGACCATGTTCGTCTCGTTTGTCCCTCTTCGTCCTCCCATTTGATCCGTAGGCCTTCTATGGATCAAGTTCGTCTCGTTCGTCCATCTTCGTCCTCGCATTTGTCCCGTAGGCCTTATTTGGACCAAGTTCGTCTCGTTCGTCCCTCTTCGTCCTCCCATTTGATCCGTAGGCCTTCTTTGGACCAAGTTCGTCCATCTTTCGTCCATCTTCGTCCTGCCATTTGTCCCGTAGGCCTTATTTGGACCAAGTTCGTCTCGTTCGTCCATATTCGTTCTCCCATTTGATCCGTTGGCATTCTTTGGACCATGTCCGTCTCGTTCGTCCATCTTCGTCCTCCCATTTGTCCTGTAGGCCTTATTTGGACCAAGTTCGTCTCGTTCGTCCCTCTTCGTCCTCCCATTTGATCCGTAGGACTTCTTTGGACCACGTTCGTCTCGTTCGTCCTTCTTCCTCCTCCCATTCGATCCGTTGGCCTTCTTTGGACCAAGTTCGTCTCGTTCGTCCATCTTCGTCCTCCCATTTGATCCGTTGGCATTCTTTGGACCATGCCGTCTCGTTCGTCCCTTTTCGTCCTCCCATTTGGTCCGTAGGACTTCTTTGGACCAAGTCCGTCTCGTCGTCCCTCTTCGTCCTCCCATTTGATCCGTAGGCATTCTTTGGACCAAGTTCGCCTCGTTCGTCCATCTTCCTCCTCCCATTCGATCCGTTGGCCTTCTTTGGACCAAGTTCGTCTCGTTCGTCCATCTTCGTCCTCCCATTTGATCCGTTGGCATTCTTTGGACCATGTCCGTCTCGTTCGTCTCTTTTCGTCCTCCCATTTGGTCCGTAGGCCTTCTTTGGACCAAGTTCGCCTCGTTCGTCCATCTTCGTCCTCCCATTTGATTCGTAGGCCTTCTTTGGACCAAGTTCGTCTCGTTCGTCCCTCTTCGTCCTCCCATTTGATTCGTAGGCCTTCTTTGGACCAAGTTCATCTCGTTCTTTCATCTTCGTTCTCCCATTTGATCCGTTGGCATTCTTTGGACCATGTTCGTCTCGTTTGTCCCTCTTCGTCCTCCCATTTGATCCGTAGGCCTTCTATGGATCAAGTTCGTCTCGTTCGTCCATCTTCGTCCTCGCATTTGTCCCGTAGGCCTTATTTGGACCAAGTTCGTCTCGTTCGTCCCTCTTCGTCCTCCCATTTGATCCGTAGGCCTTCTTTGGACCAAGTTCGTCCATCTTTCGTCCATCTTCGTCCTGCCATTTGTCCCGTAGGCCTTATTTGGACCAAGTTCGTCTCGTTCGTCCATATTCGTTCTCCCATTTGATCCGTTGGCATTCTTTGGACCATGTCCGTCTCGTTCGTCCATCTTCGTCCTCCCATTTGTCCTGTAGGCCTTATTTGGACCAAGTTCGTCTCGTTCGTCCCTCTTCGTCCTCCCATTTGATCCGTAGGACTTCTTTGGACCACGTTCGTCTCGTTCGTCCTTCTTCCTCCTCCCATTCGATCCGTTGGCCTTCTTTGGACCAAGTTCGTCTCGTTCGTCCATCTTCGTCCTCCCATTTGATCCGTTGGCATTCTTTGGACCATGCCGTCTCGTTCGTCCCTTTTCGTCCTCCCATTTGGTCCGTAGGACTTCTTTGGACCAAGTCCGTCTCGTCGTCCCTCTTCGTCCTCCCATTTGATCCGTAGGCATTCTTTGGACCAAGTTCGCCTCGTTCGTCCATCTTCCTCCTCCCATTCGATCCGTTGGCCTTCTTTGGACCAAGTTCGTCTCGTTCGTCCATCTTCGTCCTCCCATTTGATCCGTTGGCATTCTTTGGACCATGTCCGTCTCGTTCGTCTCTTTTCGTCCTCCCATTTGGTCCGTAGGCCTTCTTTGGACCAAGTTCGCCTCGTTCGTCCATCTTCGTCCTCCCATTTGATTCGTAGGCCTTCTTTGGACCAAGTTCGTCTCGTTCGTCCCTCTTCGTCCTCCCATTTGATTCGTAGGCCTTCTTTGGACCAAGTTCATCTCGTTCTTTCATCTTCGTTCTCCCATTTGATCCGTTGGCATTCTTTGGACCATGTTCGTCTCGTTTGTCCCTCTTCGTCCTCCCATTTGATCCGTAGGCCTTCTATGGATCAAGTTCGTCTCGTTCGTCCATCTTCGTCCTCGCATTTGTCCCGTAGGCCTTATTTGGACCAAGTTCGTCTCGTTCGTCCCTCTTCGTCCTCCCATTTGATCCGTAGGCCTTCTTTGGACCAAGTTCGTCCATCTTTCGTCCATCTTCGTCCTGCCATTTGTCCCGTTGGCCTTTTTTGGACCAAGTTCGTCTCGTTCGTCCATATTCGTTCTCCCATTTGATCCGTTGGCATTCTTTGGACCATGTCCGTCTCGTTCGTCCATCTTCGTCCTCCCATTTGTCCTGTAGGCCTTATTTGGACCAAGTTCGTCTCGTTCGTCCCTCTTCGTCCTCCCATTTGATTCGTAGGCCTTCTTTGGACCAAGTTCGTCTCGTTCGTCCATATTCGTTCTCCCATTTGATCCGTTGGCATTCTTTGGACCATGTCCGTCTCGTTCGTCCATCTTCGTCCTCCCATTTGTCCTGTAGGCCTTATTTGGACCAAGTTCGTCTCGTTCGTCCCTCTTCGTCCTCCCATTGGATCCGTAGGACTTCTTTGGACCACGTTCGTCTCGTTCGTCCTTCTTCCTCCTCCCATTCGATCCGTTGGCCTTCTTTGGACCAAGTTCGTCTCGTTCGTCCATCTTCGTCCTCCCATTTGATCCGTAGGCATTCTTTGGACCAAGTTTGCCTCGTTCGTCCATCTTCGTCCTCCCATTTGATCCGTAGGCCTTATTTGGACCAAGTACGTCTCGTTTGTCCCTCTTCGTCCTCCCATTTGATTCGTAGGCCTTCTTTGGACCAAGTTCGTCTCGTTCGTCCATCTTCGTTCTCCGATTTGATACGTTGGCATTCTTTGGACCATGTTCGTCTCGTTCGTCCCTCTTCGTCCTCCCATTTGATCCGTAGGCCGTCTTTGGACCAAGTTCGTCTCGTTCGTCCCTCTTCGTCCTCCCATTTGATCCGTAGGCCTTCTTTGGACCAAGTTCGCCTCGTTCGTCCATCTTCGTCCTCCCATTTGATCCGTAGGCCTTATTTGGACCAAGTACGTCTCGTTCGTCCCTCTTCGTCCTCCCATTTGATTCGTAGGCATTCTTTGGACCAAGTTCGTCTCGTTCGTCCGTCTTCGTTCTCCCATTTGATCCGTTGGCATTCTTTGGACCATTTTCGTCTCGTTTGTCCCTCTTCGTCCTCCCATTTGATTCGTAGGCCTTCTTTGAACCAGGTTCGTCTCGTTCGTCCCTCTTCATCCTCCCGTTTGATCCGTTGGCATTCTTTGGACCAAGTTTGTCTCGTTCGTCCTTCTTCCTCCTCCCATTCGATCCGTTGGCCTTCTTTGGACCAAGTTCGTCTCGTTCGTCCATCTTCGTCCTCCCATTTGATCCGTTGGCATTCTTTGGACCATGTCCGTCTCGTTCGTCTCTTTTCGTCCTCCCATTTGGTCCGTAGGCCTTCTTTGGACCAAGTTCGCCTCGTTCGTCCATCTTCGTCCTCCCATTTGATTCGTAGGCCTTCTTTGGACCAAGTTCGTCTCGTTCGTCCCTCTTCGTCCTCCCATTTGATTCGTAGGCCTTCTTTGGACCAAGTTCGTCTCGTTCGTCCCTCTTCGTCCTCCCATTTGATTCGTAGGCCTTCTTTGGACCAAGTTCATCTCGTTCATCCATCTTCGTTCTCCCATTTGATCCGTTGGCATTCTTTGGACCATGTTCGTCTCGTTTGTCCCTCTTCGTCCTCCCATTTGATCCGTAGGCCTTCTATGGACCAAGTTCGTCTCGTTCGTCCATCTTCGTCCTCGCATTTGTCCCGTAGGCCTTATTTGGACCAAGTTCGTCTCGTTCGTCCCTCTTCGTCCTCCCATTTGATCCGTAGGACTTCTTTGGACCACGTTCGTCTCGTTCGTCCTTCTTCCTCCTCCCATTCGATCCGTTGGCCTTCTTTGGACCAAGTTCGTCTCGTTCGTCCATCTTCGTCCTCCCATTTGATCCGTTGGCATTCTTTGGACCATGCCGTCTCGTTCGTCCCTTTTCGTCCTCCCATTTGGTCCGTAGGACTTCTTTGGACCAAGTCCGTCTCGTCGTCCCTCTTCGTCCTCCCATTTGATCCGTAGGCATTCTTTGGACCAAGTTCGCCTCGTTCGTCCATCTTCCTCCTCCCATTCGATCCGTTGGCCTTCTTTGGACCAAGTTCGTCTCGTTCGTCCATCTTCGTCCTCCCATTTGATCCGTTGGCATTCTTTGGACCATGTCCGTCTCGTTCGTCTCTTTTCGTCCTCCCATTTGGTCCGTAGGCCTTCTTTGGACCAAGTTCACCTCGTTCGTCCATCTTCGTCCTCCCATTTGATTCGTAGGCCTTCTTTGGACCAAGTTCGTCTCGTTCGTCCCTCTTCGTCCTCCCATTTGATTCGTAGGCCTTCTTTGGACCAAGTTCGTCTCGTTCGTCCCTCTTCGTCCTCCCATTTGATTCGTAGGCCTTCTTTGGACCAAGTTCATCTCGTTCTTTCATCTTCGTTCTCCCATTTGATCCGTTGGCATTCTTTGGACCATGTTCGTCTCGTTTGTCCCTCTTCGTCCTCCCATTTGATCCGTAGGCCTTCTATGGATCAAGTTCGTCTCGTTCGTCCATCTTCGTCCTCGCATTTGTCCCGTAGGCCTTATTTGGACCAAGTTCGTCTCGTTCGTCCCTCTTCGTCCTCCCATTTGATCCGTAGGCCTTCTTTGGACCAAGTTCGTCCATCTTTCGTCCATCTTCGTCCTGCCATTTGTCCCGTAGGCCTTTTTTGGACCAAGTTCGTCTCGTTCGTCCATATTCGTTCTCCCATTTGATCCGTTGGCATTCTTTGGACCATGTCCGTCTCGTTCGTCCATCTTCGTCCTCCCTTTTGTCCTGTAGGCCTTATTTGGACCAAGTTCGTCTCGTTCGTCCCTCTTCGTCCTCCCATTTGATCCGTAGGACTTCTTTGGACCACGTTCGTCTCGTTCGTCCTTCTTCCTCCTCCCATTTGATCCGTAGGCCTTCTTTGGACCAAGTTCGTCCATCTTTCGTCCATCTTCGTCCTGCCATTTGTCCCGTAGGCCTTATTTGGACCAAGTTCGTCTCGTTCGTCCATATTCGTTCTCCCATTTGATCCGTTGGCATTCTTTGGACCATGTCCGTCTCCTTCGTCCATCTTCGTCCTCCCATTTGTCCTGTAGGCCTTATTTGGACCAAGTTCGTCTCGTTCGTCCCTCTTCGTCCTCCCATTTGATCCGTAGGACTTCTTTGGACCACGTTCGTCTCGTTCGTCCTTCTTCCTCCTCCCATTCGATCCGTTGGCCTTCTTTGGACCAAGTTCGTCTCGTTCGTCCATCTTCGTCCTCCCATTTGATCCGTTGGCATTCTTTGGACCATGCCGTCTCGTTCGTCCCTTTTCGTCCTCCCATTTGGTCCGTAGGACTTCTTTGGACCAAGTCCGTCTCGTCGTCCCTCTTCGTCCTCCCATTTGATCCGTAGGCATTCTTTGGACCAAGTTCGCCTCGTTCGTCCATCTTCCTCCTCCCATTCGATCCGTTGGCCTTCTTTGGACCAAGTTCGTCTCGTTCGTCCATCTTCGTCCTCCCATTTGATCCGTTGGCATTCTTTGGACCATGTCCGTCTCGTTCGTCTCTTTTCGTCCTCCCATTTGGTCCGTAGGCCTTCTTTGGACCAAGTTCGCCTCGTTCGTCCATCTTCGTCCTCCCATTTGATTCGTAGGCCTTCTTTGGACCAAGTTCGTCTCGTTCGTCCCTCTTCGTCCTCCCATTTGATTCGTAGGCCTTCTTTGGACCAAGTTCATCTCGTTCATCCATCTTCGTTCTCCCATTTGATCCGTTGGCATTCTTTGGACCATGTTCGTCTCGTTTGTCCCTCTTCGTCCTCCCATTTGATCCGTAGGCCTTCTATGGACCAAGTTCGTCTCGTTCGTCCATCTTCGTCCTCGCATTTGTCCCGTAGGCCTTATTTGGACCAAGTTCGTCTCGTTCGTCCCTCTTCGTCCTCCCATTTGATCCGTAGGACTTCTTTGGACCAAGTTCGTCTCGTTCGTCCCTCTTCGTCCTCCCATTTGATTCGTAGGCCTTCTTTGGACCAAGTTCGTCTCGTTCGTCCCTCTTCGTCCTCCCATTTGATTCGTAGGCCTTCTTTGGACCAAGTTCATCTCGTTCTTTCATCTTCGTTCTCCCATTTGATCCGTTGGCATTCTTTGGACCATGTTCGTCTCGTTTGTCCCTCTTCGTCCTCCCATTTGATCCGTAGGCCTTCTATGGATCAAGTTCGTCTCGTTCGTCCATCTTCGTCCTCGCATTTGTCCCGTAGGCCTTATTTGGACCAAGTTCGTCTCGTTCGTCCCTCTTCGTCCTCCCATTTGATCCGTAGGCCTTCTTTGGACCAAGTTCGTCCATCTTTCGTCCATCTTCGTCCTGCCATTTGTCCCGTAGGCCTTTTTTGGACCAAGTTCGTCTCGTTCGTCCATATTCGTTCTCCCATTTGATCCGTTGGCATTCTTTGGACCATGTCCGTCTCGTTCGTCCATCTTCGTCCTCCCTTTTGTCCTGTAGGCCTTATTTGGACCAAGTTCGTCTCGTTCGTCCCTCTTCGTCCTCCCATTTGATCCGTAGGACTTCTTTGGACCACGTTCGTCTCGTTCGTCCTTCTTCCTCCTCCCATTTGATCCGTAGGCCTTCTTTGGACCAAGTTCGTCCATCTTTCGTCCATCTTCGTCCTGCCATTTGTCCCGTAGGCCTTATTTGGACCAAGTTCGTCTCGTTCGTCCATATTCGTTCTCCCATTTGATCCGTTGGCATTCTTTGGACCATGTCCGTCTCCTTCGTCCATCTTCGTCCTCCCATTTGTCCTGTAGGCCTTATTTGGACCAAGTTCGTCTCGTTCGTCCCTCTTCGTCCTCCCATTTGATCCGTAGGACTTCTTTGGACCACGTTCGTCTCGTTCGTCCTTCTTCCTCCTCCCATTCGATCCGTTGGCCTTCTTTGGACCAAGTTCGTCTCGTTCGTCCATCTTCGTCCTCCCATTTGATCCGTTGGCATTCTTTGGACCATGCCGTCTCGTTCGTCCCTTTTCGTCCTCCCATTTGGTCCGTAGGACTTCTTTGGACCAAGTCCGTCTCGTCGTCCCTCTTCGTCCTCCCATTTGATCCGTAGGCATTCTTTGGACCAAGTTCGCCTCGTTCGTCCATCTTCCTCCTCCCATTCGATCCGTTGGCCTTCTTTGGACCAAGTTCGTCTCGTTCGTCCATCTTCGTCCTCCCATTTGATCCGTTGGCATTCTTTGGACCATGTCCGTCTCGTTCGTCTCTTTTCGTCCTCCCATTTGGTCCGTAGGCCTTCTTTGGACCAAGTTCGCCTCGTTCGTCCATCTTCGTCCTCCCATTTGATTCGTAGGCCTTCTTTGGACCAAGTTCGTCTCGTTCGTCCCTCTTCGTCCTCCCATTTGATTCGTAGGCCTTCTTTGGACCAAGTTCGTCTCGTTCGTCCCTCTTCGTCCTCCCATTTGATTCGTAGGCCTTCTTTGGACCAAGTTCATCTCGTTCTTTCATCTTCGTTCTCCCATTTGATCCGTTGGCATTCTTTGGACCATGTTCGTCTCGTTTGTCCCTCTTCGTCCTCCCATTTGATCCGTAGGCCTTCTATGGATCAAGTTCGTCTCGTTCGTCCATCTTCGTCCTCGCATTTGTCCCGTAGGCCTTATTTGGACCAAGTTCGTCTCGTTCGCCCCTCTTCGTCCTCCCATTTGATCCGTAGGCCTTCTTTGGACCAAGTTCGTCCATCTTTCGTCCATCTTCGTCCTGCCATTTGTCCCGTAGGCCTTTTTTGGACCAAGTTCGTCTCGTTCGTCCATATTCGTTCTCCCATTTGATCCGTTGGCATTCTTTGGACCATGTCCGTCTCGTTCGTCCATCTTCGTCCTCCCATTTGTCCTGTAGGCCTTATTTGGACCAAGTTCGTCTCGTTCGTCCCTCTTCGTCCTCCCATTTGATCCGTAGGACTTCTTTGGACCACGTTCGTCTCGTTCGTCCTTCTTCCTCCTCCCATTCGATCCGTTGGCCTTCTTTGGACCAAGTTCGTCTCGTTCGTCCATCTTCGTCCTCCCATTTGATCCCTTGGCATTCTTTGGACCATGCCGTCTCGTTCGTCCCTTTTCGTCCTCCCATTTGGTCCGTAGGACTTCTTTGGACCAAGTCCGTCTCGTCGTCCCTCTTCGTCCTCCCATTTGATCCGTAGGCATTCTTTGGACCAAGTTCGCCTCGTTCGTCCATCTTCGTCCTCCCATTTGATCCGTAGGCTTTATTTGGACCAAGTACGTCTTGTTCGTCCCTCTTCGTCCTCCCATTTGATTCGTGGGCCTTCTATGGACCAAGTTCGTCTCGTTCATCCCTCTTCGTCCTCCCATTTGTTCCGTTGGCATTCTTTGGACCAAGTTCTTCTCGGTCGTCCATCTTCGTCCTCCCATTTGATCCGTAGGACTTCCTTGGACCAAGTTCGTCTCGTTCGTCCCTCTTCGTCCTCCCATTTGGTCCGTAGGCCCTCTTTGGACCAAGTTCGCTCGTTCGTCCATCTTCGTCCTCCCATTTGATCCGTAGGCCTTATTTGGACCAAGTACGTCTCGTTCGTCCCTCTTCGTCCTCCCATTTGATTCGTAGGCCTTCTTTGGACCAAGTTCGTCTCGTTCGTCCATCTTCGTTCTCTGATTTGATCCGTTGGCATTCTTTGGCACATGTTCGTCTCGTTCGTCCCTCTTCGTCCTCCCATTTGATCCGTAGGCCGTCTTTGGACCAAGTTCGTCTCGTTCGTCCCTCTTCGTCCTCCCATTTGATCCGTAGGCCTTCTTTGGGCCAAGTTCGCCTCGTTCGTCCATCTTCGTCCTCCCATTTGATCCGTAGGCCTTATTTGGACCAAGTACGTCTCGTTCGTCCCTCTTCGTCCTCCCATTTGAATCGTAGTCCTTCTTTGGACCAAGTTCGTCTCGTTCGTCCATCTTCGTTCTCTGATTTGATCCGTTGGCATTCTTTGGACCATGTTCGTCTCGTTCGTCCCTCTTCGTCCTCCCATTTGATCCGTAGGCCGTCTTTGGACCAAGTTCGTCTCGTTCGTCCCTCTTCGTCCTCCCATTTGATCCGTAGGCCTTCTTTGGACCAAGTTCGCCTCGTTCGTCCATCTTCGTCCTCCCATTTGATCCGTAGGCCTTATTTGGACCAAGTACGTCTCGTTCGTCCCTCTTCGTCCTCCCATTCAATCCGTTGGCCTTCTTTGAACCAAGTTCGTCTCGGTCGTCCATCTTCGTTCTCCCATTTGATTCGTTGGCATTCTTTGGACCATGTCCGTCTCGTTCGTCCCTCTTCGTCCTCCCATTTGATCCGTAGGCATTCTTTGTACCAAGTTCGCCTCGTTCGTCCATCTTCGTCCTCCCATTTGATCCGTAGGCCTTATTTGGACCAAGTACGTCTCGTTCGTCCCTCTTCGTCCTCCCATTTGATTCGTAGGCCTTCTTTGGACCAAGTTCGTCTCGTTCGTCCATTTTCGTCCTCCCATTTGATCCGTTGGCATTCTTTGGACCATGTCCGTCTCGTTCGTCTCTTTTCGTCCTCCCATTTGGTCCGTAGGCCTTCTTTGGACCAAGTTCGCCTCGTTCGTCCATCTTCGTCCTCCCATTTGATTCGTAGGCCTTCTTTGGACCAAGTACGTCTCGTTCGTCCCTCTTCGTCCTCCCATTTGATTCGTAGGCCTTCTTTGGACCAAGTTCGTCTCGTTCGTCCATCTTCGTTCTCTGATTTGATCCGTTGGCATTCTTTGGACCATGTTCGTCTCGTTCGTCCCTCTTCGTCCTCCCATTTGATCCGTAGGCCGTCTTTGGACCAAGTTCGTCTCGTTCGTCCCTCTTCGTCCTCCCATTTGATCCGTAGGCCTTCTTTGGACCAAGTTCGCCTCGTTCGTCCATCTTCGTCCTCCCATTTGATCCGTAGGCCTTATTTGGACCAAGTACGTCTCGTTCGTCCCTCTTCGTCCTCCCATTTGAATCGTAGTCCTTCTTTGGACCAAGTTCGTCTCGTTCGTCCATCTTCGTTCTCTGATTTGATCCGTTGGCATTCTTTGGACCATGTTCGTCTCGTTCGTCCCTCTTCGTCCTCCCATTTGATCCGTAGGCCGTCTTTGGACCAAGTTCGTCTCGTTCGTCCCTCTTCGTCCTCCCATTTGATTCGTAGGCCTTCTTTGGACCAAGTTCGTCTCGTTCGTCCATCTTCGTCCTCCCATTTGATTCGTAGGCCTTCTTTGGACCAAGTTCGTCTCGTTTGTCCCTCTTCGTCCTCCTATTTGATTCGTAGGCCTTCTTTGGACCAAGTTCGTCTCGTTCGTCCCTCTTCGTCCTCCCGTTTGATCCGTTGGCATTCTTTGGACCAAGTTCGCCTCGTTCGTCCATCTTCGTCCTCCCATTTGATCCGTAGGCTTTATTTGGACCAAGTACGTCTTGTTCGTCCCTCTTCGTCCTCCCATTTGATTCGTGGGCCTTCTATGGACCAAGTTCGTCTCGTTCATCCCTCTTCGTCCTCCCATTTGTTCCGTTGGCATTCTTTGGACCAAGTTCTTCTCGGTCGTCCATCTTCGTCCTCCCATTTGATCCGTAGGACTTCTTTGGACCAAGTTCGTCTCGTTCGTCCCTCTTCGTCCTCCCATTTGGTCCGTAGGCCCTCTTTGGACCAAGTTCGCCTCGTTCGTCCATCTTCGTCCTCCCATTTGATCCGTAGGCCTTATTTGGACCAAGTACGTCTCGTTCGTCCCTCTTCGTCCTCCCATTTGATTCGTAGGCCTTCTTTGGACCAAGTTCGTCTCGTTCGTCCATCTTCGTTCTCTGATTTGATCCGTTGGCATTCTTTGGACCATGTTCGTCTCGTTCGTCCCTCTTCGTCCTCCCATTTGATCCGTAGGCCGTCTTTGGACCAAGTTCGTCTCGTTCGTCCCTCTTCGTCCTCCCATTTGATCCGTAGGCCTTCTTTGGACCAAGTTCGCCTCGTTCGTCCATCTTCGTCCTCCCATTTGATCCGTAGGCCTTATTTGGACCAAGTACGTCTCGTTCGTCCCTCTTCGTCCTCCCATTTGAATCGTAGTCCTTCTTTGGACCAAGTTCGTCTCGTTCGTCCATCTTCGTTCTCTGATTTGATCCGTTGGCATTCTTTGGACCATGTTCGTCTCGTTCGTCCCTCTTCGTCCTCCCATTTGATCCGTAGGCCGTCTTTGGACCAAGTTCGTCTCGTTCGTCCCTCTTCGTCCTCCCATTTGATCCGTAGGCCTTCTTTGGACCAAGTTCGCCTCGTTCGTCCATCTTCGTCCTCCCATTTGATCCGTAGGCCTTATTTGGACCAAGTACGTCTCGTTCGTCCCTCTTCGTCCTCCCATTCAATCCGGTGGCCTTCTTTGAACCAAGTTCGTCTCGGTCGTCCATCTTCGTTCTCCCATTTGATTCGTTGGCATTCTTTGGACCATGTCCGTCTCGTTCGTCCCTCTTCGTCCTCCCATTTGATCCGTAGGCATTCTTTGTACCAAGTTCGCCTCGTTCGTCCATCTTCGTCCTCCCATTTGATCCGTAGGCCTTATTTGGACCAAGTACGTCTCGTTCGTCCCTCTTCGTCCTCCCATTTGATTCGTAGGCCTTCTTTGGACCAAGTTCGTCTCGTTCGTCCATCTTCGTCCTCCCATTTGATCCGTTGGCATTCTTTGGACCATGTCCGTCTCGTTCGTCTCTTTTCGTCCTCCCATTTGGTCCGTAGGCCTTCTTTGGACCAAGTTCGCCTCGTTCGTCCATCTTCGTCCTCCCATTTGATTCGTAGGCCTTCTTTGGACCAAGTACGTCTCGTTCGTCCCTCTTCGTCCTCCCATTTGATTCGTAGGCCTTCTTTGGACCAAGTTCGTCTCGTTCGTCCATCTTCGTTCTCTGATTTGATCCGTTGGCATTCTTTGGACCATGTTCGTCTCGTTCGTCCCTCTTCGTCCTCCCATTTGATCCGTAGGCCGTCTTTGGACCAAGTTCGTCTCGTTCGTCTCGTTCGTCCCTCTTCGTCCTCCCATTTGATCCGTAGGCCGTCTTTGGACCAAGTTCGTCTCGTTCGTCCCTCTTCGTCCTCCCATTTGATCCGTAGGCCTTCTTTGGACCAAGTTCGCCTCGTTCGTCCATCTTCGTCCTCCCATTTGATCCGTAGGCCTTATTTGGACCAAGTACGTCTCGTTCGTCCCTCTTCGTCCTCCCATTTGAATCGTAGTCCTTCTTTGGACCAAGTTCGTCTCGTTCGTCCATCTTCGTTCTCTGATTTGATCCGTTGGCATTCTTTGGACCATGTTCGTCTCGTTCGTCCCTCTTCGTCCTCCCATTTGATCCGTAGGCCGTCTTTGGACCAAGTTCGTCTCGTTCGTCCCTCTTCGTCCTCCCATTTGATCCGTAGGCCTTCTTTGGACCAAGTTCGCCTCGTTCGTCCATCTTCGTCCTCCCATTTGATCCGTAGGCCTTATTTGGACCAAGTACGTCTCGTTCGTCCCTCTTCGTCCTCCCATTCGATCCGTTGGCCTTCTTTGAACCAAGTTCGTCTCGGTCGTCCATCTTCGTTCTCCCATTTGATTCGTTGGCATTCTTTGGACCATGTCCGTCTCGTTCGTCCCTCTTCGTCCTCCCATTTGATCCGTAGGCATTCTTTGTACCAAGTTCGCCTCGTTCGTCCATCTTCGTCCTCCCATTTGATCCATAGGCCTTATTTGGACCAAGTACGTCTCCTTCGTCCCTCTTCGTCCTCCCATTTGATTCGTAGGCCTTCTTTGGACCAAGTTCGTCTCGTTCGTCCATCTTCGTCCTCCCATTTGATTCGTAGGCCTTCTTTGGACCAAGTTCGTCTCGTTTGTCCCTCTTCGTCCTCCTATTTGATTCGTAGGCCTTCTTTGGACCAAGTTCGTCTCGTTCGTCCCTCTTCGTCCTCCCGTTTGATCCGTTGGCATTCTTTGGACCAAGTTCGCCTCGTTCGTCCATCTTCGTCCTCCCATTTGATCCGTAGGCTTTATTTGGACCAAGTACGTCTTGTTCGTCCCTCTTCGTCCTCCCATTTGATTCGTGGGCCTTCTATGGACCAAGTTCGTCTCGTTCATCCCTCTTCGTCCTCCCATTTGTTCCGTTGGCATTCTTTGGACCAAGTTCTTCTCGGTCGTCCATCTTCGTCCTCCCATTTGATCCGTAGGACTTCTTTGGACCAAGTTCGTCTCGTTCGTCCCTCTTCGTCCTCCCATTTGGTCCGTAGGCCCTCTTTGGACCAAGTTCGCCTCGTTCGTCCATCTTCGTCCTCCCATTTGATCCGTAGGCCTTATTTGGACCAAGTACGTCTCGTTCGTCCCTCTTCGTCCTCCCATTTGATTCGTAGGCCTTCTTTGGACCAAGTTCGTCTCGTTCGTCCATCTTCGTTCTCTGATTTGATCCGTTGGCATTCTTTGGACCATGTTCGTCTCATTCGTCCCTCTTCGTCCTCCCATTTGATCCGTAGGCCGTCTTTGGACCAAGTTCGTCTCGTTCGTCCCTCTTCGTCCTCCCATTTGATCCGTAGGCCTTCTTTGGACCAAGTTCGCCTCGTTCGTCCATCTTCGTCCTCCCATTTGATCCGTAGGCCTTATTTGGACCAAGTACATCTCGTTCGTCCCTCTTCGTCCTCCCATTTGAATCGTAGTCCTTCTTTGGACCAAGTTCGTCTCGTTCGTCCATCTTCGTTCTCTGATTTGATCCGTTGGCATTCTTTGGACCATGTTCGTCTCGTTCGTCCCTCTTCGTCCTCCCATTTGATCCGTAGGCCGTCTTTGGACCAAGTTCGTCTCGTTCGTCCCTCTTCGTCCTCCCATTTGATCCGTAGGCCTTCTTTGGACCAAGTTCGCCTCGTTCGTCCATCTTCGTCCTCCCATTTGATCCATAGGCCTTATTTGGACCAAGTACGTCTCGTTCGTCCCTCTTCGTCCTCCCATTTGATTCGTAGGCCTTCTTTGGACCAAGTTCGTCTCGTTCGTCCATCTTCGTTCTCTGATTTGATCCGTTGGCATTCTTTGGACCATGTTCGTCTCGTTCGTCCCTCTTCGTCCTCCCATTTGATCCGTAGGCCGTCTTTGGACCAAGTTCGTCTCGTTCGTCCCTCTTCGTCCTCCCATTTGATCCGTAGGCCTTCTTTGGACCAAGTTCGCCTCGTTCGTCCATCTTCGTCCTCCCATTTGATCCGTAGGCCTTATTTGGACCAAGTACGTCTCGTTCGTCCCTCTTCGTCCTCCCATTTGAATCGTAGTCCTTCTTTGGACCAAGTTCGTCTCGTTCGTCCATCTTCGTTCTCTGATTTGATCCGTTGGCATTCTTTGGACCATGTTCGTCTCGTTCGTCCCTCTTCGTCCTCCCATTTGATCCGTAGGCCGTCTTTGGACCAAGTTCGTCTCGTTCGTCCCTCTTCGTCCTCCCATTTGATCCGTAGGCCTTCTTTGGACCAAGTTCGCCTCGTTCGTCCATCTTCGTCCTCCCATTTGATCCGTAGGCCTTATTTGGACCAAGTACGTCTCGTTCGTCCCTCTTCGTCCTCCCATTCGATCCGTTGGCCTTCTTTGAACCAAGTTCGTCTCGGTCGTCCATCTTCGTTCTCCCATTTGATTCGTTGGCATTCTTTGGACCATGTCCGTCTCGTTCGTCCCTCTTCGTCCTCCCATTTGATCCGTAGGCATTCTTTGTACCAAGTTCGCCTCGTTCGTCCATCTTCGTCCTCCCATTTGATCCGTAGGCCTTATTTGGACCAAGTACGTCTCCTTCGTCCCTCTTCGTCCTCCCATTTGATTCGTAGGCCTTCTTTGGACCAAGTTCGTCTCGTTCGTCCATCTTCGTCCTCCCATTTGATTCGTAGGCCTTCTTTGGACCAAGTTCGTCTCGTTTGTCCCTCTTCGTCCTCCTATTTGATTCGTAGGCCTTCTTTGGACCAAGTTCGTCTCGTTCGTCCCTCTTCGTCCTCCCGTTTGATCCGTTGGCATTCTTTGGACCAAGTTCTTCTCGGTCGTCCATCTTCGTCCTGCCATTTGATCCGTAGGACTTCTTTGGACCAAGTTCATCTCGTTCGTCCCTCTTCGTCCTCCCATTCGATCCGTTGGCCTTCTTTGAACCAAGTTCGTCTCGGTCGTCCATCTTCGTTCTCCCATTTGATTCGTTGGCATTCTTTGGACCACGTTCGTCTCGTTCGTCCTTCTTCCTCCTCCCATTCGATCCGTTGGCCTTCTTTGGACCAAGTTCGTCTCGTTCGTCCATCTTCATCCTCCCATTTGATCCCTTGGCATTCTTTGGACCATGCCGTCTCGTTCGTCCCTTTTCGTCCTCCCATTTAGTCCGTAGGACTTCTTTGGACCAAGTCCGTCTCGTCGTCCCTCTTCGTCCTCCCATTTGATCCGTAGGCATTCTTTGGACCAAGTTCGCCTCGTTCGTCCATCTTCGTCCTCCCATTTGATCCATAGGCTTTATTTGGACCAAGTACGTCTTGTTCGTCCCTCTTCGTCCTCCCATTTGTTCCGTTGGCATTCTTTGGACCAAGTTCTTCTCGGTCGTCCATCTTCGTCCTCCCATTTGATCCGTAGGACTTCTTTGGACCAAGTTCGTCTCGTTCGTCCCTCTTCGTCCTCCCATTTGGTCCGTAGGCCCTCTTTGGACCAAGTTCGCCTCGTTCGTCCATCTTCGTCCTCCCATTTGATCCGTAGGCCTTATTTGGACCAAGTACGTCTCGTTCGTCCCTCTTCGTCCTCCCATTTGATTCGTAGGCCTTCTTTGGACCAAGTTCGTCTCGTTCGTCCATCTTCGTTCTCTGATTTGATCCGTTGGCATTCTTTGGACCATGTTCGTCTCGTTCGTCCCTCTTCGTCCTCCCATTTGATCCGTAGGCCGTCTTTGGACCAAGTTCATCTCGTTCGTCCCTCTTCGTCCTCCCATTTGATCCGTAGGCCTTCTTTGGACCAAGTTCGCCTCGTTCGTCCATCTTCGTCCTCCCATTTGATCCGTAGGCCTTATTTGGACCAAGTACGTCTCGTTCGTCCCTCTTCGTCCTCCCATTTGAATCGTAGTCCTTCTTTGGACCAAGTTCGTCTCGTTCGTCCATCTTCGTTCTCTGATTTGATCCGTTGGCATTCTTTGGACCATGTTCGTCTCGTTCGTCCCTCTTCGTCCTCCCATTTGATCCGTAGGCCGTCTTTGGACCAAGTTCGTCTCGTTCGTCCCTCTTCGTCCTCCCATTTGATCCGTAGGCCTTCTTTGGACCAAGTTCGCCTCGTTCGTCCATCTTCGTCCTCCCATTTGATCCGTAGGCCTTATTTGGACCAAGTACGTCTCGTTCGTCCCTCTTCGTCCTCCCATTCAATCCGTTGGCCTTCTTTGAACCAAGTTCGTCTCGGTCGTCCATCTTCGTTCTCCCATTTGATTCGTTGGCATTCTTTGGACCATGTCCGTCTCGTTCGTCCCTCTTCGTCCTCCCATTTGATCCGTAGGCATTCTTTGTACCAAGTTCGCCTCGTTCGTCCATCTTCGTCCTCCCATTTGATCCGTAGGCCTTATTTGGACCAAGTACGTCTCGTTCGTCCCTCTTCGTCCTCCCATTTGATTCGTAGGCCTTCTTTGGACCAAGTTCGTCTCGTTCGTCCATCTTCGTCCTCCCATTTGATCCGTTGGCATTCTTTGGTCCATGTCCGTCTCGTTAGTCTCTTTTCGTCCTCCCATTTGGTCCGTAGGCCTTCTTTGGACCAAGTTCGCCTCGTTCGTCCATCTTCGTCCTCCCATTTGATTCGTAGGCCTTCTTTGGACCAAGTACGTCTCGTTCGTCCCTCTTCGTCCTCCCATTTGATTCATAGGCCTTGTTTGGACCAAGTTCGTCTCGTTCGTCCATCTTCGTTCTCTGATTTGATCCGTTGGCATTCTTTGGACCATGTTCGTCTCGTTCGTCCCTCTTCGTCCTCCCATTTGATCCGTAGGCCGTCTTTGGACCAAGTTCGTCTCGTTCGTCCCTCTTCGTCCTCCCATTTGATCCGTAGGCCTTCTTTGGACCAAGTTCGCCTCGTTCGTCCATCTTCGTCCTCCCATTTGATCCGTAGGCCTTATTTGGACCAAGTACGTCTCGTTCGTCCCTCTTCGTCCTCCCATTTGAATCGTAGTCCTTCTTTGGACCAAGTTCGTCTCGTTCGTCCATCTTCGTTCTCTGATTTGATCCGTTGGTATTCTTTGGACCATGTTCGTCTCGTTCGTCCCTCTTCGTCCTCCCATTTGATCCGTAGGCCGTCTTTGGACCAAGTTCGTCTCGTTCGTCCCTCTTCGTCCTCCCATTTGATCCGTAGGCCTTCTTTGGACCAAGTTCGCCTCGGTCGTCCATCTTCGTCCTCCCATTGGATCCGTAGGCCTTATTTGGACCAAGTACGTCTCGTTCGTCCCTCTTCGTCCTCCCATTCGATCCGTTGGCCTTCTTTGAACCAAGTTCGTCTCGGTCGTCCATCTTCGTTCTCCCATTTGATTCGTTGGCATTCTTTGGACCATGTCCGTCTCGTTCGTCCCTCTTCGTCCTCCCATTTGATCCGTAGGCATTCTTTGTACCAAGTTCGCCTCGTTCGTCCATCTTCGTCCTCCCATTTGATCCGTAGGCCTTATTTGGACCAAGTACGTCTCGTTCGTCCCTCTTCGTCCTCCCATTTGATTCGTAGGCCTTCTTTGGACCAAGTTCGTCTCGTTCGTCCATCTTCGTCCTCCCATTTGATTCGTAGGCCTTCTTTGGACCAAGTTCGTCTCGTTCGTCCCTCTTCGTCCTCCCGTTTGATCCGTTGGCATTCTTTGGACCAAGTTCTTCTCGGTCGTCCATCTTCGTCCTGCCATTTGATCCGTAGGACTTCTTTGGACCAAGTTCATCTCGTTCGTCCCTCTTCGTCCTCCCATTCGATCCGTTGGCCTTCTTTGAACCAAGTTCGTCTCGGTCGTCCATCTTCGTTCTCCCATTTGATTCGTTGGCATTCTTTGGACCATGTCCGTCTCGTTCGTCCCTCTTCGTCCTCCCATTTGATCCGTAGGCATTCTTTGTACCAAGTTCGCCTCGTTCGTCCATCTTCGTCCTCCCATTTGATCCGTAGGCCTTATTTGGACCAAGTACGTCTCGTTCGTCCCTCTTCGTCCTCCCATTTGATTCGTAGGCCTTCTTTGGACCAAGTTCGTCTCGTTCGTCCATCTTCGTTCTCTGATTTGATCCGTTGGCATTCTTTGGACCATGTTCGTCTCGTTCGTCCCTCTTCGTCCTCCCATTTGATCCGTAGGCCGTCTTTGGACCAAGTTCGTCTCGTTCGTCCCTCTTCGTCCTCCCATTTGATCCGTAGGCCGTCTTTGGACCAAGTTCGTCTCGTTCGTCCCTCTTCGTCCTCCCATTTGATCCGTAGGCCTTCTTTGGACCAAGTTCGCCTCGTTCGTCCATCTTCGTCCTCCCATTTGATCCGTAGGCCTTATTTGGACCAAGTACGTCTCGTTCGTCCCTCTTCGTCCTCCCATTTGAATCGTAGTCCTTCTTTGGACCAAGTTCGTCTCGTTCGTCCATCTTCGTTCTCTGATTTGATCCGTTGGCATTCTTTGGACCATGTTCGTCTCGTTCGTCCCTCTTCGTCCTCCCATTTGATCCGTAGGCCGTCTTTGGACCAAGTTCGTCTCGTTCGTCCCTCTTCGTCCTCCCATTTGATCCGTAGGCCTTCTTTGGACCAAGTTCGCCTCGTTCGTCCATCTTCGTCCTCCCATTTGATCCGTAGGCCTTATTTGGACCAAGTACGTCTCGTTCGTCCCTCTTCGTCCTCCCATTCAATCCGTTGGCCTTCTTTGAACCAAGTTCGTCTCGGTCGTCCATCTTCGTTCTCCCATTTGATTCGTTGGCATTCTTTGGACCATGTCCGTCTCGTTCGTCCCTCTTCGTCCTCCCATTTGATCCGTAGGCATTCTTTGTACCAAGTTCGCCTCGTTCGTCCATCTTCGTCCTCCCATTTGATCCGTAGGCCTTATTTGGACCAAGTACGTCTCGTTCGTCCCTCTTCGTCCTCCCATTTGATTCGTAGGCCTTCTTTGGACCAAGTTCATCTCGTTCGTCCATCTTCGTCCTCCCATTTGATCCGTTGGCATTCTTTGGTCCATGTCCGTCTCGTTAGTCTCTTTTCGTCCTCCCATTTGGTCCGTAGGCCTTCTTTGGACCAAGTTCGCCTCGTTCGTCCATCTTCGTCCTCCCATTTGATTCGTAGGCCTTCTTTGGACCAAGTACGTCTCGTTCGTCCCTCTTCGTCCTCCCATTTGATTCATAGGCCTTCTTTGGACCAAGTTCGTCTCGTTCGTCCATCTTCGTTCTCTGATTTGATCCGTTGGCATTCTTTGGACCATGTTCGTCTCGTTTGTCCCTCTTCGTCCTCCCATTTGATCCGTAGGCCGTCTTTGGACCAAGTTCGTCTCGTTCGTCCCTCTTCGTCCTCCCATTTGATCCGTAGGCCTTCTTTGGACCAACTTCGCCTCGTTCGTCCATCTTCGTCCTCCCATTTGATCCGTAGGCCTTATTTGGACCAAGTACGTCTCGTTCGTCCCTCTTCGTCCTCCCATTTGAATCGTAGTCCTTCTTTGGACCAAGTTCGTCTCGTTCGTCCATCTTCGTTCTCTGATTTGATCCGTTGGCATTCTTTGGACCATGTTCGTCTCGTTCGTCCCTCTTCGTCCTCCCATTTGATCCGTAGGCCGTCTTTGGACCAAGTTCGTCTCGTTCGTCCCTCTTCGTCCTCCCATTTGATCCGTAGGCCTTCTTTGGACCAAGTTCGCCTCGTTCGTCCATCTTCGTCCTCCCATTTGATCCGTAGGCCTTATTTGGACCAAGTACGTCTCGTTCGTCCCTCTTCGTCCTCCCATTCGATCCGTTGGCCTTCTTTGAACCAAGTTCGTCTCGGTCGTCCATCTTCGTTCTCCCATTTGATTCGTTGGCATTCTTTGGACCATGTCCGTCTCGTTCGTCCCTCTTCGTCCTCCCATTTGATCCGTAGGCATTCTTTGTACCAAGTTCGCCTCGTTCGTCCATCTTCGTCCTCCCATTTGATCCGTAGGCCTTATTTGGACCAAGTACGTCTCGTTCGTCCCTCTTCGTCCTCCCATTTGATTCGTAGGCCTTCTTTGGACCAAGTTCGTCTCGTTCGTCCATCTTCGTCCTCCCATTTGATTCGTAGGCCTTCTTTGGACCAAGTTCGTCTCGTTCGTCCCTCTTCGTCCTCCCGTTTGATCCGTTGGCATTCTTTGGACCAAGTTCTTCTCGGTCGTCCATCTTCGTCCTGCCATTTGATCCGTAGGACTTCTTTGGACCAAGTTCATCTCGTTCGTCCCTCTTCGTCCTCCCATTCGATCCGTTGGCCTTCTTTGAACCAAGTTCGTCTCGGTCGTCCATCTTCGTTCTCCCATTTGATTCGTTGGCATTCTTTGGACCATGTCCGTCTCGTTCGTCCCTCTTCGTCCTCCCATTTGATCCGTAGGCATTCTTTGTACCAAGTTCGCCTCGTTCGTCCATCTTCGTCCTCCCATTTGATCCGTAGGCCTTATTTGGACCAAGTACGTCTCGTTCGTCCCTCTTCGTCCTCCCATTTGATTCGTAGGCCTTCTTTGGACCAAGTTCGTCTCGTTCGTCCATCTTCGTTCTCTGATTTGATCCGTTGGCATTCTTTGGAGCATGTTCGTCTCGTTCGTCCCTCTTCGTCCTCCCATTTGATCCGTAGGCCGTCTTTGGACCAAGTTCGTCTCGTTCGTCCCTCTTCGTCCTCCCATTTGATCCGTAGGCCTTCTTTGGACCAAGTTCGCCTCGTTCGTCCATCTTCGTCCTCCCATTTGATCCGTAGGCCTTATTTGGACCAAGTACGTCTCGTTCGTCCCTCTTCGTCCTCCCATTTGAATCGTAGTCCTTCTTTGGACCAAGTTCGTCTCGTTCGTCCATCATCGTTCTCTGATTTGATCCGTTGGCATTCTTTGGACCAAGTTCGCCTCGTTCGTCCATCTTCGTCCTCCCATTTGATTCGTAGGCCTTCTTTGGACCAAGTTCGTCTCGTTTGTCCCTCTTCGTCCTCCTATTTGATTCGTAGGCCTTCTTTGGACCAAGTTCGTCTCGTTCGTCCCTCTTCGTCCTCCCGTTTGATCCGTTGGCATTCTTTGGACCAAGTTCTTCTCGGTCGTCCATCTTCGTCCTGCCATTTGATCCGTAGGACTTCTTTGGACCAAGTTCATCTCGTTCGTCCCTCTTCGTCCTCCCATTCGATCCGTTGGCCTTCTTTGAACCAAGTTCGTCTCGGTCGTCCATCTTCGTTCTCCCATTTGATTCGTTGGCATTCTTTGGACCATGTCCGTCTCGTTCGTCCCTCTTCGTCCTCCCATTTGATCCGTAGGCATTCTTTGTACCAAGTTCGCCTCGTTCGTCCATCTTCGTCCTCCCATTTGATCCGTAGGCCTTATTTGGACCAAGTACGTCTCGTTCGTCCCTCTTCGTCCTCCCATTTGATTCGTAGGCCTTCTTTGGACCAAGTTCGTCTCGTTCGTCCATCTTCGTTCTCTGATTTGATCCGTTGGCATTCTTTGGACCATGTTCGTCTCGTTCGTCCCTCTTCGTCCTCCCATTTGATCCGTAGGCCGTCTTTGGACCAAGTTCGTCTCGTTCGTCCCTCTTCGTCCTCCCATTTGATCCGTAGGCCTTCTTTGGACCAAGTTCGCCTCGTTCGTCCATCTTCGTCCTCCCATTTGATCCGTAGGCCTTATTTGGACCAAGTACGTCTCGTTCGTCCCTCTTCGTCCTCCCATTTGAATCGTAGTCCTTCTTTGGACCAAGTTCGTCTCGTTCGTCCATCTTCGTTCTCTGATTTGATCCGTTGGCATTCTTTGGACCATGTTCGTCTCGTTCGTCCCTCTTCGTCCTCCCATTTGATCCGTAGGCCGTCTTTGGACCAAGTTCGTCTCGTTCGTCCCTCTTCGTCCTCCCATTTGATCCGTAGGCCTTCTTTGGACCAAGTTCGCCTCGTTCGTCCATCTTCGTCCTCCCATTTGATCCGTAGGCCTTATTTGGACCAAGTACGTCTCGTTCGTCCCTCTTCGTCCTCCCATTCGATCCGTTGGCCTTCTTTGAACCAAGTTCGTCTCGGTCGTCCATCTTCGTTCTCCCATTTGATTCGTTGGCATTCTTTGGACCATGTCCGTCTCGTTCGTCCCTCTTCGTCCTCCCATTTGATCCGTAGGCATTCTTTGTACCAAGTTCGCCTCGTTCGTCCATCTTCGTCCTCCCATTTGATCCGTAGGCCTTATTTGGACCAAGTACGTCTCGTTCGTCCCTCTTCGTCCTCCCATTTGATTCGTAGGCCTTCTTTGGACCAAGTTCGTCTCGTTCGTCCATCTTCGTCCTCCCATTTGATCCGTTGCCATTCTTTGGACCATGTCCGTCTCGTTCGTCTCTTTTCGTCCTCCCATTTGGTCCGTAGGCCTTCTTTGGACCAAGTTCGCCTCGTTCGTCCATCTTCGTCCTCCCATTTGATTCGTAGGCCTTCTTTGGACCAAGTTCGTCTCGTTTGTCCCTCTTCGTCCTCCTATTTGATTCGTAGGCCTTCTTTGGACCAAGTTCGTCTCGTTCGTCCCTCTTCGTCCTCCCGTTTGATCCGTTGGCATTCTTTGGACCAAGTTCTTCTCGGTCGTCCATCTTCGTCCTGCCATTTGATCCGTAGGACTTCTTTGGACCAAGTTCATCTCGTTCGTCCCTCTTCGTCCTCCCATTCGATCCGTTGGCCTTCTTTGAACCAAGTTCGTCTCGGTCGTCCATCTTCGTTCTCCCATTTGATTCGTTGGCATTCTTTGGACCATGTCCGTCTCGTTCGTCCCTCTTCGTCCTCCCATTTGATCCGTAGGCATTCTTTGTACCAAGTTCGCCTCGTTCGTCCATCTTCGTCCTCCCATTTGATCCGTAGGCCTTATTTGGACCAAGTACGTCTCGTTCGTCCCTCTTCGTCCTCCCATTTGATTCGTAGGCCTTCTTTGGACCAAGTTCGTCTCGTTCGTCCATCTTCGTTCTCTGATTTGATCCGTTGGCATTCTTTGGACCATGTCCGTCTCGTTCGTCCCTCTTCGTCCTCCCATTTGATCCGTAGGCCGTCTTTGGACCAAGTTCGTCTCGTTCGTCCCTCTTCGTCCTCCCATTTGATCCGTAGGCCTTCTTTGGACCAAGTTCGCCTCGTTCGTCCATCTTCGTCCTCCCATTTGATCCGTAGGCCTTATTTGGACCAAGTACGTCTCGTTCGTCCCTCTTCGTCCTCCCATTTGAATCGTAGTCCTTCTTTGGACCAAGTTCGTCTCGTTCGTCCATCATCGTTCTCTGATTTGATCCGTTGGCATTCTTTGGACCAAGTTCGCCTCGTTCGTCCATCTTCGTCCTCCCATTTGATTCGTAGGCCTTCTTTGGACCAAGTTCGTCTCGTTTGTCCCTCTTCGTCCTCCTATTTGATTCGTAGGCCTTCTTTGGACCAAGTTCGTCTCGTTCGTCCCTCTTCGTCCTCCCGTTTGATCCGTTGGCATTCTTTGGACCAAGTTCTTCTCGGTCGTCCATCTTCGTCCTGCCATTTGATCCGTAGGACTTCTTTGGACCAAGTTCATCTCGTTCGTCCCTCTTCGTCCTCCCATTCGATCCGTTGGCCTTCTTTGAACCAAGTTCGTCTCGGTCGTCCATCTTCGTTCTCCCATTTGATTCGTTGGCATTCTTTGGACCATGTCCGTCTCGTTCGTCCCTCTTCGTCCTCCCATTTGATCCGTAGGCATTCTTTGTACCAAGTTCGCCTCGTTCGTCCATCTTCGTCCTCCCATTTGATCCGTAGGCCTTATTTGGACCAAGTACGTCTCGTTCGTCCCTCTTCGTCCTCCCATTTGATTCGTAGGCCTTCTTTGGACCAAGTTCGTCTCGTTCGTCCATCTTCGTTCTCTGATTTGATCCGTTGGCATTCTTTGGACCATGTTCGTCTCGTTCGTCCCTCTTCGTCCTCCCATTTGATCCGTAGGCCGTCTTTGTACCAAGTTCGTCTCGTTCGTCCCTCTTCGTCCTCCCATTTTATCCGTAGGCCTTCTTTGGACCAAGTTCGCCTCGTTCGTCCATCTTCGTCCTCCCATTTGATCCGTAGGCCTTATTTGGACCAAGTACGTCTCGTTCGTCCCTCTTCGTCCTCCCATTTGAATCGTAGTCCTTCTTTGGACCAAGTTCGTCTCGTTCGTCCATCTTCGTTCTCTGATTTGATCCGTTGGCATTCTTTGGACCATGTTCGTCTCGTTCGTCCCTCTTCGTCCTCCCATTTGATCCGTAGGCCGTCTTTGGACCAAGTTCGTCTCGTTCGTCCCTCTTCGTCCTCCCATTTGATCCGTAGGCCTTCTTTGGACCAAGTTCGCCTCGTTCGTCCATCTTCGTCCTCCCATTTGATCCGTAGGCCTTATTTGGACCAAGTACGTCTCGTTCGTCCCTCTTCGTCCTCCCATTCGATCCGTTGGCCTTCTTTGAACCAAGTTCGTCTCGGTCGTCCATCTTCGTTCTCCCATTTGATTCGTTGGCATTCTTTGGACCATGTCCGTCTCGTTCGTCCCTCTTCGTCCTCCCATTTGATCCGTAGGCATTCTTTGTACCAAGTTCGCCTCGTTCGTCCATCTTCGTCCTCCCATTTGATCCGTAGGCCTTATTTGGACCAAGTACGTCTCGTTCGTCCCTCTTCGTCCTCCCATTTGATTCGTAGGCCTTCTTTGGACCAAGTTCGTCTCGTTCGTCCATCTTCGTCCTCCCATTTGATCCGTTGCCATTCTTTGGACCATGTCCGTCTCGTTCGTCTCTTTTCGTCCTCCCATTTGGTCCGTAGGCCTTCTTTGGACCAAGTTCGCCTCGTTCGTCCATCTTCGTCCTCCCATTTGATTCGTAGGCCTTCTTTGGACCAAGTTCGTCTCGTTTGTCCCTCTTCGTCCTCCTATTTGATTCGTAGGCCTTCTTTGGACCAAGATCGTCTCGTTCGTCCCTCTTCGTCCTCCCGTTTGATCCGTTGGCATTCTTTGGACCAAGTTCTTCTCGGTCGTCCATCTTCGTCCTGCCATTTGATCCGTAGGACTTCTTTGGACCAAGTTCATCTCGTTCGTCCCTCTTCGTCCTCCCATTCGATCCGTTGGCCTTCTTTGAACCAAGTTCGTCTCGTTCGTCCCTCTTCGTCCTCCCATTTGATCCGTAGGCATTCTTTGTACCAAGTTCGCCTCGTTCGTCCATCTTCGTCCTCCCATTTGATCCGTAGGCCTTATTTGGACCAAGTACGTCTCGTTCGTCCCTCTTCGTCCTCCCATTTGATTCGTAGGCCTTCTTTGGACCAAGTTCGTCTCGTTCGTCCATCTTCGTTCTCTGATTTGATCCGTTGGCATTCTTTGGACCATGTTCGTCTCGTTCGTCCCTCTTCGTCCTCCCATTTGATCCGTAGGCCGTCTTTGGACCAAGTTCGTCTCGTTCGTCCCTCTTCGTCCTCCCATTTGATCCGTAGGCCTTCTTTGGACCAAGTTCGCCTCGTTCGTCCATCTTCGTCCTCCCATTTGATCCGTAGGCCTTATTTGGACCAAGTACGTCTCGTTCGTCCCTCTTCGTCCTCCCATTTGAATCGTAGTCCTTCTTTGGACCAAGTTCATCTCGTTCGTCCATCTTCGTTCTCCCATTTGATCCGTTGGCATTCTTTGGACCATGTTCGTCTCGTTCGTCCCTCTTCGTCCTCCCATTTGATCCGTAGGCCGTCTTTGGACCAAGTTCGTCTCGTTCGTCCCTCTTCGTCCTCCCATTTGATCCGTAGGCCTTCTTTGGACCAAGTTCGCCTCGTTCGTCCATCTTCGTCCTCCCATTTGATCCGTAGGCCTTATTTGGACCAAGTACGTCTCGTTCGTCCCTCTTCCTCCTCCCATTTGATTCGTAGGCCTTCTTTGGACCAAGTTCATCTCGTTCGTCCATCTTCGTTCTCCCATTTGATCCGTTGGCATTCTTTGGACCATGTTCGTCTCGTTTGTCCCTCTTCGTCCTCCCATTTCATCCGTAGGCCTTCTTTGGACCAAGTTCGTCTCGTTCGTCCCTCTTCGTCCTCCCGTTTGATACGTTGGCATTCTTTGGACCAAGTTCTTCTCGGTCGTCCATCTTCGTCCTCCCATTTGATCCGTAGGACTTCTTTGGACCAAGTTCGTCTCGTTCGTCATTCTTCCTCCTCCCATTCGATGCGTTGGGCTTCTTTGGACCAAGTTCGTCTCGTACGTCCATCTTCGTCCTCCCATTTGATATGTTGGCATTCTTTGGACCATGTCCGTCTCGTTCGTCCCTTTTCGTCCTCCCATTTGGTCCGTAGGCCTTCTTTGGACCAAGTTCGCCTCGTTCGTCCATCTTCGTCCTCCCATTTGATCCGTAGGCCTTATTTGGACCAAGTACGTCTCGTTCGTCCCTCTTCGTCCTCCCATTTGATTCGTAGGCCTTCTTTGGACCAAGTTCGTCTCGTTCATCCTTCTTCGTCCTCCCATTTGATTCGTTGGCATTCTTTGGACCAAGTTCATCTCTTTTGTCCATCTTCGTCCTCCCATTTCTCCCGTAGGCCTTATTTGGACCAAGTTCGTCTCGTTTGTCCCTCTTCGTCCTCCCATTTGATCCGTAGGCCTTCTTTGGACGAAGTGTGTTTCGTTCTCCCATTTGATCCGTTGGCATTGTTTGGACCATGTCCGTCTCGTTCGTCCATCTTCGTCCTCCCATTGGATCCGTAGGACTTCTTTGGACTAAGTTCGTCTCGTTCGTCCTTCTTCCTCCTCCCATTCGATCCGTTGGCCTTCTTTGGACCAAGTTCGTCTCGTTCGTCCATCTTCGTCCTCCCATTTGATCCGTTGGCATTCTTTGGACAATGTCCGTCTCGTTCGTCCCTTTTCGTCCTCCCATTTGGTCCGTAGGCCTTCTTTGGACCAAGTTCGCCTCGTTCGTCCATCTTCGTCCTCCCATTTGATCCGTAGGCCTTATTTGGACCAAGTACGTCTTGTTTGTCCCTCTTCGTCCTCCCATTTGATTCGTAGGCCTTCTTTGGACCAATTTCGTCTCGTTCGTCCCTCTTCGTCCTCCCATTTGATCCGTTGGCATTCTTTGGACCAAGTTCTTCTCGGTCGTCCATCTTCGTCCTCCCATTTGATCCGTAGGACTTCTTTTGACGAAGTTTATCTCGTTCGTCATTCTTCCTCCTCCCATTCTATCCGTTGGCCTTCTTTGGACCAAGTTCGTCTCGTACATCCATCTTCGTCCTCCCATTTGATCCGTTCGCATTCTTTGGACGATGTCCGTCTCGTTCGTCCCTTTTCGTCCTCCCATTTGGTCCGTAGGCCTTCTTTGGACCAAGTTCGCCTCGTTCGTCCATCTTCGTCCTCCCATTTGATCCGTAGGCCTTATTTGGACCAAGTACGTCTTGTTCGTCCCTCTTCGTCCTCCCATTTGATTCGTAGGCCTACTTTGGACCAAGTTCGTCTCGTTCGTCCCTCTTCGTCCTCCCATTTGTTCCGTTGGCATTCTTTGGACCAAGTTCTTCTCGGTCGTCCATTTTCGTCCTCCCATTTGATCCGTAGGACTTCTTTGGACCAAGTTCGTCTCGTTCGTCCCTCTTCGTCCTCCCATTTGGTCCGTAGGCCTTCTTTGGACGAAGTTCGCCTCGTTCGTCCATCTTCGTCCTCCCATTTGATCCGTAGGCCTTATTTGGACCAAGTACGTCTCGGTCGTCCATCTTCGTCCTGCCATTTGATCCGTAGGACTTCTTTGGACCAAGTTCATCTCGTTCGTCCCTCTTCGTCCTCCCATTCGATCCGTTGGCCTTCTTTGAACCAAGTTCGTCTCGGTCGTCCATCTTCGTTCTCCCATTTGATTCGTTGGCATTCTTTGGACCATGTCCGTCTCGTTCGTCCCTCTTCGTCCTCCCATTTGATCCGTAGGCATTCTTTGTACCAAGTTCGCCTCGTTCGTCCATCTTCGTCCTCCCATTTGATCCGTAGGCCTTATTTGGACCAAGTACGTCTCGTTCGTCCCTCTTCGTCCTCCCATTTGATTCGTAGGCCTTCTTTGGACCAAGTTCGTCTCGTTCGTCCATCTTCGTTCTCTGATTTGATCCGTTGGCATTCTTTGGACCATGTTCGTCTCGTTCGTCCCTCTTCGTCCTCCCATTTGATCCGTAGGCCGTCTTTGGACCAAGTTCGTCTCGTTCGTCCCTCTTCGTCCTCCCATTTGATCCGTAGGCCTTCTTTGGACCAAGTTCGCCTCGTTCGTCCATCTTCGTCCTCCCATTTGATCCGTAGGCCTTATTTGGACCAAGTACGTCTCGTTCGTCCCTCTTCGTCCTCCCATTCGATCCGTTGGCCTTCTTTGAACCAAGTTCGTCTCGGTCGTCCATCTTCGTTCTCCCATTTGATTCGTTGGCATTCTTTGGACCATGTCCGTCTCGTTCGTCCCTCTTCGTCCTCCCATTTGATCCGTAGGCATTCTTTGTACCAAGTTCGCCTCGTTCGTCCATCTTCGTCCTCCCATTTGATCCGTAGGCCTTATTTGGACCAAGTACGTCTCGTTCGTCCCTCTTCGTCCTCCCATTTGATTCGTAGGCCTTCTTTGGACCAAGTTCGTCTCGTTCGTCCATCTTCGTCCTCCCATTTGATCCGTTGCCATTCTTTGGACCATGTCCGTCTCGTTCGTCTCTTTTCGTCCTCCCATTTGGTCCGTAGGCCTTCTTTGGACCAAGTTCGCCTCGTTCGTCCATCTTCGTCCTCCCATTTGATTCGTAGGCCTTCTTTGGACCAAGTTCGTCTCGTTTGTCCCTCTTCGTCCTCCTATTTGATTCGTAGGCCTTCTTTGGACCAAGTTCGTCTCGTTCGTCCCTCTTCGTCCTCCCGTTTGATCCGTTGGCATTCTTTGGACCAAGTTCTTCTCGGTCGTCCATCTTCGTCCTGCCATTTGATCCGTAGGACTTCTTTGGACCAAGTTCATCTCGTTCGTCCCTCTTCGTCCTCCCATTCGATCCGTTGGCCTTCTTTGAACCAAGTTCGTCTCGGTCGTCCATCTTCGTTCTCCCATTTGATTCGTCGGCATTCTTTGGACCATGTCCGTCTCGTTCGTCCCTCTTCGTCCTCCCATTTGATCCGTAGGCATTCTTTGTACCAAGTTCGCCTCGTTCGTCCATCTTCGTCCTACCATTTGATCCGTAGGCCTTATTTGGACCAAGTACGTCTCGTTCGTCCCTCTTCGTCCTCCCATTTGATTCGTAGGCCTTCTTTGGACCAAGTTCGTCTCGTTCGTCCATCTTCGTTCTCTGATTTGATCCGTTGGCATTCTTTGGACCATGTTCGTGTCGTTCGTCCCTCTTCGTCCTCCCATTTGATCCGTAGGCCGTCTTTGGACCAAGTTCGTCTCGTTCGTCCCTCTTCGTCCTCCCATTTGATCCGTAGGCCTTCTTTGGACCAAGTTCGCCTCGTTCGTCCATCTTCGTCCTCCCATTTGATCCGTAGGCCTTATTTGGACCAAGTACGTCTCGTTCGTCCCTCTTCGTCCTCCCATTTGAATCGTAGTCCTTCTTTGGACCAAGTTCATCTCGTTCGTCCATCTTCGTTCTCCCATTTGATCCGTAGGCCGTCTTTGGACCAAGTTCGTCTCGTTCGTCCCTCTTCGTCCTCCCATTTGATCCGTAGGCCTTCTTTGGACCAAGTTCGCCTCGTTCGTCCATCTTCGTCCTCCCATTTGATCCGTAGGCCTTATTTGGACCAAGTACGTCTCGTTCGTCCCTCTTCCTCCTCCCATTTGATTCGTAGGCCTTCTTTGGACCAAGTTCATCTCGTTCGTCCATCTTCGTTCTCCCATTTGATCCGTTGGCATTCTTTGGACCATGTTCGTCTCGTTTGTCCCTCTTCGTCCTCCCATTTGATCCGTAGGCCTTCTTTGGACCAAGTTCGTCTCGTTCGTCCCTCTTCGTCCTCCCGTTTGATCCGTTGGCATTCTTTGGACCAAGTTCTTCTCGGTCGTCCATCTTCGTCCTCCCATTTGATCCGTAGGACTTCTTTGGACCAAGTTCGTCTCGTTCGTCATTCTTCCTCCTCCCATTCGATGCGTTGGGCTTCTTTGGACCAAGTTCGTCTCGTACGTCCATCTTCGTCCTCCCATTTGATATGTTGGCATTCTTTGGACCATGTCCGTCTCGTTCGTCCCTTTTCGTCCTCCCATTTGGTCCGTAGGCCTTCTTTGACCATCTTCGTCCTCCCATTTGATCCGTAGGCCTTATTTGGACCAAGTACGTCTCGTTCGTCCCTCTTCGTCCTCCCATTTGATTCGTAGGCCTTCTTTGGACCAAGTTCGTCTCGTTCATCCCTCTTCGTCCTCCCATTTGATTCGTTGGCATTCTTTGGACCAAGTTCATCTCTTTTGTCCATCTTCGTCCTCCCATTTCTCCCGTAGGCCTTATTTGGACCAAGTTCGTCTCGTTTGTCCCTCTTCGTCCTCCCATTTGATCCGTAGGCCTTCTTTGGACGAAGTGTGTTTCGTTCTCCCATTTGATCCGTTGGCATTGTTTGGACCATGTCCGTCTCGTTCGTCCATCTTCGTCCTCCCATTGGATCCGTAGGACTTCTTTGGACTAAGTTCGTCTCGTTCGTCCTTCTTCCTCCTCCCATTCGATCCGTTGGCCTTCTTTGGACCAAGTTCGTCTCGTTCGTCCATCTTCGTCCTCCCATTTGATCCGTTGGCATTCTTTGGACAATGTCCGTCTCGTTCGTCCCTTTTCGTCCTCCCATTTGGTCCGTAGGCCTTCTTTGGACCAAGTTCGCCTCGTTCGTCCATCTTCGTCCTCCCATTTGATCCGTAGGCCTTATTTGGACCAAGTACGTCTTGTTTGTCCCTCTTCGTCCTCCCATTTGATTCGTAGGCCTTCTTTGGACCAATTTCGTCTCGTTCGTCCCTCTTCGTCCTCCCATTTGATCCGTTGGCATTCTTTGGACCAAGTTCTTCTCGGTCGTCCATCTTCGTCCTCCCATTTGATCCGTAGGACTTCTTTTGACGAAGTTTATCTCGTTCGTCATTCTTCCTCCTCCCATTCTATCCGTTGGCCTTCTTTGGACCAAGTTCGTCTCGTACATCCATCTTCGTCCTCCCATTTGATCCGTTCGCATTCTTTGGACGATGTCCGTCTCGTTCGTCCCTTTTCGTCCTCCCATTTGGTCCGTAGGCCTTCTTTGGACCAAGTTCGCCTCGTTCGTCCATCTTCGTCCTCCCATTTGATCCGTAGGCCTTATTTGGACCAAGTACGTCTTGTTCGTCCCTCTTCGTCCTCCCATTTGATTCGTAGGCCTACTTTGGACCAAGTTCGTCTCGTTCGTCCCTCTTCGTCCTCCCATTTGTTCCGTTGGCATTCTTTGGACCAAGTTCTTCTCGGTCGTCCATTTTCGTCCTCCCATTTGATCCGTAGGACTTCTTTGGACCAAGTTCGTCTCGTTCGTCCCTCTTCGTCCTCCCATTTGGTCCGTAGGCCTTCTTTGGACCAAGTTCGCCTCGTTCGTCCATCTTCGTCCTCCCATTTGATCCGTAGGCCTTATTTGGACCAAGTACGTCTCGTTCGTCCCTCTTCGTCCTCCCATTTGAGTCGTAGGCCTTCTTTGGACCAAGTTCATCTCATTCGTCCATCTTCGTCCTCTCATTTGTCCCGTAGGCCTTGTTTGGACCAAGTTCTTCTCGTTCGTCCCTCTTCGTCCTCCTATTTGATCCGTAGGCCTTCTTTGGACCAAGTTCGTCCATCTTTCGTCCATCTTCGTCCTGCCATTTGTCCCGTAGGCCTTATTTGGACCAAGTTCGTCTCGTTCGTCCATCTTCGTTCTCCCATTTGATCCGTTGGCATTCTTTGGACCATGTCCGTCTCGTTCGTCCCTCTTCGTCCTTCCATTTGATTCGTAGGCCTTCTTTGGACCAAGTTCGTCTCGTTCGTCCCTCTTCGTCCTCCTGTTTGATCCGTTGGCATTCTTTGGACCAAGTTCGTCTCGTACGTCCATCTTCGTCCTCCCATTTGATCCGTTCGCATTCTTTGGACGATGTCCGTCTCGTTCGTCCCTTTTCGTCCTCCCATTTGGTCCGTAGGCCTTCTTTGGACCAAGTTCGCCTCGTTCGTCCATCTTCGTCCTCCCATTTGATCCGTAGGCCTTATTTGGACCAAGTACGTCTTGTTCGTCCCTCTTCGTCCTCCCATTTGATTCGTAGGCCTTCTTTGGACCAAGTTCGTCTCGTTCGTCCCTCTTCGTCCTCCCATTTGTTCCGTTGGCATTCTTTGGACCAAGTTCTTCTCGGTCGTCCATTTTCGTCCTCCCATTTGATCCGTAGGACTTCTTTGGACCAAGTTCGTCTCGTTCGTCCCTCTTCGTCCTCCCATTTGGTCCGTAGGCCTTCTTTGGACCAAGTTCGCCTCGTTCGTCCATCTTCGTCCTCCCATTTGATCCGTAGGCCTTATTTGGACCAAGTACGTCTCGTTCGTCCCTCTTCGTCCTCCCATTTGATTCGTAGGCCTTCTTTGGACCAAGTTCATCTCATTCGTCCATCTTCGTCCTCTCATTTGTCCCGTAGGCCTTGTTTGGACCAAGTTCTTCTCGTTCGTCCCTCTTCGTCCTCCCATTTGATCCGTAGGCCTTCTTTGGACCAAGTTCGTCCATCTTTCGTCCATCTTCGTCCTGCCATTTGTCCCGTAGGCCTTATTTGGACCAAGTTCGTCTCGTTCGTCCATCTTCGTTCTCCCATTTGATCCGTTGGCATTCTTTCGACCATGTCCGTCTCGTTCGTCCCTCTTCGTCCTCCCATTTGATTCGTAGGCCTTCTTTGGACCAAGTTCGTCTTGTTCGTCCCTCTTCGTCCTCCCGTTTGATCCGTTGGCATTCTTTGGACCAAGTTCTTCTCGGTCGTCCATCTTCGTCCTGCCATTTGATCCGTAGGACTTCTTTGGACCAAGTTCGTCTCGTTCGTCCCTCTTCGTCCTCCCATTTGATTCGTAGGCCTTCTTTGGACCAAGTTCGTCTCGTTCGTCCATCTTCGTTCTCCGATTTGATCCGTTGGCATTCTTTGGACCATGTTTGTCTCGTTCGTCCCTCTTCGTCCTCCCATTTGATCCGTAGGCCGTCTTTGGACCAAGTTCGTCTCGTTCGTCGCTTTTCGTCCTCCCATTTGATCCGTAGGCCTTCTTTTGACCAAGTTCGCCTCGTTCGTCCCTCTTCGTCCTCCCGTTTGATCCGTTGGCATTCTTTGGACCATGTTCTTCTCGGTCGTCCATCTTCGTCCTCCCATTTGATCCGTAGGACTTCTTTGGACCAAGTTCGTCTCGTTCGTCATTCTTCCTCCTCCCATTCGATCCGTTGGGCTTCTTTGGACCAAGTTCGTCTCGTACGTCCATCTTCGTCCTCCCATTTGATCCGTTCGCATTCTTTGGACCATGTCCGTCTCGTTCGTCCCTTTTCGCCCTCCCATTTGGTCCGTAGGCCTTCTTTGGACCAAGTTTGCCTCGTTCGTCCATCTTCGTCCTCCCTTTTGATCCGTAGGCATTATTTGGACCAAGTACGTCTCGTTCGTCCCTCTTCGTCCACCCATTTGATTCGTAGGCCTTCTTTGGACCAAGTTCATCTCGTTCGTCCCTCTTCGTCCTCCCATTTGATTCGTTGGCATTCTTTGGACCAAGTTCATCTCTTTTGTCCATCTTCGTCCTCCCATTTCTCCCGTAGGCCTTATTTGGACCAAGTTCGTCTCGTTTGTCCCTCTTCGTCCTCCCATTTGATCCGTAGGCCTTCTTTGGACCAAGTTCGTTTCGTTCATCCATCTTCGTTCTCCCATTTGATCCGTTGGCATTGTTTGGACCATGTCCGTCTCGTTCGTCCATCTTCGTCCTCCCATTTGATTCGTAGGCCTTCTTTGGACCAAGTTCGTCTCGTTCGTCCCTCTTCGTCCTCCCGTTTGATCCGTTGGCATTCTTTGGACCAAGTTCGTCTCGTACGTCCATCTTCGTCCTCCCATTTGATTCGTAGGCCTTCTTTGGACCAAGTTCGTCTCGTTCGTCCCTCTTCGTCCTCCCATTTGGTCCGTAGGCCTTCTTTGGACCAAGTTCGCCTCGTTCGTCCATCTTCGTCCTCCCATTTGACCCGTAGGCCTTATTTGGACCAAGTACGTCTCGTTCGTCCCTCTTCGTCCTCCCATTTGATTCGTAGGCCTTCTTTGGACCAAGTTCATCTCATTCGTCCATCTTCGTCCTCTCATTTGTCCCGTAGGCCTTGTTTGGACCAAGTTCTTCTCGTTCGTCCCTCTTCGTCCTCCCATTTGATCCGTAGTCCTTCTTCGGACCAAGTTCGTCCATCTTTCGTCCATCTTCGTCCTGCCATTTGTCCCGTAGGCCTCATTTGGACCAAGTTCGTCTCGTTCGTCCATCTTCGTTCTCCCATTTGATCCGTTGGCATTCTTTGGACCATGTCCGTCTCGTTCGTCCCTCTTCGTCCTCCCATTTGATTCGTAGGCCTTCTTTGGACCAAGTTCGTCTCGTTCGTCCCTCTTCGTCCTCCCGTTTGATCCGTTGGCATTCTTTGGACCAAGTTCTTCTCGGTCGTCCATCTTCGTCCTGCCATTTGATCCGTAGGACTTCTTTGGACCAAGTTCGTCTCGTTCGTCCCTCTTCGTCCTCCCATTTGATTCGGAGGCCTTCTTTGGACCAAGTTCGTCTCGTTCGTCCATCTTCGTTCTCCGATTTGATCCGTTGGCATTCTTTGGACCATGTTTGTCTCGTTCGTCCCTCTTCGTCCTCCCATTTGATCCGTAGGCCGTCTTTGGACCAAGTTCGTCTCGTTCGTCCCTTTTCGTCCTCCCATTTGATCCGTAGGCCTTCTTTTGACCAAGTTCGCCTCGTTCGTCCCTCTTCGTCCTCCCATTTGATCCGTAGGCCTTCTTTGGACCAAGTTCGTCTCGTTCGTCCATCTTCGTCCTCCCGGTTCGTCCCTCTTCGTCCTCCCGTTTGATCCGTTGGCATTCTTTGGACCATGTTCTTCTCGGTCGTCCATCTTCGTCCTCCCATTTGATCCGTAGGACTTCTTTGGACCAAGTTCGTCTCGTTCGTCATTCTTCCTCCTCCCATTCGATCCGTTGGGCTTCTTTGGACCAAGTTCGTCTCGTACGTCCATCTTCGTCCTCCCATTTGATCCGTTCGCATTCTTTGGACCATGTCCGTCTCGTTCGTCCCTTTTCGCCCTCCCATTTGGTCCGTAGGCCTTCTTTGGACCAAGTTTGCCTCGTTCGTCCATCTTCGTCCTCCCATTTGATCCGTAGGCATTATTTGGACCAAGTACGTCTCGTTCGTCCCTCTTCGTCCACCCATTTGATTCGTAGGCCTTCTTTGGACCAAGTTCATCTCGTTCGTCCCTCTTCGTCCTCCCATTTGATTCGTTGGCATTCTTTGGACCAAGTTCATCTCTTTTGTCCATCTTCGTCCTCCCATTTCTCCCGTAGGCCTTATTTGGACCAAGTTCGTCTCGTTTGTCCCTCTTCGTCCTCCCATTTGATCCGTAGGCCTTCTTTGGACCAAGTTCGTTTCGTTCATCCATCTTCGTTCTCCCATTTGATCCGTTGGCATTGTTTGGACCATGTCCGTCTCGTTCGTCCATCTTCGTCCTCCCATTTGATTCGTAGGCCTTCTTTGGACCAAGTTCGTCTCGTTCGTCCCTCTTCGTCCTCCCGTTTGATCCGTTGGCATTCTTTGGACCAAGTTCGTCTCGTACGTCCATCTTCGTCCTCCCATTTGATTCGTAGGCCTTCTTTGGACCAAGTTCGTCTCGTTCGTCCCTCTTCGTCCTCCCATTTGGTCCGTAGGCCTTCTTTGGACCAAGTTCGCCTCGTTCGTCCATCTTCGTCCTCCCATTTGACCCGTAGGCCTTATTTGGACCAAGTACGTCTCGTTCGTCCCTCTTCGTCCTCCCATTTGATTCGTAGGCCTTCTTTGGACCAAGTTCATCTCATTCGTCCATCTTCGTCCTCTCATTTGTCCCGTAGGCCTTGTTTGGACCAAGTTCTTCTCGTTCGTCCCTCTTCGTCCTCCCATTTGATCCGTAGTCCTTCTTCGGACCAAGTTCGTCCATCTTTCGTCCATCTTCGTCCTGCCATTTGTCCCGTAGGCCTCATTTGGACCAAGTTCGTCTCGTTCGTCCATCTTCGTTCTCCCATTTGATCCGTTGGCATTCTTTGGACCATGTCCGTCTCGTTCGTCCCTCTTCGTCCTCCCATTTGATTCGTAGGCCTTCTTTGGACCAAGTTCGTCTCGTTCGTCCCTCTTCGTCCTCCCGTTTGATCCGTTGGCATTCTTTGGACCAAGTTCTTCTCGGTCGTCCATCTTCGTCCTGCCATTTGATCCGTAGGACTTCTTTGGACCAAGTTCGTCTCGTTCGTCCCTCTTCGTCCTCCCATTTGATTCGGAGGCCTTCTTTGGACCAAGTTCGTCTCGTTCGTCCATCTTCGTTCTCCGATTTGATCCGTTGGCATTCTTTGGACCATGTTTGTCTCGTTCGTCCCTCTTCGTCCTCCCATTTGATCCGTAGGCCGTCTTTGGACCAAGTTCGTCTCGTTCGTCCCTTTTCGTCCTCCCATTTGATCCGTAGGCCTTCTTTTGACCAAGTTCGCCTCGTTCGTCCCTCTTCGTCCTCCCATTTGATCCGTAGGCCTTCTTTGGACCAAGTTCGTCTCGTTCGTCCATCTTCGTCCTCCCGGTTCGTCCCTCTTCGTCCTCCCGTTTGATCCGTTGGCATTCTTTGGACCATGTTCTTCTCGGTCGTCCATCTTCGTCCTCCCATTTGATCCGTAGGACTTCTTTGGACCAAGTTCGTCTCGTTCGTCATTCTTCCTCCTCCCATTCGATCCGTTGGGCTTCTTTGGACCAAGTTCGTCTCGTACGTCCATCTTCGTCCTCCCATTTGATCCGTTCGCATTCTTTGGACCATGTCCATCTCGTTCGTCCCTTTTCGTCCTCCCATTTGGTCCGTAGGCCTTCTTTGGACCAAGTTCGCCTCGTTCGTCCATCTTCGTCCTCCCATTTGATCCGTAGGCCTTATTTGGACCAAGTACGTCTCGTTCGTCCCTCTTCGTCCACCCATTTGATTCGTAGGCCTTCTTTGGACCAAGTTCATCTCGTTCGTCCCTCTTCGTCCTCCCATTTGATTCGTTGGCATTCTTTGGACCAAGTTCATCTCTTTTGTCCATCTTCGTCCTCCCATTTCTCCCGTAGGCCTTATTTGGACCAAGTTCGTCTCGTTTGTCCCTCTTCGTCCTCCCGTTTGATCCGTAGGCCTTCTTTGGACCAAGTTCGTTTCGTTCATCCATCTTCGTTCTCCCATTTGATCCGTTGGCATTGTTTGGACCATGTCCGTCTCGTTCGTCCATCTTCGTCCTCCCAATTGATTCGTAGGCCTTCTTTGGACCAAGTTCGTCTCGTTCGTCCCTCTTCGTCCTCCCGTTTGATCCGTTGGCATTCTTTGGACCAAGTTCGTCTCGTACGTCCATCTTCGTCCTCCCATTTGATCCGTTCGCATTCTTTGGACGATGTCCGTCTCGTTCGTCCCTTTTCGTCCTCCCATTTGGTCCGTAGGCCTTCTTTGGACCAAGTTCGCCTCGTTCGTCCATCTTCGTCCTCCTATTTGATCCGTAGGCCTTATTTGGACCAAGTACGTCTTGTTCGTCCCTCTTCGTCCTCCCATTTGATTCGTAGGCCTTCTTTGGACCAAGTTCGTCTCGTTCGTCCATCTTCGTCCTCCCATTTGTTCCGTTGGCATTCTTTGGACCAAGTTCTTCTCGGTCGTCCATTTTCGTCCTCCCATTTGATCCGTAGGACTTCTTTGGACCAAGTTCGTCTCGTTCGTCCCTCTTCGTCCTCCCATTTGGTCCGTAGGCCTTCTTTGGACCAAGTTCGCCTCGTTCGTCCATCTTGGTCCTCCCATTTGATCCGTAGGCCTTATTTGGACCAAGTACGTCTCGTTCGTCCCTCTTCGTCCTCCCATTTGATTCGTAGGCCTTCTTTGGACCAAGTTCATCTCATTCGTCCATCTTCGTCCTCTCATTTGTCCCGTAGGCCTTGTTTGGACCAAGTTCTTCTCGTTCGTCCCTTTTCGTCCTCCCATTTGGTCCGTAGGCCTTCTTTGGACCATGTTCGCCTCGTTCGTCCATCTTCGTCCTCCCATTTGATCCGTAGGCCTTATTTGGACCAAGTACGTCTTGTTCGTTCCTCTTCGTCCTCCCATTTGATTCGTAGGCCTTCTTTGGACCAAGTTCGTCTCGTTCGTCCCTCTTCGTGCTCCCATTTGTTCCGTTGGCATTCTTTGAACCAAGTTCGTCTCGTTCATCCATCTTCGTCCTCCCATTTGATCCGTTGGCATTCTCTGGACAATGTCCGTCTCGTTCGTCCCTTTTCGTCCTCCCATTTGGTCCGTTGGCATTCTTTGGACCAAGTTCTTCTCGGTCGTCCAATTTCGTCCTCCCATTTGATCCGTAGGACTTCTTTGGACCAAGTTCGTCTCGTTCGTCCCTTTTCGTCCTCCCATTTGGTCCGTTGGCATTCTTTGGACCAAGTTCTTCTCGGTCGTCCATTTTCGTCCTCCCATTTGATCCGTAGGACTTCTTTGGACCAAGTTCGTCTCGTTCGTCCCTCTTCGTCCTCCCATTTGGTCCGTAGGCCTTCTTTGGACCAAGTTCGCCTCGTTCGTCCATCTTCGTCCTCCCATTTGATCCGTAGGCCTTATTTGGACCAAGTACGTCTCGTTCGTCCCTCTTCGTCCTCCCATTTGATTCGTAGGCCTTCTTTGGACCAAGTTCATCTCATTCGTCCATCTTCGTCCTCTCATTTGTCCCGTAGGCCTTGTTTGGACCAAGTTCTTCTCGTTCGTCCCTCTTCGTCCTCCCATTTGATCCGTAGGCCTTCTTTGGACCAAGTTCGTCCATCTTTCGTCCATCTTCGTCCTGCCATTTGTCCCGTAGGCCTTATTTGGACCAAGTTCGTCTCATTCGTCCATCTTCGTCCTGCCATTTGTCCCGTAGGCCTTATTTGGACCAAGTTCGTCTCGTTCGTCCATCTTCGTTCTCCCATTTGATCCGTTGGCATTCTTTGGCCCATGTCCGTCTCGTTCGTCCCTCTTCGTCCTCCCATTTGATTCGTAGGCCTTCTTTGGACCAAGTTCGTCTCGTTCGTCCCTCTTCGTCCTCCCGTTTGATCCGTTGGCATTCTTTGGACCAAGTTCTTCTCGGTCGTCCATCTTCGTCCTGCCATTTGATCCGTAGGACTTCTTTGGACCAAGTTCGTCTCGTTCGTCCCTCTTCGTCCTCCCATTTGATTCGGAGGCCTTCTTTGGACCAAGTTCGTCTCGTTCGTCCATCTTCGTTCTCCGATTTGATCCGTTGGCATTCTTTGGACCATGTTTGTCTCGTTCGTCCCTCTTCGTCCTCCCATTTGATCCGTAGGCCGTCTTTGGACCAAGTTCGTCTCGTTCGTCCCTTTTCGTCCTCCCATTTGATCCGTAGGCCTTCTTTTGACCAAGTTCGCCTCGTTCGTCCCTCTTCGTCCTCCCATTTGATCCGTAGGCCTTCTTTGGACCAAGTTCGTCTCGTTCGTCCATCTTCGTCCTCCCGGTTCGTCCCTCTTCGTCCTCCCGTTTGATCCGTTGGCATTCTTTGGACCATGTTCTTCTCGGTCGTCCATCTTCGTCCTCCCATTTGATCCGTAGGACTTCTTTGGACCAAGTTCGTCTCGTTCGTCATTCTTCCTCCTCCCATTCGATCCGTTGGGCTTCTTTGGACCAAGTTCGTCTCGTACGTCCATCTTCGTCCTCCCATTTGATCCGTTCGCATTCTTTGGACCATGTCCATCTCGTTCGTCCCTTTTCGTCCTCCCATTTGGTCCGTAGGCCTTCTTTGGACCAAGTTCGCCTCGTTCGTCCATCTTCGTCCTCCCATTTGATCCGTAGGCCTTATTTGGACCAAGTACGTCTCGTTCGTCCCTCTTCGTCCACCCATTTGATTCGTAGGCCTTCTTTGGACCAAGTTCATCTCGTTCGTCCCTCTTCGTCCTCCCATTTGATTCGTTGGCATTCTTTGGACCAAGTTCATCTCTTTTGTCCATCTTCGTCCTCCCATTTCTCCCGTAGGCCTTATTTGGACCAAGTTCGTCTCGTTTGTCCCTCTTCGTCCTCCCGTTTGATCCGTAGGCCTTCTTTGGACCAAGTTCGTTTCGTTCATCCATCTTCGTTCTCCCATTTGATCCGTTGGCATTGTTTGGACCATGTCCGTCTCGTTCGTCCATCTTCGTCCTCCCAATTGATTCGTAGGCCTTCTTTGGACCAAGTTCGTCTCGTTCGTCCCTCTTCGTCCTCCCGTTTGATCCGTTGGCATTCTTTGGACCAAGTTCGTCTCGTACGTCCATCTTCGTCCTCCCATTTGATCCGTTCGCATTCTTTGGACGATGTCCGTCTCGTTCGTCCCTTTTCGTCCTCCCATTTGGTCCGTAGGCCTTCTTTGGACCAAGTTCGCCTCGTTCGTCCATCTTCGTCCTCCTATTTGATCCGTAGGCCTTATTTGGACCAAGTACGTCTTGTTCGTCCCTCTTCGTCCTCCCATTTGATTCGTAGGCCTTCTTTGGACCAAGTTCGTCTCGTTCGTCCATCTTCGTCCTCCCATTTGTTCCGTTGGCATTCTTTGGACCAAGTTCTTCTCGGTCGTCCATTTTCGTCCTCCCATTTGATCCGTAGGACTTCTTTGGACCAAGTTCGTCTCGTTCGTCCCTCTTCGTCCTCCCATTTGGTCCGTAGGCCTTCTTTGGACCAAGTTCGCCTCGTTCGTCCATCTTGGTCCTCCCATTTGATCCGTAGGCCTTATTTGGACCAAGTACGTCTCGTTCGTCCCTCTTCGTCCTCCCATTTGATTCGTAGGCCTTCTTTGGACCAAGTTCATCTCATTCGTCCATCTTCGTCCTCTCATTTGTCCCGTAGGCCTTGTTTGGACCAAGTTCTTCTCGTTCGTCCCTTTTCGTCCTCCCATTTGGTCCGTAGGCCTTCTTTGGACCAAGTTCGCCTCGTTCGTCCATCTTCGTCCTCCCATTTGATCCGTAGGCCTTATTTGGACCAAGTACGTCTTGTTCGTTCCTCTTCGTCCTCCCATTTGATTCGTAGGCCTTCTTTGGACCAAGTTCGTCTCGTTCGTCCCTCTTCGTGCTCCCATTTGTTCCGTTGGCATTCTTTGAACCAAGTTCGTCTCGTTCATCCATCTTCGTCCTCCCATTTGATCCGTTGGCATTCTCTGGACAATGTCCGTCTCGTTCGTCCCTTTTCGTCCTCCCATTTGGTCCGTTGGCATTCTTTGGACCAAGTTCTTCTCGGTCGTCCAATTTCGTCCTCCCATTTGATCCGTAGGACTTCTTTGGACCAAGTTCGTCTCGTTCGTCCCTTTTCGTCCTCCCATTTGGTCCGTTGGCATTCTTTGGACCAAGTTCTTCTCGGTCGTCCATTTTCGTCCTCCCATTTGATCCGTAGGACTTCTTTGGACCAAGTTCGTCTCGTTCGTCCCTCTTTGTCCTCCCATTTGGTCCGTAGGCCTTCTTTGGACCAAGTTCGCCTCGTTCGTCCATCTTCGTCCTCCCATTTGATCCGTAGGCCTTATTTGGACCAAGTACGTCTCGTTCGTCCCTCTTCGTCCTCCCATTTGATTCGTAGGCCTTCTTTGGACCAAGTTCATCTCATTCGTCCATCTTCGTCCTCTCATTTGTCCCGTAGGCCTTGTTTGGACCAAGTTCTTCTCGTTCGTCCCTCTTCGTCCTCCCATTTGATCCGTAGGCCTTCTTTGGACCAAGTTCGTCCATCTTTCGTCCATCTTCGTCCTGCCATTTGTCCCGTAGGCCTTATTTGGACCAAGTTCGTCTCATTCGTCCATCTTCGTCCTGCCATTTGTCCCGTAGGCCTTATTTGGACCAAGTTCGTCTCGTTCGTCCATCTTCGTTCTCCCGTTTGATCCGTTGGCCTTCTTTGGACCAAGTTCGTCTCGTTCATCCATCTTCGTCCTCCCATTTGATCCGTTGGCATTCTTTGGACAATGTCCGTCTCGTTCGTCCCTGTTCGTCCTCCCATTTGGTCCGTAGGCCTTCTTTGGACCAAGTTCGCCTCGTTCGTCCATCTTCGTCCTCCCATTTCATCCGTAGGCCTTATTTGGACCAAGTACGTCTTGTTTGTCCCTCTTCGTCCTCCCATTTGATTCGTAGGCCTTCTTTGGACCAAGTTCGTCTCGTTCGTCCCTCTTCGTCCTCCCGTTTGATCCGTTGGCATTCTTTGGACCAAGTTCTTCTCGGTCGTCCATCTTCGTCCTGCCATTTGATCCGTAGGACTTCTTTGGACCAAGTTCGTCTCGTTCGTCCCTCTTCGTCCTCCCATTCGATCCGTTGGCCTTCTTTGAACCAAGTTCGTCTCAGTCGTCCATCTTCGTTCTCCCATTTGATTCGTTGGCATTCTTTGGACCATGTCCGTCTCGTTCGTCCCTCTTCGTCCTCCCATTTGATCCGTAGGCATTCTTTGGACCAAGTTCGCCTCGTTCGTCCATCTTCGTCCTCCCATTTGATCCGTAGTCCTTATTTGGACCAAGTACGTCTCGTTCGTCCCTCTTCGTCCTCCCATTTGATGCGTAGGCCTTCTTTGGACCAAGTTCGTTTCGTTCGTCCATCTTCGTTCTCCGATTTGATCCGTTGGCATTCTTTGGACCATGTTTGTCTCGTTCGTCCCTCTTCGTCCTCCCATTTGATCCGTAGGCCTTCTTTGGACCAAGTTCGCCTCGTTTGTCCATCTTCGTCCTCCCATTTGATCCGTAGGCCTTCTTTGGACCAAGTACGTCTCGTTCGTCCCTCTTCGTCCTCCCATTTGATCCGTAGGCCTTCTTTGGACCAAGTTCGCCTCGTTCGTCCATCTTCGTTCTCCCATTCGATCCGTTGGCATTCTTTGGACCATGTTCGTCTCGTTTGTCCCTCTTCGTCCTCCCAGTTGATCCGTAGGCCTTCTTTGGACCAAGTTCGTCTCGTTCGTCCCTCTTCGTCCTCCCGTTTGATTCGTTGGCATTCTTTGGACCAAGTTCTTCTCGGTCGTCCATCTTCGTCCTCCCATTTGATCCGTAGGACTTCTTTGGACCAAGTTCGTCTCGTTCGTCATTCTTCGTCCTCCCATTTGATTCGTAGGCCTTCTTTGGACCAAGTTCGTCTCGTTCGTCCCTCTTCGTCCTCCCATTTGATTCGTTGGCATTCTTTGGACCAAGTTCATCTCTTTTGTCCATCTTCGTCCTCCCATTTGATCCGTTGGCATTCTTTGGACCATGTCCGTCTCGTTCGTCCCTCTTCGTCCTCCCATTTGATTCGTAGGCCTTCTTTGGACCAAGTTCGTCTCGTTCGTCCATCTTCGTTCTCCCATTTGATCCGTTGGCATTCTTTGGACCATGTTCGTCTCGTTTGTCCCTCTTCGTCCTCCCATTTTATCCGTAGGCCTTCTTTGGACCAAGTTCGTCTCGTTCGTCCCTCTTCGTCCTCCCGTTTGATCCGTTGGCATTCTTTGGACCAAGTTCTTCTCGGTCGTCCATCTTCGTCCTCCCATTTGATCCGTAGGACTTCTTTGGACCAAGTTCGTCTCGTTCGTCATTCTTCCTCCTCCCATTCGATGCGTTGGGCTTCTTTGGACCAAGTTCGTCTCGTACGTCCATCTTCGTCCTCCCATTTGATGCGTTCGCATTCTTTGGACCATGTCCGTCTCGTTCGTCCCTCTTCGTCCTCCCATTTGATGCGTAGGCCTTCTTTGGACCAACTTCGTTTCGTTCGTCCATCTTCGTTCTCCGATTTGATCCGTTGGCATTCTTTGGACCATGTTCGTCTCGTTCGTCCCTCTTCGTCCTCCCATTTGATCCGTAGGCCTTCTTTGGACCAAGTTCGCCTCGTTTGTCCATCTTCGTCCTCCCATTTGATCCGTAGGCCTTCTTTGGACCAAGTACGTCTCGTTCGTCCCTCTTCGTCCTCCCATTTGATCCGTAGGCCTTCTTTGGACCAAGTTCGCCTCGTTCGTCCATCTTCGTTCTCCCATTCGATCCGTTGGCATTCTTTGGACCATGTTCGTCTCGTTTGTCCCTCTTCGTCCTCTCAGTTGATCCGTAGGCCTTCTTTGGACCAAGTTCGTCTCGTTCGTCCCTCTTCGTCCTCCCGTTTGATTCGTTGGCATTCTTTGGACCAAGTTCTTCTCGGTCGTCCATCTTCGTCCTGCCATTTGATCCGTAGGACTTCTTTGGACCAAGTTCGTCTCGTTCGTCCCTCTTCGTCCTCCCATTCGATCCGTTGGCCTTCTTTGAACCAAGTTCGTCTCAGTCGTCCATCTTCGTTCTCCCATTTGATTCGTTGGCATTCTTTGGACCATGTCCGTCTCGTTCGTCCCTCTTCGTCCTCCCATTTGATCCGTAGGCATTCTTTGGACCAAGTTCGCCTCGTTCGTCCATCTTCGTCCTCCCATTTGATCCGTAGGCCTTATTTGGACCAAGTACGTCTCGTTCGTCCCTCTTCGTCCTCCCATTTGATGCGTAGGCCTTCTTTGGACCAAGTTCGTTTCGTTCGTCCATCTTCGTTCTCCGATTTGATCCGTTGGCATTCTTTGGACCATGTTCGTCTCGTTCGTCCCTCTTCGTCCTCCCATTTGATCCGTAGGCCTTCTTTGGACCATGTTCGCCTCGTTTGTCCATCTTCGTCCTCCCATTTGATCCGTAGGCCTTCTTTGGACCAAGTACGTCTCGTTCGTCCATCTTCGTCCTCCCATTTGATCCGTAGGACTTCTTTGGACCAAGTTCGTCTCGTTCGTCCCTCTTCGTCCTCCCATTTGGTCCGTAGGCCTTCTTTGGACCAAGTTCGCCTCGTTCGTCCATCTTCGTCCTCCCATTTGATCCGTAGGCCTTATTTGGACCAAGTACGTCTCGTTCGTCCCTCTTCGTCCTCCCATTTGATTCGTAGGCCTTCTTTGGACCAAGTTCATCTCATTCGTCCATCTTCGTCCTCCCATTTGTCCCGTAGGCCTTATTTGGACCAAGTTCGTCTCGTTCGTCCCTCTTCGTCCTCCCATTTGATCCGTAGGCCTTCTTTGGACCAAGTTCGTCCATCTTTCGTCCATCTTCGTCCTGCCATTTGTCCCGTAGGCCTTATTTGGACCAAGTTCGTATCGTTCGTCCATCTTCGTTCTCCCATTTGATCCGTTGGCATTCTTTGGACCATGTCCGTCTCGTTCGTCCCTCTTCGTCCTCCCATTTGATTCGTAGGCCTTCTTTGGACCAAGTTCGTCTCGTTCGTCCATCTTCGTTCTCCCATTTGATCCGTTGGCATTCTTTGGACCATGTTTGTCTCGTTTGTCCCTCTTCGTCCTCCCATTTGATCCGTAGGCCTTCTTTGGACCAAGTTCGTCTCGTTCGTCCCTCTTCGTCCTCCCGTTTGATCCGTTGGCATTCTTTGGACCAAGTTCTTCTCGGTCGTCCATCTTCGTCCTCCCATTTGATCCGTAGGACTTCTTTGGACCAAGTTCGCCTCGTTCGTCATTCTTCCTCCTCCCATTCGATGCGTTGGGCTTCTTTGGACCAAGTTCGTCTCGTACGTCCATCTTCGTCCTCCCATTTGATTCGTTCGCATTCTTTGGACCATGTCCGTCTCGTTCGTCCCTTTTCGTCCTCCCATTTGGTCCGTAGGCCTTCTTTGGACCAAGTTCGCCTCGTTCGTCCATCTTCGTCCTCCCATTTGATCCGTAGGCCTTATTTGGACCAAGTACGTCTCGTTCGTCCCTCTTCGTCCTCCCATTTGATTCGTAGGCCTTCTTTGGACCAAGTTCGTCTCGTTCGTCCCTCTTCGTCCTCCCATTTGATTCGTTGGCATTCTTTGGACCAAGTTCATCTCTTTTGTCCATCTTCGTCCTCCCATTTCTCCCGTAGGCCTTATTTGGACCAAGTTCGTCTCGTTTGTCCCTCTTCGTCCTCCCATTTGATCCGTAGGCCTTCTTTGGACGAAGTTCGTTTCGTTCATCCATCTTCGTTCTCCCATTTGATCCGTTGGCATTGTTTGGACAATGTCCGTCTCGTTCGTCCATCTTCGTCCTCCCATTGGATCCGTAGGACTTCTTTGGACCAAGTTCGTCTCGTTCGTCCTTCTTCCTCCTCCCATTCGATCCGTTGGCCTTCTTTGGACCAAGTTCGTCTCGTTCGTCCATTTTCGTCCTCCCATTTGATCCGTTGGCATTCTTTGGACAATGTCCGTCTCGTTCGTTCCTTTTCGTCCTCCCATTTGGTCCGTAGGCCTTCTTTGGACCAAGTTCGCCTCGTTCGTCCATCTTCGTCCTCCCATTTGATCCGTAGGCCTTATTTGGACCAAGTACGTCTTGTTTGTCCCTCTTCCTCCTCCCATTTGATTCGTAGGCCTTCTTTGGACCAATTTCGTCTCGTTCGTCCCTCTTCGTTCTCCCATTTGATCCGTTGGCATTCTTTGGACCAAGTTCTTCTCGGTCGTCCATCTCGTCCTCCCATTTGATCCGTAGGACTTCTTTGGACGAAGTTTATCTCGTTCGTCATTCTTCCTCCTCCCATTCTATCCGTTGGCCTTCTTTGGACCAAGTTCGTCTCGTACGTCCATCTTCGTCCTCCCATTTGATCCGTTCGCATTCTTTGGACGATGTCCGTCTCGTTCGTCCCTTTTCGTCCTCCCATTTGGTCCGTAGGCCTTCTTTGGACCAAGTTCGCCTCGTTCGTCCATCTTCGTCCTCCCATTTGATCCGTAGGCCTTATTTGGACCAAGTACGTCTTGTTCGTCCCTCTTCGTCCTCCCATTTGATTCGTAGGCCATCTTTGGACCAAGTTCGTCTCGTTCGTCCCTCTTCGTCCTCCCGTTTGATCCGTTGGCATTCTTTGGACCAAGTTCTTCTCGGTCGTCCATCTTCGTCCTGCCATTTGATCCGTAGGACTTCTTTGGACCAAGTTCGTCCCTCTTCGTCCTCCCATTTGATTCGTAGGCCTTCTTTGGACCAAGTTTGTCTCGTTCGTCCATCTTCGTTCTCCGATATGATCCGTTGGCATTCTTTGGACCATGTTCGTCTCGTTCGTCCCTCTTCGTCCTCCCATTTGATCCGTAGGCCGTCTTTGGACCAAGTTCGTCTCCTTCGTCCCTCTTCGTCCTCCCATTTGATCCGTAGGCCTTCTTTGGACCAAGTACGTCTTGTTTGTCCCTCTTCGTCCTCCCATTTGATTCGTAGGCCTTCTTTGGACCAAGTTCGTCTCGTTCGTCCCTCTTCGTCCTCCCGTTTGATCCGTTGGCATTCTTTGGACCAAGTTCTTCTCGGTCGTCCATCTTCGTCCTGCCATTTGATCCGTAGGACTTCTTTGGACCAAGTTCGTCTCGTTCGTCCCTCTTCGTCCTCCCATTCGATCCGTTGGCCTTCTTTGGACCAAGTTCGTCTCAGTCGTCCATCTTCGTTCTCCCATTTGATCCGTAGGCATTCTTTGGACCAAGTTCGCCTCGTTCGTCCATCTTCGTCCTCCCATTTGATCCGTAGGCCTTATTTGGACCAAGTACGTCTCGTTCGTCCCTCTTCGTCCTCCCATTTGATTCGTAGGCCTTCTTTGGACCAAGTTCGTTTCGGTCGTCCATCTTCGTTCTCCGCTTTGATCCGTTGGCATTCTTTGGACCATGTTCGTCTCGTTCGTCCCTCTTCGTCCTCCCATTTGATCCGTAGGCCGTCTTTGGACCAAGTTCGTCTCGTTCGTCCCTCTTCGTCCTGCCATTTGATCCGTAGGCCTTATTTGGACGAAGTTCGTTTCGTTCATCCATCTTCGTTCTCCCATTTGATCCGTTGGCATTGTTTGGACAATGTCCGTCTCGTTCGTCCATCTTCGTCCTCCCATTGGATCCGTAGGACTTCTTTGGACCAAGTTCGTCTCGTTCGTCCTTCTTCCTCCTCCCATTCGATCCGTTGGCCTTCTTTGGACCAAGTTCGTCTCGTTCGTCCATCTTCGTCCTCCCATTTGATCCGTTGGCATTCTTTGGACAATGTCCGTCTCGTTCGTCCCTTTTCGTCCTCCCATTTGGTCCGTAGGCCTTCTTTGGACCAAGTTTGCCTCGTTCGTCCATCTTCGTCCTCCCATTTGATCCGTAGGCCTTATTTGGACCAAGTACGTCTTGTTTGTCCCTCTTCGTCCTCTCATTTGATTCGTAGGCCTTCTTTGGACCAATTTCGTCTCGTTCGTCCCTCTTCGTCCTCCCATTTGATCCGTTGGCATTCTTTGGACCAAGTTCTTCTCGGTCGTCCATCTTCGTCCTCCCATTTGATCCGTAGGACTTCGTTGGACGAAGTTTATCTCGTAAGTCATTCTTCCTCCTCCCATTCTATCCGTTGGCCTTCTTTGGACCAAGTTCGTCTCGTACGTCCATCTTCGTCCTCCCATTTGATCCGTAGGCCTTCTTTGGACGAAGTTCGTTTCGTTCATCCATCTTCGTTCTCCCATTTGATCCGTTGGCATTGTTTGGACAATGTCCGTCTCGTTCGTCCATCTTCGTCCTCCCATTGGATCCGTAGGACTTCTTTGGACCAAGTTCGTCTCGTTCGTCCTTCTTCCTCCTCCCATTCGATCCGTTGGCCTTCTTTGGACCAAGTTCGTCTCGTTCGTCCATCTTCGTCCTCCCATTTGATCCGTTGGCATTCTTTGGACCATGTTCGTCTCGTTCGTCCCTCTTCGTCCTCCCATTTGATCCGTAGGCCTTATTTGGACCAAGTACGTCTTGTTTGTCCCTCTTCGTCCTCCCATTTGATTCGTAGGCCTTCTTTGGACCAATTTCGTCTCGTTCGTCCCTCTTCGTCCTCCCATTTGATCCGTTGGCATTCTTTGGACCAAGTTCTTCTCGGTCGTCCATCTTCGTCCTCCCATTTGATCCGTAGGACTTCTTTGGACGAAGTTTATCTCGTTCGTCATACTTCCTCCTCCCATTCTATCCGTTGGCCTTCTTTGGACCAAGTTCGTCTCGTACGTCCATCTTCGTCCTCCCATTTGATCCGTTCACATTCTTTGGACGATGTCCGTCTCGTTCGTCCCTTTTCGTCCTCCCATTTGGTCCGTAGGCCTTCTTTGGACCAAGTTCGCCTCGTTCGTCCATCTTCGTCCTCCCATTTGATCCGTAGGCCTTATTTGGACCAAGTACGTCTTGTTCGTCCCTCTTCGTCCTCCCATTTGATTCGTAGGCCATCTTTGGACCAAGTTCGTCTCGTTCGTCCCTCTTCGTCCTCCCGTTTGATCCGTTGGTATTCTTTGGACCAAGTTCTTCTCGGTCGTCCATCTTCGTCCTGCCATTTGATCCGTAGGACTTCTTTGGACCAAGTTCGTCCCTCTTCGTCCTCCCATTTGATTCGTAGGCCTTCTTTGGACCAAGTTTGTCTCGTTCGTCCATCTTCGTTCTCCGATTTGATCCGTTGGCATTCTTTGGACCATGTTCGTCTCGTTCGTCCCTCTTCGTCCTCCCATTTGATCCGTAGGCCGTCTTTGGACCAAGTTCGTCTCGTTCGTCCCTCTTCGTCCTCCCATTTGATCCGTAGGCCTTCTTTGGACCAAGTTCGCCTCGTTCGTCCATCTTCGTCCTCCCATTTGATCCGTAGGCCTTATTTGGACCAAGTACGTCTTGTTTGTCCCTCTTCGTCCTCCCATTTGATTCGTAGGCCTTCTTTGGACCAAGTTCGTCTCGTTCGTCCCTCTTCGTCCTCCCGTTTGATCCGTTGGCATTCTTTGGACCAAGTTCTTCTCGGTCGTCCATCTTCGTCCTGCCATTTGATCCGTAGGACTTCTTTGGACCAAGTTCGTCTCGTTCGTCCCTCTTCGTCCTCCCATTCGATCCGTTGGCCTTCTTTGAACCAAGTTCGTCTCAGTCGTCCATCTTCGTTCTCCCATTTGATTCGTTGGCATTCTTTGGACCATGTCCGTCTCGTTCGTCCCTCTTCGTCCTCCCATTTGATCCGTAGGCATTCTTTGGACCAAGTTCGCCTCGTTCGTCCATCTTCGTCCTCCCATTTGATCCGTAGGCCTTATTTGGACCAAGTACGTCTTGTTCGTCCCTCTTCGTCCTCCCATTTGATTCGTAGGCCATCTTTGGACCAAGTTCGTCTCGTTCGTCCCTCTTCGTCCTCCCGTTTGATCCGTTGGTATTCTTTGGACCAAGTTCTTCTCGGTCGTCCATCTTCGTCCTGCCATTTGATCCGTAGGACTTCTTTGGACCAAGTTCGTCCCTCTTCGTCCTCCCATTTGATTCGTAGGCCTTCTTTGGACCAAGTTTGTCTCGTTCGTCCATCTTCGTTCTCCGATTTGATCCGTTGGCATTCTTTGGACCATGTTCGTCTCGTTCGTCCCTCTTCGTCCTCCCATTTGATCCGTAGGCCGTCTTTGGACCAAGTTCGTCTCGTTCGTCCCTCTTCGTCCTCCCATTTGATCCGTAGGCCTTCTTTGGACCAAGTTCGCCTCGTTCGTCCATCTTCGTCCTCCCATTTGATCCGTAGGCCTTATTTGGACCAAGTACGTCTTGTTTGTCCCTCTTCGTCCTCCCATTTGATTCGTAGGCCTTCTTTGGACCAAGTTCGTCTCGTTCGTCCCTCTTCGTCCTCCCGTTTGATCCGTTGGCATTCTTTGGACCAAGTTCTTCTCGGTCGTCCATCTTCGTCCTGCCATTTGATCCGTAGGACTTCTTTGGACCAAGTTCGTCTCGTTCGTCCCTCTTCGTCCTCCCATTCGATCCGTTGGCCTTCTTTGAACCAAGTTCGTCTCAGTCGTCCATCTTCGTTCTCCCATTTGATTCGTTGGCATTCTTTGGACCATGTCCGTCTCGTTCGTCCCTCTTCGTCCTCCCATTTGATCCGTAGGCATTCTTTGGACCAAGTTCGCCTCGTTCGTCCATCTTCGTCCTCCCATTTGATCCGTAGGCCTTATTTGGACCAAGTACGTCTCGTTCGTCCCTCTTCGTCCTCCCATTTGATTCGTAGGCCTTCTTTGGACCAAGTTCGTCTCGTTCGTCCATCTTCGTTCTCTGATTTGATCCGTTGGCATTCTTTGGACCATGTTCGTCTCGTTCGTCCCTCTTCGTCCTCCCATTTGATCCGTAGGCCGTCTTTGGACCAAGTTCGTCTCGTTCGTCCCTCTTCGTCCTCCCATTTGATCCGTAGGCCTTCTTTGGACCAAGTTCGCCTCGTTCGTCCATCTTCGTCCTCCCATTTGATCCGTAGGCCTTATTTGGACCAAGTACGTCTTGTTTGTCCCTCTTCGTCCTCCCATTTGATTCGTAGGCCTTCTTTGGACCAAGTTCGTCTCGTTCGTCCCTCTTCGTCCTCCCGTTTGATCCGTTGGCATTCTTTGGACCAAGTTCTTCTCGGTCGTCCATCTTCGTCCTGCCATTTGATCCGTAGGACTTCTTTGGACCAAGTTCGTCTCGTTCGTCCCTCTTCGTCCTCCCATTCGATCCGTTGGCCTTCTTTGAACCAAGTTCGTCTCAGTCGTCCATCTTCGTTCTCCCATTTGATTCGTTGGCATTCTTTGGACCATGTCCGTCTCGTTCGTCCCTCTTCGTCCTCCCATTTGATCCGTAGGCATTCTTTGGACCAAGTTCGCCTCGTTCGTCCATCTTCGTCCTCCCATTTGATCCGTAGGCCTTATTTGGACCAAGTACGTCTTGTTCGTCCCTCTTCGTCCTCCCATTTGATTCGTAGGCCATCTTTGGACCAAGTTCGTCTCGTTCGTCCCTCTTCGTCCTCCCGTTTGATCCGTTGGTATTCTTTGGACCAAGTTCTTCTCGGTCGTCCATCTTCGTCCTGCCATTTGATCCGTAGGACTTCTTTGGACCAAGTTCGTCCCTCTTCGTCCTCCCATTTGATTCGTAGGCCTTCTTTGGACCAAGTTTGTCTCGTTCGTCCATCTTCGTTCTCCGATTTGATCCGTTGGCATTCTTTGGACCATGTTCGTCTCGTTCGTCCCTCTTCGTCCTCCCATTTGATCCGTAGGCCGTCTTTGGACCAAGTTCGTCTCGTTCGTCCCTCTTCGTCCTCCCATTTGATCCGTAGGCCTTCTTTGGACCAAGTTCGCCTCGTTCGTCCATCTTCGTCCTCCCATTTGATCCGTAGGCCTTATTTGGACCAAGTACGTCTTGTTTGTCCCTCTTCGTCCTCCCATTTGATTCGTAGGCCTTCTTTGGACCAAGTTCGTCTCGTTCGTCCCTCTTCGTCCTCCCGTTTGATCCGTTGGCATTCTTTGGACCAAGTTCTTCTCGGTCGTCCATCTTCGTCCTGCCATTTGATCCGTAGGACTTCTTTGGACCAAGTTCGTCTCGTTCGTCCCTCTTCGTCCTCCCATTCGATCCGTTGGCCTTCTTTGAACCAAGTTCGTCTCAGTCGTCCATCTTCGTTCTCCCATTTGATTCGTTGGCATTCTTTGGACCATGTCCGTCTCGTTCGTCCCTCTTCGTCCTCCCATTTGATCCGTAGGCATTCTTTGGACCAAGTTCGCCTCGTTCGTCCATCTTCGTCCTCCCATTTGATCCGTAGGCCTTATTTGGACCAAGTACGTCTCGTTCGTCCCTCTTCGTCCTCCCATTTGATTCGTAGGCCTTCTTTGGACCAAGTTCGTTTCGTTCGTCCATCTTCGTTCTCCGATTTGATCCGTTGGCATTCTTTGGACCATGTTAGTCTCGTTCGTCCCTCTTCGTCCTCCCATTTGATCCGTAGGCCGTCTTTGGACCAAGTTCGTCTCGTTCGTCCCTCTTCGTCCTCCCATTTGATCCGTAGGCCTTCTTTGGACCAAGTTCGCCTCGTTCGTCCATCTTCGTCCTCCCATTTGATCCGTAGGCCTTACTTGGACCAAGTACGTCTCGTTCGTCCCTCTTCGTCCTCCCATTTGATTCGTAGGCCTTCTTTGGACCAAGTTCATCTCGTTCGTCCATCTTCGTTCTCCCATTTGATCCGTTGGCATTCTTTGGACCATGTTCGTCTCGTTTGTCCCTCTTCGTCCTCCCATTTGATCCGTAGGCCTTCTTTGGACCAAGTTCGCCTCGTTCGTCCATCTTTGTCCTCCCATTTGATCCGTAGGCCTTATTTGGACCAAGTACGTCTCGTTCGTCCCTCTTCGTCCTCCCATTTGATTCGTAGGCCTTCTTTGGACCAAGTACGTCTCGTTCGTCCCTCTTCGTCCTCCCATTTGATTCGTAGGCCTTCTTTGGACCAAGTTCGTCTCGTTCGTCCCTCTTCGTCCTCCCATTTGATTCGTTGGCATTCTTTGGACCAAGTTCATTTCTTTTGTCCATCTTCGTCCTCCCATTTCTCCCGTAGGCCTTATTTGGACCAAGTTCGTCTCGTTTGTCCCTCTTCGTCCTCCCATTTGATCCGTAGGCCTTCTTTGGACGAAGTTTGTTTCGTTCATCCATCTTCGTTCTCCCATTTGATCCGTTGGCATTGTTTGGACAATGTCGTCTCGTTCGTCCATCTTCGTCCTCCCATTGGATCCGTAGGACTTCTTTGGACCAAGTTCGTCTCGTTCGTCCTTCTTCCTCCTCCCATTCGATCCGTTGGCCTTCTTTGGACCAAGTTCGTCTCGTTCGTCCATCTTCGTCCTCCCATTTGATCCGTTGGCATTCTTTGGACCATGTTCGTCTCGTTCGTCCCTCTTCGTCCTCCCATTTGATCCGTAGGCCTTATTTGGACCAAGTACGTCTTGTTTGTCCCTCTTCGTCCTCCCATTTGATTCGTAGGCCTTCTTTGGACCAATTTCGTCTCGTTCGTCCCTCTTCGTCCTCCCATTTGATCCGTTGGCATTCTTTGGACCAAGTTCTTCTCGGTCGTCCATCTTCGTCCTCCCATTTGATCCGTAGGACTTCTTTGGACGAAGTTTATCTCGTTCGTCATACTTCCTCCTCCCATTCTATCTGTTGGCCTTCTTTGGACCAAGTTCGTCTCGTACGTCCATCTTCGTCCTCCCATTTGATCCGTTCGCATTCTTTGGACGATGTCCGTCTCGTTCGTCCCTTTTCGTCCTCCCATTTGGTCCGTAGGCCTTCTTTGGACCAAGTTCGCCTCGTTCGTCCATCTTCGTCCTCCCATTTGATCCGTAGGCCTTATTTGGACCAAGTACGTCTTGTTCGTCCCTCTTCGTCCTCCCATTTGATTCGTAGGCCATCTTTGGACCAAGTTCGTCTCGTTCGTCCCTCTTCGTCCTCCCCGTTTGATCCGTTGGTATTCTTTGGACCAAGTTCTTCTCGGTCGTCCATCTTCGTCCTGCCATTTGATCCGTAGGACTTCTTTGGACCAAGTTCGTCCCTCTTCGTCCTCCCATTTGATTCGTAGGCCTTCTTTGGACCAAGTTTGTCTCGTTCGTCCATCTTCGTTCTCCGATTTGATCCGTTGGCATTCTTTGGACCATGTTCGTCTCGTTCGTCCCTCTTCGTCCTCCCATTTGATCCGTAGGCCGTCTTTGGACCAAGTTCGTCTCGTTCGTCCCTCTTCGTCCTCCCATTTGATCCGTAGGCCTTCTTTGGACCAAGTTCGCCTCGTTCGTCCATCTTCGTCCTCCCATTTGATCCGTAGGCCTTATTTGGACCAAGTACGTCTTGTTTGTCCCTCTTCGTCCTCCCATTTGATTCGTAGGCCTTCTTTGGACCAAGTTCGTCTCGTTCGTCCCTCTTCGTCCTCCCGTTTGATCCGTTGGCATTCTTTGGACCAAGTTCTTCTCGGTCGTCCATCTTCGTCCTGCCATTTGATCCGTAGGACTTCTTTGGACCAAGTTCGTCTCGTTCGTCCCTCTTCGTCCTCCCATTCGATCCGTTGGCCTTCTTTGAACCAAGTTCGTCTCAGTCGTCCATCTTCGTTCTCCCATTTGATTCGTTGGCATTCTTTGGACCATGTCCGTCTCGTTCGTCCCTCTTCGTCCTCCCATTTGATCCGTAGGCATTCTTTGGACCAAGTTCGCCTCGTTCGTCCATCTTCGTCCTCCCATTTGATCCGTAGGCCTTATTTGGACCAAGTACGTCTCGTTCGTCCCTCTTCGTCCTCCCATTTGATTCGTAGGCCTTCTTTGGACCAAGTTCGTTTCGTTCGTCCATCTTCGTTCTCCGATTTGATCCGTTGGCATTCTTTGGACCATGTTAGTCTCGTTCGTCCCTCTTCGTCCTCCCATTTGATCCGTAGGCCGTCTTTGGACCAAATTCGTCTCGTTCGTCCCTCTTCGTCCTCCCATTTGATCCGTAGGCCTTCTTTGGACCAAGTTCGCCTCGTTCGTCCATCTTCGTCCTCCCATTTGATCCGTAGGCCTTACTTGGACCAAGTACGTCTCGTTCGTCCCTCTTCGTCCTCCCATTTGATTCGTAGGCCTTCTTTGGACCAAGTTCATCTCGGTCGTCCATCTTCGTTCTCCCCATTTGATCCGTTGGCATTCTTTGGACCATGTTCGTCTCGTTTGTCCCTCTTCGTCCTCCCATTTGATCCGTAGGCCTTCTTTGGACCAAGTTCGCCTCGTTCGTCCATCTTTGTCCTCCCATTTGATCCGTAGGCCTTATTTGGACCAAGTACGTCTCGTTCGTCCCTCTTCGTCCTCCCATTTGATTCGTAGGCCTTCTTTGGACCAAGTACGTCTCGTTCGTCCCTCTTCGTCCTCCCATTTGATTCGTAGGCCTTCTTTGGACCAAGTTCGTCTCGTTCGTCCCTCTTCGTCCTCCCATTTGATTCGTTGGCATTCTTTGGACCAAGTTCATTTCTTTTGTCCATCTTCGTCCTCCCATTTCTCCCGTAGGCCTTATTTGGACCAAGTTCGTCTCGTTTGTCCCTCTTCGTCCTCCCATTTGATCCGTAGGCCTTCTTTGGACGAAGTTCGTTTCGTTCATCCATCTTCGTTCTCCCATTTGATCCGTTGGCATTGTTTGGACAATGTCCGTCTCGTTCGTCCATCTTCGTCCTCCCATTGGATCCGTAGGACTTCTTTGGACCAAGTTCGTCTCGTTCGTCCTTCTTCCTCCTCCCATTCGATCCGTTGGCTTTCTTTGGACCAAGTTTGTCTCGTTCGTCCATCTTCGTCCTCCCATTTGATCCGTTGGCATTCTTTGGACAATGTCCGTCTCGTTCGTCCCTTTTCGTCCTCCCATTTGATCCGTAGGCCTTCTTTGGACCAAGTTCGCCTCGTTCGTCCATCTTCGTCCTCCCATTTGATCCGTAGGCCTTATTTGGACCAAGTACGTCTTGTTTGTCCCTCTTCGTCCTCCCATTTGTTTCGTAGGCCTTCTTTGGACCAATTTCGTCTCGTTCGTCCCTCTTCGTCCTCCCATTTGATCCGTTGGCATTCTTTGGACCAAGTTCTTCTCGGTCGTCCATCTTCGTCCTCCCATTTGATCCGTAGGACTTCTTTGGACGAAGTTTATCTCGTTCGTCATTCTTCCTCCTCCCATTCAATCCGTTGGCCTTCTTTGGACCAAGTTCGTCTCGTACGTCCATCTTCGTCCTCCCATTTGATCCGTTCGCATTCTTTGGACGATGTCCGTCTCGTTCGTCCCTTTTCGTCCTCCCATTTGGTCCGTAGGCCTTCTTTGGACCAAGTTCGCCTCGTTCGTCCATCTTCGTCCTCCCATTTGATCCGTAGGCCTTATTTGGACCAAGTACGTCTTGTTCGTCCGTCTTCGTCCTCCCATTTGATTCGTAGGCCTTCTTTGGACCAAGTTCGTCTCGTTCGTCCCTCTTCGTCCTCCCATTGGTTCCGTTGGCATTCTTTGGACCAAGTTCTTCTCGGTCGTCCATTTTAGTCCTCCCATTAGATCCGTAGGACTTCTTTGGACCAAGTTCGTCTCGTTCGTCCCTCTTCGTCCTCCCATTTGGTCCGTAGGCCTTCTTTGGACCAAGTTCGCCTCGTTCGTCCATCTTCGTCCTCCCATTTGATCCGTAGGCCTTATTTCGACCAAGTACGTCTCGTTCGTCCCTCTTCGTCCTCCCATTTGATTCGTAGGCCTTCTTTGGACCAAGTTCATCTCATTCGTCCATCTTCATCCTCCCATTTGTCCCGTAGGCGTTATTTGGACCAAGTTCGTCTCGTTCGTCCCTCTTCGTCCTCCCATTTGATCCGTAGGCCTTCTTTGGACCAAGTTCGTCCATCTTTCGTCCATCTTCGTTCTTCCATTCGATCCGTTGGCATTCTTTGGACCATGTCCGTCTCGTTCGTCCCATCTTCGTTCTCCCATTTGATCCGTTGGCATTCTTTGGACCATGTCCGTCTCGTTCGTCCCTCTTCGTCCTCCCATTTGATTCGTAGGCCTTCTTTGGACCAAGTTCGTCTCGTTCGTCCCTCTTCGTCCTCCCATTTGATTCGTTGGCATTCTTTGGACCAAGTTCATTTCTTTTGTCCATCTTCGTCCTCCCATTTCCCCCGTAGGCCTTATTTGGACCAAGTTCGTCTCGTTTGTCCCTCTTCGTCCTCCCATTTGATCCGTAGGCCTTCTTTGGACGAAGTTCGTTTCGTTCATCCATCTTCGTTCTCCCATTTGATCCGTTGGCATTGTTTGGACCAAGTTCTTCTCGGTCGTCCATCTTCGTCCTGCCCTTTGATCCGTAGGACTTCTTTGGACCAAGTTCGTCCCTCTTCGTCCTCCCATTTGATTCGTAGGCCTTCTTTGGACCAAGTTTGTCTCGTTCGTCCATCTTCGTTCTCCGATTTGATCCGTTGGCATTCTTTGGACCATGTTCGTCTCGTTCGTCCCTCTTCGTCCTCCCATTTGATCCGTAGGCCGTCTTTGGACCAAGTTCGTCTCGTTCGTCCCTCTTCGTCCTCCCATTTGATCCGTAGGCCGTCTTTGGACCAAGTTCGTCTCGTTCGTCCCTCTTCGTCCTCCCATTTGATCCGTAGGCCTTCTTTGGACCAAGTTCGCCTCGTTCGTCCCTCTTCGTCCTCCCATTTGATCCGTAGGCCTTATTTGGACCAAGTACGTCTTGTTTGTCCCTCTTCGTCCTCCCATTTGATTCGTAGGCCTTCTTTGGACCAAGTTCGTCTCGTTCGTCCCTCTTCGTCCTCCCGTTTGATCCGTTGGCATTCTTTGGACCAAGTTCTTCTCGGTCGTCCATCTTCGTCCTGCCATTTGATCCGTAGGACTTCTTTGGACCAAGTTCGTCTCGTTCGTCCCTCTTCGTCCTCCCATTCGATCCGTTGGCCTTCTTTGAACCAAGTTCGTCTCAGTCGTCCATCTTCGTTCTCCCATTTGATTCGTTGGCATTCTTTGGACCATGTCCGTCTCGTTCGTCCCTCTTCGTCCTCCCATTTGATCCGTAGGCCTTATTTGGACCAAGTACGTCTCGTTCGTCCCTCTTCGTCCTCCCATTTGATTCGTAGGCCTTCTTTGGACCAAGTTCGTTTCGTTCGTCCATCTTCGTTCTCCGATTTGATCCGTTGGCATTCTTTGGACCATGTTCGTCTCGTTCGTCCCTCTTCGTCCTCCCATTTGATTCGTAGGCCTTATTTGGATCAAGTACGTCTCGTTCGTCCCTCTTCGTCCTCCCATTTGATTCGTAGGCCTTCTTTGGACCAAGTTCATCTCATTCGTCCATCTTCGTCCTCCCATTTGTCCCGAAGGCCTTATTTGGACCAAGTTCGTCTCGTTCGTCCCTCTTCGTCCTCCCATTTGATCCGTAGGCCTTCTTTGGACCAAGTTCGTCCATCTTTCGTCCATCTTCGTCCTGCCATTTGTCCCGTAGGCCTTATTTGGACCAAGTTCGTCTCGTTCGTCCATCTTCGTTCTTCCATTCGATCCGTTGGCATTCTTTGGACCATGTCCGTCTCGTTCGTCCCTCTTCGTCCTCCCATTTGATTCGTAGGCCTTCTTTGGACCAAGTTCGTCTCGTTCGTCCATCTTCGTTCTCCCATTTGATCCGTTGGCATTCTTTGGACCATGTTCGTCTCGTTTGTCCCTCTTCGTCCTCCCATTTGATCCATAGGACTTCTTTGGACCAAGTTCGTCTCGTTCGTCCCTCTTCGTCCTCCCATTTGGTCCGTAGGCCTTCTTTGGACCAAGTTCGCCTCGTTCGTCCATCTTCGTCCTCCCATTTGATCCGTAGGCCTTCTTTGGACCAAGTTCGTCCATCTTTCGTCCATCTTCGTCCTGCCATTTGTCCCGTAGGCCTTATTTGGACCAAGTTCTTCTCGTTCGTCCATCTTCGTTCTCCCATTTGATCCGTTGGCATTCTTTGGACCATGTCCGTCTCGTTCGTCCCTCTTCGTCCTCCCATTTGATTCGTAGGCCTTCTTTGGACCAAGTTCTTCTCGGTCGTCCATCTTCGTCCTCCCATTTGATCCGTAGGACTTCTTTGGACGAAGTTTATCTCGTTCGTCATTCTTCCTCCTCCCATTTGATCCGTAGGCCTTCTTTGGACCAAGTTCGTCCATCTTTCGTCCATCTTCGTCCTGCCATTTGTCCCGTAGGCCTTATTTGGACCAAGTTCGTCTCGTTCGTCCATCTTCGTTCTCCCATTTGATCCGTTGGCATTCTTTGGACCATGTCCGTCACGTTCGTCCCTCTTCGTCCTCCCATTTGATTCGTAGGCCTTCTTTGGACCAAGTTCTTCTCGGTCGTCCATCTTCGTCGTCCCATTTGATCCGTAGGACTTCTTTGGACGAAGTTTATCTCGTTCGTCATTCTTCCTCCTCCCATTCTATCCGTTGGCCTTCTTTGGACCAAGTTCGTCTCGTACGTCCATCTTCGTCCTCCCATTTGATCCGTTCGCATTCTTTGGACGATGTCCGTCTCGTTCTTCCCTTTTCGTCCTCCCATTTGGTCCGTAGGCCTTCTTTGGACCAAGTTCGCCTCGTTCGTCCATCTTCGTCCTCCCATTTGATCCGTAGGCCTTATTTGGACCAAGTACGACTTGTTCGTCCCTCTTCGTCCTCCCATTTGATTCGTAGGCCTTCTTTGAACCAAGTTCGTCTCGTTCGTCCCTCTTCGTCCTCCCATTTGTTCCGTTGGCATTCTTTGGACCAAGTTCTTCTCGGTCGTCCATTTTCGTCCTCCCATTTGATCCATAGGACTTCTTTGGACCAAGTTCGTCTCGTTCGTCCCTCTTCGTCCTCCCATTTGGTCCGTAGGCCTTCTTTGGACCAAGTTCGCCTCGTTCGTCCATCTTCGTCCTCCCATTTGATCCGTAGGCCTTATTTGGGCCAAGTACGTCTCGTTCGTCCCTCTTCGTCCTCCCATTTGATTCATAGGCCTTCTTTGGACCAAGTTCATCTCATTCGTCCATCTTCGTCCTCCCATTTGTCCCGTAGGCCTTATTTGGACCAAGTTCGTCTCGTTCGTCCCTCTTCGTCCTCCCATTTGATCCGTAGGCCTTCTTTGGACCAAGTTCGTCCATCTTTCGTCCATCTTCGTCCTGCCATTTGTCCCGTAGGCCTTATTTGGACCAAGTTCGTCTCGTTCGTCCATCTTCGTTCTCCCATTTGATCCGTTGGCATTCTTTGGACCATGTCCGTCTCGTTCGTCCCTCTTCGTCCTCCCATTTGATTCGTAGGCCTTCTTTGGACCAAGTTCGTCGCGTTCGTCCCTCTTCGTCCTCCCGTTTGATCCGTTGGCATTCTTTGGACCAAGTTCTTCTCGGTCGTCCATCTTCGTCCTGCCATTTGATCCGTAGGACTTCTTTGGACCAAGTTCGTCCCTCTTCGTCCTCCCATTTGATTCGTAGGCCTTCTTTGGACCAAGTTTGTCTCGTTCGTCCATCTTCGTTCTCCGATTTGATCCGTTGGCATTCTTTGGACCATGTTCGTCTCGTTCGTCCCTCTTCGTCCTCCCATTTGATCCGTAGGCCGTCTTTGGACCAAGTTCGTCTCGTTCGTCCCTCTTCGTCCTCCCATTTGATCCGTAGGCCTTCTTTGGACCAAGTTCGCCTCGTTCGTCCATCTTCGTCCTCCCATTTGATCCGTAGGCCTTATTTGGACCAAGTACGTCTTGTTTGTCCCTCTTCGTCCTCCCATTTGATTCGTAGGCCTTCTTTGGACCAAGTTCGTCTCGTTCGTCCCTCTTCGTCCTCCCGTTTGATCCGTTGGCATTCTTTGGACCAAGTTCTTCTCGGTCGTCCATCTTCGTCCTGCCATTTGATCCGTAGGACTTCTTTGGACCAAGTTCGTCTCGTTCGTCCCTCTTCGTCCTCCCATTCGATCCGTTGGCCTTCTTTGAACCAAGTTCGTCTCAGTCGTCCATCTTCGTTCTCCCATTTGATTCGTTGGCATTCTTTGGACCATGTCCGTCTCGTTCGTCCCTCTTCGTCCTCCCATTTGATCCGTAGGCATTCTTTGGACCAAGTTCACCTCGTTCGTCCATCTTCGTCCTCCCATTTGATCCGTAGGCCTTATTTGGACCAAGTACGTCTCGTTCGTCCCTCTTCGTTCTCCCATTTGATCCGTAGGCCTTCTTTGGACCAAGTTCGTCTCGTTCGTCCCTCTTCGTCCTCCCGTTTGATCCGTTCGCATTCTTTGGACCATGTCCGTCTCGTTCATCCCTTTTCGTCCTCCCATTTGGTCCGTAGGCCTTCTTTGGACCAAGTTCGCCTCGTTCGTCCATCTTCGTCCTCCCATTTGATCCGTAGGCCTTATTTGGACCAAGTACGTCTCGTTCGTCCCTCTTCGTCCTCCCATTTGATTCGTAGGCCTTCTTTGGACCAAGTTCGTCTCGTTCGTCCCTCTTCGTCCTCCCATTTGATTCGTTGGCATTCTTTGGACCAAGTTCATCTCTTTTGTCCATCTTCGTCCTCCCATTTCTCCCGTAGGCCTTATTTGGACCAAGTTCGTCTCGTTTGTCCCTCTTCGTCCTCCCATTTGATCCGTAGGCCTTCTTTGGACGAAGTTCGTTTCGTTCATCCATCTTCGTTCTCCCATTTGATCCGTTGGCATTGTTTGGACAATGTCCGTCTCGTTCGTCCATCTTCGTCCTCCCATTGGATCCGTAGGACTTCTTTGGACCAAGTTCGTCTCGTTCGTCCTTCTTCCTCCTCCCATTCGATCCGTTGGCCTTCTTTGGACCAAGTTCGTCTCGTTCGTCCATCTTCGTCCTCCCATTTGATCCGTTGGCATTCTTTGGACAATGTCCGTCTCGTTCGTCCCTTTTCGTCCTCCCATTTGGTCCGTAGGCCTTCTTTGCACCAAGTTCGCCACGTTCGTCCATCTTCGTCCTCCCATTTGATCCGTAGGCCTTATTTGGACCAAGTACGTCTTGTTTGTCCCTCTTCGTCCTCCCATTTGTTTCGTAGGCCTTCTTTGGACCAATTTCGTCTCGTTCGTTCCTCTGCGTCCTCCCATTTGATCCGTTGGCATTCATTGGACCAAGTTCTTCTCGGTCGTCCATCTTCGTCCTCCCATTTGATCCGTAGGACTTCTTTGGACGAAGTTTATCTCGTTCGTCATTCTTCCTCCTCCCATTCTATCCGTTGGCCTTCTTTGGACCAAGTTGGTCTCGTACGTCCATCTTCGTCCTCCCATTTGATCCGTTCGCATTCTTTGGACGATGTCCGTCTCGTTCGTCCCTTTTCGTCCTCCCATTTGGTCCGTAGGCCTTCTTTGGACCAAGTTCGCCTCGTTCGTCCATCTTCGTCCTCCCATTTGATCTGTAGGCCTTATTTGGACCAAGTACGTCTTGTTCGTCCCTCTTCGTCCTCCCATTTGATTCGTAGGCCTTCTTTGGACCAAGTTCGTCTCGTTCGTCCCTCTTCGTCCTCCCATTTGTTCCGTTGGCATTCTTTGGACCAAGTTCTTCTCGGTCGTCCATTTTCGTCCTCCCATTTGATCCGTTGGCATTCTTTGGACCAAGTTCGTCTCGTTCGTCCCTCTTCGTCCTCCCGTTTGATCCGTTGGCATTCTTTGGACCAAGTTCTTCTCGGTCGTCCATCTTCGTCCTCCCATTTGATCCGTAGGACTTCTTTGGACCAAGTTCGTCTCGTTCGTCATTCTTCCTCCTCTCATTCGATCCGTTGGGCTTCTTTGGACCAAGTTCGTCTCGTACGTCCATCTTCGTCCTCCCATTTGATCCGTAGGCCTTATTTGGACCAAGTACGTCTTGTTTGTCCCTCTTCGTCCTCCCATTTGTTTCGTAGGCCTTCTTTGGACCAATTTTGTCTCGTTCGTCCCTCTGCGTCCTCCCATTTGATCCGTTGGCATTCATTGGACCAAGTTCTTCTCGGTCGTCCATCTTCGTCCTCCCATTTGATCCGTAGGACTTCTTTGGACGAAGTTTATCTCGTTCGTCATTCTTCCTCCTCCCATTCTATCCGTTGGCCTTCTTTGGACCAAGTTGGTCTCGTACGTCCATCTTCGTCCTACCATTTGATCCGTTCGCATTCTTTGGACGATGTCCGTCTCGTTCGTCCCTTTTCGTCCTCCCATTTGGTCCGTAGGCCTTCTTTGGACCAAGTTCGCCTCGTTCGTCCCTCTTCGTCCTCCTATTTGATCCGTAGGCATTCTTTGGACCAAGTTCGCCTCGTTCGTCCATCTTCGTCCTCCCATTTGATCCGTAGGCCTTATTTGGACCAAGTACGTCTCGTTCGTCCCTCTTCGTTCTCCCATTTGATCCGTAGGCCTTCTTTGGACCAAGTTCGTCTCGTTCGTCCCTCTTCGTCCTCCCGTTTGATCCGTTCGCATTCTTTGGACCATGTCCGTCTCGTTCGTCCCTTTTCGTCCTCCCATTTGGTCCGTAGGCCTTCTTTGGACCAAGTTCGCCTCGTTCGTCCATCTTCGTCCTCCCATTTGATCCGTAGGCCTTATTTGGACCAAGTACGTCTCGTTCGTCCCTCTTCGTCCTCCCATTTGATTCGTAGGCCTTCTTTGGACCAAGTTCGTCTCGTTCGTCCCTCTTCGTCCTCCCATTTGATTCGTTGGCATTCTTTGGACCAAGTTCATCTCTTTTGTCCATCTTCGTCCTCCCATTTCTCCCGTAGGCCTTATTTGGACCAAGTTCGTCTCGTTTGTCCCTCTTCGTCCTCCCATTTGATCCGTAGGCCTTCTTTGGACGAAGTTCGTTTCGTTCATCCATCTTCGTTCTCCCATTTGATCCGTTGGCATTGTTTGGACAATGTCCGTCTCGTTCGTCCATCTTCGTCCTCCCATTGGATCCGTAGGACTTCTTTGGACCAAGTTCGTCTCGTTCGTCCTTCTTCCTCCTCCCATTCGATCCGTTGGCCTTCTTTGGACCAAGTTCGTCTCGTTCGTCCATCTTCGTCCTCCCATTTGATCCGTTGGCATTCTTTGGACAATGTCCGTCTCGTTCGTCCCTTTTCGTCCTCCCATTTGGTCCGTAGGCCTTCTTTGCACCAAGTTCGCCACGTTCGTCCATCTTCGTCCTCCCATTTGATCCGTAGGCCTTATTTGGACCAAGTACGTCTTGTTTGTCCCTCTTCGTCCTCCCATTTGTTTCGTAGGCCTTCTTTGGACCAATTTCGTCTCGTTCGTTCCTCTGCGTCCTCCCATTTGATCCGTTGGCATTCATTGGACCAAGTTCTTCTCGGTCGTCCATCTTCGTCCTCCCATTTGATCCGTAGGACTTCTTTGGACGAAGTTTATCTCGTTCGTCATTCTTCCTCCTCCCATTCTATCCGTTGGCCTTCTTTGGACCAAGTTGGTCTCGTACGTCCATCTTCGTCCTCCCATTTGATCCGTTCGCATTCTTTGGACGATGTCCGTCTCGTTCGTCCCTTTTCGTCCTCCCATTTGGTCCGTAGGCCTTCTTTGGACCAAGTTCGCCTCGTTCGTCCATCTTCGTCCTCCCATTTGATCTGTAGGCCTTATTTGGACCAAGTACGTCTTGTTCGTCCCTCTTCGTCCTCCCATTTGATTCGTAGGCCTTCTTTGGACCAAGTTCGTCTCGTTCGTCCCTCTTCGTCCTCCCATTTGTTCCGTTGGCATTCTTTGGACCAAGTTCTTCTCGGTCGTCCATTTTCGTCCTCCCATTTGATCCGTTGGCATTCTTTGGACCAAGTTCGTCTCGTTCGTCCCTCTTCGTCCTCCCGTTTGATCCGTTGGCATTCTTTGGACCAAGTTCTTCTCGGTCGTCCATCTTCGTCCTCCCGTTTGATCCGTAGGACTTCTTTGGACCAAGTTCGTCTCGTTCGTCATTCTTCCTCCTCCCATTCGATCCGTTGGGCTTCTTTGGACCAAGTTCGTCTCGTACGTCCATCTTCGTCCTCCCATTTGATCCGTAGGCCTTATTTGGACCAAGTACGTCTTGTTTGTCCCTCTTCGTCCTCCCATTTGTTTCGTAGGCCTTCTTTGGACCAATTTTGTCTCGTTCGTCCCTCTGCGTCCTCCCATTTGATCCGTTGGCATTCATTGGACCAAGTTCTTCTCGGTCGTCCATCTTCGTCCTCCCATTTGATCCGTAGGACTTCTTTGGACGAAGTTTATCTCGTTCGTCATTCTTCCTCCTCCCATTCTATCCGTTGGCCTTCTTTGGACCAAGTTGGTCTCGTACGTCCATCTTCGTCCTACCATTTGATCCGTTCGCATTCTTTGGACGATGTCCGTCTCGTTCGTCCCTTTTCGTCCTCCCATTTGGTCCGTAGGCCTTCTTTGGACCAAGTTCGCCTCGTTCGTCCCTCTTCGTCCTCCCATTTGTTCCGTTGGCATTCTTTGGACCAAGTTCTTCTCGGTCGTCCATTTTCGCCCTCCCATTTGATCCGTAGGACTTCTTTGGACCAAGTTCGTCTCGTTCGTCCCTCTTCGTCCTCCCATTTGGTCCGTAGGCCTTCTTTGGACCAAGTTCGCCTCGTTCGTCCATCTTCGTCCTCCCATTTGATCCGTAGGCCTTATTTGGACCAAGTACGTCTCGTTCGTCCCTCTTCGTCCTCCCATTTGGTCCGTAGGCCTTCTTTGGACCAAGTTCGCCTCGTTCGTCCATCTTCGTCCTCCCATTTGATCCGTAGGCCTTATTTGGACCAAGTACGTCTCGTTCGTCCCTCTTCGTCCTCCCATTTGATTCGTAGGCCTTCTTTGGACCAAGTTTATCTCATTCGTCCATCTTCGTCCTCCCATTTGTCCCGTAGGCCTTATTTGGACCAAGTTCGTCTCGTTCGTCCCTCTTCGTCCTCCCATTTGATCCGTAGGCCTTCTTTGGACCATGTTCGTCCATCTTTCGTCCATCTTCGTCCTGCCATTTGTCCCGTAGGCCTTATTTGGACCAAGTTCGTCTCGTTCGTCCATCTTCGTTCTCCCATTTGATCCGTTGGCATTCTTTGGACCATGTCCGTCTCGTTCGTCCATCTTCGTCCTCCCATTTGTCCTGTAGGCCTTATTTGGACCATGTTCGTCTCGTTCGTCCCTCTTCGTCCTCCCATTTGATCCATAGGACATCTTTGGACCAAGTTCGTCTCGTTCGTCCTTCTTCCTCCTCCCATTCGATCCGTTGGCCTTCTTTGGACCAAGTTCGTCGCGTTCGTCCATCTTCGTCCTCCCATTTGATCCGTTGGCATTCTTTGGACCATGTCCGTCTCGTTCGTCCCTTTTCGTCCTCCCATTTGGTCCGTAGGCCTTCTTTGGACCAAGTTCGCCTCGTTCGTCCATCTTCGTCCTCCCATTTGATCCGTAGGCCTTCTTTGGACCAAGTTCGTCTCGTTCGTCCCTCTTCGTCCTCCCATTTGATTCGTAGGCCTTCTTTGGACCAAGTTCGTCTCCTTCGTCCCTCTTCGTCCTCCCATTTGATTCGTAGGCCTTCTTTGGACCAAGTTCGTCTCGTTCGTCCCTCTTCGTTCTCCCGTTTGATCCGTTGGCATTCTTTGGACCAAGTTCTTCTCGGTCGTCCATCTTCGTCCTCCCATTTGATCCGTAGGACTTCTTTGGACCAAGTTCGTCTCGTACGTCCATCTTCGTCCTCCCATTTGATCCTTTCGCATTCTTTGGACCATGTCCGTCTCGTTCGTTCCTTTTCGTCCTTCCATTTGGTCCGTAGGCCTTCTTTGGACCAAGTTCGCCTCGTTCGTCCATCTTCGTCCTCCCATTTCCTACGTACGCCTTATTTGGCCCAAGTACGTCTCGTTCGTCCCTCTTCGTCCTCCCATTTGATTAGTAGGCCTTCTTTGGACCAAGTTCGTCTCGTTCGTCCCTCTTCGTCCTCCCATTTGATTCGTTGGCATTCTTTGGACCAAGTTCATCTCTTTTGTCCATCTTCGTCCTCCCATTTCTCCCGTAGGCCATTTTTGGACCAAGTTCGTCTCGTTTGTCCCTCTTCGTCCTCCCATTTGATCCGTAGGACTTCTTTGGACCAAGTTCGTCTCGTTCATCCATCTTCGTTCTCCCATTTGATCCGTTGGCATTGTGTGGACCATGTCCGTCTCGTTTGTCCCTCTTCGTCCTCCCATTTGATCCGTAGGACTTCTTTGGACCAAGTTCGTCTCGTTCGTCCATCTTCGTTCTCCCATTTGATCCGTTGGCATTGCTTGGACCATGTCCATCTCGTTCGTCCCTCTTCGCCCTCCCATTTGTTCCGTTGGCATTCTTTGGACCAAGTTCTTCTCGGTCGTCCATCTTCGTCCTCCCATTTGATCCGTAGGACTTCTTTGTACCAAGTTCGTCTCGTTCGTCCCTCTTCGTCCTCCCATTTGATTCGTAGGCCTTCTTTGGACCAAGTTCGTCTCGTTCGTCCCTCTTAGTCCTCCCATTTGATCCGTTGGCATTCTGTGGACCAAGTTCTTCTCGGTCGTCCATCTTCGTCCTCCCATTTGATCCGTAGGACTTCTTTGGACCTCGTTCGTCCATCTTCGTCCTCCCATTTGATCCGTAGGACTTCTTTGGACCAAGTTCGTCTCGTTCATCCATCTTCGTTCTCCCATTTGATCCGTTGGCATTGCTTGGACCATGTCCATCTCGTTCGTCCCTCTTCGCCCTCCCATTTGTTCCGTTGGCATTCTTTGGACCAAGTTCTTCTCGGTCGTCCATCTTCGTCCTCCCATTTGATCCGTAGGACTTCTTTGGACCAAGTTCGTCTCGTTCGTCCCTCTTCGTCCTCCCATTTGATTCGTAGGCCTTCTTTGGACCAAGTTCGTCTCGTTCGTCCCTCTTCGTCCTCCCATTTGATCCGTTGGCATTCTGTGGACCAAGTTCTTCTCGGTCGTCCATCTTCGTCCTCCCATTTGATCCGTAGGACTTCTTTGGACCTCGTTCGTCCATCTTCGTCCTCCCATTTGATCCGTTGGCATTCTTTGGACCATGTCCGTCTCGTTCGTCCCTCTTCGCCCTCCCATTTGTTCCGTTGGCATTCTTTGGACCAAGTTCTTCTCGGTCGTCCATCTTCGTCCTCCCATTTGATCCGTAGGACTTCTTTGGACCAAGTTCGTCTCGTTCGTCCCTCTTCGTCCTCCCATTTGATTCGTAGGCCTTCTTTGGACCAAGTTCGTCTCGTTCGTCCCTCTTCGTCCTCCCATTTGATCCGTTGGCATTCTGTGGACCAAATTCTTCTCGGTCGTCCATCTTCGTCCTCCCATTTGATCCGTAGGACTTCTTTGGACCTCGTTCGCCCTCTTCGTCCTCCCGTTTGATCCATTGGCATTCTTTGGACCAAGTTCTTCTCGGTCGTCCATCTTCGTCCTCCCATTCGATCTGTTGGCCTTCTTTGGACCAAGTTCGTCTCGTACGTCCATATTCGTTCTCCCATTTGATCCGTTCGCATTCTTTGGACCATGTCCGTCTCGTTCGTCCCTTTTCGTCCTACCATTTGGTCCGTAGGCCTGCTTTGGACCAAGTTCGCCTCGTTCGTCCATCTTCGTCCTCCCATTTGATCCGTAGGCCTTGTTTGGACCCAGTACGTCTCGTTCGTCCCTCTTCGTCCTCCCATTTGATCCGTAGGCCTTATTTGGACCAAGTACGTCTCGTTTGCCCCTCTTCGTCCTCCCATTTTATTCGTAGGCCTTCTTTGGACCATGTTCGTCTCGTTCGTCCCTCTTCGTCCTCCCATTTGTTCCGTTGGCATTCTTTGGACCAAGTTCATCTCGGTCGTCCATCTTCGTCCTCCCATTTGATCCGTAGGACTTCTTTGGACCAAGTTCGTCTCGTTCGTCACTCTTCGTCCTCCCATTTGATTCGTAGGCCTTCTTTGGACCAAGTTCGTCTCGTTCGTCCCTCTTCGTCCTCCCATTTGATCCGTTGGCATTCTGTGGACCAAGTTCTTCTCGGTCGTCCATCTTCGTCCTCCCATTTGATCCGTAGGACTTCTTTGGACCAAGTTCATCTCGTTCGTCCCTCTTCGTCCTCCCATTTGATTCGTAGGCCTTCTTTGGACCTCGTTCGTCCATCTTCGTCCTCCCATTTGATCCGTTGGCATTCTTTGGACCATGTCCGTCTCGTTCGTCCCTCTTCGCCCTCCCATTTGTTCCGTTGGCATTCTTTGGACAAAGTTCTTCTCGGTCGTCCATCTTCGTCCTCCCATTTGATCCGTAGGACTTCTTTGGACCAAGTTCGTCTCGTTCGTCCCTCTTCGTCCTCCCATTTGATTCGTAGGCCTTCTTTGGACCAAGTTCGTCTCGTTCGTCCCTCTTCGTCCTCCCATTTGATCCGTTGGCATTCTGTGGACCAAGTTCTTCTCGGTCGTCCATCTTCGCCCTCCCATTTGATCCGTAGGACTTCTTTGGACCTCGTTCGTCCATCTTCGTCCTCCCATTTGATCCGTAGGACTTCTTTGGACCAAGTTCGTCTCGTTCATCCATCTTCGTTCTCCCATTTGATCCGTTGGCATTGTTTGGACCATGTCCGTCTCGTTCGTCCATCTTTGGACCATGTCCGTCTCGTTTGTCCCTCTTCGTCCTCCCATTTGATCCGTAGGACTTCTTTGGACAAAGTTCGTCTCGTTCGTCCATCTTCGTTCTCCCATTTGATCCGTTGGCATTGCTTGGACCATGTCTATCTCGTTCGTCCCTCTTCGCCCTCCCATTTGTTCCGTTGGCATTCTTTGGACCAAGTTCTTCTCGGTCGTCCATCTTCGTCCTCCCATTTGATCCGTAGGACTTCTTTGGACCAAGTTCGTCTCGTTCGTCCCTCTTCGTCCTCCCATTTGATTCGTAGGCCTTCTTTGGACCAAGTTCGTCTCGTTCGTCCCTCTTCGTCCTCCCATTTGATCCGTTGGCATTCTGTGGACCAAGTTCTTCTCGGTCGTCCATCTTCGTCCTCCCATTTGATCCGTAGGACTTCTTTGGACCTCGTTCGTCCATCTTCGTCCTCCCATTTGATCCGTTGGCATTCTTTGGACCATGTCCGTCTCGTTCGTCCCTCTTCGCCCTCCCATTTGTTCCGTTGGCATTCTTTGGACCAAGTTCTTCTCGGTCGTCCATCTTCGTCCTCCCATTTGATCCGTAGGACTTCTTTGGACCAAGTTCGTCTCGTTCGTCCCTCTTCGTCCTCCCATTTGATTCGTAGGCCTTCTTTGGACCAAGTTCGTCTCGTTCGTCCCTCTTCGTCCTCCCATTTGATCCGTTGGCATTCTGTGGACCAAATTCTTCTCGGTCGTCCATCTTCGTCCTCCCATTTGATCCGTAGGACTTCTTTGGACCTCGTTCGCCCTCTTCGTCCTCCCGTTTGATCCATTGGCATTCTTTGGACCAAGTTCTTCTCGGTCGTGCATCTTCGTCCTCCCATTCGATCTGTTGGCCTTCTTTGGACCAAGTTCGTCTCGTACGTCCATATTCGTTCTCCCATTTGATCCGTTCGCATTCTTTGGACCATGTCCGTCTCGTTCGTCCCTTTTCGTCCTACCATTTGGTCCGTAGGCCTGCTTTGGACCAAGTTCGCCTCGTTCGTCCATCTTCGTCCTCCCATTTGATCCGTAGGCCTTGTTTGGACCCAGTACGTCTCGTTCGTCCCTCTTCGTCCTCCCATTTGATCCGTAGGCCTTATTTGGACCAAGTACGTCTCGTTTGCCCCTCTTCGTCCTCCCATTTTATTCGTAGGCCTTCTTTGGACCATGTTCGTCTCGTTCGTCCCTCTTCGTCCTCCCATTTGTTCCGTTGGCATTCTTTGGACCATGTTCATCTCGGTCGTCCATCTTCGTCCTCCCATTTGATCCGTAGGACTTCTTTGGACCTCGTTCGCCCTCTTCGTCCTCCCGTTTGATCCATTGGCATTCTTTGGACCAAGTTCTTCTCGGTCGTCCATCTTCGTCCTCCCATTCGATCTGTTGGCCTTCTTTGGACCAAGTTCGTCTCGTACGTCCATATTCGTTCTCCCATTTGATCCGTTCGCATTCTTTGGACCATGTCCGTCTCGTTCGTCCCTTTTCGTCCTACCATTTGGTCCGTAGGCCTGCTTTGGACCAAGTTCGCCTCGTTCGTCCATCTTCGTCCTCCCATTTGATCCGTAGGCCTTGTTTGGACCCAGTACGTCTCGTTCGTCCCTCTTCGTCCTCCCATTTGATCCGTAGGCCTTATTTGGACCAAGTACGTCTCGTTTGCCCCTCTTCGTCCTCCCATTTTATTCGTAGGCCTTCTTTGGACCATGTTCGTCTCATTCGTCCCTCTTCGTCCTCCCATTTGTTCCGTTGGCATTCTTTGGACCAAGTTCATCTCGGTCGTCCATCTTCGTCCTCCCATTTGATCCGTAGGACTTCTTTGGACCAAGTTCGTCTCGTTCGTCACTCTTCGTCCTCCCATTTGATTCGTAGGCCTTCTTTGGACCAAGTTCGTCTCGTTCGTCCCTCTTCGTCCTCCCATTTGATCCGTTGGCATTCTGTGGACCAAGTTCTTCTCGGTCGTCCATCTTCGTCCTCCCATTTGATCCGTAGGACTTCTTTGGACCAAGTTCATCTCGTTCGTCCCTCTTCGTCCTCCCATTTGATTCGTAGGCCTTCTTTGGACCTCGTTCGTCCATCTTCGTCCTCCCATTTGATCCGTTGGCATTCTTTGGACCATGTCCGTCTCGTTCGTCCCTCTTCGCCCTCCCATTTGTTCCGTTGGCATTCTTTGGACAAAGTTCTTCTCGGTCGTCCATCTTCGTCCTCCCATTTGATCCGTAGGACTTCTTTGGACCAAGTTCGTCTCGTTCGTCCCTCTTCGTCCTCCCATTTGATTCGTAGGCCTTCTTTGGACCAAGTTCGTCTCGTTCGTCCCTCTTCGTCCTCCCATTTGATCCGTTGGCATTCTGTGGACCAAGTTCTTCTCGGTCGTCCATCTTCGTCCTCCCATTTGATCCGTAGGACTTCTTTGGACCTCGTTCGTCCATCTTCGTCCTCCCATTTGATCCGTAGGACTTCTTTGGACCAAGTTCGTCTCGTTCATCCATCTTCGTTCTCCCATTTGATCCGTTGGCATTGTTTGGACCATGTCCGTCTCGTTCGTCCATCTTTGGACCATGTCCGTCTCGTTTGTCCCTCTTCGTCCTCCCATTTGATCCGTAGGACTTCTTTGGACCAAGTTCGTCTCGTTCGTCCATCTTCGTTCTCCCATTTGATCCGTTGGCATTGCTTGGACCATGTCCATCTCGTTCGTCCCTCTTCGCCCTCCCATTTGTTCCGTTGGCATTCTTTGGACCAAGTTCTTCTCGGTCGTCCATCTTCGTCCTCCCATTTGATCCGTAGGACTTCTTTGGACCAAGTTCGTCTCGTTCGTCCCTCTTCGTCCTCCCATTTGATTCGTAGGCCTTCTTTGGACCAAGTTCGTCTCGTTCGTCCCTCTTCGTCCTCCCATTTGATCCGTTGGCATTCTGTGGACCAAGTTCTTCTCGGTCGTCCATCTTCGTCCTCCCATTTGATCCGTAGGACTTCTTTGGACCTCGTTCGTCCATCTTCGTCCTCCCATTTGATCCGTTGGCATTCTTTGGACCATGTCCGTCTCGTTCGTCCCTCTTCGCCCTCCCATTTGTTCCGTTGGCATTCTTTGGACCAAGTTCTTCTCGGTCGTCCATCTTCGTCCTCCCATTTGATCCGTAGGACTTCTTTGGACCAAGTTCGTCTCGTTCGTCCCTCTTCGTCCTCCCATTTGATTCGTAGGCCTTCTTTGGACCAAGTTCGTCTCGTTCGTCCCTCTTCGTCCTCCCATTTGATCCGTTGGCATTCTGTGGACCAAATTCTTCTCGGTCGTCCATCTTCGTCCTCCCATTTGATCCGTAGGACTTCTTTGGACCTCGTTCGCCCTCTTCGTCCTCCCGTTTGATCCATTGGCATTCTTTGGACCAAGTTCTTCTCGGTCGTCCATCTTCGTCCTCCCATTCGATCTGTTGGCCTTCTTTGGACCAAGTTCGTCTCGTACGTCCATATTCGTTCTCCCATTTGATCCGTTCGCATTCTTTGGACCATGTCCGTCTCGTTCGTCCCTTTTCGTCCTACCATTTGGTCCGTAGGCCTGCTTTGGACCAAGTTCGCCTCGTTCGTCCATCTTCGTCCTCCCATTTGATCCGTAGGCCTTGTTTGGACCCAGTACGTCTCGTTCGTCCCTCTTCGTCCTCCCATTTGATCCGTAGGCCTTATTTGGACCAAGTACGTCTCGTTTGCCCCTCTTCGTCCTCCCATTTTATTCGTAGGCCTTCTCTGGACCATGTTCGTCTCGTTCGTCCCTCTTCGTCCTCCCATTTGTTCCGTTGGCATTCTTTGGACCATGTTCATCTCGGTCGTCCATCTTCGTCCTCCCATTTGATCCGTAGGACTTCTTTGGACCAAGTTCGTCTCGTTCGTTACTCTTCGTCCTCCCATTTGATTCGTAGGCCTTCTTTGGACCAAGTTCGTCTCGTTCGTCCCTCTTCGTCCTCCCATTTGATCCGTTGGCATTTTGTGGACCAAGTTCTTCTCGGTCGTCCATCTTCGTCCTCCCATTTGATCCGTAGGACTTCTTTGGACCTCGTTCGTCCATCTTTGTCCTCCCATTTGATCCGTTGGCATTCTTTGGACCATGTCCGTCTCGTTCGTCCCTCTTCGCCCTCCCATTTGTTCCGTTGGCATTCTTTGGACAAAGTTCTTCTCGGTCGTCCATCTTCGTCCTCCCATTTGATCCGTAGGACTTCTTTGGACCAAGTTCGTCTCGTTCGTCCCTCTTCGTCCTCCCATTTGATCCGTTGGCATTCTGTGGACCAAATTCTTCTCGGTCGTCCATCTTCGTCCTCCCATTTGATCCGTAGGACTTCTTTGGACCTCGTTCGCCCTCTTCGTCCTCCCGTTTGATCCATTGGCATTCTTTGGACCAAGTTCTTCTCGGTCGTCCATCTTCGTCCTCCCATTCGATCTGTTGGCCTTCTTTGGACCAAGTTCGTCTCGTACGTCCATATTCGTTCTCCCATTTGATCCGTTCGCATTCTTTGGACCTTGTCCGTCTCGTTCGTCCCTTTTCGTCCTACCATTTGGTCCGTAGGCCTGCTTTGGACCAAGTTCGCCTCGTTCGTCCATCTTCGTCCTCCCATTTGATCCGTAGGCCTTGTTTGGACCCAGTACGTCTCGTTCGTCCCTCTTCGTCCTCCCATTTGATCCGTAGGCCTTATTTGGACCAAGTACGTCTCGTTTGCCCCTCTTCGTCCTCCCATTTTATTCGTAGGCGTTCTTTGGACCATGTTCGTCTCGTTCGTCCCTCTTCGTCCTCCCATTTGTTCCGTTGGCATTCTTTGGACCAAGTTCATCTCGGTCGTCCATCTTCGTCCTCCCATTTGATCCGTAGGACTTCTTTGGACCAAGTTCGCCTCGTTCGTCCATCTTCGTCCTCCCATTTGATCCGTAGGCCTTATTTGGACCAAGTACGTCTCGTTCGTCCCTCTTCGTCCTCCCATTTGATTCGTAGGCCTTCTTTGGACCAAGTTCGTCTCGTTCGTCCCTCTTCGTCCTCCCATTTGATTCGTAGGCCTTCTTTGGACCAAGTTCGTCTCGTTCGTCCCTCTTCGTCCTCCCATTTGATCCGTTGGCATTCTGTGGACCAAGTTCTTCTCGGTCGTCCATCTTCGTCCTCCCATTTGATCCGTAGGACTTCTTTGGACCAAGTTCGTCTCGTTCGTCATTCTTCCTCCTCCCATTCGTTCCGTTGCGCTTCTTTGGACCAAGTTCGTCTCGTACGTCCACCTTCGTCCTCCCATTCGTTCCGTTCGCATTCTTTGGACCATGTCCGTCTCGTTCGTCCCTTTTCGTCCTCCCATTTGCTCCGTAGGCCTTCTTTGGACCAAGTTCGCCTCGTTCGTCCATCTTCGTCCTCCCATTTGATCCGTAGGCCTTATTTGGACCAAGTACGTCTCGTTCGTCCCTCTTCGTCCTCCCATTTGATTCGTAGGCCTTCTTTGGACCATGTTCGTCTCGTTCGTCCCTCTTCGTCCTTCCATTTGATTCGTTGGCATTCTTTGGACCAAGTTCATCTCTTTTGTCCATCTTCGTCCTCCCATTTCTCCCGTAGGCCTTATTTGGACCAAGTTCGTCTCGTTTGTCCCTCTTCGTCCTCCCATTTGATCCGTAGGCCTTCTTTGGACCAAGTTCGTTTCGTTCATCCATCTTCGTTCTCCCATTTGATCCGTTGGCATTGTTTGGACCATGTCCGTCTCGTTCGTCCATCTTCGTCCTCCCATTGGATCCGTAGGACTTCTTTGGACCAAGTTCGTCTCGTTCGTCCTTCTTCCTCCTCCCATTCGATCCGTTGGCCTTCTTTGGACCAAGTTCGTCTCGTTCGTCCATCTTCGTCTTCCCATTTGACCCGTTGGCATTCTTTGGACCTTGTCCGTCTCGTTCGTCCCTTTTCGTCCTCCGATTTGGTCCGTAGGCCTTCTTTGGACCAAGTTCGCCTCGTTCGTCCATCTTCGTCCTCCCATTTGATCCGTAGGCCTTATTTGGACCAAGTACGTCTCGTTTGTCCCTCTTCGTCCTCCCATTTGATTCGTAGGCCTTCTTTGGACCAATTTCGTCTCGTTCGTCCCTCTTCGTCCTCCCATTTGATCCATTGGCATTCTTTGGACCAAGTTCTTCTCGGTCGTCCATCTTCGTCCTCCCATTTGATCCGTAGGACTTCTTTGGACCAAGTTTATCTCGTTCGTCATTCTTCCTCCTCCCATTCGATCCGTTGGCCATCTTTGGACCAAGTTCTTCTCGTACGTCCATCTTCGTCCTCCCATTTGATCCGTTCGCATTCTTTGGACGATGTCCGTCTCGTTCGTCCCTTTTCGTCCTCCCATTTGGTCCGTAGGCCTTCTTTGGACCAAGTTCACCACGTTCGTCCATCTTCGTCCTCCCATTTGATCTATAGGCCTTATTTGGACCAAGTACGTCTCGTTCGTCCCTCTTCGTCCTCCCATTTGATTCGTAGGCCTTCTTTGGACCAAGTTCGTCTCGTTCGTCCCTCTTCGTCCTCCCATTTGATTCGTAGGCCTTCTTTGGACCAAGTTCGTCTCGTTCGTCCCTCTTCGTCCTCCCATTTGATCCGTTGGCATTCTGTGGACCAAGTTCTTCTCGGTCGTCCATCTTCGTCCTCCCATTTGATCCGTAGGACTTCTTTGGACCAAGTTCATCTCGTTCGTCCCTCTTCGTCCTCCCATTTGATTCGTAGGCCTTCTTTGGACCAAGTTCGTCTCGTTCGTCCCTCTTCGTCCTCCCATTTGATTCGTAGGCCTTCTTTGGACCAAGTTCGTCTCGTTCGTCCCTCTTCGTCCTCCAATTTGATCCGTTGGCATTCTGTGGACCAAGTTCTTCTCGGTCGTCCATCTTCGTCCTCCCATTTGATCCGTAGGACTTCTTTGGACCTCGTTCGTCCATCTTCGTCCTCCCATTTGATCCGTTGGCATTCTTTGGACCATGTCCGTCTCGTTCGTCCCTTTTCGTCCTCCCAATTGTTCCGTAGGCCTTCTTTGGACCAAGTTCGCCTCGTTCGTCCATCTTCGTCCTCCCATTTGATCCGTAGGCCTTATTTGGACCAAGTACGTCTCGTTCGTCCCTCTTCGTCCTACCATTTGATTCGTAGGCCTTCTTTGGACCAAGTTCGTCTCGTTCGTCCCTCTTCGTCCTCCCGTTTGATCCATTGGCATTCTTTTGACCAAGTTCTTCTCGGTCGTCCATCTTCGTCCTCCCATTTGATCCGTAGGACTTCTTTGGACCAAGTTCGTCTCGTTCGTCCTTCTTCCTCCTCCCATTCGATCCGTTGGCCTTCTTTGGACCAAGTTCGTCTCGTTCGTCCATCTTCGTCCTCCCATTTGATCCGTTGGCATTCTTTGGACCATGTCGGTCTCGTTCGTCCCTTTTCGTCCTCCCATTTGGTCCGTAGGCCTTCTTTGGACCAAGTTCGCCTCGTTCGTCCATCTTCATCCTCCCATTTGATCCGTAGGCCTTATTTGGACCAAGTACGTCTCGTTTGTCCCTCTTCGTCCTCCCATTTGATCCGTTGGCATTCTTTGGACCAAGTTCTTCTCGGTCGTCCATCTTCGTCCTCCCATTTGATCCGTAGGACTTCTTTGGACCAAGTTTATCTCGTTCGTCATTCTTCCTCCTCCCATTCGATCCGTTGGCCATCTTTGGACCAAGTTCGTCTCGTACGTCCATCTTCGTCCTCCCATTTGATCCGTTCGCATTCTTTGGACGATGTCCGTCTCGTTCGTCCCTTTTCGTCCTCCCATTTGGTCCGTAGGCCTTCTTTGGACCAAGTTCGCCTCGTTCGTCCATCTTCGTCCTCCCATTTGATCCGTAGGCCTTATTTGGACCAAGTACGTCTTGTTCGTCCCTCTTCGTCCTCCCATTTGATTCGTAGGCCTTCTTTGGACCAAGTTCGCCTCGTTCGTCCATCTTCGTCCTCCCATTTGATCCGTAGGCCTTATTTGGACCAAGTACGTCTCGTTCGTCCCTCTTCGTCCTCCCATTTGATTCGTAGGCCTTCTTTGGACCAAGTTCGTCTCGTTCGTCCCTCTTCGTCCTCCCATTTGATTCGTAGGCCTTCTTTGGACCAAGTTCGTCTCGTTCGTCCCTCTTCGTCCTCCCGTTTGATCCATTGGCATTCTTTTGACCAAGTTCTTCTCGGTCGTCCATCTTCGTCCTCCCATTTGGTCCGTAGGACTTCTTTGGACCAAGTTTGTCTCGTTCGTCCTTCTTCCTCCTCCCATTCGATCCGTTGGCCTTCTTTGGACCAAGTTCGTCTCGTTCGTCCATCTTCGTCCTCCCATTTGATCCGTTGGCATTCCTTGGACCATGTCGGTCTCGTTCGTCCCTTTTCGTCCTCCCATTTGGTCCGTAGGCCTTCTTTGGACCAACTTCGCCTCGTTCGTCCATCTTCATCCTCCCATTTGATCCGTAGGCCTTATTTGGACCAAGTACGTCTCGTTTCTCCCTCTTCGTCCTCCCATTTGATCCGTTGGCATTCTTTGGACCAAGTTCTTCTCGGTCGTCCATCTTCGTCCTCCCATTTGATCCGTAGGACTTCTTTGGACCAAGTTTATCTCGTTCGTCATTCTTCCTCCTCCCATTCGATCCGTTGGCCTTCTTTGGACCAAGTTCGTCTCGTTCGTCCATCTTCGTCCTCCCATTTGATCCGTTGGCATTCTTTGGACCATGTCGGTCTCGTTCGTCCCTTTTCGTCCTCCCATTTGGTCCGTAGGCCTTCTTTGGACCAAGTTCGCCTCGTTCGTCCATCTTCATCCTCCCATTTGATCCGTAGGCCTTATTTGGACCAAGTACGTCTCGTTTCTCCCTCTTCGTCCTCCCATTTGATTCGTAGGCCTTCTTTGGACCAAGTTCGTCTCGTTCGTCCCTCTTCGTCCTCCCATTTGATTCGTAGGCCTTCTTTGGACCAAGTTCGTCTCGTTCGTCCCTCTTCGTCCTCCCATTTGATCCGTTGGCATTCTGTGGACCAAGTTCTTCTCGGTCGTCCATCTTCGTCCTCCCATTTGATCCGTAGGACTTCTTTGGACCAAGTTCATCTCGTTCGTCCCTCTTCGTCCTCCCATTTGATTCGTAGGCCTTCTTTGGACCAAGTTCGTCTCGTTCGTCCCTCTTCGTCCTCCCATTTGATCCGTTGGCATTCTTTGGACCATGTCGGTCTCGTTCGTCCCTTTTCGTCCTCCCATTTGGTCCGTAGGCCTTCTTTGGACCAAGTTCGCCTCGTTCGTCCATCTTCATCCTCCCACTTGATCCGTAGGCCTTATTTGGACCAAGTACGTCTCGTTTCTCCCTCTTCGTCCTCCCATTTGATTCGTAGGCCTTCTTTGGACCAAGTTCGTCTCGTTCGTCCCTCTTCGTCCTCCCATTTGATTCGTAGGCCTTCTTTGGACCAAGTTCGTCTCGTTCGTCCCTCTTCGTCCTCCCGTTTGATCCGTTGGCATTCTTTTGACCAAGTTCTTCTCGGTCGTCCATCTTCGTCCTCCCATTTGATCCGTAGGACTTCTTTGGACCAAGTTCGTCTCGTTCGTCCTTCTTCCTCCTCCCATTCGATCCGTTGGCCTTCTTTGGACCAAGTTCGTCTCGTTCGTCCATCTTCGTCCTCCCATTTGATCCGTTGGCATTCTTTGGACCATGTCGGTCTCGTTCGTCCCTTTTCGTCCTCCCATTTGGTCCGTAGGCCTTCTTTGGACCAAGTTCGCCTCGTTCGTCCATCTTCATCCTCCCATTTGATCCGTAGGCCTTATTTGGACCAAGTACGTCTCGTTTGTCCCTCTTCGTCCTCCCATTTGATCCGTTGGCATTCTTTGGACCAAGTTCTTCTCGGTCGTCCATCTTCGTCCTCCCATTTGATCCGTAGGACTTCTTTGGACCAAGTTTATCTCGTTCGTCATTCTTCCTCCTCCCATTCGATCCGTTGGCCATCTTTGGACCAAGTTCGTCTCGTACGTCCATCTTCGTCCTCCCATTTGATCCGTTCGCATTCTTTGGACGATGTCCGTCTCGTTCGTCCCTTTTCGTCCTCCCATTTGGTCCGTAGGCCTTCTTTGGACCAAGTTCGCCTCGTTCGTCCATCTTCGTCCTCCCATTTGATCCGTAGGCCTTATTTGGACCAAGTACGTCTTGTTCGTCCCTCTTCGTCCTCCCATTTGATTCGTAGGCCTTCTTTGGACCAAGTTCGCCTCGTTCGTCCATCTTCGTCCTCCCATTTGATCCGTAGGCCTTATTTGGACCAAGTACGTCTCGTTCGTCCCTCTTCGTCCTCCCATTTGATTCGTAGGCCTTCTTTGGACCAAGTTCGTCTCGTTCGTCCCTCTTCGTCCTCCCATTTGATTCGTAGGCCTTCTTTGGACCAAGTTCGTCTCGTTCGTCCCTCTTCGTCCTCCCGTTTGATCCATTGGCATTCTTTTGACCAAGTTCTTCTCGGTCGTCCATCTTCGTCCTCCCATTTGGTCCGTAGGACTTCTTTGGACCAAGTTTGTCTCGTTCGTCCTTCTTCCTCCTCCCATTCGATCCGTTGGCCTTCTTTGGACCAAGTTCGTCTCGTTCGTCCATCTTCGTCCTCCCATTTGATCCGTTGGCATTCCTTGGACCATGTCGGTCTCGTTCGTCCCTTTTCGTCCTCCCATTTGGTCCGTAGGCCTTCTTTGGACCAACTTCGCCTCGTTCGTCCATCTTCATCCTCCCATTTGATCCGTAGGCCTTATTTGGACCAAGTACGTCTCGTTTCTCCCTCTTCGTCCTCCCATTTGATCCGTTGGCATTCTTTGGACCAAGTTCTTCTCGGTCGTCCATCTTCGTCCTCCCATTTGATCCGTAGGACTTCTTTGGACCAAGTTTATCTCGTTCGTCATTCTTCCTCCTCCCATTCGATCCGTTGGCCTTCTTTGGACCAAGTTCGTCTCGTTCGTCCATCTTCGTCCTCCCATTTGATCCGTTGGCATTCTTTGGACCATGTCGGTCTCGTTCGTCCCTTTTCGTCCTCCCATTTGGTCCGTAGGCCTTCTTTGGACCAAGTTCGCCTCGTTCGTCCATCTTCATCCTCCCATTTGATCCGTAGGCCTTATTTGGACCAAGTACGTCTCGTTTCTCCCTCTTCGTCCTCCCATTTGATTCGTAGGCCTTCTTTGGACCAAGTTCGTCTCGTTCGTCCCTCTTCGTCCTCCCATTTGATTCGTAGGCCTTCTTTGGACCAAGTTCGTCTCGTTCGTCCCTCTTCGTCCTCCCATTTGATCCGTTGGCATTCTGTGGACCAAGTTCTTCTCGGTCGTCCATCTTCGTCCTCCCATTTGATCCGTAGGACTTCTTTGGACCAAGTTCATCTCGTTCGTCCCTCTTCGTCCTCCCATTTGATTCGTAGGCCTTCTTTGGACCAAGTTCGTCTCGTTCGTCCCTCTTCGTCCTCCCATTTGATCCGTTGGCATTCTTTGGACCATGTCGGTCTCGTTCGTCCCTTTTCGTCCTCCCATTTGGTCCGTAGGCCTTCTTTGGACCAAGTTCGCCTCGTTCGTCCATCTTCATCCTCCCACTTGATCCGTAGGCCTTATTTGGACCAAGTACGTCTCGTTTCTCCCTCTTCGTCCTCCCATTTGATTCGTAGGCCTTCTTTGGACCAAGTTCGTCTCGTTCGTCCCTCTTCGTCCTCCCATTTGATTCGTAGGCCTTCTTTGGACCAAGTTCGTCTCGTTCGTCCCTCTTCGTCCTCCCGTTTGATCCGTTGGCATTCTTTTGACCAAGTTCTTCTCGGTCGTCCATCTTCGTCCTCCCATTTGATCCGTAGGACTTCTTTGGACCAAGTTCGTCTCGTTCGTCCTTCTTCCTCCTCCCATTCGATCCGTTGGCCTTCTTTGGACCAAGTTCGTCTCGTTCGTCCATCTTCGTCCTCCCATTTGATCCGTTGGCATTCTTTGGACCATGTCGGTCTCGTTCGTCCCTTTTCGTCCTCCCATTTGGTCCGTAGGCCTTCTTTGGACCAAGTTCGCCTCGTTCGTCCATCTTCATCCTCCCATTTGATCCGTAGGCCTTATTTGGACCAAGTACGTCTCGTTTGTCCCTCTTCGTCCTCCCATTTGATCCGTTGGCATTCTTTGGACCAAGTTCTTCTCGGTCGTCCATCTTCGTCCTCCCATTTGATCCGTAGGACTTCTGTGGACCAAGTTTATCTCGTTCGTCATTCTTCCTCCTCCCATTCGATCCGTTGGCCTTCTTTGGACCAAGTTCGTCTCGTACGTCCATCTTCGTCCTCCCATTTGATCCGTTCGCATTCTTTGGACGATGTCCGTCTCGTTCATCCCTTTTCGTCCTCCCATTTGGTCCGTAGGCCTTCTTTGGACCAAGTTCGCCTCGTTCGTCCATCTTCGTCCTCCCATTTGATCCGTAGGCCTTATTTGGACCAAGTACGTCTCGTTCGTCCCTCTTCGTCCTCCCTTTTGATTCGTTGGCATTCTTTGGACCAAGTTCATCTCTTTCGTCCATCTTCGTCCTCCCATTTCTCCCGTAGGCCTTATTTGGACCAAGTTCGTCTCGTTTGTCCCTCTTCGTCCTCCCATTTGATCCGTAGGACTTCTTTGGACCAAGTTTATCTCGTTCGTCATTCTTCCTCCTCCCATTCGATCCGTTGGCCATCTTTGGACCAAGTTCGTCTCGTACGTCCATCTTCGTCCTCCCATTTGATTCGTAGGCCTTCTTTGGACCAAGTTCGTCTCGTTCGTCCCTCTTCGTCCTACCATTTGATTCGTAGGCCTTCTTTGGACCAAGTTCGTCTCGTTCGTCCCTCTTCGTCCTCCCGTTTGATCCATTGGCATTCTTTTGACCAAGTTCTTCTCGGTCGTCCATCTTCGTCCTCCCATTTGATCCGTAGGACTTCTTTGGACCAAGTTCGTCTCGTTCGTCCTTCTTCCTCCTCCCATTCGATCCGTTGGCCTTCTTTGGACCAAGTTCGTCTCGTTCGTCCATCTTCGTCCTCCCATTTGATCCGTTGGCATTCTTTGGACCATGTCGGTCTCGTTCGTCCCTTTTCGTCCTCCCATTTGGTCCGTAGGCCTTCTTTGGACCAAGTTCGCCTCGTTCGTCCATCTTCATCCTCCCATTTGATCCGTAGGCCTTATTTGGACCAAGTACGTCTCGTTTGTCCCTCTTCGTCCTCCCATTTGATCCGTTGGCATTCTTTGGACCAAGTTCTTCTCGGTCGTCCATCTTCGTCCTCCCATTTGATCCGTAGGACTTCTTTGGACCAAGTTTATCTCGTTCGTCATTCTTCCTCCTCCCATTCGATCCGTTGGCCATCTTTGGACCAAGTTTGTCTCGTACGTCCATCTTCGTCCTCCCATTTGATCCGTTCGCATTCTTTGGACGATGTCCGTCTCGTTCGTCCCTTTTCGTCCTCCCATTTGGTCCGTAGGCCTTCTTTGGACCAAGTTCGCCTCGTTCGTCCATCTTCGTCCTCCCATTTGATCCGTAGGCCTTATTTGGACCAAGTACGTCTTGTTCGTCCCTCTTCGTCCTCCCATTTGATTCGTAGGCCTTCTTTGGACCAAGTTCGCCTCGTTCGTCCATCTTCGTCCTCCCATTTGATCCGTAGGCCTTATTTGGACCAAGTACGTCTCGTTCGTCCCTCTTCGTCCTCCCATTTGATTCGTAGGCCTTCTTTGGACCAAGTTCGTCTCGTTCGTCCCTCTTCGTCCTCCCATTTGATTCGTAGGCCTTCTTTGGACCAAGTTCGTCTCGTTCGTCCCTCTTCGTCCTCCCGTTTGATCCATTGGCATTCTTTTGACCAAGTTCTTCTCGGTCGTCCATCTTCGTCCTCCCATTTGGTCCGTAGGACTTCTTTGGACCAAGTTCGTCTCGTTCGTCCTTCTTCCTCCTCCCATTCGATCCGTTGGCCTTCTTTGGACCAAGTTCGTCTCGTTCGTCCATCTTCGTCCTCCCATTTGATCCGTTGGCATTCCTTGGACCATGTCGGTCTCGTTCATCCCTTTTCGTCCTCCCATTTGGTCCGTAGGCCTTCTTTGGACCAACTTCGCCTCGTTCGTCCATCTTCATCCTCCCATTTGATCCGTAGGCCTTATTTGGACCAAGTACGTCTCGTTTCTCCCTCTTCGTCCTCCCATTTGATCCGTTGGCATTCTTTGGACCAAGTTCTTCTCGGTCGTCCATCTTCGTCCTCCCATTTGATCCGTAGGACTTCTTTGGACCAAGTTTATCTCGTTCGTCATTCTTCCTCCTCCCATTCGATCCGTTGGCCTTCTTTGGACCAAGTTCGTCTCGTTCGTCCATCTTCGTCCTCCCATTTGATCCGTTGGCATTCTTTGGACCATGTCGGTCTCGTTCGTCCCTTTTCGTCCTCCCATTTGGTCCGTAGGCCTTCTTTGGACCAAGTTCGCCTCGTTCGTCCATCTTCATCCTCCCATTTGATCCGTAGGCCTTATTTGGACCAAGTACGTCTCGTTTCTCCCTCTTCGTCCTCCCATTTGATTCGTAGGCCTTCTTTGGACCAAGTTCGTCTCGTTCGTCCCTCTTCGTCCTCCCATTTGATTCGTAGGCCTTCTTTGGACCAAGTTCGTCTCGTTCGTCCCTCTTCGTCCTCCCATTTGATCCGTTGGCATTCTGTGGACCAAGTTCTTCTCGGTCGTCCATCTTCGTCCTCCCATTTGATCCGTAGGACTTCTTTTGACCAAGTTCATCTCGTTCGTCCCTCTTCGTCCTCCCATTTGATTCGTAGGCCTTCTTTGGACCAAGTTCGTCTCGTTCGTCCCTCTTCGTCCTCCCATTTGATCCGTTGGCATTCTTTGGACCATGTCGGTCTCGTTCGTCCCTTTTCGTCCTCCCATTTGGTCCGTAGGCCTTCTTTGGACCAAGTTCGCCTCGTTCGTCCATCTTCATCCTCCCATTTGATCCGTAGGCCTTATTTGGACCAAGTACGTCTCGTTTCTCCCTCTTCGTCCTCCCATTTGATTCGTAGGCCTTCTTTGGACCAAGTTCGTCTCGTTCGTCCCTCTTCGTCCTCCCATTTGATGCGTAGGCCTTCTTTGGACCAAGTTCGTCTCGTTCGTCCCTCTTCGTCCTCCTATTTGATCCGTTGGCATTCTGTGGACCAAGTTCTTCTCGGTCGTCCATCTTCGTCCTCCCATTTGATCCGTAGGACTTCTTTGGACCAAGTTCATCTCGTTCGTCCCTCTTCGTCCTCCCATTTGATTCGTAGGCCTTCTTTGGACCAAGTTCGTCTCGTTCGTCCCTCTTCGTCCTCCCATTTGATCCGTTGGCATTCTGTGGACCAAGTTCTTCTCGGTCGTCCATCTTCGTCCTCCCATTTGATCCGTAGGACTTCTTTGGACCAAGTTCATCTCGTTCGTCCCTCTTCGTCCTCCCATTTGATTCGTAGGCCTTCTTTGGACCAAGTTCGTCTCGTTCGTCCCTCTTCGTCCTACCATTTGATTCGTAGGCCTTCTTTGGACCAAGTTCGTCTCGTTCGTCCCTCTTCGTCCTCCCGTTTGATCCATTGGCATTCTTTTGACCAAGTTCTTCTCGGTCGTCCATCTTCGTCCTCCCATTTGATCCGTAGGACTTCTTTGGACCAAGTTCGTCTCGTTCGTCCTTCTTCCTCCTCCCATTCGATCCGTTGGCCTTCTTTGGACCAAGTTCGTCTCGTTCGTCCATCTTCGTCCTCCCATTTGATCCGTTGGCATTCTTTGGACCATGTCGGTCTCGTTCGTCCCTTTTCGTCCTCCCATTTGGTCCGTAGGCCTTCTTTGGACCAAGTTCGCCTCGTTCGTCCATCTTCATCCTCCCATTTGATCCGTAGGCCTTATTTGGACCAAGTACGTCTCGTTTGTCCCTCTTCGTCCTCCCATTTGATCCGTTGGCATTCTTTGGACCAAGTTCTTCTCGGTCGTCCATCTTCGTCCTCCCATTTGATCCGTAGGACTTCTGTGGACCAAGTTTATCTCGTTCGTCATTCTTCCTCCTCCCATTCGATCCGTTGGCCTTCTTTGGACCAAGTTCGTCTCGTACGTCCATCTTCGTCCTCCCATTTGATCCGTTCGCATTCTTTGGACGATGTCCGTCTCGTTCATCCCTTTTCGTCCTCCCATTTGGTCCGTAGGCCTTCTTTGGACCAAGTTCGCCTCGTTCGTCCATCTTCGTCCTCCCATTTGATCCGTAGGCCTTATTTGGACCAAGTACGTCTCGTTCGTCCCTCTTCGTCCTCCCTTTTGATTCGTTGGCATTCTTTGGACCAAGTTCATCTCTTTCGTCCATCTTCGTCCTCCCATTTCTCCCGTAGGCCTTATTTGGACCAAGTTCGTCTCGTTTGTCCCTCTTCGTCCTCCCATTTGATCCGTAGGACTTCTTTGGACCAAGTTTATCTCGTTCGTCATTCTTCCTCCTCCCATTCGATCCGTTGGCCATCTTTGGACCAAGTTCGTCTCGTACGTCCATCTTCGTCCTCCCATTTGATTCGTAGGCCTTCTTTGGACCAAGTTCGTCTCGTTCGTCCCTCTTCGTCCTACCATTTGATTCGTAGGCCTTCTTTGGACCAAGTTCGTCTCGTTCGTCCCTCTTCGTCCTCCCGTTTGATCCATTGGCATTCTTTTGACCAAGTTCTTCTCGGTCGTCCATCTTCGTCCTCCCATTTGATCCGTAGGACTTCTTTGGACCAAGTTCGTCTCGTTCGTCCTTCTTCCTCCTCCCATTCGATCCGTTGGCCTTCTTTGGACCAAGTTCGTCTCGTTCGTCCATCTTCGTCCTCCCATTTGATCCGTTGGCATTCTTTGGACCATGTCGGTCTCGTTCGTCCCTTTTCGTCCTCCCATTTGGTCCGTAGGCCTTCTTTGGACCAAGTTCGCCTCGTTCGTCCATCTTCATCCTCCCATTTGATCCGTAGGCCTTATTTGGACCAAGTACGTCTCGTTTGTCCCTCTTCGTCCTCCCATTTGATCCGTTGGCATTCTTTGGACCAAGTTCTTCTCGGTCGTCCATCTTCGTCCTCCCATTTGATCCGTAGGACTTCTTTGGACCAAGTTTATCTCGTTCGTCATTCTTCCTCCTCCCATTCGATCCGTTGGCCATCTTTGGACCAAGTTCGTCTCGTACGTCCATCTTCGTCCTCCCATTTGATCCGTTCGCATTCTTTGGACGATGTCCGTCTCGTTCGTCCCTTTTCGTCCTCCCATTTGGTCCGTAGGCCTTCTTTGGACCAAGTTCGCCTCGTTCGTCCATCTTCGTCCTCCCATTTGATCCGTAGGCCTTATTTGGACCAAGTACGTCTCGTTCGTCCCTCTTCGTCCTCCCTTTTGATTCGTTGGCATTCTTTGGACCAAGTTCATCTCTTTCGTCCATCTTCGTCCTCCCATTTCTCCCGTAGGCCTTATTTGGACCAAGTTCGTCTCGTTTGTCCCTCTTCGTCCTCCCATTTGATCCGTAGGACTTCTTTGGACCAAGTTTATCTCGTTCGTCATTCTTCCTCCTCCCATTCGATCCGTTGGCCATCTTTGGACCAAGTTCGTCTCGTACGTCCATCTTCGTCCTCCCATTTGATCCGTTCGCATTCTTTGGAAGATGTCCGTCTCGTTCGTCCCTTTTCGTCCTCCCATTTGGTCCGTAGGCCTTCTTTGGACCAAGTTCACCTCGTTCGTCCATCTTCGTCCTCCCATTTGATCCGTAGGCCTTATTTGGACCAAGTACGTCTCGTTCGTCCCTCTTCGTCCTCCCATTTGATTCGTAGGCCTTCTTTGGACCAAGTTCGTCTCGTTCATCCCTCTTCGTCCTCCCATTTGATTCGTAGGCCTTCTTTGGACCAAGTTCGTCTCGTTCGTCCCTCTTCGTCCTCCCATTTGATCCGTTCGCATTCTTTGGAAGATGTCCGTCTCGTTCGTCCCTTTTCGTCCTCCCATTTGGTCCGTAGGCCTTCTTTGGACCAAGTTCGCCTCGTTCGTCCATCTTCATCCTCCCATTTGATCCGTAGGCCTTATTTGGACCAAGTACGTCTCGTTTGTCCCTCTTCGTCCTCCCATTTGATCCGTTGGCATTCTTTGGACCAAGTTCTTCTCGGTCGTCCATCTTCGTCCTCCCATTTGATCCGTAGGACTTCTGTGGACCAAGTTTATGTCGTTCGTCATTCTTCCTCCTCCCATTCGATCCGTTGGCCTTCTTTGGACCATGTTCGTCTCGTACGTCCATCTTCGTCCTCCCATTTGATCCGTTCGCATTCTTTGGACGATGTCCGTCTCGTTCATCCCTTTTCGTCCTCCCATTTGGTCCGTAGGCCTTCTTTGGACCAAGTTCGCCTCGTTCGTCCATCTTCATCCTCCCATTTGATCCGTAGGCCTTATTTGGACCAAGTACGTCTCGTTTCTCCCTCTTCGTCCTCCCATTTGATTCGTAGGCCTTCTTTGGACCAAGTTCGTCTCGTTCGTCCCTCTTCGTCCTCCCATTTGATGCGTAGGCCTTCTTTGGACCAAGTTCGTCTCGTTCGTCCCTCTTCGTCCTCCTATTTGATCCGTTGGCATTCTGTGGACCAAGTTCTTCTCGGTCGTCCATCTTCGTCCTCCCATTTGATCCGTAGGACTTCTTTGGACCAAGTTCATCTCGTTCGTCCCTCTTCGTCCTCCCATTTGATTCGTAGGCCTTCTTTGGACCAAGTTCGTCTCGTTCGTCCCTCTTCGTCCTCCCATTTGATCCGTTGGCATTCTGTGGACCAAGTTCTTCTCGGTCGTCCATCTTCGTCCTCCCATTTGATCCGTAGGACTTCTTTGGACCAAGTTCATCTCGTTCGTCCCTCTTCGTCCTCCCATTTGATTCGTAGGCCTTCTTTGGACCAAGTTCGTCTCGTTCGTCCCTCTTCGTCCTACCATTTGATTCGTAGGCCTTCTTTGGACCAAGTTCGTCTCGTTCGTCCCTCTTCGTCCTCCCGTTTGATCCATTGGCATTCTTTTGACCAAGTTCTTCTCGGTCGTCCATCTTCGTCCTCCCATTTGATCCGTAGGACTTCTTTGGACCAAGTTCGTCTCGTTCGTCCTTCTTCCTCCTCCCATTCGATCCGTTGGCCTTCTTTGGACCAAGTTCGTCTCGTTCGTCCATCTTCGTCCTCCCATTTGATCCGTTGGCATTCTTTGGACCATGTCGGTCTCGTTCGTCCCTTTTCGTCCTCCCATTTGGTCCGTAGGCCTTCTTTGGACCAAGTTCGCCTCGTTCGTCCATCTTCATCCTCCCATTTGATCCGTAGGCCTTATTTGGACCAAGTACGTCTCGTTTGTCCCTCTTCGTCCTCCCATTTGATCCGTTGGCATTCTTTGGACCAAGTTCTTCTCGGTCGTCCATCTTCGTCCTCCCATTTGATCCGTAGGACTTCTGTGGACCAAGTTTATCTCGTTCGTCATTCTTCCTCCTCCCATTCGATCCGTTGGCCTTCTTTGGACCAAGTTCGTCTCGTACGTCCATCTTCGTCCTCCCATTTGATCCGTTCGCATTCTTTGGACGATGTCCGTCTCGTTCATCCCTTTTCGTCCTCCCATTTGGTCCGTAGGCCTTCTTTGGACCAAGTTCGCCTCGTTCGTCCATCTTCGTCCTCCCATTTGATCCGTAGGCCTTATTTGGACCAAGTACGTCTCGTTCGTCCCTCTTCGTCCTCCCTTTTGATTCGTTGGCATTCTTTGGACCAAGTTCATCTCTTTCGTCCATCTTCGTCCTCCCATTTCTCCCGTAGGCCTTATTTGGACCAAGTTCGTCTCGTTTGTCCCTCTTCGTCCTCCCATTTGATCCGTAGGACTTCTTTGGACCAAGTTTATCTCGTTCGTCATTCTTCCTCCTCCCATTCGATCCGTTGGCCATCTTTGGACCAAGTTCGTCTCGTACGTCCATCTTCGTCCTCCCATTTGATTCGTAGGCCTTCTTTGGACCAAGTTCGTCTCGTTCGTCCCTCTTCGTCCTACCATTTGATTCGTAGGCCTTCTTTGGACCAAGTTCGTCTCGTTCGTCCCTCTTCGTCCTCCCGTTTGATCCATTGGCATTCTTTTGACCAAGTTCTTCTCGGTCGTCCATCTTCGTCCTCCCATTTGATCCGTAGGACTTCTTTGGACCAAGTTCGTCTCGTTCGTCCTTCTTCCTCCTCCCATTCGATCCGTTGGCCTTCTTTGGACCAAGTTCGTCTCGTTCGTCCATCTTCGTCCTCCCATTTGATCCGTTGGCATTCTTTGGACCATGTCGGTCTCGTTCGTCCCTTTTCGTCCTCCCATTTGGTCCGTAGGCCTTCTTTGGACCAAGTTCGCCTCGTTCGTCCATCTTCATCCTCCCATTTGATCCGTAGGCCTTATTTGGACCAAGTACGTCTCGTTTGTCCCTCTTCGTCCTCCCATTTGATCCGTTGGCATTCTTTGGACCAAGTTCTTCTCGGTCGTCCATCTTCGTCCTCCCATTTGATCCGTAGGACTTCTTTGGACCAAGTTTATCTCGTTCGTCATTCTTCCTCCTCCCATTCGATCCGTTGGCCATCTTTGGACCAAGTTCGTCTCGTACGTCCATCTTCGTCCTCCCATTTGATCCGTTCGCATTCTTTGGACGATGTCCGTCTCGTTCGTCCCTTTTCGTCCTCCCATTTGGTCCGTAGGCCTTCTTTGGACCAAGTTCGCCTCGTTCGTCCATCTTCGTCCTCCCATTTGATCCGTAGGCCTTATTTGGACCAAGTACGTCTCGTTCGTCCCTCTTCGTCCTCCCTTTTGATTCGTTGGCATTCTTTGGACCAAGTTCATCTCTTTCGTCCATCTTCGTCCTCCCATTTCTCCCGTAGGCCTTATTTGGACCAAGTTCGTCTCGTTTGTCCCTCTTCGTCCTCCCATTTGATCCGTAGGACTTCTTTGGACCAAGTTTATCTCGTTCGTCATTCTTCCTCCTCCCATTCGATCCGTTGGCCATCTTTGGACCAAGTTCGTCTCGTACGTCCATCTTCGTCCTCCCATTTGATCCGTTCGCATTCTTTGGAAGATGTCCGTCTCGTTCGTCCCTTTTCGTCCTCCCATTTGGTCCGTAGGCCTTCTTTGGACCAAGTTCACCTCGTTCGTCCATCTTCGTCCTCCCATTTGATCCGTAGGCCTTATTTGGACCAAGTACGTCTCGTTCGTCCCTCTTCGTCCTCCCATTTGATTCGTAGGCCTTCTTTGGACCAAGTTCGTCTCGTTCATCCCTCTTCGTCCTCCCATTTGATTCGTAGGCCTTCTTTGGACCAAGTTCGTCTCGTTCGTCCCTCTTCGTCCTCCCATTTGATCCGTTCGCATTCTTTGGAAGATGTCCGTCTCGTTCGTCCCTTTTCGTCCTCCCATTTGGTCCGTAGGCCTTCTTTGGACCAAGTTCGCCTCGTTCGTCCATCTTCATCCTCCCATTTGATCCGTAGGCCTTATTTGGACCAAGTACGTCTCGTTTGTCCCTCTTCGTCCTCCCATTTGATCCGTTGGCATTCTTTGGACCAAGTTCTTCTCGGTCGTCCATCTTCGTCCTCCCATTTGATCCGTAGGACTTCTGTGGACCAAGTTTATGTCGTTCGTCATTCTTCCTCCTCCCATTCGATCCGTTGGCCTTCTTTGGACCATGTTCGTCTCGTACGTCCATCTTCGTCCTCCCATTTGATCCGTTCGCATTCTTTGGACGATGTCCGTCTCGTTCATCCCTTTTCGTCCTCCCATTTGGTCCGTAGGCCTTCTTTGGACCAAGTTCGCCTCATTCGTCCATCTTCGTCCTCCCATTTGATCCGTAGGCCTTATTTGGACCAAGTACGTCTCGTTCGTCCCTCTTCGTCCTCCCTTTTGATTCGTTGGCATTCTTTGGACCAAGTTCATCTCTTTCGTCCATCTTCGTCCTCCCATTTCTCCCGTAGGCCTTATTTGGACCAAGTTCGTCTCGTTTGTCCCTCTTCGTCCTCCCATTTGATCCGTAGGACTTCTTTGGACCAAGTTTATCTCGTTCGTCATTCTTCCTCCTCCCATTCGATCCGTTGGCCATCTTTGGACCAAGTTCGTCTCGTACGTCCATCTTCGTCCTCCCATTTGATCCGTTCGCATTCTTTGGAAGATGTCCGTCTCGTTCGTCCCTTTTCGTCCTCCCATTTGGTCCGTAGGCCTTCTTTGGACCAAGTTCACCTCGTTCGTCCATCTTCGTCCTCCCATTTGATCCGTAGGCCTTATTTGGACCAAGTACGTCTCGTTCGTCCCTCTTCGTCCTCCCATTTGATTCGTAGGCCTTCTTTGGACCAAGTTCGTCTCGTTCATCCCTCTTCGTCCTCCCATTTGATTCGTAGGCCTTCTTTGGACCAAGTTCGTCTCGTTCGTCCCTCTTCGTTCTCCCATTTGATCCGTTGGCATTCTGTGGACCAAGTTCTTCTAGGTCGTCCATCTTCGTCCTCCCATTTGATCCGTAGGACTTCTTTGGACCAAGTTCATCTCGTTCGTCCCTCTTCGTCCTCCCATTTGATTCGTAGGCCTTCTTTGGACCAAGTTCGTCTCGTTCGTCCCTCTTCGTCCTCCCATTTGATCCGTTGGCATTCTGTGGACCAAGTTCTTCTCGGTCGTCCATCTTCGTCCTCCCATTTGATCCGTAGGACTTCTTTGGACCTCGTTCGTCCATCTTCGTCCTCCCATTTGATCCGTTGGCATTCTTTGGACCATGTCCGTCTCGTTCGTCCCTTTTCGTCCTCCCAATTGTTCCGTAGGCCTTCTTTGGACCAAGTTCGCCTCGTTCGTCCGTCTTCGTCCTCCCATTTGATCCGTAGGCCTTATTTGGACCAAGTACGTCTCGTTCGTCCCTCTTCGTCCTACCATTTGATTCGTAGGCCTTCTTTGGACCAAGTTCGTCTCGTTCGTCCCTCTTCGTCCTCCCGTTTGATCCATTGGCATTCTTTTGACCAAGTTCTTCTCGGTCGTCCATCTTCGTCCTCCCATTTGGTCCGTAGGACTTCTTTAGACCAAGTTCGTCTCGTTCGTCCTTCTTCCTCCTCCCATTCGATCCGTTGGCCTTCTTTGGACCAAGTTCGTCTCGTTCGTCCATCTTCGTCCTCCCATTTGATCCGTTGGCATTCTTTGGACCATGTCGGTCTCGTTCGTCCCTTTTCGTCCTCCCATTTGGTCCGTAGGCCTTCTTTGGACCAAGTTCGCCTCGTTCGTCCATCTTCATCCTCCCATTTGATCCGTAGGCCTTATTTGGACCAAGTACGTCTCGTTTCTCCTTCTTCGTCCTCCCATTTGATTCGTAGGCCTTCTTTGGACCAAGTTCGTCTCGTTCGTCCCTCTTCGTCCTCCCATTTGATTCGTAGGCCTTCTTTGGACCAAGTTCGTCTCGTTCGTCCCTCTTCGTCCTCCCATTTGATCCGTTGGCATTCTGTGGACCAAGTTCTTCTCGGTCGTCCATCTTCGTCCTCCCATTTGATCCGTAGGACTTCTTTGGACCAAGTTCATCTCGTTCGTCCCTCTTCGTCCTCCCATTTGATTCGTAGGCCTTCTTTGGACCAAGTTCGTCTCGTTCGTCCCTCTTCGTCCTCCCATTTGATCCGTTGGCATTCTTTGGACCATGTCGGTCTCGTTCGTCCCTTTTCGTCCTCCCATTTGGTCCGTAGGCCTTCTTTGGACCAAGTTTGCCTCGTTCGTCCATCTTCATCCTCCCATTTGATCCGTAGGCCTTATTTGGACCAAGTACGTCTCGTTTCTCCCTCTTCGTCCTCCCATTTGATTCGTAGGCCTTCTTTGGACCAAGTTCGTCTCGTTCGTCCCTCTTCGTCCTCCCATTTGATTCGTAGGCCTTCTTTGGACCAAGTTCGTCTCGTTCGTCCCTCTTCGTCCTCCCATTTGATCCGTTGGCATTCTGTGGACCAAGTTCTTCTCGGTCGTCCATCTTCGTCCTCCCATTTGATCCGTAGGACTTCTTTGGACCTCGTTCGTCCATCTTCGTCCTCCCATTTGATCCGTTGGCATTCTTTGGACCATGTCCGTCTCGTTCGTCCCTTTTCGTCCTCCCAATTGTTCCGTAGGCCTTCTTTGGACCAAGTTCGCCTCGTTCGTCCATCTTCGTCCTCCCATTTGATCCGTAGGCCTTATTTGGACCATGTACGTCTCGTTCGTCCCTCTTCGTCCTACCATTTGATTCGTAGGCCTTCTTTGGACCAAGTTCGTCTCGTTCGTCCCTCTTCGTCCTACCATTTGATTCGTAGGCCTTCTTTGGACCAAGTTCGTCTCGTTCGTCCCACTTCGTCCTCCCGTTTGATCCATTGGCATTCTTTTGACCAAGTTCTTCTCGGTCGTCCATCTTCGTCCTCCCATTTGATCCGTAGGACTTCTTTGGACCAAGTTCGTCTCGTTCGTCCTTCTTCCTCCTCCCATTCGATCCGTTGGCCTTCTTTGGACCAAGTTCGTCTCGTTCGTCCATCTTCGTCCTCCCATTTGATCCGTTGGTATTCTTTGGACCATGTCCGTCTCGTTCGTCCCTTTTCGTCCTCCCATTTGGTCCGTAGGCCTTCTTTGGACCAAGTTCGCCTCGTTCGTCCATCTTCGTTCTCCCATTTGATCCGTTGGCATTCTTTGGACCATGTCCGTCTCGTTCGTCCCTTTTCGTCCTCCCATTTGGTCCGTAGGCCTTCGTTCGTCCATCTTCATCCTCCCATTTGATCCGTAGGCCTTATTTGGACCAAGTACGTCTCGTTTGTCCCTCTTCGTCCTCCCATTTGATCCGTTGGCATTCTTTGGACCAAGTTCTTCTCGGTCGTCCATCTTCGTCCTCCCATTTGATCCGTAGGACTTCTTTGGACCAAGTTTATCTCGTTCGTCAATCTTCCTCCTCCCATTCGATCCGTTGGCCTTCTTTGGACCAAGTTCGTCTCGTACGTCCATCTTCGTCCTCCCATTTGATCCGTTCGCATTCTTTGGACGATGTCCGTCTCGTTCATCCCTTTTCGTCCTCCCATTTGGTCCGTAGGCCTTCTTTGGACCAAGTTCGCCTCGTTCGTCCATCTTCGTCCTCCCATTTGATCCGTAGGCCTTATTTGGACCAAGTACGTCTCGTTCGTCCCTCTTCGTGCTCCCTTTTGATTCGTTGGCATTCTTTGGACCAAGTTCATCTCTTTCGTCCATCTTCGTCCTCCCATTTCTCCCGTAGGCCTTATTTGGACCAAGTTCGTCTCGTTTGTCCCTCTTCGTCCTCCCATTTGATCCGTAGGACTTCTTTGGACCAAGTTTATCTCGTTCGTCATTCTTCCTCCTCCCATTCGATCCGTTGGCCATCTTTGGACCAAGTTCGTCTCGTACGTCCATCTTCGTCCTCCCATTTGATCCGTTCGCATTCTTTGGACGATGTCCGTCTCGTTCGTCCCTTTTCGTCCTCCCATTTGGTCCGTAGGCCTTCTTTGGACCAAGTTCACCTCGTTCGTCCATCTTCGTCCTCCCATTTGATCCGTAGGCCTTATTTGGACCAAGTACGTCTCGTTCGTCCCTCTTCGTCCTCCCATTTGATTCGTAGGCCTTCTTTGGACCAAGTTCGTCTCGTTCGTCCCTCTTCGTCCTCCCATTTGATTCGTAGGCCTTCTTTGGACCAAGTTCGTCTCGTTCGTCCCTCGTCGTCCTCCCATTTGATCCGTTGGCATTCTGTGGACCAAGTTCTTCTCGGTCGTCCATCTTCGTCCTCCCATTTGATCCGTAGGACTTCTTTGGACCAAGTTCATCTCGTTCGTCCCTCTTCGTCCTCCCATTTGATTCGTAGGCCTTCTTTGGACCAATTTCGTCTCGTTCGTCCCTCTTCGTCCTCCCATTTGATCCGTTGGCATTCTGTGGACCAAGTTCTTCTCGGTCGTCCATCTTCGTCCTCCCATTTGATCCGTAGGACTTCTTTGGACGTCGTTCGTCCATCTTCGTCCTCCCATTTGATCCGTTGGCATTCTTTGGACCATGTCCGTCTCGTTCGTCCCTTTTCGTCCTCCCAATTGTTCCGTAGGCCTTCTTTGGACCAAGTTCGTCTCGTTCGTCCATCTTCGTCCTCCCATTTGATCCGTAGTTCTTATTTGGACCAAGTACGTCTCGTTCGTCCCTCTTCGTCCTACCATTTGATTCGTAGGCCTTCTTTGGACCAAGTTCGTCTCGTTCGTCCCTCTTCGTCCTCCCGTTTGATCCATTGGCATTCTTTTGACCAAGTTCTTCTCGGTCGTCCATCTTCGTCCTCCCATTTGATCCGTAGGACTTCTTTGGACCAAGTTCGTCTCGTTCGTCCTTCTTCCTCCTCCCATTCGATCCGTTGGCCTTCTTTGGACCAAGTTCGTCTCGTTCGTCCATCTTCGTCCTCCCATTTGATCCGTTGGCATTCTTTGGACCATGTCCGTCTCGTTCGTCCCTTTTCGTCCTCCCATTTGGTCCGTAGGCCTTCTTTGGACCAAGTTCGCCTCGTTCGTCCATCTTCATCCTCCCATTTGATCCGTAGGCCTTATCTGGACCAAGTACGTCTCGTTTCTCCCTCTTCGTCCTCCCATTTGATTCGTAGGCCTTCTTTGGACCAAGTTCGTCTCGTTCGTCCCTCTTCGTCCTCCCATTTGATTCGTAGGCCTTCTTTGGACCAAGTTCGTCTCGTTCGTCCCTCTTCGTCCTCCCTTTTGATCCGTTGGCATTCTGTGGACCAAGTTCTTCTCGGTCGTCCATCTTCGTCCTCCCATTTGATCCGTAGGACTTCTTTGGACCAAGTTCATCTCGTTCGTCCCTCTTCGTCCTCCCATTTGATTCGTAGGCCTTCTTTGGACCAAGTTCGTCTCGTTCGTCCCTCTTCGTCCTCCCATTTGATCCGTTTGCATTCTGTGGACCAAGTACTTCTCGGTCGTCCATCTTCGTCCTCCCATTTGATCCGTAGGACTTCTTTGGACCTCGTTCGTCCATCTTCGTCCTCCCATTTGATCCGTTGGCATTCTTTGGACCATGTCCGTCTCGTTCGTCCCTTTTCGTCCTCCCAATTGTTCCGTAGGCCTTCTTTGGACCAAGTTCGCCTCGTTCGTCCATCTTCGTCCTCCCATTTGATTCGTAGGCCTTATTTGGACCACGTACGTCTCGTTCGTCCCTCTTCGTCCTACCATTTGATTCGTAGGCCTTCTTTGGACCAAGTTCGTCTCGTTCGTCCCTCTTCGTCCTCCCGTTTGATCCATTGGCATTCTTTTGACCAAGTTCTTCTCGGTCGTCCATCTTCGTCCTCCCATTTGATCCGTAGGACTTCTTTGGACCATGTTCGTCTCGTTCGTCCTTCTTCCTCCTCCCATTCGATCCGTTGGCCTTCTTTGGACCAAGTTCGTCTCGTTCGTCCATCTTCGTCCTCCCATTTGATCCGTTGGCATTCTTTGGACCATGTCCGTCTCGTTCGTCCCTTTTCGTCCTCCCATTTGGTCCGTAGGCCCTCTTTGGACCAATTTCGCCTCGTTCGTCCATCTTCATCCTCCCATTTGATCCGTAGGCCTTATTTGGACCAAGTACGTCTCGTTTGTCCCTCTTCGTCCTCCCATTTGATCCGTTGGCATTCTTTGGACCAAGTTCTTCTCGGTCGTCCATCTTCGTCCTCCCATTTGATCCGTAGGACTTATGTGGACCAAGTTTATCTCGTTCGTCATTCTTCCTCCTCCCATTCGATCCGTTGGCCTTCTTTGGACCAAGTTCGTCTCGTACGTCCATCTTCGTCCTCCCATTTGATCCGTTCGCATTGTTTGGACGATGTCCGTCTCGTTCATCCCTTTTCGTCCTCCCATTTGGTCCGTAGGCCTTCTTTGGACCAAGTTCGCCTCGTTCGTCCATCTTCGTCCTCCCATTTGATCCATAGGCCTTATTTGGACCAAGTACATCTCGTTCGTCCCTCTTCGTCCTCCCTTTTGATTCGTTGGCATTCTTTGGACCAAGTTCATCTCTTTCGTCCATCTTCGTCCTCCCCATTTCTCCCGTAGGCCTTATTTGGACCAAGTTCGTCTCGTTTGTCCCTCTTCATCCTCCCATTTGATCCGTAGGACTTCTTTGGACCAAGTTCCTCTCGTTCATCCATCTTCGTCCTCCCATTTGATCCGTTGGCATTCTTTGGACCATGTCCGTCTCGTTCGTCCCTTTTCGTCCTCCCAGTTGGTCTGTAGGCCTTCTTTGGACCAAGTTCGTCTCGTTCGTCCATCTTCGTTCTCCCATTTGATCCGTTGGCATTCTTTGGACCATGTCCGTCTCGTTCGTCCCTTTTCGTCCTCCCATTTGGTCCGTAGGCCTTCGTTCGTCCATCTTCGTCCTCCCATTTGATCCGTAGGACTTCTTTGGACCAAGTTTATCTCGTTCGTCATTCTTCCTCCTCCCATTCGATCCGTTGGCCTTCTTTGGACCAAGTTCGTCTCGTACGTCCATCTTCGTCCTCCCATTTGATCCGTTCGCATTCTTTGGACGATGTCCGTCTCGTTCGTCCCTTTTCGTCCTCCCATTTGGTCCGTAGGCCTTCTTTGGACCAAGTTCACCTCGTTCGTCCATCTTCGTCCTCCCATTTGATCCGTAGGCCTTATTTGGACCAAGTACGTTTCGTTCGTCACTCTTCGTCCTCCCATTTGATCCGTAGGACTTCTTTGGACCAAGTTCGTCTCGTTCATCCATCTTCATTCTCCCATTTGATCCGTTGGTCATTCTTCCTCCTCCCATTCGATCCGTTGGCCTTCTTTGGACCAAGTTCGTCTCGTACGTCCATCTTCGTCCTCCCATTTGTTCCATTGGCATTCTTTGGACCAAGTTCTTCTCGGTCGTCCATCTTCGTCCTCCCATTTGATCCGAAGGACTTCTTTGGACCAAGTTCGTCTCGTTCGTCCCTCTTCGTCCTCCCATTTGATTAGTAGGCCTTCTTTGGACCAAGTTCGTCTCGTTCGTCCCTCTTCGTCCTCCCATTTGATTCGTAGGCCTTCTTTGGACCAAGTTCGTCTCGTTCGTCCCTCTTCGTCCTCCCGTTTGATCCATTGGCATTCTTTTGACCAAGTTCTTCTCGGTCGTCCATCTTCGTCCTCCCATTTGATCCGTAGGACTTCTTTGGACCAAGTTCGTCTCGTTCGTCCTTCTTCCTCCTCCCATTCGATCCGTTGGCCTTCTTTGGACCAAGTTCGTCTCGTTCGTCCATCTTCGTCCTCCCATTTGATCCGTTGGCATTCTTTGGACCATGTCCGTCTCGTTCGTCCCTTTTCGTCCTCCCATTTGGTCCGTAGGCCTTCTTTGGACCAAGTTCGCCTCGTTCGTCCATCTTCATCCTCCCATTTGATCCGTAGGCCTTATTTGGACCAAGTACGTCTCGTTTGTCCCTCTTCGTCCTCCCATTTGATCCGTATGCATTCTTTGGACCAAGTTCTTCTCGGTCGTCCATCTTCGTCCTCCCATTTGATCCGTAGGACTTCTGTGGACCAAGTTTATCTCGTTCGTCATTCTTCCTCCTCCCATTCGATCCGTTGGCCTTCTTTGGACCAAGTTCGTCTCGTACGTCCATCTTCGTCCTCCCATTTGATCCGTTCGCATTCTTTGGACGATGTCCGTCTCGTTCATCCCTTTTCGTCCTCCCATTTGGTCCGTAGGCCTTCTTTGGACCAAGTTCGCCTCGTTCGTCCATCTTCGTCCTCCCATTTGATCCGTAGGCCTTATTTGGACCAAGTACGTCTCGTTCGTCCCTCTTGGTCCTCCCTTTTGATTCGTTGGCATTCTTTGGACCAAGTTCATCTCTTTCGACCATCTTCGTCCACCCATTTCTCCCGTAGGCCTTATTTGGACCAAGTTCGTCTCGTTTGTCCCTCTTCGTCCTCCCATTTGATCCGTAGGACTTCTTTGGACCAAGTTTATCTCGTTCGTCATTCTTCCTCCTCCCATTCGATCCGTTGGCCATCTTTGGACCAAGTTCGTCTCGTACGTCCATCTTCGTCCTCCCATTTGATCCGTTCGCATTCTTTGGACGATGTCCGTCTCGTTCGTCCCTTTTCGTCCTCCCATTTGGTCCGTAGGCCTTCTTTGGACCAAGTTCACCTCGTTCGTCCATCTTCGTCCTCCCATTTGATCCGTAGGCCTTATTTGGACCAAGTACGTCTCGTTCGTCCCTCTTCGTCCTCCCATTTGATTCATAGGCCTTCTTTGGACCAAGTTCGTCTCGTTCGTCCCTCCCTCTTCGTCCTCCCATTTGATTCGTAGGCCTTCTTCGGACCAAGTTCGTCTCGTTCGTCCCTCTTCCTCCTCCCATTTGATCCGTTGGCATTCTGTGGACCAAGTTCTTCTCGGTCGTCCATCTTCGTCCTCCCATTTGATCCGTAGGACTTCTTTGGACCAAGTTCATCTCGTTCGTCCCTCTTCGTCCTCCCATTTGATTCGTAGGCCTTCTTTGGACCAAGTTCGTCTCGTTCGTCCCTCTTCGTCCTCCCATTTGATCCGTTGGCATTCTGTGGACCAAGTTCTTCTCGGTCGTCCATCTTCGTCCTCCCATTTGATCCGTAGGACTTTTTGGACCTCGTTCGTCCATCTTCGTCCTCCCATTTGATCCGTTGGCATTCTTTGGACCATGTCCGTCTCGTTCGTCCCTTTTCGTCCTCCCAATTGTTCCGTAGGCCTTCTTTGGACCAAGTTCGCCTCGTTCGTCCATCTTCGTCCTCCCATTTCATCCGTAGGCCTTATTTTGACCAAGTACGTCTCGTTCGTCCCTCTTCGTCCTACCATTTGATTCGTAGGCCTTCTTTGGACCAAGTTCGTCTCGTTCGTCCCTCTTCGTCCTCCCGTTTGATCCATTGGCATTCTTTTGACCAAGTTCTTCTCGGTCGTCCATCTTCGTCCTCCCATTTGGTCCGTAGGACTTCTTTGGACCAAGTTCGTCTCGTTCGTCCTTCTTCCTCCTCCCATTCGATCCGTTGGCCTTCTTTGGACCAAGTTCGTCTCGTTCGTCCATCTTCGTCCTCCCATTTGATCCGTTGGCATTCTTTGGACCATGTCGGTCTCGTTCGTCCCTTTTCGTCCTCCCATTTGGTCCGTAGGCCTTCTTTGGACCAAGTTCGCCTCGTTCGTCCATCTTCATCCTCCCATTTGATCCGTAGGCCTTATTTGGACCAAGTACGTCTCGTTTCTCCCTCTTCGTCCTCCCATTTGATTCGTAGGCCTTCTTTGGACCAAGTTCGTCTCGTTCGTCCCTCTTCGTCCTCCCATTTGATTCGTAGGCCTTCTTTGGACCAAGTTCGTCTCGTTCGTCCCTCTTCGTCCTCCCTTTTGATCCGTTGGCATTCTGTGGACCAAGTTCTTCTCGGTCGTCCATCTTCGTCCTCCCATTTGATCCGTAGGACTTCTTTGGACCAAGTTCATCTCGTTCGTCCCTCTTCGTCCTCCCATTTGATTCGTAGGCCTTCTTTGGACCAAGTTCGTCTCGTTCGTCCCTCTTCGTCCTCCCATTTGATCCGTTGGCATTCTGTGGACCAAGTTCTTCTCGGTCGTCCATCTTCGTCCTCCCATTTGATCCGTAGGACTTCTTTGGACCTCGTTCGTCCATCTTCGTCCTCCCATTTGATCCGTTGGCATTCTTTGGACCATGTCCGTCTCGTTCGTCCCTTTTCGTCCTCCCAATTGTTCCGTAGGCCTTCTTTGGACCAAGTTCCCCTCGTTCGTCCATCTTCGTCCTCCCATTTGATTCGTAGGCCTTATTTGGACCACGTACGTCTCGTTCGTCCCTCTTCGTCCTACCATTTGATTCGTTGGCCTTCTTTGGACCAAGTTCGTCTCGTTCGTCCATCTTCGTCCTCCCATTTGATCCGTTGGCATTCTTTGGACCATGTCCGTCTCGTTCGTCCCTTTTCGTCCTCCCATTTGGTCCGTAGGCCCTCTTTGGACCAAGTTCGCCTCGTTCGTCCATCTTCATCCTCCCATTTGATCCGTAGGCCTTATTTGGACCAAGTACGTCTCGTTTGTCCCTCTTCGTCCTCCCATTTGATCCGTTGGCATTCTTTGGACCAAGTTCTTCTCGGTCGTCCATCTTCGTCCTCCCATTTGATCCGTAGGACTTATGTGGACCAAGTTTATCTCGTTCGTCATTCTTCCTCCTCCCATTCGATCCGTTGGCCTTCTTTGGACCAAGTTCGTCTCGTACGTCCATCTTCGTCCTCCCATTTGATCCGTTCGCATTCTTTGGACGATGTCCGTCTCGTTCATCCCTTTTCGTCCTCCCATTTGGTCCGTAGGCCTTCTTTGGACCAAGTTCGCCTCGTTCGTCCATCTTCGTCCTCCCATTTGATCCATACGCCTTATTTGGACCAAGTACATCTCGTTCGTCCCTCTTCGTCCTCCCTTTTGATTCGTTGGCATTCTTTGGACCAAGTTCATCTCTTTCGTCCATCTTCGTCCTCCCATTTCTCCCGTAGGCCTTATTTGGACCAAGTTCGTCTCGTTTGTCCCTCTTCATCCTCCCATTTGATCCGTAGGACTTCTTTGGACCAAGTTCCTCTCGTTCATCCATCTTCGTCCTCCCATTTGATCCGTTGGCATTCTTTGGACCATGTCCGTCTCGTTCGTCCCTTTTCGTCCTCCCATTTGGTCCGTAGGCCTTCTTTGGACCAAGTTCGTCTCGTTCGTCCATCTTCGTTCTCCCATTTGATTCGTTGGCATTCTTTGGACCATGTCCGTCTCGTTCGTCCCTTTTCGTCCTCCCATTTGGTCCGTAGGCCTTCGTTCGTCCATCTTCGTCCTCCCATTTGATCCGTAGGACTTCTTTGGACCAAGTTTATCTCGTTCGTCATTCTTCCTCCTCCCATTCGATCCGTTGGCCTTCTTTGGACCAAGTTCGTCTCGTACGTCCATCTCCGTCCTCCCATTTGATCCGTTCGCATTCTTTGGACGATGTCCGTCTCGTTCGTCCCTTTTCGTCCTCCCATTTGGTCCGTAGGCCTTCTTTGGACCAAGTTCACCTCGTTCGTCCATCTTCGTCCTCCCATTTGATCCGTAGGCCTTATTTGGACCAAGTACGTTTCGTTCGTCACTCTTCGTCCTCCCATTTGATCCGTAGGACTTCTTTGGACCAAGTTCGTCTCGTTCATCCATCTTCGTTCTCCCATTTGATCCGTTGGTCATTCTTCCTCCTCCCATTCGATCCGTTGGCCTTCTTTGGACCAAGTTCGTCTCGTACGTCCATCTTCGTCCTCCCATTTGTTCCATTGGCATTCTTTGGACCAAGTTCTTCTCGGTCGTCCATCTTCGTCCTCCCATTTGATCCGAAGGACTTCTTTGGACCAAGTTCGTCTCGTTCGTCCCTCTTCGTCCTCCCATTTGATTAGTAGGCCTTCTTTGGACCAAGTTCGTCTCGTTCGTCCCTCTTCGTCCTCCCATTTGATCCGTTGGCATTCTGTGGACCAAGTTCTTCTCGGTCGTCCATCTTCGTCCTCCCATTTGATCCGTAGGACTTCTTTGGACCTCGTTCGTCCATCTTCGTCCTCCCATTTGATCCGTGTTGGAACCAAATGGGTTAAAAGTGTTTTAATACAAAAACTCCCTAAGTGATTTTATGGTTTTGATGATAACAAAATGTATTAAGGTTTTTACAAAGGATAATCAATTTGTATTAAGCTGTACAATGAATAAATGCTGCCTAACTAAGCTGATTGCAGTCTGCGTCCAATAAGCTCTTCATGACATTGGTTGGCATTCAAAGTGAGCCTTGCGTCCAATGTTGGCACTGGAATGGACACAAAAGTTCTGCGTCCAATGTTTGAGCAGAAGGAAGAATTCTGCGTCCAGCGTCCAATGTTTGAGCAGAAGGAAGAAGTTCTGCGTCCAATGTTTCAGCGCAAAGGCAAGCAATGTTGTGCGTCCAATAAAATCAGCACAAGGCAAGAACAAAGTTCTGCGTCCAATGTCTTCTGAAGACACGCTACTTTCTGCGTCCAATGTTTTCAAAAGAAGCAGAATCAGTAAGCGTCCAATAGAGCAAGACTGGCATAAGTCCAATGATAAGAACAAGGCAATACTGGCAGAGTCCAATGTTTGTATAAGAAGCAGAATTGCAGTAAGAGTCCAATGATTTTCAAAGGAACAGATTCAGTGAGAATGAAGGATAAAAGTCCAATGTTCAGTGTGAGCAAGAGTGCAACTCTGCGTCCAATGAAACTGAACAAACAAAAGAACTGCTCTGCGTCCAATGAAGTCAGAGTTACTCAAGCACTGTTCTGCGTCCAATACATAAGAAGGACAACAATATTGCTTTGCGTCCAATGGAGCACAAGGAAGCAGATTGACAAAGGTACATCAAACAATTGTTCTGCGTCCAATGGAGCAGAAGAACAAATGTACAACAATCAACCTTGCGTCCAATGGAACTATAGGGAAATGGCAAAAGTCCAATACTGCCTTGCATTCAAATGGAATAGATTGGTAAGCATAAAGATGCGTCCAATGTTTGCATAAGTTCTGTGCAAATTGGTAAGTGCAAAGGTATGCGTCCAATATAGTCTATATGCTGCGTCCAAAACGCAGAGTCCATTACATGCTATTTATTGCTCATGCATTTAATATGAAACATATTTATTGAGCAAATGATTTGAAATAAATAGCTGAACACAATGCTTTCTGTACATCTTTGTCAACGTATGTGAATGTACTTCTGAAAAGCATAAAGTACTGTGGAAAGTGTACTAAGAGAGAGAATGTACTTTTAACTACTCTATAGATCTCTGAACACACCTTTCTGCTTTACACAGTGTATTCTCTCTGTCTCAATAAGATATTATTATTAACCACTGTACAATTGAGACTTTGAGTACAGGTTGCTTCTGATTTGGGAGAAAGAAACGCAGACATGCACAAAGAAGTAGATCTCCTCAGAGCAACGGGAAAATAGCATTAAATGCTATTTGAGAACGGTAATATTATGAAGGCTGAAGCTGAGCTATTCGAAGAACAAGTCTGAAGCTTCATCAAAGCCTATAAATACCGAGAAGTAAGAAGAAGAATACAAGGGACTGAAAACAAAAAAGAAAGAGCTGAACTGCTGTGCAATCTTTTATACTCTGATTAGAAAAGTCTTGTATTTCTTTATCTTCTTGTAAAAGAGAGTTTGCTTAACTCTCAAAGTGCTTTAGATTTCATATCCTCACTTGTGTGAGTTAGACAGCACTTGTATCAAAACTCTGCTGAGTTGTTTTAGCCTGAAGAGGCTGTGTTCAAAGAATACTTGGGGTTTAGCCTGAAGAAGCTGCGTCCAAAGAATACTTGGGTTTTAGCCTGGAGAGGCTGTGTGCAAAGAATACTTGGGATTTAGCCTGAAGAGGCTGTGTGCAAAGAATACTTGTATTCTATCAGGTTGATAGTGAAATCTCTCTAGTTTGAGGGGACTGGACGTAGCTCTTAGGAAAGGGTGAACCAGTATAAAAACTTGTGTTATTTCTTCCTTCCCTTAACTCCTTTTATATCTGTGTTTATTACTAACAAAGGGGATTGAAAGTGTTTTTATTCAAACAAGTTTTTCAAACCAAAAAGGGAAGCATTCTGTGCGTCCAATCTTTAGAAAACCAGTGCGTCCAGTTTTTATAAAGAATCTGTGCGTCCAGTGTTTTAGGACTCTGTGCGTCCAATATTTCAAAAAGCACTGTGCGTCCAATATTTGAACTAAGCTGTGCGTCCAACGTTTTTAACAGCCAGCGTCCATCATTTGCGAAAAAGTTTTAAAAGCTTAGAAACACAATTCAACCCCCCCCCCTTCTTGTGTTTCATCTTGTTACCTACAGTTGGCATCAGAGCTCGGTCTCTAAGGGGTTGAGCACTTAACAGTGAAGAGAAAGCAAGATCCATGGAGAATGAAGGACTGGCTGTGAACAGACCACCACTGTTCAATGGCAACGAATATGATTACTGGAAGCAAAGAATGATCACATTCTTTGATGCGCAGAATATAGATTTATGGGACGTTGTGGAAACAGGCTACACGGCCCCAGTAAATGATGCAGGTCAACCAGTACCTAGAGCCCAATGGACAGCTGATCAAAGAACCAGATTTCAGCTGAACTCGAAGGCCAGGCACTACCTGATGTGTGCCATCACAAAATCTGAATATGACAAGGTGCATAGCTGCACTACTGCCAAGGAAATGTGGGACACTCTGGCCTTGGCACATGAAGGCTCATCTCAGGTTCGTGAATCTAAGATAAGCATACTAGTTCATCAATATGAACTATTTAAGATGGAAGAACAAGAGTCCATCGATCAAATGTTTGGAAGATTCCAAACTATTACCAACAACCTGAGATCCTTGGGGAAAGTCTACACAACCCAGGAACATGTAAGGAAGATCTTGAGGAGTCTGCCCAGACAGTGGAGACCCAAAGTTACAGCAATACAAGAAGCAAGGGATCTTTCCACTCTTGCATTAGAAAATCTTCTAGGCTCATTGAAAGTACATGAGCTTGAGCTGAATGAAGAGGGAACCGAGAAAAGAGCAAAGTCCATTGCTCTTAAAGCTAAAAAAGGGAGCACCTCAAAAGCCTTAAAGGCAAATGATTCTGATGAAGAATCATGCAGCTCAGAAGGAGAAGAAGGCTCAGATGATGATGAACTCTCCTTCATCTCCAAGAAAATAAAATCAATGTGGAAAAAGAAGGGTGGCTTCAGAAGGAAGCAATTCAACAGAAGATTTCCACAGAAGGAAGCTGAGCAAAAGGAGGAAAGTCCAGTGGTGTGCTATGGATGCAGGAAACCAGGCCACTACAAGGCAGACTGTCCTGAGGCCGAGAGGACAAAGAAGAAGTTCTTCAAGAAGAAAAAAGGTCTCATGGCAACATGGGAGGACCTTGATGATTCCTCTGATGATGAGGATAAGGAAGAGGCAAATCTATGTCTAATGGCAGGACTCTCCTCAGTTGAAAGTGAAGACGAAGAGGAGGTAATTTCTTACTCTGAATTAAGAGATAATTTTGATGAGCTTCTTAGAGATTCATCCATTTTATCTGATGAGTACAAGTCCTTAAAGAAAAAGTTTTCTCTTATAACAAAAGATTTTGAAAAGCTTTCTTCAGAAAACAAAGTACTCAAATCAGATAATGAACATTTAAGACTTCAAGTGAGTCAATTGAAGGAAGAATCTCCAAAGAAGTCTGAGTCCAATACTTCCTGTGAAGTACAAGTACTTCAACAAGAAGTAGATGAACTCACTGGACGTTTGTCCAAGTTTGTCAGTAGCTCTGAAAAGCTTGATCAAATTTTAAAAATTCAGAGAAAACCTTCTGACAAAACTGGTTTGGGTTATGAAAAACTGAAACCAAAGTTTTCCAAGAGTCCATCAAAGTTTAATATATATTGTGGTCACTGTGGAAAGGCTGGACATGTCACATCGACATGCTTCCATAATAAATGGAACAAGCCTGGACGCAGCCCAAGGACTAACATGAAAGGACCCAAGAAAATCTGGGTACCTAAGAACATGATCATTCCTGTTGCAGATTTGCTTAATGGGAGGAAAACAACACCAGTCATGGTACCTGGACAGTGGCTGCTCACGACACATGACAGGAGAAAGGTCTATGTTCCAAGACCTAAAGCCTAGATCAAAGGGCTGGGTCACGTTTGGAGGTGACCAGAAAGGCAGAATAGTTGGAATAGGTAAAATTGGTAAACATCCTTTTCCTACTGTTGAAAATGTTTTATTAGTTGAAGGACTCAAACATAATCTACTTAGCATAAGTCAATTGTGTGACAGTGGATGTGATGTTTCCTTTGACAAGGATAAATGTATAGTCAAAAATTCTGATAAGTCCATTCTTTTTCAAGCAAAGAGGCAGGATAATGTTTATAAAATTGATTTCGAAAATCTGTCCAAACAGAATGTCTCATGTTTCATTTCTTTAAATGATGAACAATGGATATGGCACAAGAAGCTTGGTCATGCAAGCTTGAGAACCATCTCAAAGCTTAATAAGCATAGCCTCGTAAGAGGACTTCCAAATCTTGTGTACAGATCTGAGGTTCTCTGTGAAGCATGTCAGAAAGGGAAACAAGTGAAAAACTCTTTTAATTCCAAAAACATTGTTTCCACTTCTAGACCTTTAGAACTTTTACATATGGATTTGTTTGGACCAACACAAACTGCTTCTTTGAGTGGAAAGAAATATGGACTTGTTATAGTTGATGACTATACTAGATGGACATGGGTTAAATTCCTAGCACACAAGGATGAGTCTTTTAAAGTATTCACCATATTTTGTAAAAGAGTCCAAACTGAGAAAGGAGTTTGTATCAACTCCATTCGAAGTGATCATGGAGGTGAGTTTGAAAATGCAAACTTTCAGAGATTCTGTGAAGAAAATGGAATCCTTCATAATTTCTCTGCACCTAGAACACCACAGCAAAATGGTGTAGTAGAGAGGAAAAATCGATCTTTACAAGAGATGGCCAGGACCATCTCAATGATCACTCAACCTCTAAGAGGTTTTGGGCTGAAGCTGTAAACACAGCATGTTATTTGCAAAACCGAATTTTTATAAGGCCTATACTGAAAAAGACTCCTTATGAATTGTGGAAAGGAAGAAAACCCAACATTTCATATTTTCATCCTTTCGGATGTGAGTGTTTTATTCTTAACACCAAGGATCAACTTGGTAAATTTGACTCTAAAATTGATAATGGAATTTTTCTGGGTTATTCTGAAACTTCCAAGGCATATCGAGTTTACAACTCAAGAACCTTGACTGTTGAAGAGTCAATTCATGTTAAATTCAATGACAAAAAGCCTGACAATGATCTGTCAGAGCTAAGTGATTCTCTTGCAGATATGAGAATACAACCAGGAGGTGAAGAATCATCAAGCAAGATTGAAGAAGATGGACCAGACGCAGGAGACAGTCATGCGTCCAATACTGGAGGTGGTAAAAGCTGGCATTTTAAGACTTATCATCCTGAAGATCAAATTATTGGAAATGCTAATGATAAAGTCAGAACAAGGTCCACATTCAGAGAGCAAACTGATGTAGCATTCATCTCTGAATTGGAGCCAAAGAATATAGATGAAGCCCTATTGGATGAAGGATGGATTTTAGCAATGCAGGAGGAGCTGAATCAGTTCAAAAGAAATGATGTTTGGACACTGGTAGCCCCACCTGAAGATAAGTCCATCATTGGAACCAAATGGGTATTCAGAAACAAGCTGGACGAAGAAGGTAAAGTTGTGAGAAACAAAGCAAGGTTAGTTGCTCAAGGCTACTCACAACAGGAAGGTATTGATTTTACTGAAACCTTTGCTCCAGTAGCTAGAATAGAAGCCATTCGCATTTTACTTTCATTTGCTGCCCAACATGATATGAGGCTTTATCAAATGGATGTAAAGAGTGCTTTTCTGAATGGTATAATAACAGAAGAAGTCTATGTTGAACAGCCCCCTGGTTTTGAGGATCAATCCTTTCCAAATCATGTTTTTAAATTGAAAAAGGCTCTTTATGGCCTTAAGCAAGCTCCTCGAGCTTGGTATGAAAAACTGAGTTCATTTTTAATGGAAAATGGTTTTTCAAGAGGAAAAGTTGATAACACTCTTTTCAGAAAATCCATAGACTCACATTTCATCATAGTACAGATTTATGTAGATGACATTATCTTTGGTGCTACTGATGAATCTTTGTGCAGAGAATTCTCTGAATTAATGCAGAAAGAATTCGAAATGAGCATGATGGGAGAGTTGAAGTTCTTTCTTGGACTTCAAGTGAAACAAACTAAAGATGGGATATATGTGCATCAGTCCAAATACACGAAGGAGCTTCTAAAGAAGTTCAAGATGGATGATTGCAAACCCATGAATACCCCCATGCATCCAACTTGCATAATGAGCCTGAATGACAAAGATAAAAAGGTAGATCAAAAGGTATATAGAGGTATGATAGGATCTCTTTTATATCTTACTGCATCTAGACCTGATATTATGTTCAGTGTATGCTTATGTGCAAGATTTCAATCAGATCCTAGAGATTCTCATTTGACTGCTGTCAAGAGAATTTTTAGATATCTGAAAGAGACTACTAATCTCGGTTTGTTGTTTAAGAAATCAGATGAATACAGATTAGTAGGATTCTGTGATGCTGATTATGCTGGAGACAGGCTTGAAAGAAAAAGCACCAGCGGAGGATGCCATTTTATGGGATCCAATTTAGTATCATGGACAAGCAAGAGACAAAGCACAATTGCATTATCAACAGCCGAAGCTGAATATGTCTCTGCAGCAAGTTGTTGTTCTCAGCTCTTATGGATTAAATATCAATTAGAGGACTACAACATTTTTGAGAGTAAGATTTCTGTTCTTTGTGATAATACTGCTGCAATCAATTTATCTAAGAACCCAATCTTACACTCAAGAGCTAAGCATATAGAAATTAAACATCATTTTATTAGAGACTATGTGCAGAAGGGAACATTTGATATTCAGTTTGTTAGCACTGAAAATCAATGGGCAGATATATTTACAAAACCCCTATCTGTAGATAGATTCATTTTTATAAGGAAGCATTTGAATATGCACTTTATAAAAGACTGATGTTTAGCGTCCAATATGCTTAAAGTTGAGTCTGAGTCCAATGTGACTAGAGTCCAATAGGACACGACAGTCTATTTGAGACTTAGAATTTTTTTAAAAAGGAAACTTTTACCTCTTAGTAATCCCACGCTGAGTCCAAACTTTTTCATAAAGTTATTTCTTACAGTTGGTTTTCACTTCGTTTGACATCTTTTCTAAAATCATTTCTGGTTGAGAAAGCTTGTTTAGAAAAGGGGAGAAGAAAAAGTTTTTTTTCGGTGTTAAAGAGGTTTCTGTTTTTAAAAGCTCCTAGTTTTTTTTAAAACTCTCTTTGGACTATGATGTTCTATGAACCTTTTTGCCTGATGACAAAAGGGGGAGAAAGAATGGGATTAAGTTTTTATATCTTGACTAAAAGGGGAAAGATTTTGACAAAAGGGGAGAAAGATTAAGTCTGATTGCATTAGTCTTATTACCATGTTTTAATCTGATAAGCTATTTGTTTTTTATTGGACTAATCTTGTTTCTATGAGTAAAAGAAATTTTCAGGTACTCTAAGTATATTGAATATCCAAAATCATGAGATGTTTATCTCAGGGGGAGTAGAGTAAGGAAAATCTGAGATGTTTATCTCAGGGGGAGTTTCCCTTAGAAAATTTCTGTTTTTGCTGACTATTTCTGGTTTATATGCTTTATTGTTTGTAAAACTTAATAATGTTTGTCATCATCAAAAAGGGGGAGATTGTTGGAACCAAATGGGTTAAAAGTGTTTTAATACAAAAACTCCCTAAGTGATTTTATGGTTTTGATGATAACAAAATGTATTAAGGTTTTTACAAAGGATAATCAATTTGTATTAAGCTGTACAATGAATAAATGCTGCCTAACTAAGCTGATTGCAGTCTGCGTCCAATAAGCTCTTCATGACATTGGTTGGCATTCAAAGTGAGCCTTGCGTCCAATGTTGGCACTGGAATGGACACAAAAGTTCTGCGTCCAATGTTTGAGCAGAAGGAAGAATTCTGCGTCCAGCGTCCAATGTTTGAGCAGAAGGAAGAAGTTCTGCGTCCAATGTTTCAGCGCAAAGGCAAGCAATGTTGTGCGTCCAATAAAATCAGCACAAGGCAAGAACAAAGTTCTACGTCCAATGTCTTCTGAAGACACGCTACTTTCTGCGTCCAATGTTTTCAAAAGAAGCAGAATCAGTAAGCGTCCAATAGAGCAAGACTGGCATAAGTCCAATGATAAGAACAAGGCAATACTGGCAGAGTCCAATGTTTGTATAAGAAGCAGAATTGCAGTAAGAGTCCAATGATTTTCAAAGGAACAGATTCAGTGAGAATGAAGGATAAAAGTCCAATGTTCAGTGTGAGCAAGAGTGCAACTCTGCGTCCAATGAAACTGAACAAACAAAAGAACTGCTCTGCGTCCAATGAAGTCAGAGTTACTCAAGCACTGTTCTGCGTCCAATACATAAGAAGGACAACAATATTGCTTTGCGTCCAATGGAGCACAAGGAAGCAGATTGACAAAGGTACATCAAACAATTGTTCTGCGTCCAATGGAGCAGAAGAACAAATGTACAACAATCAACCTTGCGTCCAATGGAACTATAGGGAAATGGCAAAAGTCCAATACTGCCTTGCATTCAAATGGAATAGATTGGTAAGCATAAAGATGCGTCCAATGTTTGCATAAGTTCTGTGCAAATTGGTAAGTGCAAAGGTATGCGTCCAATATATTCTATATGCTGCGTCCAAAACGCAGAGTCCATTACATGCTATTTATTGCTCATGCATTTAATATGAAACATATTTATTGAGCAAATGATTTGAAATAAATAGCTGAACACAATGCTTTCTGTACATCTTTGTCAACGTATGTGAATGTACTTCTGAAAAGCATAAAGTACTGTGGAAAGTGTACTAAGAGAGAGAATGTACTTTTAACTACTCTATAGATCTCTGAACACACCTTTCTGCTTTACACAGTGTATTCTCTCTGTCTCAATAAGATATTATTATTAACCACTGTACAATTGAGACTTTGAGTACAGGTTGCTTCTGATTTGGGAGAAAGAAACGCAGACATGCACAAAGAAGTAGATCTCCTCAGAGCAACGGGAAAATAGCATTAAATGCTATTTGAGAACGGTAATATTATGAAGGCTGAAGCTGAGCTATTCGAAGAACAAGTCTGAAGCTTCATCAAAGCCTATAAATACCGAGAAGCAAGAAGAAGAATACAAGGGACTGAAAACGAAAAAGAAAGAGCTGAACTGCTGTGCAATCTTTTATACTCTGATTAGAAAAGTCTTGTATTTCTTTATCTTCTTGTAAAAGAGAGTTTGCTTAACTCTCAAAGTGCTTTAGATTTCATATCCTCACTTGTGTGAGTTAGACAGCACTTGTATCAAAACTCTGCTGAGTTGTTTTAGCCTGAAGAGGCTGTGTTCAAAGAATACTTGGGGTTTAGCCTGAAGAGGCTGCGTCCAAAGAATACTTGGGTTTTAGCCTGGAGAGGCTGTGTGCAAAGAATACTTGGGATTTAGCCTGAAGAGGCTGTGTGCAAAGAATACTTGTATTCTATCAGGTTGATAGTGAAATCTCTCTAGTTTGAGGGGACTGGACGTAGCTCTTAGGAAAGGGTGAACCAGTATAAAAACTTGTGTTATTTCTTCCTTCCCTTAACTCCTTTTATATCTGTGTTTATTACTAACAAAGGGGATTGAAAGTGTTTTTATTCAAACAAGTTTTTCAAACCAAAAAGGGAAGCATTCTGTGCGTCCAATCTTTAGAAAACCAGTGCGTCCAGTTTTTATAAAGAATCTGTGCGTCCAGTGTTTTAGGACTCTGTGCGTCCAATATTTCAAAAAGCACTGTGCGTCCAATATTTGAACTAAGCTGTGCATCCAACGTTTTTAACAGCCAGCGTCCATCATTTGCGAAAAAGTTTTAAAAGCTTAGAAACACAATTCAACCCCCCCTTCTTGTGTTTCATCTTGTTACCTACATTCCGTTGGCATTCTTTGGACCATGTCCGTCTCGTTCGTCCCTTTTCGTCCTCCCAATTGTTCCGTAGGCCTTCTTTGGATCAAGTTCGCCTCGTTCGTCGATCTTCGTCCTCCCATTTGATCCGTAGGCCTTATTTGGACCAAGTTCATCTCGTTCGTCCCTCTTCGTCCTCACGTTTGATCCATTGGCATTCTTTGGACCAAGTTCTTCTCGGTCGTCCATCTTCGTCCTCCCATTTGATCCGTAGGACTTCTTTGGACCAAGTTCGTCTCGTTCGTCATTCTTCCTCCTCCCATTCGATCCGTTGGCCTTCTTTGGACCAAGTTCGTCTCGTACGTCCATCTTCGTTCTCCCATTTGATCCGTTCGCATTCTTTGGACCATGTCCGTCTCGTTCGTCCCTTTTCCTCCTCCCATTTGGTCCGTAGGCCTTCTTTGGACCAAGTTCGTCTCGTTCGTCCCTCTTCGTCCTCACGTTTGATCCATTGGCATTCTTTGGACCAAGTTCTTCTCGGTCGTCCATCTTCGTCCTCCCATTTGATCCGTAGGACTTCTTTGGACCAAGTTCGTCTCGTTCGTCATTCTTCCTCCTCCCATTCGATCCGTTGGCCTTCCTTGGACCAAGTTCGTCTCGTACGTCCATCTTCGTTCTCCCATTTGATCCGTTCGCATTCTTTGGACCATGTCCGTCTCGTTCGTCCCTTTTCCTCCTCCCATTTGGTCCGTAGGCCTTCTTTGGACCAAGTTCGCCTCGTTCGTCCATCTTCGTCCTCCCATTTGATCCGTAGGCCTTGTTTGGACCAAGTACGTCTCGTTCGTCCCTCTTCGTCCTCCCATTTGATCCGTAGGCCTTATTTGGACCAAGTACGTCTCGTTCGTCCCTCTTCGTCCTCCCATTTGATTCGTAGGCCTTCTTTGGACCATGTTCGTCTCGTTCGTCCCTCTTCGTCCTCCCATTTGTTCCGTTGGCATTCTTTGGACCAAGTTCTTCTCGGTCGTCCATCTTCGTCCTCCCATTTGATCCGTAGGACTTCTTTGGACCAAGTTCGTCTCGTTCGTCCCTCTTCGTCCTCCCATTTGATTGGCCTTCTTTGGACCAAGTTCGTCTCGTTCGTCACTCTTCGTCCTCCCAATTGATCCGTTGGCATTCTGTGGACCAAGTTCTTCTCGGTCGTCCATCTTCGTCCTCCCATTTGATCCGTAGGACTTCTTTGGAACTCGTTCGTCCATCTTCGTCCTCCCATTTGATCCGTTGGCATTCTTTGGACCATGTCCGTCTCGTTCGTCCCTTTTCGTCCTCCCAGTTGGTCCGTAGGCCTTCTTTGGACCAAGTTCGCGTCGTTCGTCCATCTTCGTCCTCCCATTTGGTCCGTAGGCCTTATTTGGACCAAGTACGTCTCGTTCGTCCCTCTTCGTCCTACCATTTGATTCGTAGGCCTTCTTTGGACCAAGTTCGTCTCGTTCGTCCCTCTTCGTCCTCCCGTTTGATCCATTGGCATTCTTTTGACCAAGTTCTTCTCGGTCGTCCATCTTCGTCCTCCCATTTGATCCGTAGGACTTCTTTGGACCAAGTTCGTCTCGTTCGTCCTTCTTCCTCCTCCCATTCGATCCGTTGGCCTTCTTTGGACCAAGTACGTCTTGTTCGTCCATCTTCGTTCTCCCATTTGATCCGTTGGCATTCTTTGGACCATGTCCGTCTCGTTCGTCCTTCTTCGTCCTCCCATTTGTCCCGTAGGCAACATTTGGACCAAGTTCGTCTCGTTCGTCCCTCTTCGTCCTCCCATTTGATCCGTTGGCATTCTTTGGACCATGTCCGTCTCATTCGTCGCTTTTCGTCCTCCCATTTGGTCCGTAGGCCTTCTTTGGAACAAGTTCGCCTCGTTCATCCATCTTCGTCCACCCATTTGATCCGTAGGCCTTATTTGGACAAAGTACGTCTCGTTCGTCCCTCTTCGTCCTCCCATTTGATTCGTAGGTCTTCTTTGGACCAAGTTCGTCTCGTTCCTCCATCTTCGTTCTCCCATTTTATCTGTTGGCATTCTTCGGACCATGTCCGTCTCGTTCGTCCATCTTCGTCCTCCCATTTGTCCCGTAGGTCTTATTTGGACCAAGTTCGTCTCGTTCGTCCCTCTTCGTCCTCCCATTGGATCCGTAGGACTTCTGTGGACCAAGTTCGTCGCGTTCGTCCTTCTTCCTCCTCCCATTCGATCCGTTGGCCTTCTTTGGACCAAGTTCATCTCGTACGTCCATCTTCGTCCTCCCATTTGATCCGTTCGCATTCTTTGGACGATGTCCGTCTCGTTCGTTCCTTTTCGTCCTCCCATTTGGTCCGTAGGCCTTCTTTGGACAAAGATCGCCTCGTTCGTCCATCTTCGTCCTCCCATTTGGTCCGTAGGCCTTCTTTGGACCAAGATCGCCTCGTTCGTCCATCTTCGTCCTCCCATTTGATCCGTAGGCCTTCTTTGGACCAAGTTCGTCTCGTTCGTCCCTCTTCGTCCTCCCATTTGATCCGTTAGCATTCTTTGGACCAAGTTCTTCTCGGTCGTCCATCTTCGTCCTCCCATTTGATCCGTAGGACTTCTTTGGACCAAGTTCGTCTCGTTCGTCCTTCTTCCTCCTCCCATTCGATCCGTTGGCCTTCTTTGGACCAAGTTCGTCTCGTTTGTCCCTCATTGTCCTCCCATTTGATCCGTTGGCATTCTTTGGACCAAGTTCTTCTCGTTCGTCCCTTTTCGTCCTCCCATTTGGTCCGTAGGCCTTCTTTGGACCAAGTTCGCCTCGTTCGTCCCTCTTCGTCCTCCCATTCGATTCGTAGGCCTTCTTTGGACCAAGTTCGTCTCGTTCGTCCTTCTTCCTCCTCCCATTCGATCCGTTGTCCTTATTTGGACCAAGTTCGTCTCGTTCGTCCATCTTCGTCCTCCCATTTGATCCGTACGACTTCTTTGGACCAAGTTCGTCTCGTTTGTCCTTCTTCCTCCTCCCATTCGATCCGTTGGCCTTCTTTGGACCAAGTTCGTGTCGTTCGTCCATCTTCGTCCTCCCATTTGTCCCGTAGGCCTTATTTGGACAAAGTTCGTCTCGTTCGTCCCTCTTCGTCCTCCCATTTGATCCGGAGGACTTCTTTGGACCAAGTTCGTCTCGTTCGTCCTTCTTCCTCCTCCCATTCGATCCGTTGGCCTTCTTTGGACCAAGTTCGTCTCGTTCGTCCATCTTCATCCTCCCATTTGATCCGTTGGCATTCTTTGGACCATGTCCGTCTCATTCGACCCTTTTCGTCCTCCCATTTGGTCCGTAGCCCTTCTTTGGACCAAGTTCGCCTCGTTCATCCATCTTTGTCCTCCCATTTGATCCGTAGGCCTTATTTGGACCAAGTACGTCTCGTTGGTCCCTCTTCGTACTCCCATTTGATTCGTAGGCATTCTTTGTACCAAGTTCGTCTCGTTCGTCCATCTTCGTTCTCCCATTTGATCCGTTGGCATTCTTTGGACCATGTCCGTCTCGTTCGTCCCTTTTCGTCCTCGCATTTGGTCCGTAGGCCTTCTTTGGACCAAGTTCGCCTCGTTCGTCCATCTTCGTCCTCCCATTTGATCCGTAGGCCTTATTTGGACCAAGTACGTCTCGCTCGTCCCTCTTCGTCCTCCCATTTGATCCGGAGGACTTCTCTGGACCAAGTTCGTATCGTTCGTCCTTCTTCCTCCTCCCATTCGATCCGTTGGCCTTCTTTGGACCAAGTTCGTCTCGTTCGTCCATCTTCGTTCTCCCATTTGATCCGTTGGCATTCTTTGGACCATGTCCGTCTCGTTCGTCCTTCTTCGTCCTCCCATTCGATCCGTTGGCCTTCTTTGGACCAAGTTCGTCTCGTTCGTCCATCTTCGTTCTCCCATTTGATCCGTTGGCATTCTTTGGACCATGTCCGTCTCGTTCGTCCTTCTTCGTCCTCGCATTTGTCCCGTAGGCAACATTTGGACCAAGTTCGTCTCGTTCGTCCCTCTTCGTCCTCCCATTTGATCCGTTGGCATTCTTTGGACCATGTCCGTCTCATTCGTCGCTTTTCGTCCTCCCATTTGGTCCGTTGGCCTTCTTTGGAACAAGTTCGCCTCGTTGATCCATCTTCGTCCACCCATTTGATCCGTAGGCCTTATTTGGACAAAGTACGTCTCGTTCGTCCCTCTTCGTCCTCCCATTTGATTCGTAGGCCTTCTTTGGACCAAGTTCGTCTCGTTCCTCCATCTTCGTTCTCCCATTTTATCTGTTGGCATTCTTCGGACCATGTCCGTCTCGTTCGTCCATCTTCGTCCTCCCATTGGATCCGTTGGCATTCTTTGGACCAAGTTCTTCTCGGTCGTCCATCTTCGTCCTCCCATTTGATCCGTAGGCCTTATTTGGACCAAGTACGTCTCGTTCGTCCCTCTTCGTCCTCCCATATTATTCGTAGGCCTTCTTTGGACCAAGTTCGTCTCGTTCGTCCATCTTCGTCCTCCCATTTGATCCGTAGGACTTCTTTGGACCAAGTTCGTCTCGTTCGTCCCTCTTCGTCCTCCCATTGGATCCGTTGGCATTCTTTGGACCATATCCGTCTCATTCGTCCCTTTTCGTCCTCCCATTTGGTCCGTAGGCGTTCTTTGGACCAAGTCCGTCTCGTTCGTCCTTCTTCCTCCTCCCATTCGATCCGTAGGCGTTCTTTGGACCAAGTTCGTCTCGTTCGTCCTTCTTCCTCCTCCCATTCGATCCGTTGGCCTTCTTTGGACCAAGTTCGCCTCGTTCGTCCATCATCATCCTCCCATTTGATCCGTTGGCTTTCTTTGGACCAAATTCCTCTCGTTCGTCCCTCTTCGTCCTCCCATTTGATCCGTAGGACTTCTTTGGACCAAGTTCGTCTCGGTCGTCCATCTTCGTCCTCCCATTTGATCCGTAGGACTTCTTTGGACCAAGTTCGTCTCGTTCGTCCGTCTTCGTTCTCCCATTTGATCCATTGGCATTCTTTGGACCATGTCCCTCTCGTTCGTCCCTCTTCGTCCTCCCATTTGATCCGTTGGCTTTCTTTGGACCAAGTACTTCTCGGTCGTCCATCTTCGTCCTCCCATTTGATCCGTAGGACTTCTTTGGACCAAGTTCGTCTCGTTCGTCCCTCTTCGTCCTCCCATTTGATCCGTAGGACTTCTTTGGACAAAGTTCGTCTCGTTTGTCCTTCTTCCTCCTCCAATTCGATCCGTTGGCCTTCTTTGGACCAAGTTCGTCTCGTTCGTCCATCTTCATCCTCCCATTTGATCCGTTGGCATTCTTTGGACCATATCCGTCTCATTCGTCCCTTTTCGTCCTCCCATTTGGTCCGTAGGCCTTCTTTGGACCAAGTTCGTCTCGTTCGTCCTTCTTCCTCCTCCCATTCGATCCGTTTGCCTTCTTTGGACCAAGTTCGTCTCGTTCGTCCATCTTCATTCTCCCATTTGATCCGTAGGCCTTATTTGGACCAGGTTTGTCTCGTTCGTCCCTCTTCGTCCTCCATTTGATTCGTAGGCCTTCTTTGGACCAAGTTCGTCTCGTTCGTCCTTCTTCCTCCTCCCATTCGATCCGTTGGCCTTCTTTGCACCAAGTTCGTCTCGTTCGTCCATCTTCGTCCTCCCATTTGATCCGTTGGCATTCTTTGGACCATGTCCATCTCGTTCGTCCCTTTTCGTCCTCCTATTTCGTCCGTAGGCCTTCTTTGGACCAAGTTCGCCTCGTTTGTCCATCTTCGTCCTCCCATTTGATCGGTAGGCCTTATTTGGACCAAGTTCGTCTCGTTCGTCCCTCTTCGTCCTCCCAATTGATTCGTTGGCATTCTTTGGACCAAGTTCTTTTCGGTCGTCCATCTTCGTCCTCCCATTTGATCCGTAGGACTTCTTTGAACCAAGTTCGTCTCGTTCGTCCCTCTTCGTCCTCCCATTTGATCCGTAGGACTTCTTTGGACCAAGTTCGTCTCGTTCGTCCTTCTTCCTCCTCCCATTCGATCCGTTGGCCTTCTTTGGACCAAGTTCATCTCGTTCGTCCATCTTCGTCCTCCCATTTGATCCGTAGGACTTCTTTGGACCAAGTTCGTCTCGTTCGTCCTTCTTCCTCCTCCCATTCGATCCGTTGGCCTTCTTTGGACCAAGTTCGTCTCGTTCGTCCATCTTTGTCCTCCCATTTGATCCGTAGGACTTCTTTGGACCATGTTCGTCTCGTTCGTCCTTCTTCCTCCTCCCATTAGATTCGTATGCCTTCTTTGGACCAAGTTCGTTTAGCTCGTCCTTCTTCCTCCACCCATTCGATCCGTTGGCCTTCTTTGGACCAAGTTCGTCTCGTTCGTCCATCTTCGTCCTCCCATTTGATCCGTTGGCATTCTTTGGACCATGTCCGTCTCGTTCGTCCCTTTTCGTCCTCCCATTTGATCCGTAGGCATTCTTTGGACCAAGTTCGCCTCGTTTGTCCATCTTCGTCCTCCCATTTGATCCGTAGGCCTTATTTGGCCAAGTACGTCTCGTTCGTCCCTCTTCGTCCTCCCATTTGATCTGTTGGCATTCTTTGGACCATGTTCGTCTCGTTCGTCCCTTTTCGTCCTCCCATTTGGTCCGTAGGCATTCTTTGGACCAAGTTCGCCTCGTTCGTCCATCTTCGTTCTCCCATTTGATCCGTAGGACTTCTTTGGCCCAAGTTCGTCTCGTTCGTCCCTCTTCGTCCTCCCATTTGATTCGTAGGCCTTCTTTGGACCAAGTTCGTCTCATTCGTCCTTCTTCCTCCTCCCATTCGATCCGTTGGCCTTCTTTGGACCAAGTTCGTCTCGTTCGTCCATCTCCATTCTCCCATTTCATCCGTACGCCTTATTTGGACCAAGTTTGTCTCGTTCGTCCCTCTTCGTCCTCCCATTTGATCCGTAGGACATCTTTGGACCAAGTTCGTCTCGTTCGTCCATCTTCGTCCTCCCATTTGATCCGTAGGACTTCTTTGGACCAAGTTCATCTCGTTCGTCCATCATTGCCCTCCCATTTGATCCGTAGGACTTCTTTGGACCAAGTTCGTCTCGTTCGTCCCTCTTCGTCCTCCCATTTGATCTGTTGGCATTCTTTGGACCATGTTCGTCTCGTTCGTCCCTTTTCGTCCTCCCATTTGGTCCGTAGGCCTTCTTTGGACCAAGTTCGCCTCGTTCGTCCATCTTCGTTCTCCCATTTGATCCGTAGGACTTCTTTGGCCCAAGTTCGTCTCGTTCGTCCCTCTTCATCCTCCCATTTGATTCGTAGGCCTTCTTTGGACCAAGTTCGTCTCATTCGTCCTTCTTCCTCCTCCCATTCGATCCGTTGGCCTTCTTTGGTCCAAGTTCATCTCGTTCGTCCATCTTTGTTCTCCCATTTGATCCGTTGGCATTCTTTGGACCATGTCCGTCTCGTTCGTCCCTCTTCGTCCTCCCATTTGATCCGTAGGACATCTTTGGACCAAGTTCGTCTCGTTCGTCCATCTTCGTCCTCCCATTTGATCCGTAGGACTTCTTTGGACCAAGTTCGTCTCGTTCGTCCATCATTGCCCTCCCATTTGATCCGTAGGCATTCTTTGGACCATGTCCATCTCGTTCGTCCCTTTTCGTCCTCCTATTTCGTCCGTAGGCCTTCTTTGGACCAAGTTCGTCTCGTTCGTCCATCTTCGTGCTCCCATTTGATCCGTTGGCATTCTTTGGACCATGTCCGTCTCGTTCGTCCATCTTCGTCCTCCCATTTGTCCCGTAGGCCTTATTTGGACCAAGTTCGTCTCGTTTGTCCCTCTTCGTCCTCCCATTTGATCCGTAGGACTTCTTTGGACCAACTTCGTCTCGTTCGTCCATCTTCGTCCTCCCATTTGATCCGTTGGCATTCTTTGGACCATGTCCATCTCATTCGTCCCTTTTCGTCCTCCCATTTGGTCCGTAGGCCTTCTTTGGACCAAGTTCGCCTCGTTCGTCCATCTTCGTCCTCCCATTTGATTCGTAGGCCTTCTTTGGACCAAGTTCCTCTCGTTCGTCCCTCTTGGTCCTCCCATTTGATCCGTTGGCATTCTTTGGACCAAGTTCTTCTCAGTCGTCCATCTTCGTCCTCCCATTTGATCCGTAGGCCTTCTTTGGACCAAGTTCGTCTCGTTCGTCCATCTTCGTTCTCCCATTTGATCCGTTGGCATTCTTTGGACCATGTCCGTCTCGTTCGTCCATCTTCGTCCTCCCATTTGATCCGTAGGCCTTCTTTGGACCAAGTTCGTCTCGTTCGTCCATCTTCGTCCTCCCATTTGTCCCGTAGGCCTTATTTGGACGAAGTTCGTCTCGTTCGTCCCTCTTCGTCCTCCCATTTGATCCGTAGGACTTATTTGGACCAAGTTCGTCTCGTTTGTCCTTCTTCCTCCTCCCATTCGATCCGTTGGCCTTCTTTGGACCAACTTCACCTCGTTCGTCCATCTTCGTCCTCCCATTTGATCCGTTGGCATTCTTTGGACCATGTCCATCTCATTCGTCCCTTTTCGTCCTCCCATTTGGTCCGTAGGCCTTCTTTGGACCAAGTTCGCCTCGTTCGTCCATCTTCGTCCTCCCATTTGATTCGTAGGCCTTCTTTGGACCAAGTTCCTCTCGTTCGTCCCTCTTGGTCCTCCCATTTGATCCGTTGGCATTCTTTGGACCAAGTTCTTCTCGGTCGTCCATCTTCGCCCTCCCATTTGATCCGTAGGACTTCTTTGGACCAAGTTCGTCTCGTTCGTCCATCTTCGTGCTCACATTTGATCCGTTGGCATTCTTTGGACCATGTCCGTCTCGTTCGTCCATCTTCGTCCTCCCATTTGTCCCGTAGGCCTTATTTGGACCAAGTTCGTCTCGTTTGTCCCTCTTCGTCCTCCCAATTGATCCGTAGGACTTCTTTGGACCAACTTCGTCTCGTTCGTCCATCTTCGTCCTCCCATTTGATCCGTTGGCATTCTTTGGACCATGTCCGTCTTGTTCGTCCATCTTCGTCCTCCCATTTGTCCCGTAGGCCTTATTTGGACCAAGTTCGTCTCGTTTGTCCCTCTTCGTGCTCCCATTTGATCCGTTGGCATTCTTTGGACCATGTCCGTCTCGTTCGTCCATCTTCGTCCTCCCATTTGTCCCGTAGGCCTTATTTGGAGCAAGTTCGTCTCGTTTGTCCCTCTTCGTCCTCCCATTTGATCCGTAGGACTTCTTTGGACCAACTTCGTCTCGTTCGTCCATCTTCGTCCTCCCATTTGATCCGTTGGCATTCTTTGGACCATGTCCATCTCATTCGTCCCTCTTCGTCCTCCCATTTGATTCGTAGGCCTTCTTTGGACCAAGTTCGTCTCGTTCGTCCTTCTTCCTCCTCCCATTCGATCCGTTGGCCTTCTTTGGACCAAGTTCGTCTTGTTTGTCCATCTTCGTCCTCCCATTTGATCCGTAGGCCTTCTTTGGACCAAGTTCGTCTCGTTCGTCCTTCTTCCTCCTCCCATTCGATCCGTTGGCCTTCTTTGGACCAAGTTCGTCTCGTTCGTCCATCTTTGTCCTCCCATTTGATCCGTAGGACTTCTTTGGACCAAGTTCGTCTCGTTCGTCCTTCTTCCTCCTCCCATTTGATTCGTATGCCTTCTTGGGACCAAGTTCGTCTAGTTCGTCCTTCTTCCTCCACCCATTCGATCCGTTGGCCTTCTTTGGACCAAGTTCGTCTCGTTCGTCCATCTTCGTCCTCCCATTTGATCCGTTGGCATTCTTTGGACCATGTCCATCTCGTTCGTCCCTTTTCGTCCTCCCATTTGGTCCGTAGGCATTCTTTGGACCAAGTTCGCCTCGTTCGTCCCTCTTCATCCTCCCATTTGATTCGTAGGCCTTCTTTGGACCAAGTTCGTCTCATTCGTCCTTCTTCCTCCTCCCATTCGATCCGTTGGCCTTCTTTGGTCCAAGTTCATCTCGTTCGTCCATCTTTGTTCTCCCATTTGATCCGTTGGCATTCTTTGGACCATGTCCGTCTCCTTCGTCCATCTTCGTCCTCCCATTTGATCCGTAGGACTTCTTTGGACCAAGTTCGTCTCGTTCGTCCATCATTGCCCTCCCATTTGATCCGTAGGACTTCTTAGGACCAAGTTCGTCTCGTTCGTCCATCTTCGTGCTCCCATTTGATCCGTTGGCATTCTTTGGACCATGTCCGTCTCGTTCGTCCATCTTCGTCCTCCCATTTGTCCCGTAGGCCTTATTTGGACCAAGTTCGTCTCGTTTGTCCCTCTTCGTCCTCCCATTTGATCCGTAGGACTTCTTTGGACCAACTTCGTCTCGTTCGTCCATCTTCGTCCTCCCATTTGATCCGTTGGCATTCTTTGGACCATGTCCATCTCATTCGTCCCTTTTCGTCCTCCCATTTGGTCCGTAGGCCTTCTTTGGACCAAGTTCGCCTCGTTCGTCCATCTTCGTCCTCCCATTTGATTCGTAGGCCTTCTTTGGACCAAGTTCCTCTCGTTCGTCCCTCTTGGTCCTCCCATTTGATCCGTTGGCATTCTTTGGACCAAGTTCTTCTCGGTCGTCCATCTTCGTCCTCCCATTTGATCCGTAGGCCTTCTTTGGACCAAGTTCGTCTCGTTCGTCCATCTTCGTTCTCCCATTTGATCCGTTGGCATTCTTTGGACCATGTCCGTCTCGTTCGTCCATCTTCGTCCTCCAATTTGATCCGTAGGCCTTCTTTGGACCAAGTTCGTCTCGTTCGTCCATCTTCGTCCTCCCATTTGTCCCGTAGGCCTTATTTGGACGAAGTTCGTCTCGTTCGTCCCTCTTCGTCCTCCCATTTGATCCGTAGGACTTATTTGGACCAAGTTCGTCTCGTTTGTCCTTCTTCCTCCTCCCATTCGATCCGTTGGCCTTCTTTGGACCAACTTCGCCTCGTTCGTCCATCTTCGTCCTCCCATTTGATCCGTTGGCATTCTTTGGACCATGTCCATCTCATTCGTCCCTTTTCGTCCTCCCATTTGGTCCGTAGGCCTTCTTTGGACCAAGTTCGCTTCGTTCGTCCATCTTCGTCCTCCCATTTGATTCGTAGGCCTTCTTTGGACCAAGTTCCTCTCGTTCGTCCCTCTTGGTCCTCCCATTTGATCCGTTGGCATTCTTTGGACCAAGTTCTTCTCGGTCGTCCATCTTCGCCCTCCCATTTGATCCGTAGGACTTCTTTGGACCAAGTTCGTCTCGTTCGTCCATCTTCGTACTCACATTTGATCCGTTGGCATTCTTTGGACCATGTCCGTCTCGTTCGTCCATCTTCGTCCTCCCATTTGTCCCGTAGGCCTTATTTGGACCAAGTTCGTCTCGTTTGTCCCTCTTCGTCCTCCCATTTGATCCGTAGGACTACTTTGGACCAACATCGTCTCGTTCGTCCATCTTCGTCCTCCCATTTGTGTCGTAGGCCTTATTTGGACCAAGTTCGTCTCGTTCGTCCATCTTCGTGCTCACATTTGATCCGTTGGCATTCTTTGGACCATGTCCGTCTTGTTCGTCCATCTTCGTCCTCCCATTTGTCCCTTAGGCCTTATTTGGACCAAGTTCGTCTCGTTTGTCCCTCTTCGTGCTCCCATTTGATCCGTTGGCATTCTTTGGACCATGTCCGTCTCGTTCGTCCATCTTCGTCCTCCCATTTGTCCCGTAGGCCTTATTTGGACCAAGTTCGTCTCGTTTGTCCCTCTTCGTCCTCCCATTTGATCCGTAGGACTTCTTTGGACCAACTTCGTCTCGTTCGTCCATCTTCGTCCTCCCATTTGATCCGTTGGCATTCTTTGGACCATGTCCATCTCATTCGTCCCTTTTCGTCCTCCCATTTGGTCCGTAGGCCTTCTTTGTACCAAGTTCGCCTCGTTCGTCCATCTTCGTCCTCCCATTTGATTCGTAGGCCTTCTTTGGACCAAGTTCCTCTCGTTCGTCCCTCTTGGTCCTCCCATTTGATCCGTTGGCATTCTTTGGACCAAGTTCTTCTCAGTCGTCCATCTTCGTCCTCCCATTTGATCCGTAGGCCTTCTTTGGACCAAGTTCGTCTCGTTCGTCCATCTTCGTTCTCCCATTTGATCCGTTGGCATTCTTTGGACCATGTCCGTCTCGTTCGTCCATCTTCGTCCTCCCATTTGTCCCGTAGGCCTTATTTGGACGAAGTTCGTCTCGTTCGTCCCTCTTCGTCCTCCCATTTGATCCGTAGGACTTATTTGGACCAAGTTCGTCTCCTTTGTCCTTCTTCCTCCTCCCATTCGAACCGTTGGCCTTCTTTGGACCAACTTCGCCTCGTTCGTCCATCTTCGTCCTCCCATTTGATCCGTTGGCATTCTTTGGACCATATCCATCTCATTCGTCCCTTTTCGTCCTCCCATTTGGTCCGTAGGCATTGTTTGGACCAAGTTCGCCTCGTTCGTCCATCTCCGTCCTCCCATTTGATTCGTAGGCCTTCTTTGGACCAAGTTCCAGTCGTTCGTCCCTCTTCGTCCTCCCATTTGATCCGTTGGCATTTTTTGGACCAAGTTCTTCTCGGTTGTCCATCATCGTCCACCCATTCGATCCGTAAGACTTCTTTGGACCAAGTTCGTCTCGTTCGCCCTTCTTCCTCCTCCCATTCGATCCGTTGGCCTTCTTTGGACCAAGTTCGTCTCGTTCGTCCATCATTGCCCTCCCATTTGATCCGTAGGACTTCTTTGGACCAAGTTCGTCCCGTTCGTCCTTCTTCCTCCTCCCATTCGATCCGTTGGCCTTCTTTCGACCAAGTTCGCCTCGTTCGTCCCTCTTCGTCCTCCCAATTGATCCGTTGGAATTCTATGGACCAAGTTCTTCTCGGTCGTCCATCTTCGTCCTCCCATTTGATCCGTAGGACTTCTTTGGACCATGTTCGTCTCGTTCGTCCCTCTTCGTCCTCCCATTTGATGCGTAGGCGTTCTTTGGACCAAGTTCGTCTCGTTCGTCCTTCTTCCTCCTCCCATTCGATCCGTTGGCCTTCTTTGGACCATGTTCGTGTCGTTCGTCCATCTTTGTCCTCCCATTTGATCCGTAGGACTTCTTTGGACCAAGTTCGTCTCGTTCGTCCTTCTTCCTCCTCCCATTCGATCCGTTGGCCTTCTTTGGACCAAGTTCGTCTCGTTCGTCCATCTTCGTCCTCCTATTTGATCCGTAGGACTTCTTTGGACCAAGTTCGTCTCGTTCGTCCTTCTTCCTCCCCCCATTTGATTCGTATGCCTTCTTTGGACCAAGTTCGTCTAGTTCGTCCTTCTTCCTCCACCCATTCGATCCGTTGGCCTTCTTTGGACCAAGTTCGTCTCGTTCGTCCATCTTCGTCCTCCCATTTGATCCGTTGGCATTCTTTGGACCATCTCCGTCTCGTTCGTCCCTTTTCGTCCTCCCATTTGGTCCGTAGGCCTTCTTTGGACCAAGTTCGCCTCGTTTGTCCATCTTCGTCCTCCCATTTGATCCGTAGGCCTTATTTGGACCAAGTACGTCTCGTTCGTCCCTCTTTGTCCTCCCATTTGATCTGTTGGCATTCTTTGGACCATGTTCGTCTCGTTCGTCCCTTTTCGTCCTCCCATTTGGTTCGTAGGCCTTCTTTGGACCAAGTTCGTCTCGTTCGTCCCTCTTCGTCCTCCCATTTGATTCGTAGGCCTTCTTTGGATCAATTTCGTCTCATTCGTCCTTCTTCCTCCTCCCATTCGATCCGTTGGCCTTCTTTGGACCAAGTTCGTCTCGTTCGTCCATCTTCATTCTCCCATTTCATCCGTAGGCCTTATTTGGACCAAGTTTGTCTCGTTCGTCCCTCTTCGTCCTCCGATTTGATTCGTAAGCATTCTTTGGACCAAGTTCGTCTCGTTCGTCCTCCTTCCTCCTCCCATTCGATCCGTTGGCCTTCTTTGGTCCAAGTTCATCTCGTTCGTCCATCTTCGTTCTCCCATTTGATCCGTTGGCATTCTTTGGACCATGTCCGTCTCGTTCGTCCCTCTTCGTCCTCCCATTTGATCCGAAGGACATCTTTGGACCAAGTTCGTCTCGTTCGTCCATCTTCGTCCTCCCATTTGATTCGTAGGACTTCTTTGGACCAAGTTCGTCTCGTTCGTCCATCATTGCCCTCCCATTTGATCCGTAGGACTTCTTTGGACCAAGTTCGTCTCGTTCGTCCATCTTCGTGCTCCCGTTTGATCCGTTGGCATTCTTTGGACCATGTCCGTCTCGTTCGTCCATCTTCGTGCTCCCATTTGTCCCGTAGGCCATATTTGGACCAAGTTCGTCTCGTTTGTCCCTCTTCGTCCTCCCATTTGATCCGTAGGACTTCTTTGGACCAAGTTCGTCTCGTTCGTCCATCTTCGTTCTCCCATTTGATCCGTTGGCATTCTTTGGACCATGTCCGTCTCGATCGTCCGTCTTCGTCCTCCCATTTGTCCCGTAGGCCTTATTTGGACCAAGTTCATCTCGTTCGTCCCTCTTCGTCCTGCCATTTGATCCGGAGGACTTCTTTGGACCAAGTTCGTCTCGTTCGTCCTTCTTCCTCCACCGATTCGATCCGTTGGCCTTCTTTGGACCAAGTTCATCTCGTTCGTCCATCTTCGTCCTCCCATTTGATCCGTTGGCATTCTTTGGACCATGTCCATCTCATTTGTCCCTTTTCGTCCTCCCATTTGGTCCGTAGGCCTTCTTTGGACCAAGTTCGCCTCGTTCGTCCATCTTCGTCCTCCCATTTGATTCGTAGGCCTTCTTTGGACCAAGTTCCTCTCGTTCGTCCCTCTTGGTCCTCCCATTAGATCCGCTGGCATTCTTTGGACCAAGTTCTTCTCGGTCGTCCATCTTCGTCCTCCCATTTGATCCGTAGGCCTTCTTTGGACCAACTTCGTCTCGTTCGTCCATCTTCGTTCTCCCATTTGATCCGTTGGCATTCTTTGGACCATGTCCGTCTCGTTCGTCCATCTTCTTCCTCCCATTTGATCCGTAGGCCTTCTTTGGACCAAGTTCGTCTCGTTCGTCCATCTTCGTCCTCCCATTTGTCCCGTAGGCCTTATTTGGACGAAGTTCGTCTCGTTCGTCCCTCTTCGTCCTCCCATTTGATCCGTAGGACTTCTTTGGACCAAGTTCGTCTCGTTTGTCCTCCTTCCTCCTCCCATTCGATCCGTTGGCCTTCTTTGGTCCAAGTTCATCTCGTTCGTTCATCTTCGTTCTCCCATTTGATCCGTTGGCATTCTTTGGACCATGTCCATCTCATTCGTCCCTTTTCGTCCTCCCATTTGGTCCGTAGGCCTTCTTTGGACCAAGTTCGCCTCGTTCGTCCATCTTCGTCCTCCCATTTGATTCGTAGGCCTTCTTTGGACCAAGTTCCTCTCGTTCGTCCCTCTTGGTCCTCCCATTTGATCCGTTGGCATTCTTTGGACCAAGTTCTTCTCAGTCGTCCATCTTCGTCCTCCCATTTGATCCGTAGGCCTTCTTTGGACCAAGTTCGTCTCGTTCGTCCATCTTCGTTCTCCCATTTGATCCGTTGGCATTCTTTGGACCATGTCCGTCTCGATCGTCCATCTTCGTCCTCCCATTTGATCCGTAGGCCTTCTTTGGACCAAGTTCGTCTCGTTCGTCCATCTTCGTCCTCCCATTTGTCCCGTAGGCCTTATTTGGACGAAGTTCGTCTCGTTCGTCCCTCTTCGTCCTCCCATTTGATCCGTAGGACTTATTTGGACCAAGTTCGTCTCCTTTGTCCTTCTTCCTCCTCCCATTCGAACCGTTGGCCTTCTTTGGACCAACTTCGCCTCGTTCGTCCATCTTCGTCCTCCCATTTGATCCGTTGGCATTCTTTGGACCATATCCGTCTCATTCGTCCCTTTTCGTCCTCCCATTTTGTCCGTAGGCATTCTTTGGACCAAGTTCGCCTCGTTCGTCCATCTCCGTCCTCCCATTTGATTCGTAGGCCTTCTTTGGACCAAGTTCCAGTCGTTCGTCCCTCTTCGTCCTCCCATTTGATCCGTTGGCATTTTTTGGACCAAGTTCTTCTCGGTTGTCCATCTTCGTCCACCCATTCGATCCGTAAGACTTCTTTGGACCAAGTTCGTCTCGTTCGCCCTTCTTCCTCCTCCCATTCGATCCGTTGGCCTTCTTTGGACCAAGTTCGTCTCGTTCGTCCATCATTGCCCTCCCATTTGATCCGTAGGACTTCTTTGGACCAAGTTCGTCCCGTTCGTCCTTCTTCCTCCTCCCATTCGATCCGTTGGCCTTCTTTGGACCAAGTTCGTCTCGTTTTCCAATCTTCATTCTCCCATTTGATCCGTAGGCCTTATTTGGACCAAGTTTGTCTCGTTCGTCCCTCTTCGTCTTCCCATTTGATCCGTTGGCCTTATTTGGACCAAGTTTGTCTCGTTCGTCCCTCTTCCTCCTCCCATTCGATCCGTTGGCCTTCTTTGGACCAAGTTCGTCTCGTTCGTCCATCTTCGTCCTCCTATTTGATCCGTAGGACTTCTTTGGACCAAGTTCGTCTCGTTCGTCCTTCTTCCCCCCCCCATTTGATTCGTATGCCTTCTTTGGACCAAGTTCGTCTAGTTCGTCCTTCTTCCTCCACCCATTCGATCCGTTGGCCTTCTTTGGACCAAGTTCGTCTCGTTCGTCCCTTTTCGTCCTCCCATTTGTCCCGTAGGCCTTATTTGGACGAAGTTCGTCTCGTTCGTCCCTCTTCGTCCTCCCATTTGATCCGTAGGACTTCTTTGGACCAAGTTCGTCTCGTTTGTCCTCCTTCCTCCTCCCATTCGATCCGTTGGCCTTCTTTGGTCCAAGTTCATCTCGTTCGTTCATCTTCGTTCTCCCATTTGATCCGTTGGCATTCTTTGGATCATGTCCGCCTCGTTCGTCCATCTTCGTCCTCCCATTTGATTCGTAGGCCTTCTTTGGACTAAGTTCCTGTCGTTCGTCCATCTTCGTCCTCCCATTTGATTCGTAGGCCTTCTTTGGACCAAGTTCCTCTCGTTCGTCCCTCTTGGTCCTCCCATTAGATCCGCTGGCATTCTTTGGACCAAGTTCTTCTCGGTCGTCCATCTTCGTCCTCCCATTTGATCCGTAGGCCTTCTTTGGACCAAGTTCGTCTCGTTCGTCCATCTTAGTTCTCCCATTTGATCCGTTGGCATTCTTTGGACCATGTCCGTCTCGTTCGTCCATCTTCTTCCTCCCATTTGATCCGTAGGCCTTCTTTGGACCAAGTTCGTCTCGTTCGTCCATCTTCGTCCTCCCATTTGTCCCGTAGGCCTTATTTGGACGAAGTTCGTCTCGTTCGTCCCTCTTCGTCCTCCCACTTGATCCGTAGGACTTCTTTGGACCAAGTTCGTCTCGTTTGTCCTCCTTCCTCCTCCCATTCGATCCGTTGGCCTTCTTTGGTCCAAGTTCATCTCGTTCGTTCATCTTCGTTCTCCCATTTGATCCGTTGGCATTCTTTGGACCATGTCCGCCTCGTTCGTCCATCTTCGTCCTCCCATTTGATTCGTAGGCCTTCTTTGGACTAAGTTCCTGTCGTTCGTCCCTCTTCGTCCTCCCATTTGATCCGTTGGCATTTTTTGGACCAAGTTCTTCTCGGTCGTCCATCTTCGTCCACCCATTCGATCCGTAAGACTTCTTTGGACCAAGTTCTTCTCGTTCGTCCCTCATCGTCCTCCCATTTGATTCGTAGGCCTTCTTTGGACCAAGTTCGTCTCGTTCGTCCTTCTTCCTCCTCCCATTCGATCCGTTGGCCTTCTTTGGACCAAGTTCGTCTCGTTTGTCCATCTTCATTCTCCCATTTGATCCGTAGGCCTTATTTGGACCAAGTTTGTCTCGTTCGTCCCTCTTCGTCCTCCCATTTGATTCGTATGCCTTCTTTGGATAAGTTCGTCTCGTTCGTCCTTCTTCCTCCTCCCATTCGATCCGTTGGCCTTCTTTGGACCAAGTTCGTCTCGTTCGTCCATCGTCGTCCTCCCATTTGATCCGTTGGCATTCTTTGGACCATGTCCGTCTCGTTCGTCCCTTTTCGTCCTCCTATTTGGTCCGTAGGCCTTCTTTGGACGAAGTTCGCCTCGTTTGTCCATCTTCGTCCTCCCACTTGATCGGTAGGCCTTATTTGGACCAAGTACGTCACGTTCGTCCCTCTTCGTCCTCCCATTGGATGCGTAGGCCTTCTTTGGACCAAGTTCGCCTCGTTCGTCCTTCTTCCTCCTCCCATTCGATCCGTTGGCCTTCTTTGGACCAAGTTCGTCTCGTTCGTCCATCTTCGTCCTCCCATTCGATCCGTAGGACTTCTTTGGACCAAGTTCGTCTCGTTCGTCCTTCTTCCTCCTCCCATTCGATCCGTTGGCGTTCTTTGGACCAAGTTCGTCTCGTTCGTCCTTCTTCCTCCTCCCATTCGATCTGTTGGCCTTCTTTGGACCAAGTTCGTCTCGTTCGTCCATCTTCGTCCTCCCATTTGATCCGTAGGACTTCTTTGGACCAAGTTCGTCTCGTTCGTCCTTCTTCCTCCTCCCATTCAATCCGTTGGCCTTCTTTGGACCATGTCCTTCTCGTTCGACCCTTTTTGTCCTCCCATTTGGTCCGTAGGCCTTCTTTGGACGAAGTTCGCCTCGTTTGTCCATCTTCATTCTCCCATTTGATCCGTAGGCCTTATTTGGACCAAGTTTGTCTCGTTCGTCCCTCTTCGTCCTCCCATTTGATTCGTATGCCTTCTTTGGACCAAGTTCGTCTAGTTCGTCCTTCTTCCTGCTCCCATTCGATCCGTTGGCCTTCTTTGGACCAAGTTCGTCTCGTTCGTCCATCTTCGTCCTCCCATTTGATCCGTTGGCATTCTTTGGACCGTTAAGTCTCGTTCGTCCCTTTTCGTCCTCCCATTTGGTCCGTAGGCCTTCTTTGGACCAAGTTCGCCTCGTTTGTCCATCTTCGTCCTCCCATTTGATCCGTAGGCCTTATTTCGACCAAGTACGTTTCGTTCGTCCCTCTTCGTCCTCCCATTTGATCCGTTGGCATTCTTTGGACCATTTTCGTCTCGTTCGTCCCTTTTCGTCCTCCCATTTGGTCCGTAGGCCTTCTGTGGACCAAGTTCGCCTCGTTCGTCCATCTTCGTCCTCCCATTTGATCCGTAGGCCTTCTTTGGACCAAGTTCGTCTCGTTCGTCCATCTTCATTCTCCCATTTCATCCGTAGGCCTTATTTGGACCAAGTTTGTCTCGTTCGTCCCTCTTCCTCCTCCCATTTGATTCGTAGGCCTTCTTTGGACCAAGTTCGTCTCGTTTGTCCTCCTTCCTCCTCCCATTCGATCCGTTGGCCTTCTTTGGACCAAGTGCATCTCGTTCGTCCATCTTCATTCTCCCATTTGATCCGTTGGCATTCTTTGGACCATGTCCATCTCGTTCGTCCCTCTTCGTTCTCCCATTTGATCCGTAGGCCTTCTTTGGACCAAGTTCGTCTAGTTCGTCCATCATCGCCCTTCCATTTGATTCGTATGCCTTCTTTGGACCATGTTCGTCTCGTTCGTCCTTCTTCCTCACCCCATTCGATCCGTTGGCCTTCTTTGGACCAAGTTCGTCTCGTTCGTCCATCTTCGTTCTCCCATTTGATCCGTAGGACATCTTTGGACCAAGTACGTCTCGTTCGTCCATCTTCGTCCTCCCATTTGATCCGTAGGACTTCTTTGGACCAAGTTCGTCTCGTTCGTTCCTCTTCGTCCTCCCATTTGATCCGTAGGCCTTCTTTGGACCAAGTTCGTCTCGTTCGTCCATCATCGCCCTCCCATTTGATTCGTATGCCTTCTTTGGACCATGTTCATCTCGTTCGTCCTTCTTCCTCACCCCATTCGATCCGTTGGCATTCTTTGGACCAAGTTCGTCTCGTTCGTCCATCTTCGTCCTCCCAATTGATCCGTTGGACTTCTTTGGACCAAGTTCGTCTCGTTCGTCCCTCTTCGTCCTCCCATTTGATCCGTAGAACATCATCATACCAAGTTCATCTCGTTCGTCCCTCTTCCTCCTCCCATTCGATCTGTTGGCCTTCTTTGGACCAAGTTCGCCTCGTTCGTCCATCTTCCTCCTCCCATTTGTCCCGTAGACAATGTTTGGACCAAGGTCGTCTCGTTCGTCCCTCTTCGTCCTCCCATTTGATTCGTAGGACTTCTTTGGACCAAGTTCGTCTCGTTCGTCCATCTTCGCCCTCCCGTTTGATTCGTAGGCCTTCATTGGACCAAGTTCGTCTCATTCGTCCTTCTTCCTCCTCCCATTCGATCCGTTAGCCTTCTTTGGACCAAGTTCGTCTCGTTCGTCCTCCCATTTGATCCGTAGGCCTTATTTGGACCAAGTTCGTCTCGTTCGTCCTCCCATTTGATCCGTAGGCCTTATTTGGACCAAGTTCGTCTCGTTCGTCCTCCCATTTGATCCGTAGGCCTTATTTGGACCAAGGTCGTCTCGTTCGTCCCTCTTCGTCCTCCCATTTGATTCGTAGGACTTCTTTGGACCAAGTTCGTCTCGTTCGTCCATCTTCGCCCTCCCGTTTGATTCGTAGGCCTTCATTGGACCAAGTTCGTCTCGTTCGTCCTTCTTCCTCCTCCCATTCGATCCGGTAGCCTTCTTTGGACCAAGTTCGTCTCGTTCGTCCATCTTCGTCCTCCCATTTGATCCGTTGGCATTCTTTGGACCATGTCCGTCTCGTTCGTCCCTCTTCGACCTCCCATTTGATCCGTAGCCCTTCTTTGGACCAAGTTCGTCTCGTTCGTCCATGTTCGTCCTCCCATTTGCCCCGTAGACCTTATTTGGACCAAGTTCGTCTCGTTCGTCCATCATCGCCCTCCCATTTGATTCATATGCCTTCTTTGGACCAAGTTCATCTCGTTCGTCCTTCTTCCTCCCCCCATTCGATCCGTTGGCCTCTTTGGACCAAGTTCGTCTCGTTCGTCCATCTTCGTCCTCCCATTTGATCTGTTGGCGGACCATGTCCGTCTCGTTCGTCGCTCTTCGTCCTCCTATTTGATCCGTAGGCCTTCTTTGGACCAAGTTCGTCTCGTTCGTCCATCTTCATCCTCCCATTTGATGCGTAGGCCTTCTTTGGACCAAGTTCATCTTGTTCTACCATCTTCATCCTCCGATTTGATCCGTTGGCATTTTTTGGACCAAGTTCGTCTCGTTTGACCCTGTTCGTCCTCCCATTTGAGCCATAGGCCTTCTTAGGACCAAGTTCGTCTCGTTCGTTCATCTTCCTCCTCCCATTCGATCCGTTGGCCTTCTTTGGACCAAGTTCGTCTCGTTCGTCCATCTTCATTCTCCCATTCGATCCGTAGGCCTTCTTTGGACCAAGTTCGCCTCGTTCGTCCATCTTCGCCCTCCCGTTTGATTCGTAGGCCTTCATTGGACCAAGTTCGTCTCGTTCGTCCTTCTTCCTCCTCCCATTCGATCCGTTAGCCTTCTTTGGACCAAGTTCGTCTCGTTCGTCCATCTTCGTCCTCCCATTTGATCCGTTGGCATTCTTTGGACCATGTCCGTCTCGTTCGTCCCTCTTCGACCTCCCATTTGATCCGTAGCCCTTCTTTGGACCAAGTTCGTCTCGTTCGTCCATGTTCGTCCTCCCATTTGTCCCGTAGACCTTATTTGGACCAAGTTCGTCTCGTTCGTCCATCATCGCCCTCCCATTTGATTCATATGCCTTCTTTGGACCAAGTTCATCTCGTTCGTCCTTCTTCCTCCCCCCATTCGATCCGTTGGCCTCTTTGGACCAAGTTCGTCTCGTTCGTCCATCTTCGTCCTCCCATTTGATCTGTTGGCGGACCATGTCCGTCTCGTTCGTCGCTCTTCGTCCTCCTATTTGATCCGTAGGCCTTCTTTGGACCAAGTTCGTCTCGTTCGTCCATCTTCATCCTCCCATTTGATGCGTAGGCCTTCTTTGGACCAAGTTCATCTTGTTCTACCATCTTCATCCTCCGATTTGATCCGTTGGCATTTTTTGGACCAAGTTCGTCTCGTTTGACCCTGTTCGTCCTCCCATTTGAGCCATAGGCCTTCTTAGGACCAAGTTCGTCTCGTTCGTTCATCTTCCTCCTCCCATTCGATCCGTTGGCCTTCTTTGGACCAAGTTCGTCTCGTTCGTCCATCTTCATTCTCCCATTCGATCCGTAGGCCTTCTTTGGACCAAGTTCGTCTCGTTCGTCCATGTTCGTCCTCCCATTTGCCCCGTAGGCCTTATTTGGACAAAGTTCATCTCGTTCGTCCCTCTTCGGCCTCCCATTTGATCCGTAGGCCTTATTTGGACCAAGTTCGTCTCGTTCGTCCTCCCATTTGATCCGTAGGCCTTATTTGGACCAAGTTCGTCTCGTTCGTCCTCCCATTTGATCCGTAGGCCTTATTTGGACCAAGTTCGTCTCGTTCGTCCTCCCATTTGATCCGTAGGCCTTATTTGGACCAAGGTCGTCTCGTTCGTCCCTCTTCGTCCTCCCATTTGATTCGTAGGACTTCTTTGGACCAAGTTCGTCTCGTTCGTCCATCTTCGCCCTCCCGTTTGATTCGTAGGCCTTCATTGGACCAAGTTCGTCTCGTTCGTCCTTCTTCCTCATCCCATTCGATCCGGTAGCCTTCTTTGGACCAAGTTCGTCTCGTTCGTCCATCTTCGTCCTCCCATTTGATCCGTTGGCATTCTTTGGACCATGTCCGTCTCGTTCGTCCCTCTTCGACCTCCCATTTGATCCGTAGCCCTTCTTTGGACCAAGTTCATCTCGTTCGTCCATGTTCGTCCTCCCATTTGCCCCGTAGACCTTATTTGGACCAAGTTCGTCTCGTTCGTCCATCATCGCCCTCCCATTTGATTCATATGCCTTCTTTGGACCAAGTTCATCTCGTTCGTCCTTCTTCCTCCCCCCATTCGATCCGTTGGCCTCTTTGGACCAAGTTCGTCTCGTTCGTCCATCTTCGTCCTCCCATTTGATCTGTTGGCGGACCATGTCCGTCTCGTTCGTCGCTCTTCGTCCTCCTATTTGATCCGTAGGCCTTCTTTGGACCAAGTTCGTCTCGTTCGTCCATCTTCATCCTCCCATTTGATGCGTAGGCCTTCTTTGGACCAAGTTCATCTTGTTCTACCATCTTCATCCTCCGATTTGATCCGTTGGCATTTTTTGGACCAAGTTCGTCTCGTTTGACCCTGTTCGTCCTCCCATTTGAGCCATAGGCCTTCTTAGGACCAAGTTCGTCTCGTTCGTTCATCTTCCTCCTCCCATTCGATCCGTTGGCCTTCTTTGGACCAAGTTCGTCTCGTTCGTCCATCTTCATTCTCCCATTCGATCCGTAGGCCTTCTTTGGACCAAGTTCGCCTCGTTCGTCCATCTTCGCCCTCCCGTTTGATTCGTAGGCCTTCATTGGACCAAGTTCGTCTCGTTCGTCCTTCTTCCTCCTCCCATTCGATCCGTTAGCCTTCTTTGGACCAAGTTCGTCTCGTTCGTCCATCTTCGTCCTCCCATTTGATCCGTTGGCATTCTTTGGACCATGTCCGTCTCGTTCGTCCCTCTTCGACCTCCCATTTGATCCGTAGCCCTTCTTTGGACCAAGTTCGTCTCGTTCGTCCATGTTCGTCCTCCCATTTGTCCCGTAGACCTTATTTGGACCAAGTTCGTCTCGTTCGTCCATCATCGCCCTCCCATTTGATTCATATGCCTTCTTTGGACCAAGTTCATCTCGTTCGTCCTTCTTCCTCCCCCCATTCGATCCGTTGGCCTCTTTGGACCAAGTTCGTCTCGTTCGTCCATCTTCGTCCTCCCATTTGATCTGTTGGCGGACCATGTCCGTCTCGTTCGTCCCTCTTCTTCCTCCCATTTGATCCGTAGGCCTTCTTTGGACCAAGTTCGTCTCGTTCGTCCATCTTCATCCTCCCATTTGATGCGTAGGCCTTCTTTGGACCAAGTTCATCTTGTTCTACCATCTTCATCCTCCGATTTGATCCGTTGGCATTTTTTGGACCAAGTTCGTCTCGTTTGACCCTGTTCGTCCTCCCATTTGAGCCATAGGCCTTCTTAGGACCAAGTTCGTCTCGTTCGTTCATCTTCCTCCTCCCATTCGATCCGTTGGCCTTCTTTGGACCAAGTTCGTCTCGTTCGTCCATCTTCATTCTCCCATTCGATCCGTAGGCCTTCTTTGGACCAAGTTCGCCTCGTTCGTCCATCTTCATCCTCCCATTTGTCCCGTAGGCAATATTTGGACCAAGTTCGTCTCGTTCGTCCCTCTTCGTCCTCCCATTTGATCCGTAGGACTTCTTTGGACCAAGTTCGTCTCGTTCGTCCGTCTTCGTCCTCCCATTTGATCCGTAGGACTTCTTTGGACCAAGTGCGTCTCGTTCGTCCCTCTTCCTCCTCCCATTTGATCCGTAGGACTTCTTTGGACCATGTCCGTCTCGTTCGTCCCTCTTCGTCCTCCCATTTGATCCGTTGGCATTCTTTGGACCATGTCCGTCTCGTTCGTCCCTCTTCGTCCACCCATTTGATCCGTAGGCCTTCTTTGGACCAAGTTCGTCCATCTTCGTCCTCCCATTTGATTCGTAGGCCTTCTTTGGACCAAGTTCGTCTCGTTCGTCCCTCTTCGTCCTCCAACTTGATCCGTAGGCCTTCTTTCGACCAAGTTCATTTTGTTCTACCATCTTCATCCTCCGATTTGATCCGTTGGCATTTTTTGGACCAAGTTTGTCTCGTTTGACCCTCTTCGTCCTCCCATTTGAGCCATAGGCCTTCTTAGGACCAAGTTCGTCTCGTTCGTCCATCTTCCTCCTCCCATTCGATCCGTTGGCATTCTTTGGACCAAGTTCGTCTCGTTCGTCCATCTTCGTCCTCACATTTGATCCGTTGACATTCTTTGGACCAAGTTCCTCTCGGTCGTCCATCTTCGTCCTCCCATTTGATCCGTAGGACTTCTGTGGACCAAGTTCGTCTCGTTCGTCCCTCTTCGTCCTCCCATTTCATTCGTAGGCGTTCTTTGGACCAAGTTCGTCTCGTTCGTCCTCCTTCCTCCTCCCATTTGATCCGTTGGCCTTCTTTGGACCAACTTCATCTCGTTCGTCCATCTTCGTTCTCCCATTTGATCCGTGGGACTTCTTTGGACCAAGTTCGTCACGTTCGTCCCTCTTCGTCCTCCCATTTGATTCGTAGGCCTTCTTTGGACCAAGTTCGTATCGTTCGTCCTTCTTCCTCCTCCCATTCGATCCGTTGGCCATCTTTGGACCAAGTTCGTCTCGTTCATCCTTCTTCCTCCTCCCATTCGATCAGTTGGCCTTCTTTGGACCAAGTTCATCTCGTTCGTCCATCTTCGTTCTCCCATTTGATCCGTGGGACTTCTTTGGACCAAGTTCGTCACGTTCGTCCCTCTTCGTCCTCCCATTTGATTCGTAGGCCTTCTTTGGACCAAGTTCGTCTCGTTCATCCTTCTTCCTCCTCCCATTCGATACGTTGGCCTTCTTTGGACCAACTTCGTCTCGTTCGTCCATCTTCGTCCTCCCATTTGATCCGTAGGACTTCTTTGGACCAAGTTCGTCTCGTTCGTCCCTCTTCGTCCTCCCGTTTGATTCGTCGGCCTTCTTTGGACCAAGTTCGTATCGTTCGTCCTTCTTCCTCCTCACATTCGATCCGTTGGCCTTCTTTGGACCAAGTCCGTCTCGTTCCTCCTTCTTCCTCCTCCCATTCGATCAGTTGGCCTTCTTTGGACCAAGTTCGTCTCGTTCGTCCATCTTCCTTCTCCCACTTGATCCGTAGGCCTTCTTTGGACCAAGTTCGCCTCGTTCGTCCAACTTCGTCCTCCCATTTGTCCCGTAGGCAATATTTGGACCAAGGTCATGTCGTTCGTCCATCTTCGCCCTCCCATTTGATTCGTAGGCCTTCATTGGACCAAGTTCGTCTCATTCGTCCTTCTTCCTCCTCCCATTCGATCCGTTAGCCTTCTTTGGACCAAGTTCGTCTCGTTCGTCCATCTTCGTCCTCCCATTTGATCCGTTGGCATTCTTTGGACCATGTCCGTCTCGTTCGTCCCTCTTCGACCTCCCATTTGATCCGTAGGCCTTCTTTGGACCAAGTTTGTCTCGTTCGTCCATGTTCATCCTCCCATTTGCCCCGTAGGCCTTATTTGGACCAAGTTCGTCTCGTTCGTCCATCATCGTCCTCCCATTTGATTCATATGCCTTCTTTGGACCAAGTTCGTCTCGTTCGTCCTTCTTCCTCCCCCCATTCGATCCGTTGGCATCTTTTGACCTAGTTCGTCTCGTTCGTCCATCTTCGTCCTCCCATTTGATCCGTTGGCATTCTTTGGACCATGTCCGTCTCATTCGTCCCTCTTCGTCCTCCCATTTGATCCGTAGGCCTTCTTTGGACCAAGTTCGTCTCGTTCGTCCATCTTCGTCCTCCCATTTGATGCGTAGGCCTTCTCTGGACCAAGTTCGTCTCGTTCGTCCCTCTTCGTCCTCCCAGTTGATCCGTTGGCCTTCTTTGGACTAAGTTCGTCACGTTTGTCCATCTTCGTCCTCCCACTTGATCCGTAGGCCTTCTTTGGACCAAGTTCATCTTGTTCTACCATCTTCATCCTTCGATTTGATCCGTTGGCATTTTTTGGACCAAGTTCGTCTCGTTTGACCCTGTTCGTCCTCCCATTTGAGCCATAGGCCTTCTTAGGACGAAGTTCGTCTCGTTCGTTCATCTTCCTCCTCCCATTCGATCCGTTGGCCTTCTTTGGACCAAGTTCGTCTCGTTCGTCCATCTTCATTCTCCCATTCGATCCGTAGGCCTTCTTTGGACCAAGTTCGCCTCGTTCGTCCCTCTTCGTCCTCCCATTTGATCCGTAGGACTTCTTTGGACCAAGTTCGTCTCGTTCGTCCGTCTTCGTCCTCCCATTTGATCCGTAGGACTTCTTTGGACCAAGTTCGTCTCGTTCGTCCCTCTTCCTCCTCCCATTTGATCCGTAGGACTTCTTTGGACCATGTCCGTCTCGTTCGTCCCTCTTCCTCCTCCCATTTGATCCGTAGGACTTCTTTGGACCATGTCCGTCTCGTTCGTCCCTCTTCGTCCTCCCATTTGATCCGTTGGCATTCTTTGGACCATGTCCGTCTCGTTCGTCCCTCTTCGTCCTCCCATTTGATCCGTAGGCCTTCTTTGGACCAAGTTCGTCCATCTTCGTCCTCCCATTTGATTCGTAGGCCTTCTTTGGACCAAGTTCGTCTCGTTCGTCCCTCTTCGTCCTCCCACTTGATCCGTAGGCCTTCTTTGGACCAAGTTCATTTTGTTCTACCATCTTCATCCTCCGATTTGATCCGTTGGCATTTTTTGGACCAAGTTTGTCTCGTTTGACCCTCTTCGTCCTCCCATTTGAGCCATAGGCCTTCTTAGGACCAAGTTCGTCTCGTTCGTCCATCTTCCTCCTCCCATTCGATCCGTTGGCATTCTTTGGACCAAGTTCGTCTCGTTCGTCCATCTTCGTCCTCACATTTGATCCGTTGACATTCTTTGGACCAAGTTCTTCTCGGTCGTCCATCTTCGTCCTCCCATTTGATCCGTAGGACTTCTGTGGACCAAGTTCGTCTCGTTCGTCCCTCTTCGTCCTCCCATTTCATTCGTAGGCGTTCTTTGGACCAAGTTCGTCTCGTTCGTCCTCCTTCCTCCTCCCATTTGATCCGTTGGCCTTCTTTGGACCAACTTCATCTCGTTCGTCCATCTTCGCTCTCCCATTTGATCCGTGGGACTTCTTTGGGCCAAGTTCGTCACGTTCGTCCCTCTTCGTCCTCCCATTTGATTCGTAGGCCTTCTTTGGACCAAGTTCGTATCGTTCGTCCTTCTTCCTCCTATATTTCGATCCATTGGCCATCTTTGGACCAAGTTCGTCTCGTTCATCCTTCTTCCTCCTCCCATTCGATCAGTTGGCCTTCTTTGGACCAAGTTCATCTCGTTCGTCCATCTTCGTTCTCCCATTTGATCCGTGGGACTTCTTTGGACCAAGTTCGTCACGTTCGTCCCTCTTCGTCCTCCCATTTGATTCGTAGGCCTTCTTTGGACCAAGTTCGTCTCGTTCATCCTTCTTCCTCCTCCCATTCGATACGTTGGCCTTCTTTGGACCAACTTCGTCTCGTTCGTCCATCTTCGTCCTCCCATTTGATCCGTAGGACTTCTTTGGACCAAGTTCGTCTCGTTCGTCCCTCTTCGTCCTCCCGTTTGATTCGTCGGCCTTCTTTGGACCAAGTTCGTATCGTTCGTCCTTCTTCCTCCTCCCATTCGATCCGTTGGCCTTCTTTGGACCAAGTCCGTCTCGTTCCTCCTTCTTCCTCCTCCCATTCGATCAGTTGGCCTTCTTTGGACCAAGTTCGTCTCGTTCGTCCATCTTCCTTCTCCCACTTGATCCGTAGGCCTTCTTTGGACCAAGTTCGCCTCGTTCGTCCATCTTCGTCCTCCCATTTGTCCCGTAGGCAATATTTGGACCAAGGTCATCTCGTTCGTCCCTCTTCGTCCTCCCATTTGATCCGTAGGACTTCTTTGGACCAAGTTCGTCTCGTTCGTCCATCTTCGCCCTCCCATTTGATTCGTAGGCCTTCATTGGACCAAGTTCGTCTCATTCGTCCTTCTTCCTCCTCCCATTCGATCCGTTAGCCTTCTTTGGACCAAGTTCGTCTCGTTCGTCCATCTTCGTCCTCCCATTTGATCCGTTGGCATTCTTTGGACCATGTCCGTCTCGTTCGTCCCTCTTCGTCCTCCCATTTGATCCGTAGGACTTCTTTGGACCAAGTTCGTCTCGTTCGTCCCTCTTCCTCCTCCCATTTGATCCGTAGGACTTCTTTGGACCATGTCCGTCTCGTTCGTCCCTCTTCCTCCTCCCATTTGATCCGTAGGACTTCTTTGGACCATGTCCGTCTCGTTCGTCCCTCTTCGTCCTCCCATTTGATCCGTTGGCATTCTTTGGACCATGTCCGTCTCGTTCGTCCCTCTTCGTCCTCCCATTTGATCCGTAGGCCTTCTTTGGACCAAGTTCGTCCATCTTCGTCCTCCCATTTGATTCGTAGGCCTTCTTTGGACCAAGTTCGTCTCGTTCGTCCCTCTTCGTCCTCCCACTTGATCCGTAGGCCTTCTTTGGACCAAGTTCATTTTGTTCTACCATCTTCATCCTCCGATTTGATCCGTTGGCATTTTTTGGACCAAGTTTGTCTCGTTTGACCCTCTTCGTCCTCCCATTTGAGCCATAGGCCTTCTTAGGACCAAGTTCGTCTCGTTCGTCCATCTTCCTCCTCCCATTCGATCCGTTGGCATTCTTTGGACCAAGTTCGTCTCGTTCGTCCATCTTCGTCCTCACATTTGATCCGTTGACATTCTTTGGACCAAGTTCTTCTCGGTCGTCCATCTTCGTCCTCCCATTTGATCCGTAGGACTTCTGTGGACCAAGTTCGTCTCGTTCGTCCCTCTTCGTCCTCCCATTTCATTCGTAGGCGTTCTTTGGACCAAGTTCGTCTCGTTCGTCCTCCTTCCTCCTCCCATTTGATCCGTTGGCCTTCTTTGGACCAACTTCATCTCGTTCGTCCATCTTCGCTCTCCCATTTGATCCGTGGGACTTCTTTGGGCCAAGTTCGTCACGTTCGTCCCTCTTCGTCCTCCCATTTGATTCGTAGGCCTTCTTTGGACCAAGTTCGTATCGTTCGTCCTTCTTCCTCCTCCCATTCGATCCATTGGCCATCTTTGGACCAAGTTCGTCTCGTTCATCCTTCTTCCTCCTCCCATTCGATCAGTTGGCCTTCTTTGGACCAAGTTCATCTCGTTCGTCCATCTTCGTTCTCCCATTTGATCCGTGGGACTTCTTTGGACCAAGTTCGTCACGTTCGTCCCTCTTCGTCCTCCCATTTGATTCGTAGGCCTTCTTTGGACCAAGTTCGTCTCGTTCATCCTTCTTCCTCCTCCCATTCGATACGTTGGCCTTCTTTGGACCAACTTCGTCTCGTTCGTCCATCTTCGTCCTCCCATTTGATCCGTAGGACTTCTTTGGACCAAGTTCGTCTCGTTCGTCCCTCTTCGTCCTCCCGTTTGATTCGTCGGCCTTCTTTGGACCAAGTTCGTATCGTTCGTCCTTCTTCCTCCTCCCATTCGATCCGTTGGCCTTCTTTGGACCAAGTCCGTCTCGTTCCTCCTTCTTCCTCCTCCCATTCGATCAGTTGGCCTTCTTTGGACCAAGTTCGTCTCGTTCGTCCATCTTCCTTCTCCCACTTGATCCGTAGGCCTTCTTTGGACCAAGTTCGCCTCGTTCGTCCATCTTCGTCCTCCCATTTGTCCCGTAGGCAATATTTGGACCAAGGTCATCTCGTTCGTCCCTCTTCGTCCTCCCATTTGATCCGTAGGACTTCTTTGGACCAAGTTCGTCTCGTTCGTCCATCTTCGCCCTCCCATTTGATTCGTAGGCCTTCATTGGACCAAGTTCGTCTCATTCGTCCTTCTTCCTCCTCCCATTCGATCCGTTAGCCTTCTTTGGACCAAGTTCGTCTCGTTCGTCCATCTTCGTCCTCCCATTTGATCCGTTGGCATTCTTTGGACCATGTCCGTCTCGTTCGTCCCTCTTCGACCTCCCATTTGATCCGTAGGCCTTCTTTGGACCAAGTTTGTCTCGTTCGTCCATGTTCATCCTCCCATTTGCCCCGTAGGCCTTATTTGGACCAAGTTCGTCTCGTTCGTCCATCATCGTCCTCCCATTTGATTCATATGCCTTCTTCGGACCAAGTTCGTCTCGTTCGTCCTTCTTCCTCCCCCCATTCGATCCGTTGCCATCTTTGGACCAAGTTCGTCTCGTTCGTCCATCTTCGTCCTCCCATTTGATCCGTTGGCATTCTTTGGACCATGTCCGTCTCGTTCGTCCCTCTTCGTCCTCCCATTTGATCCGTAGGCCTTCTGTGGACCAAGTTCGTCTCGTTCGTCCATCTTCGTCCTCCCATTTGATGCGTAGGCCTTCTCTGGACCAAGTTCGTCTCGTTCGTCCCTCTTCGTCCTCCCAGTTGATCCGTTGGCCTTCTTTGGACTAAGTTCGTCACGTTTGTCCATCTTCGTCCTCCCACTTGATCCGTAGGCCTTCTTTGGACCAAGTTCATCTTGTTCTACCATCTTCATCCTTCGATTTGATCCGTTGGCATTTTTTGGACCAAGTTCGTCTCGTTTGACCCTGTTCGTCCTCCCATTTGAGCCATAGGCCTTCTTAGGACGAAGTTCGTCTCGTTCGTTCATCTTCCTCCTCCCATTCGATCCGTTGGCCTTCTTTGGACCAAGTTCGTCTCGTTCGTCCATCTTCATTCTCCCATTCGATCCGTAGGCATTCTTTGGACCAAGTTCGCCTCGTTCGTCCCTCTTCGTCCTCCCATTTGATCCGTAGGACTTCTTTGGACCAAGTTCGTCTCGTTCGTCCGTCTTCGTCCTCCCATTTGATCCGTAGGACTTCTTTGGACCAAGTTCGTCTCGTTCGTCCCTCTTCCTCCTCCCATTTGATCCGTAGGACTTCTTTGGACCATGTCCGTCTCGTTCGTCCCTCTTCCTCCTCCCATTTGATCCGTAGGACTTCTTTGGACCATGTCCGTCTCGTTCGTCCCTCTTCGTCCTCCCATTTGATCCGTTGGCATTCTTTGGACCAATTCCGTCTCGTTCGTCCCTCTTCGTCCTCCCATTTGATCCGTAGGCCTTCTTTGGACCAAGTTCGTCCATCTTCGTCCTCCCATTTGATTCGTAGGCCTTCTTTGGACAAAGTTCGTCTCGTTCGTCCCTCTTCGTCCTCCCACTTGATCCGTAGGCCTTCTTTGGACCAAGTTCATTTTGTTCTACCATCTTCATCCTCCGATTTGATCCGTTGGCATTTTTTGGACCAAGTTTGTCTCGTTTGACCCTCTTCGTCCTCCCATTTGAGCCATAGGCCTTCTTAGGACCAAGTTCGTCTCGTTCGTCCATCTTCCTCCTCCCATTCGATCCGTTGGCATTCTTTGGACCAAGTTCGTCTCGTTCGTCCATCTTCGTCCTCACATTTGATCCGTTGACATTCTTTGGACCAAGTTCTTCTCGGTCGTCCATCTTCGTCCTCCCATTTGATCCGTAGGACTTCTGTGGACCAAGTTCGTCTCGTTCGTCCCTCTTCGTCCTCCCATTTCATTCGTAGGCGTTCTTTGGACCAAGTTCGTCTCGTTCGTCCTCCTTCCTCCTCCCATTTGATCCGTTGGCCTTCTTTGGACCAACTTCATCTCGTTCGTCCATCTTCGTTCTCCCATTTGATCCGTGGGACTTCTTTGGACCAAGTTCGTCACGTTCGTCCCTCTTCGTCCTCCCATTTGATTCGTAGGCCTTCTTTGGACCAAGTTCGTATCGTTCGTCCTTCTTCCTCCTCCCATTCGATCCGTTGGCCATCTTTGGACCAAGTTCGTCTCGTTCATCCTTCTTCCTCCTCCCATTCGATCTGTTGGCCTTCTTTGGACCAAGTTCATCTCGTTCGTCCATCTTAGTTCTCCCATTTGATCCGTGGGACTTCTTTGGACCAAGTTCGTCACGTTCGTCCCTCTTCGTCCTCCCATTTGATTCGTAGGCCTTCTTTGGACCAAGTTCGTGTCGTTCTTCCTTCTTCCTCCTCCCATTCGATACGTTGGCCTTCTTTGGACCAACTTCGTATCGTTCGTCCATCTTCGTCCTCCCATTTGATCCGTAGGACTTCTTTGGACCAAGTTCGTCTCGTTCGTCCCTCTTCGTCCTCCCGTTTGATTCGTCGGCCTTTTTTGGACCAAGTTCGTATCGTTCGTCCTTCTTCCTCCTCCCATTCGATCCGTTGGCCTTCTTTGGACCAAGTTCGTCTCGTTCCTCCTTCTTCCTCCTCCCATTCGATCAGTTGGCCTTCTTTGGACCAAGTTCGTCTCGTTCGTCCATCTTCCTTCTCCCACTTGATCCGTAGGCCTTCTTTGGACCAAGTTCGCCTCGTTCGTCCATCTCCGTCCTCCCATTTGTCCCGTAAGCAATATTTGGACCAAGGTCGTCTCGTTCGTCCCTCTTCGTCATCCCATTTGATCCGTAGGACTTCTTTGGACCAAGTTCGTCTCGTTCGTCCATCTTCGCCCTCCCATTTGATTCGTAGGCCTTCATTGGACCAAGTTCGTCTCATTCGTCCTTCTTCCTCCTCCCATTCGATCCGTTAGCCTTCTTTGGACCAAGTTCGTCTCGTTCGTCCATCTTCGTCCTCCCATTTGATCCGTTGGCATTCTTTGGACCATGTCCGTCTCGTTCGTCCCTCTTCGACCTCCCATTTGATCCGTAGGCCTTCTTTGGACCAAGTTTGTCTCGTTCGTCCATGTTCATCCTCCCATTTGCCCCGTAGGTCTTATTTGGACCAAGTTCGTCTCGTTCGTCCATCATCGTCCTCCCATTTGATTCATATGCCTTCTTTGGTCCAAGTTCGTCTCGTTCGTCCTTCTTCCTCCCCCCATTCGATCCGTTGGCCTCTTTGGACCAAGTTCGTCTCGTTCGTCCATCTTCGTCCTCCCATTTGATCCGTTGGCATTCTTTGGACCATGTCCGTCTCGTTCGTCCCTCTTCGTCCTCCCATTTGATCCGTAGGCCTTCTTTGGACCAAGTTCGGCTCGTTCGTCCATCTTCGTCCTCCCATTTGATGCGTAGGCCTTCTCTGGACCAAGTTCGTCTCGTTCGTCCCTCTTCGTCCTCCCAGTTGATCCGTTGGCCTTCTTTGGACTAAGTTCGTCACGTTTGTCCATCTTCGTCCTCCCACTTGATCCGTAGGCCTTCTTTGGACCAAGTTCATCTTGTTCTACCATCTTCATCCTTCGATTTGATCCGTTGGCATTTTTTGGACCAAGTTCGTCCCGTTTGACCCTCTTCGTCCTCCCATTTGAGCCATAGGCCTTCTTAGGACCAAGTTCGTCTCGTTCGTCCATCTTCCTCCTCCCATTCGATCCGTTGATCTTCTTTGGACCAAGTTCGTCTCATTCGTCCATCTTAATTCTCCCATTTGATCCGTAGGCCTTCTTTGGACCAAGTTCGCCTCGTTTGTCCATCTTCATCCTCCCATTTGTCCCGTAGGCAATATTTGGACCAAGTTCGTCTCGTTAGTCCCTCTTCGTCCTCCCATTTGATCCGTAGGACTTCTTTGGACCAAGTTCGTCTCGTTCGTCCATCTTCGTCCTCCCATTGATCCGTAGGACTTCTTTGGACCAAGTTCGTCTCGTTTGTCCATCTTCGCCCTCCCATTTGATTCGAACGCCTACTTTGGACCAAGTTCGTCTCGTTCGTCCTCCTTCCTTCTCCCATTCGATCCGTTGGCCTTCTTTGGACAAAGTTCATCTCGTTCGTCCATCTTCGTTCTCCCATTTGATCCGTGGGACTTCTTTGGACCAAGTTCGTCACGTTCGTCCCTCTTCGTCCTCCCATTTGTCCCGTAGGCAATATTTGGACCAAGTTCGTCTCGTTCGTCCCTCTTCGTCCTCCCATTTGATCCGTAGGACTTCTTTGGACCAAGTTCGTCTCGTTCGTCCGTCTTCGTCCTCCCATTTGATCCGTATGACTTCTTTGGACCAAGTTCGTCTCGTTCGTCCCTCTTGCTCCTCCCATTTGATCCGTAGGACTTCTTTGGACCAAGTTCGTCTCGTTCGTCCCTCTTCGTCCTCCCATTTGATCCGTAGGACTTCTTTGGACCAAGTTCGTATCGTTCGTCCTTCTTCCTCCTCCCATTCGATCCGTTGGCCATCTTTGGACCAAGTTCGTCTCGTTCATCCTTCTTCCTCCTCCCATTCGATCAGTTGGCCTTCTTTCGACCAAGTTCATCTCGGTCGTCCATCTTCGTTCTCCCATTTGATTCATATGCCTTCTTCGGACCAAGTTCGTCTCGTTCGTCCTTCTTCCTCCCCCCATTCGATCCGTTGGCATCTTTGGACCAAGTTCGTCTCGTTCGTCCATCTTCGTCCTCCCATTTGATCCGTTGGCATTCTTTGGACCATGTCCGTCTCGTTCGTCCCTCTTCGTCCTCCCATTTGATCCGTAGGCCTTCTTTGGACCAAGTTCGGCTCGTTCGTCCATCTTCGTCCTCCCATTTGATGCGTAGGCCTTCTCTGGACCAAGTTCGTCTCGTTCGTCCCTCTTCGTCCTCCCAGTTGATCCGTTGGCCTTCTTTGGACTAAGTTCGTCACGTTTGTCCATCTTCGTCCTCCCACTTGATCCGTAGGCCTTCTTTGGACCAAGTTCATCTTGTTCTACCATCTTCATCCTTCGATTTGATCCGTTGGCATTTTTTGGACCAAGTTCGTCCCGTTTGACCCTCTTCGTCCTCCCATTTGAGCCATAGGCCTTCTTAGGACCAAGTTCGTCTCGTTCGTCCATCTTCCTCCTCCCATTCGATCCGTTGATCTTCTTTGGACCAAGTTCGTCTCATTCGTCCATCTTAATTCTCCCATTTGATCCGTAGGCCTTCTTTGGACCAAGTTCGCCTCGTTTGTCCATCTTCATCCTCCCATTTGTCCCGTAGGCAATATTTGGACCAAGTTCGTCTCGTTAGTCCCTCTTCGTCCTCCCATTTGATCCGTAGGACTTCTTTGGACCAAGTTCGTCTCGTTCGTCCATCTTCGTCCTCCCATTTGATCCGTAGGACTTCTTTGGACCAAGTTCGTCTCGTTTGTCCATCTTCGCCCTCCCATTTGATTCGAACGCCTACTTTGGACCAAGTTCGTCTCGTTCGTCCTCCTTCCTTCTCCCATTCGATCCGTTGGCCTTCTTTGGACAAAGTTCATCTCGTTCGTCCATCTTCGTTCTCCCATTTGATCCGTGGGACTTCTTTGGACCAAGTTCGTCACGTTCGTCCCTCTTCGTCCTCCCATTTGTCCCGTAGGCAATATTTGGACCAAGTTCGTCTCGTTCGTCCCTCTTCGTCCTCCCATTTGATCCGTAGGACTTCTTTGGACCAAGTTCGTCTCGTTCGTCCGTCTTCGTCCTCCCATTTGATCCGTATGACTTCTTTGGACCAAGTTCGTCTCGTTCGTCCCTCTTGCTCCTCCCATTTGATCCGTAGGACTTCTTTGGACCAAGTTCGTCTCGTTCGTCCCTCTTCGTCCTCCCATTTGATCCGTAGGACTTCTTTGGACCAAGTTCGTATCGTTCGTCCTTCTTCCTCCTCCCATTCGATCCGTTGGCCATCTTTGGACCAAGTTCGTCTCGTTCATCCTTCTTCCTCCTCCCATTCGATCAGTTGGCCTTCTTTCGACCAAGTTCATCTCGGTCGTCCATCTTCGTTCTCCCATTTGATCCGTGGGACTTCTTTGGACCAAGTTCGTCACGTTCGTCCCTCTTCGTCCTCCCATTTGATTCGTAGGCCTTCTTTGGACCATGTTCGTCTCGTTCATCCTTCTTCCTCCTCCCATTCGATACGTTGGCCTTCTTTGGACCAACTTCGTCTCGTTCGTCCATCTTCGTCCTCCCATTTGATCCGTAGGACTTCTTTGGACCAAGTTCGTCTCGTTCGTCCATCTTCGTCCTCCCGTTTGATTCGTCGGCCTTCTTTGGACCAAGTTCGTATCGTTCGTCCTTCTTCCTCCTCCCATTCGATCCGTTGGCCTTCTTTGGACCAAGTTCGTCTCGTTCATCCTTCTTCATCCTCCCATTCGATCAGTTGGCCTTCTTTGGACCAAGTTCGTCTCGTTCGTCCATCTTCCTTCTCCCACTTGATCCGTAGGCCTTCTTTGGACCAAGTTCGCCTCGTTCGTCCATCTTCGTCCTCCCATTTGTCCCGTAGGCAATATTTGGACCAAGGTCGTCTCGTTCGTCCATCTTCGCCCTCCCATTTGATTCGTAGGCCTTCATTGGACCAAGTTCGTCTCATTCGTCCTTCTTCCTCCTCCCATTCGATCCGTTAGCCTTCTTTGGACCAAGTTCGTCTCGTTCGTCCATCTTCGTCCTCCCATTTGATCCGTTGGGAGGACGAAGATGGATGAACGAGACGAACTTGGTCCATAGAAGGCCTACGGATCAAATGGGAGGACGAAGACGAACGAACGAGACGAACATGGTCCAAATAATGCCAACGCATCAAATGGGAGGACGAAGATGGACGAACGAGACGAACTTGGCCCAAAGAAGGCCAACGGATCAAATGGGAAGACGAATTAGACGAACTTGGTCCAAATAAGGCCTACATATCAAACGGGAGGACGAAGATGGACGAACGAGACGAACTTGGTCCAAAGAAGGCCTACGGATCAAATGCGAGGACGAAGAGCGACGAACGAGACGAACTTTGTCCAAAGAAGGACGAGACGAACTTGGTCCAAAAAAGGCCTACGGATCAAATGTAAGGACGAAGATGGATGAACGAGATAAACTTGGTCCAAAGAATGGCAACGGATCAAATGGGAGGACGAAGATGGAAGAACGAGACGAACTTGGTCCAAAGAAGGCCTACGGATCAAATGGGAGGACGAAGATGGACGAACGAGACGAACTTGGTCCAAAGAAGTCCTACGGATCAAATGGGAGCACGAACGAGATGAACTAGGTCCAAATAAGGCTTACATATCAAATGGGAGGACGAAGATGGACGAACGAGACTGAATTGGTCCAACTAAGGCCTACGGATCAAATGGGAGGACGAAGATGGTAGAACGAGACGAACTTGGTCCGAAGAAGTCCTACGGATCAAATGCGTGGACGAAGAGGGACGAACGAGACGAACTTGGTCCAAAGAATGCCAACGGATCAAATGTAAGGACGAAGATGGATGAACAAGACAAACTTGGTCCAAAGAATGCCAACGGATCAAATGGGAGGACGAAGATGGACGAACGAGACGAACTTGGTCCAAAGTATGCCAATGGATCAAATGGGAGGACGAAGATGGACGAACGAGACGAACTTGGTCCAAATAAGGCCAACGGACCAAATGGGAGGATGGAGATGGTAGAACGAGACGAACTTGGTCCATAGAAGGCCTACGGATCAAATGGGAGGACGAAGACGAACGAACGAGACGAACATGGTCCAAATAATGCCAACGCATCAAATGGGAGGACGAAGATGGACGAACGAGACGAACTTGGCCCAAAGAAGGCCAACGGATCAAATGGGAAGACGAATTAGACGAACTTGGTCCAAATAAGGCCTACATATCAAACGGGAGGACGAAGATGGACGAACGAGACGAACTTGGTCCAAAGAAGGCCTACGGATCAAATGCGAGGACGAAGAGCGACGAACGAGATGAACTTTGTCCAAAGAAGGACGAGACGAACTTGGTCCAAAAAAGGCCTACGGATCAAATGTAAGGACGAAGATGGATGAACGAGATAAACTTGGTCCAAAGAATGGCAACGGATCAAATGGGAGGACGAAGATGGAAGAACGAGACGAACTTGGTCCAAAGAAGGCCTACGGATCAAATGGGAGGACGAAGATGGACGAACGAGACGAACTTGGTCCAAAGAAGTCCTACGGATCAAATGGGAGCACGAACGAGATGAACTAGGTCCAAATAAGGCTTACATATCAAATGGGAGGACGAAGATGGACGAACGAGACTGAATTGGTCCAACTAAGGCCTACGGATCAAATGGGAGGACGAAGATGGTAGAACGAGACGAACTTGGTCCGAAGAAGTCCTACGGATCAAATGCGTGGACGAAGAGGGACGAACGAGACGAACTTGGTCCAAAGAATGCCAACGGATCAAATGTAAGGACGAAGATGGATGAACAAGACAAACTTGGTCCAAAGAATGCCAACGGATCAAATGGGAGGACGAAGATGGACGAACGAGACGAACTTGGTCCAAAGTATGCCAATGGATCAAATGGGAGGACGAAGATGGACGAACGAGACGAACTTGGTCCAAATAAGGCCAACGGACCAAATGGGAGGACGAAGATGGACGAAACAAGATGATCTTGGTCGAAAAAATGCCTATGGATCAAATGGCCGGACGAAGAGGGACGAACGAGTCGAACATGGTACAAAGAAGGCCTACAGATCAAATGGGAGGACGAAGATGGTAGAACGAGACAAACTTGGTCCAAAGAATGCCAACGGATCAAATGGGAGGACGAAGATGGAAGAACGAGACGAACTTGGTCCAAAGAAGGCCTACGGATCAAATGGGAGGACGAAGATGGACGAACGAGACGAACTTGGTCCAAAGAAGGCCTACGGATCAAATGGGAGGACGAAGATGGACGAACGAGACGAACTTGGTCCAAAGAAGGCCTACGGATCAAATGGGAGCACGAACGAGATGAACTAGGTCCAAATAAGGCTTACATATCAAATGGGAGGACGAAGATGGACGAACGAGAATGAATTGGTCCAACTAAGACCTACGGATCAAATGGGAGGACGAAGATGGTAGAACGAGACGAACTTGGACGAAGAGGGACGAACGAGACGAACTTGGTCCAAAGAATGCCAACGGATCAAATGTAAGGACGAAGATGGATGAACGAGACAAACTTGGTCCAAAGAATGCCAACGGATCAAATGGAAGGACGAAGATGGACGAACGAGACGAACTTGGTCCAGATAAGGCCAACGGACCAAATGGGAGGACGAAGATGGACGAACATGATGATCTTGGTCGAAAGAATGCCTATGGATCAAATGGTCGGACGAAGAGGGACGAACGAGTCGAACATGGTACAAAGAAGGCCTACGGATCAAATGGGAGGACGAAGACTGTAGAACGAGACAAACTTGGTCCAAAGAATGCCAACGGATCAAATGGGAGGACGAAGAGGGATGAACGAGACGAACTTGGTCCAAAGAAGGCCTACGGATCAAATGGGAGGATGAAGATGGTAGAACGAGACGAACTTGGTCCATAGAAGGCCTACGGATCAAATGGGAGGACGAAGACGAACGAACGAGATGAACATGGTCCAAATAATGCCAACGCATCAAATGGGAGGACGAAGATGGACGAACGAGACAAACTTGGTCCAAAGAAGGCCAACGGATCAAATGGGAAGACGAATGAGACGAACTTGGTCCAAATAAGGCCTACATATCAAACGGGAGGACGAAGATGGACGAACGAGACGAACTTGGTCCAAAGAATGCCAACAAATCAAATGTAAGGACGAAGATGGATGAACGAGATAACCTTGGTCCAAAGAATGCCAACGGATCAAATGGGAGGACGAAGATGGACGAACGAGATGAACTTCGTCCAAAGAAGGCCTACGGATCAAATGGGAGGACGAAGATGGACGAACGAGACGAACTTGGTCCAAAGAAGGCCTACGGATCAAATGGGAGCACGAACGAGACGAACTAGGTCCAAATAAGGCTTACATATCAAATGGGAGGACGAAGATGGACGAACGAGACGAAATTGGTCCAACTAAGGCCTATGGATCAAATGGGAGGACGAAGATGGACGAACGAGACGAAATTGGTCCAACTAAGGCCTACGGATCAAATGGGAGGACGAAGATGGACGAACGAGACGAACATGGCCAAAAGAATGCCAACGGATAAAATGGGAGGACGAAGATGGTAGAACGAGACGAATTTGGTCCAAAGAAGTCCTACGGATCAAATGCGTGGACGAAGTGGGACGAACGAGACGAACTTGGTCCAAAGAATGCCAACGGATCAAATGTAAGGACGAAGATGGATGAACGAGACAAACTTGGAAAAAAGAATGCCAACGGATCAAATGGGAGGACGAAGATGGACGAACGAGACGAACTTGGTCCAAAGAAGGCCTACGGATCAAATGGGAGGACGAACGAGGCGAACTAGGTCCAAATAAGGCTTACATATCAAATGGGAGGACGAAGATGGACGAACGAGACGAAATTGGTCCAACTAAGGCCTACGGATCAAATGGGAGGACGAAGATGGACGAACCAGAAGAACTTGGTCAAAAGAAGGTCTACGGATCAAACAGGAGGACGAAGAGGGACGAACGACATGAACTTGGTCCAAATAAGGCCTACGGATCAAATGGTAGGACGAAGATGGACGAACGAGATGAACTTGGTCCAAAGAATGCCAACGGATCAAATGGGAGGTCGAAGATGGACGAACGAGACGAACTTGGTCCAAAGAAGACCTACGGATCAAATGGGAGGACGAAGATGGACGAACCAGACGAATTTGGTCCAAAGAAGGCCTACGAATTAAATGGGAGGACGAAGAGGGCCGAACGAGACGAACTTGGTCCAAAGAAGGCCTACGGATCAAATGGGAGGACGAAGAGGGATGAACGAGACGAACATGGTCGAAAGAATGCCTACGAATCAAATGGGAGGACGAAGATGGTAAAACGAGACGAACTTGGTCGAAAAAAAGGCCTACGGATCAAATGGGAGGACAAAGAGGGACAAACGAGACGAACATGGTCCAAAGAATGCCAACGGATCAAATGGGAGGACGAAAATGGTAGAACGATATGAACTTGGTCCAAAGAAGCCTACGGATCAAATGGGAGGACGAAGATGGACGAGCAAGATTATCTTGGTCGAAAGAATGCCTACGGATCAAATGGCCGGACGAAGAGGGACGAACGAGTCGAACATGGTACAAAGAAGGCCAACGGATCAAATGGGAGGACGAAGATGGACGAACGAGACGAACTTGGTCCAAATAAGGCCAACGGACCAAATGGGAGGACGAAGATGGACGAATAAGATGATCTTGGTCGAAAGAATGCCTATGGATCAAATGGCCGGACGAAGAGGGACGAACGAGTCGAACATGGTACAAAGAAGGCCTACGGATCAAGTGGGAGGACGAAGATGGTAGAACGAGACAAACTTGGTCCAAGGAATGCCTACGGATCAAATGGGAGGATGAAGATGGTAGAACGAGACGAACTTGCTCCATAGAAGGCCTACGGATCAAATGGGAGGACGAAGACGAACGAACGAGACGAACATGGTCCAAATAATGCCAACGCATCAAATGGGAGGACGAAGATGGACGAACGAGACGAACTTGGTCCAAAGAAGGCCAACGGATCAAATGGGAAGACGAATTAGACGAACTTGGTCCAAATAAGGCCTACATATCAAACGGGAGGACGAAGATGGACGAACGAGACGAACTTGGTCCAAAGAAGGCCTACAGATCAAATGCTAGGACGAAGAGCGACGAACGAGATGAACTTTGTCCAAAGAAGGACGAGACGAACTTGGTCCAAAAAAGGCCTACGGATCAAATGTAAGGACGAAGATGGATGAACGAGATAAACTTGGTCCAAAGAATGCCAACGGTTCGAATGGGAGGAGGAAGAAGGACAAAGGAGACGAACTTGGTCCAAATAAGTCCTACGGATCAAATGGGAGGACGAAGAGGGACGAACGAGACGAACTTCGTCCAAATAAGGCCTACGGGACAAATGGGAGGACGAAGATGGACGAACGAGACGAACTTGGTCCAAAGAAGGCCTACGGATCAAATGGGAGGACGAAGATGGACGAACGAGACGAACTTGGTCCAAAGAAGGCCTACGGATCAAATGGGAGCACGAACGAGACAAACTAGGTCCAAATAAGGCTTACATATCAAATGGGAGGACGAAGATGGACGAACGAGACTGAATTGGTCCAACTAAGGCCTACGGATCAAATGGGAGGACGAAGATGGTAGAACGAGACGAACTTGGTCCAAAGAAGTCCTACGGATCAAATGCGTGGACGAAGAGGGACGAACGAGACGAACTTGGTCCAAAGAATGCCAACGGATCAAATGTAAGGACGAAGATGGATGAACAAGACAAACTTGGTCCAAAGAATGCCAACGGATCAAATGTAAGGGCGAAGATGGATGAACAAGACAAACTTGGTCCAAAGAATGCCAACGGATCAAATGGGACGACGAAGATGGACGAACGAGAAAAACTTGGTCCAAAGAAGGCCTACGGATCAAATGGGAGGACGAAGAAGGACGAACGAGACGAACTTGGTCCAAAGAATGCCAATGGATCAAATGGGAGGACGAAGATGGACGAACGAGACGAACTTGGTCCAAATAAGGCCAACGGACCAAATGGGAGAACGAAGATGGACGAACAAGATGATCTTGGTCGAAAGAATGCCTATGGATCAAATGGCCGGACGAAGAGGGACGAACGAGTCGAACATGGTACAAAGAAGGCCTACAGATCAAATGGGAGGACGAAGATGGTAGAACGAGACAAACTTGGTCCAAAGAATGCCAACGGATCAAATGGGATGACGACGATGGATGAACGAGACGAACTTGGTCCAAAGAAGGCCTACGGATCAAATGGGAGGACGAAGAGGGTAGAACGAGACGAACTTGGTCCATAGAAGGCCTACGGATCAAATGGGAGGACGAAGACGAACGAACGAGACGAACATGGTCCAAATAATGCCAACGCATCAAATGGGAGGACGAAGATGGACGAACGACACGAACTTGGTCCAAAGAAGGCCAACGGATAAAATGGGAGGACGAACGAGACGAACTTGGTCTAAATAAGGCCTACATATCAAACGGGAGGACGAAGATGGACGAACGAGACGAACTTGGTCCAAAGAAGGCCTACAGATCAAATGCTAGGACGAAGAGCGACGAACGAGATGAACTTTGTCCAAAGAAGGCCTACGGATCAAATGGGAGGACGGATCAAATGGGAGGACGAAGATGGACGAACGAGACGAACATGGCCCAAGGAATGCCAACGGATCAAATGGGAGGACGAAGATGGTAGAACGAGACGAACTTGGTCCAAAGAAGGCCTACGGATCAAATGGGTGGACGAAGCAGGACGAACGAGACGAACTTGGTCCAAAGAATGCCAACGGATCAAATGTAAGGACGAAGATGGACGAACGAGACGAACTTGGTCCAAAGAAGGCCTACGGATCAAATAGGAGGACGAAGATGGACGAACGAGACGAACTTGGTCCAAAGAAGGCCTACGGATCAAATGGGAGGACGAACGAGACGAACTAGGTCCAAATAAGGCTTACATATCAAATGGGAGGACGAAGATGGACGAACGAGACTGAATTGGTCCAACTAAGGCCAACGGATCAAATGGGAGGACGAAGATGGTAGAACGAGACGAACTTGGTCCAAAGAAGTCCTACGGATCAAATGCGTGGACGAAGAGGGACGAACGAGACGAACTTGGTCCAAAGAATGCCAACGGATCAAATGTAAGGACGAAGATGGATGAACAAGACAAACTTGGTACAAAGAATGCCAACGGATCAAATGGGAGGACGAAGATGGATGAACGAGATAAACTTGGTCCAAAGAATGCCAACGGATCAAATGGGAGGACGAAGATGGATGAACGAGACGAACTTGGTCCAAAGAAGGCCTACGGATCAAATGGGAGGACGAAGATGGACGAACGAGACGAACTTGGTCCAAAGAAGGCCTACGGATCAAATGGGAGCACGAACGAGACGAACTAGGTCCAAATAAGGCTTACATATCAAATGGGAGGACGAAGATGGACGAACGAGACTGAATTGGTCCAACTAAGGCCAACGGATCAAATGGGAGGACGAAGATGGTAGAACGAGACGAACTTGGTCCAAAGAAGTCCTACGGATCAAATGCGTGGACGAAGAGGGACGAACGAGACGAACTTGGTCCAAAGAATGCCAACGGATCAAATGTAAGGACGAAGATGGATGAACAAGACAAACTTGGTACAAAGAATGCCAACGGATCAAATGGGAGGACGAAGATGGACGAACGAGAAAAACTTGGTCCAAAGAAGGCCTACGGATCAAATGGGAGGACGAAGAAGGACGAACGAGACGAACTTGGTCCAAAGAATGCCAATGGATCAAATGGGAGGACGAAGATGGACGAACGAGACGAACTTGGTCCAAATAAGGCCAACGGACCAAATGGGAGGACGAAGATGGATGAACAAGATGATCTTGGTCGAAAGAATGCCTATGGATCAAATGGCCGGACGAAGAGGGACGAACGAGTCGAACATGGTACAAAGAAGGCCTACAGATCAAATGGGAGGACGAAGATGGTAGAACGAGACAAACTTGGTCCAAAGAATGTCAACGGATCAAATGGGAGGACGACGATGGATGAACGAGACGAACTTGGTCCAAAGAAGGCCTACGGATCAAATGGGAGGACGAAGAGGGTAGAACGAGACGAACTTGGTCCATAGAAGGCCTACGGATCAAATGGGAGGACGAAGACGGACGAACGAGACGAACATGGTCCAAATAATGCCAACGCATCAAATGGGAGGACGAAGATGGACGAACGAGACGAACTTGGTCCAAAGAAGGCCAACGGATAAAATGGGAGGACGAACGAGACGAACTTGGTCTAAATAAGGCCTACATATCAAACGGGAGGACGAAGATGGACGAACGAGACGAACTTGGTCCAAAGATGGCCTACGGATCAAATGGGAGGACGAAGAGCGACGAACGAGATGAACTTTGTCCAAAGAAGGACTACGGATCAAATGGGAGGACGGATCAAATGGGAGGACGAAGATGGACGAACGAGACGAACATGGCCCAAGGAATGCCAACGGATCAAATGGGAGGACGAAGATGGTAGAACGAGACGAACTTGGTCCAAAGAAGGCCTACGGATCAAATGGGTGGACGAAGCAGGACGAACGAGACGAACTTGGTCCAAAGAATGCCAACGGATCAAATGTAAGGACGAAGATGGACGAACGAGACGAACTTGGTCCAAAGAAGGCCTACGGATCAAATAGGAGGACGAAGATGGACGAACGAGACGAACTTGGTCCAAAGAAGGCCTACGGATCAAATGGGAGGACGAACGAGACGAACTAGGTCCAAATAAGGCTTACATATCAAATGGGAGGACGAAGATGGACGAACGAGATGAAATTGGTCCAACTAAGGCCTACGGATCAAATGGGAGGACGAAGATGGATGAACCAGAAGAACTTGGTCAAAAGAAGGTCTACGGATCAAACAGGAGGACGAAGAGGGACGAACGACATGAACTTGGTCCAAATAAGGCCTACGGATCAAATGGTAGGACGAAGACGGACGAATGAGATGAACTTGGTCCAAAGAATGCCAACGGATGAAATGGGAGGTCGAAGTGGGACGAACGAGACGAACTTGGTCCAAAGAAGACCTACGGATCAAATGGGAGGACAAAGATCGACGAACGAGATGAATTTGGTCCAAAGAAGGCCTACGGATCAAATGGTAGGACGAAGAGGGCCGAACGAGACGAACTTGGTGCAAAGAAGGCCTACGGATCAAATGGGAGGACGAAGAGGGACGAACGAGACGAACATGGTCGAAAGAATGCCTAAGGATCAAATGGGGGACGAAGATGGTAAAACGAGACGAACTTGGTCGAAAGAAGGCCTACGGATCAAATGGGAGGACAAAGAGGGACAAACGAGACGATCATGGTCCAAAGAATGCCAACGGATCAAATGGGCGGACGAAAATGGTAGAACGATATGAACTTGGTCCAAAGAAGGCCTACAGATCAAATGGGAGGACGAAGATGGACGAACGAGATGATCTTAGTGCAAAGAAGACCAACAGATCAAATGGGACGACAAAGATGGACGAACGAGACGAACTTGGTCCAAAGAATGCCAATGGATAAAATGGGAGGACGAAGATGGACGAACAAGATGAACTTGGTCCAAATAAGGCCAACGGACCAAATGGGAGGACGAAGATGGACGAACAAGATGATCTTGGTCGAAAGAATGCCTACGGAACAAATGGCCAGACGAAGAGGGACGTACGAGTCGAACATGGTACAAAGAAGGCCTACGGATCAAATGGGAGGACGAAGATGGTAGAACGAGACAAACTTGGTCCAAAGAATGCCAACGGATCAAATGGGAGGACGAAGATGGATGAACGAGATGAACTTGGTCCAAAGAAGGCCTACGGATCAAATGGGAGGACGAAGATGGTAGAACGAGACGAACTTGGTCCATAAAAGGCCTACGGATCAAATGGGCGGACGAAGAAGGACGAACGAGACGAACATGGTCCAAAGAAGGTCTACGGATCAAATGGGAGTACGAAGAGCGACGAACGAGATGAACTTTGTCCAAAGAAGGACTACGGATCAAATGGGAGGACGAAGATGGATGAACAAGATGATCTTGGTCGAAAGAATGCCTATGGATCAAATGGCCGGACGAAGAGGGACGAACGAGTCGAACATGGTACAAAGAAGGCCTACAGATCAAATGGGAGGACGAAGATGGTAGAACGAGACAAACTTGGTCCAAAGAATGTCAACGGATCAAATGGGAGGACGACGATGGATGAACGAGACGAACTTGGTCCAAAGAAGGCCTACGGATCAAATGGGAGGACGAAGAGGGTAGAACGAGACGAACTTGGTCCATAGAAGGCCTACGGATCAAATGGGAGGACGAAGACGGACGAACGAGACGAACATGGTCCAAATAATGCCAACGCATCAAATGGGAGGACGAAGATGGACGAACGAGACGAACTTGGTCCAAAGAAGGCCAACGGATAAAATGGGAGGACGAACGAGACGAACTTGGTCTAAATAAGGCCTACATATCAAACGGGAGGACGAAGATGGACGAACGAGACGAACTTGGTCCAAAGATGGCCTACGGATCAAATGGGAGGACGAAGAGCGACGAACGAGATGAACTTTGTCCAAAGAAGGACTACGGATCAAATGGGAGGACGGATCAAATGGGAGGACGAAGATGGACGAACGAGACGAACATGGCCCAAGGAATGCCAACGGATCAAATGGGAGGACGAAGATGGTAGAACGAGACGAACTTGGTCCAAAGAAGGCCTACGGATCAAATGGGTGGACGAAGCAGGACGAACGAGACGAACTTGGTCCAAAGAATGCCAACGGATCAAATGTAAGGACGAAGATGGACGAACGAGACGAACTTGGTCCAAAGAAGGCCTACGGATCAAATAGGAGGACGAAGATGGACGAACGAGACGAACTTGGTCCAAAGAAGGCCTACGGATCAAATGGGAGGACGAACGAGACGAACTAGGTCCAAATAAGGCTTACATATCAAATGGGAGGACGAAGATGGACGAACGAGATGAAATTGGTCCAACTAAGGCCTACGGATCAAATGGGAGGACGAAGATGGATGAACCAGAAGAACTTGGTCAAAAGAAGGTCTACGGATCAAACAGGAGGACGAAGAGGGACGAACGACATGAACTTGGTCCAAATAAGGCCTACGGATCAAATGGTAGGACGAAGACGGACGAATGAGATGAACTTGGTCCAAAGAATGCCAACGGATGAAATGGGAGGTCGAAGTGGGACGAACGAGACGAACTTGGTCCAAAGAAGACCTACGGATCAAATGGGAGGACAAAGATCGACGAACGAGACGAATTTGGTCCAAAGAAGGCCTACGGATCAAATGGTAGGACGAAGAGGGCCGAACGAGACGAACTTGGTGCAAAGAAGGCCTACGGATCAAATGGGAGGACGAAGAGGGACGAACGAGACGAACATGGTCGAAAGAATGCCTAAGGATCAAATGGGGGACGAAGATGGTAAAACGAGACGAACTTGGTCGAAAGAAGGCCTACGGATCAAATGGGAGGACAAAGAGGGACAAACGAGACGATCATGGTCCAAAGAATGCCGACGGATCAAATGGGCGGACGAAAATGGTAGAACGATATGAACTTGGTCCAAAGAAGGCCTACAGATCAAATGGGAGGACGAAGATGGACGAACGAGATGATCTTAGTGCAAAGAAGACCAACGGATCAAATGGGACGACAAAGATGGACGAACGAGACGAACTTGGTCCAAAGAATGCCAATGGATAAAATGGGAGGACGAAGATGGACGAACAAGATGAACTTGGTCCAAATAAGGCCAACGGACCAAATGGGAGGACGAAGATGGACGAACAAGATGATCTTGGTCGAAAGAATGCCTACGGATCAAATGGCCAGACGAAGAGGGACGTACGAGTCGAACATGGTACAAAGAAGGCCTACGGATCAAATGGGAGGACGAAGATGGTAGAACGAGACAAACTTGGTCTAAAGAATGCCAACGGATCAAATGGGAGGACGAAGATGGATGAACGAGATGAACTTGGTCCAAAGAAGGCCTACGGATCAAATGGGAGGACGAAGATGGTAGAACGAGACGAACTTGGTCCATAAAAGGCCTACGGATCAAATGGGCGGACGAAGAAGGACGAACGAGACGAACATGGTCCAAAGAAGGTCTACGGATCAAATGGGAGTACGAAGATCGACGAACGAGATGAACTTTGTCCAAAGAAGGACTACGGATCAAATGGGAGGACGAAGATGGAAGAACGAGACGAACTTGGTCCAAAGAAGGCCTACGGATCAAATGGGAGGATGAAGATGGACGAACGAGACGAACTTGGTCCAAAGAAGGCCTACGGATCAAATGGGAGCACGAACGAGATGAACTAGGTCCAAATAAGGCTTACATATCAAATGGGAGGACGAAGATGGATGAACCAGAAGAACTTGGTCAAAAGAAGGTCTACGGATCAAACAGGAGGACGAAGAGGGACGAACGACATGAACTTGGTCCAAAGAAGGCCTACAAATGCTAGGACGAAGAGCGACGAACGAGATGAACTTTGTCCAAAGAAGGCCTACGGATCAAATGTAAGGACGAAGATGGATGAACGAGATAAACTTGGTCCAAAGAATGCCAACGGATCAAATGGGAGGACGAAGATGGATGAACGAGACGAACTTGGTCCAAAGAAGGCCTACGGATCAAATGGGAGGACGAAGATGGACGAACGAGACGAACTTGGTCCAAAGAAGGCCTACGGATCAAATGGGAGCACGAACGAGACGAACTAGGTCCAAATAAGGCTTACATATCAAATGGGAGGACGAAGATGGACGAACGAGACTGAATTGGTCCAACTAAGGCCTACGGATCAAATGGGAGGACGAAGATGGTAGAACGAGACGAACTTGGTCCAAAGAAGTCCTACGGATCAAATGCGCGGACGAAGAGGGACGAACGAGACGAACTTGGTCCAAAGAATGCCAACGGATCAAATGTAAGGACGAAGATGGATGAACAAGACAAACTTGGTACAAAGAATGCCAACGGATCAAATGGGAGGACGAAGATGGACGAACGAGAAAAACTTGGTCCAAAGAAGGCCTACGGATCAAATGGGAGGACGAAGAAGGACGAACGAGACGAACTTGGTCCAAAGAATGCCAATGGATCAAATGGGAGGACGAAGATGGACGAACGAGACGAACTTGGTCCAAATAAGGCCAACGGACCAAATGGGAGGACGAAGATGGATGAACAAGATGATCTTGGTCGAAAGAATGCCTATGGATCAAATGGCCGGACGAAGAGGGACGAACGAGTCGAACATGGTACAAAGAAGGCCTACAGATCAAATGGGAGGACGAAGATGGTAGAACGAGACAAACTTGGTCCAAAGAATGTCAACGGATCAAATGGGAGGACGACGATGGATGAACGAGACGAACTTGGTCCAAAGAAGGCCTACGGATCAAATGGGAGGACGAAGAGGGTAGAACGAGACGAACTTGGTCCATAGAAGGCCTACGGATCAAATGGGAGGACGAAGACGGACGAACGAGACGAACATGGTCCAAATAATGCCAACGCATCAAATGGGAGGACGAAGATGGACGAACGAGACGAACTTGGTCCAAAGAAGGCCAACGGATAAAATGGGAGGACGAACGAGACGAACTTGGTCTAAATAAGGCCTACATATCAAACGGGAGGACGAAGATGGACGAACGAGACGAACTTGGTCCAAAGATGGCCTACGGATCAAATGGGAGGACGAAGAGCGACGAACGAGATGAACTTTGTCCAAAGAAGGACTACGGATCAAATGGGAGGACGGATCAAATGGGAGGACGAAGATGGACGAACGAGACGAACATGGCCCAAGGAATGCCAACGGATCAAATGGGAGGACGAAGATGGTAGAACGAGACGAACTTGGTCCAAAGAAGGCCTACGGATCAAATGGGTGGACGAAGCAGGACGAACGAGACGAACTTGGTCCAAAGAATGCCAACGGATCAAATGTAAGGACGAAGATGGACGAACGAGACGAACTTGGTCCAAAGAAGGCCTACGGATCAAATAGGAGGACGAAGATGGACGAACGAGACGAACTTGGTCCAAAGAAGGCCTACGGATCAAATGGGAGGACGAACGAGACGAACTAGGTCCAAATAAGGCTTACATATCAAATGGGAGGACGAAGATGGACGAACGAGATGAAATTGGTCCAACTAAGGCCTACGGATCAAATGGGAGGACGAAGATGGATGAACCAGAAGAACTTGGTCAAAAGAAGGTCTACGGATCAAACAGGAGGACGAAGAGGGACGAACGACATGAACTTGGTCCAAATAAGGCCTACGGATCAAATGGTAGGACGAAGACGGACGAATGAGATGAACTTGGTCCAAAGAATGCCAACGGATGAAATGGGAGGTCGAAGTGGGACGAACGAGACGAACTTGGTCCAAAGAAGACCTACGGATCAAATGGGAGGACAAAGATCGACGAACGAGACGAATTTGGTCCAAAGAAGGCCTACGGATCAAATGGTAGGACGAAGAGGGCCGAACGAGACGAACTTGGTGCAAAGAAGGCCTACGGATCAAATGGGAGGACGAAGAGGGACGAACGAGACGAACATGGTCGAAAGAATGCCTAAGGATCAAATGGGGGACGAAGATGGTAAAACGAGACGAACTTGGTCGAAAGAAGGCCTACGGATCAAATGGGAGGACAAAGTGGGACAAACGAGACGATCATGGTCCAAAGAATGCCGACGGATCAAATGGGCGGACGAAAATGGTAGAACGATATGAACTTGGTCCAAAGAAGGCCTACAGATCAAATGGGAGGACGAAGATGGACGAACGAGATGATCTTAGTGCAAAGAAGACCAACGGATCAAATGGGACGACAAAGATGGACGAACGAGACGAACTTGGTCCAAAGAATGCCAATGGATAAAATGGGAGGACGAAGATGGACGAACAAGATGAACTTGGTCCAAATAAGGCCAACGGACCAAATGGGAGGACGAAGATGGACGAACAAGATGATCTTGGTCGAAAGAATGCCTACGGAACAAATGGCCAGACGAAGAGGGACGTACGAGTCGAACATGGTACAAAGAAGGCCTACGGATCAAATGGGAGGACGAAGATGGTAGAACGAGACAAACTTGGTCCAAAGAATGCCAACGGATCAAATGGGAGGACGAAGATGGATGAACGAGATGAACTTGGTCCAAAGAAGGCCTACGGATCAAATGGGAGGACGAAGATGGTAGAACGAGACGAACTTGGTCCATAAAAGGCCTACGGATCAAATGGGCGGACGAAGAAGGACGAACGAGACGAACATGGTCCAAAGAAGGTCTACGGATCAAATGGGAGTACGAAGAGCGACGAACGAGATGAACTTTGTCCAAAGAAGGACTACGGATCAAATGGGAGGACGAAGATGGATGAACAAGATGATCTTGGTCGAAAGAATGCCTATGGATCAAATGGCCGGACGAAGAGGGACGAACGAGTCGAACATGGTACAAAGAAGGCCTACAGATCAAATGGGAGGACGAAGATGGTAGAACGAGACAAACTTGGTCCAAAGAATGTCAACGGATCAAATGGGAGGACGACGATGGATGAACGAGACGAACTTGGTCCAAAGAAGGCCTACGGATCAAATGGGAGGACGAAGAGGGTAGAACGAGACGAACTTGGTCCATAGAAGGCCTACGGATCAAATGGGAGGACGAAGACGGACGAACGAGACGAACATGGTCCAAATAATGCCAACGCATCAAATGGGAGGACGAAGATGGACGAACGAGACGAACTTGGTCCAAAGAAGGCCAACGGATAAAATGGGAGGACGAACGAGACGAACTTGGTCTAAATAAGGCCTACATATCAAACGGGAGGACGAAGATGGACGAACGAGACGAACTTGGTCCAAAGATGGCCTACGGATCAAATGGGAGGACGAAGAGCGACGAACGAGATGAACTTTGTCCAAAGAAGGACTACGGATCAAATGGGAGGACGGATCAAATGGGAGGACGAAGATGGACGAACGAGACGAACATGGCCCAAGGAATGCCAACGGATCAAATGGGAGGGCGAAGATGGTAGAACGAGACGAACTTGGTCCAAAGAAGGCCTACGGATCAAATGGGTGGACGAAGCAGGACGAACGAGACGAACTTGGTCCAAAGAATGCCAACGGATCAAATGTAAGGACGAAGATGGACGAACGAGACGAACTTGGTCCAAAGAAGGCCTACGGATCAAATAGGAGGACGAAGATGGACGAACGAGACGAACTTGGTCCAAAGAAGGCCTACGGATCAAATGGGAGGACGAACGAGACGAACTAGGTCCAAATAAGGCTTACATATCAAATGGGAGGACGAAGATGGACGAACGAGATGAAATTGGTCCAACTAAGGCCTACGGATCAAATGGGAGGACGGATCAAATGGGAGGACGAAGATGGACGAACGAGACGAACATGGCCCAAGGAATGCCAACGGATCAAATGGGAGGGCGAAGATGGTAGAACGAGACGAACTTGGTCCAAAGAAGGCCTACGGATCAAATGGGTGGACGAAGCAGGACGAACGAGACGAACTTGGTCCAAAGAATGCCAACGGATCAAATGTAAGGACGAAGATGGACGAACGAGACGAACTTGGTCCAAAGAAGGCCTACGGATCAAATAGGAGGACGAAGATGGACGAACGAGACGAACTTGGTCCAAAGAAGGCCTACGGATCAAATGGGAGGACGAACGAGACGAACTAGGTCCAAATAAGGCTTACATATCAAATGGGAGGACGAAGATGGACGAACGAGATGAAATTGGTCCAACTAAGGCCTACGGATCAAATGGGAGGACGAAGATGGATGAACCAGAAGAACTTGGTCAAAAGAAGGTCTACGGATCAAACAGGAGGACGAAGAGGGACGAACGACATGAACTTGGACCAAATAAGGCCTACGGATCAAATGGTAGGACGAAGACGGACGAATGAGATGAACTTGGTCCAAAGAATGCCAACGGATGAAATGGGAGGTCGAAGTGGGACGAACGAGACGAACTTGGTCCAAAGAAGACCTACGGATCAAATGGGAGGACAAAGATCGACGAACGAGACGAATTTGGTCCAAAGAAGGCCTACGGATCAAATGGTAGGACGAAGAGGGCCGAACGAGACGAACTTGGTGCAAAGAAGGCCTACGGATCAAATGGGAGGACGAAGAGGGACGAACGAGACGAACATGGTCGAAAGAATGCCTAAGGATCAAATGGGGGACGAAGATGGTAAAACGAGACGAACTTGGTCGAAAGAAGGCCTACGGATCAAATGGGAGGACAAAGAGGGACAAACGAGACGATCATGGTCCAAAGAATGCCGACGGATCAAATGGGCGGACGAAAATGGTAGAACGATATGAACTTGGTCCAAAGAAGGCCTACAGATCAAATGGGAGGACGAAGATGGACGAACGAGATGATCTTAGTGCAAAGAAGACCAACGGATCAAATGGGACGACAAAGATGGACGAACGAGACGAACTTGGTCCAAAGAATGCCAATGGATAAAATGGGAGGACGAAGATGGACGAACAAGATGAACTTGGTCCAAATAAGGCCAACGGACCAAATGGGAGGACGAAGATGGACGAACAAGATGATCTTGGTCGAAAGAATGCCTACGGATCAAATGGCCAGACGAAGAGGGACGTACGAGTCGAACATGGTACAAAGAAGGCCTACGGATCAAATGGGAGGACGAAGATGGTAGAACGAGACAAACTTGGTCCAAAGAATGCCAACGGATCAAATGGGAGGACGAAGATGGATGAACGAGATGAACTTGGTCCAAAGAAGGCCTACGGATCAAATGGGAGGACGAAGATGGTAGAACGAGACGAACTTGGTCCATAAAGGCCTACGGATCAAATGGGCGGACGAAGAAGGACGAACGAGACGAACATGGTCCAAAGAAGGTCTACGGATCAAATGGGAGTACGAAGATCGACGAACGAGATGAACTTTGTCCAAAGAAGGACTACGGATCAAATGGGAGGACGAAGATGGAAGAACGAGACGAACTTGGTCCAAAGAAGGCCTACGGATCAAATGGGAGGATGAAGATGGACGAACGAGACGAACTTGGTCCAAAGAAGGCCTACGGATCAAATGGGAGCACGAACGAGATGAACTAGGTCCAAATAAGGCTTACATATCAAATGGGAGGACGAAGATGGATGAACCAGAAGAACTTGGTCAAAAGAAGGTCTACGGATCAAACAGGAGGACGAAGAGGGACGAACGACATGAACTTGGTCCAAAGAAGGCCTACAAATGCTAGGACGAAGAGCGACGAACGAGATGAACTTTGTCCAAAGAAGGCCTACGGATCAAATGTAAGGACGAAGATGGATGAACGAGATAAACTTGGTCCAAAGAATGCCAACGGATCAAATGGGAGGACGAAGATGGATGAACGAGACGAACTTGGTCCAAAGAAGGCCTACGGATCAAATGGGAGGACGAAGATGGACGAACGAGACGAACTTGGTCCAAAGAAGGCCTACGGATCAAATGGGAGCACGAACGAGACGAACTAGGTCCAAATAAGGCTTACATATCAAATGGGAGGACGAAGATGGACGAACGAGACTGAATTGGTCCAACTAAGGCCTACGGATCAAATGGGAGGACGAAGATGGTAGAACGAGACGAACTTGGTCCAAAGAAGTCCTACGGATCAAATGCGCGGACGAAGAGGGACGAACGAGACGAACTTGGTCCAAAGAATGCCAACGGATCAAATGTAAGGACGAAGATGGATGAACAAGACAAACTTGGTACAAAGAATGCCAACGGATCAAATGGGAGGACGAAGATGGACGAACGAGAAAAACTTGGTCCAAAGAAGGCCTACGGATCAAATGGGAGGACGAAGAAGGACGAACGAGACGAACTTGGTCCAAAGAATGCCAATGGATCAAATGGGAGGACGAAGATGGACGAACGAGACGAACTTGGTCCAAATAAGGCCAACGGACCAAATGGGAGGACGAAGATGGATGAACAAGATGATCTTGGTCGAAAGAATGCCTATGGATCAAATGGCCGGACGAAGAGGGACGAACGAGTCGAACATGGTACAAAGAAGGCCTACAGATCAAATGGGAGGACGAAGATGGTAGAACGAGACAAACTTGGTCCAAAGAATGTCAACGGATCAAATGGGAGGACGACGATGGATGAACGAGACGAACTTGGTCCAAAGAAGGCCTACGGATCAAATGGGAGGACGAAGAGGGTAGAACGAGACGAACTTGGTCCATAGAAGGCCTACGGATCAAATGGGAGGACGAAGACGGACGAACGAGACGAACATGGTCCAAATAATGCCAACGCATCAAATGGGAGGACGAAGATGGACGAACGAGACGAACTTGGTCCAAAGAAGGCCAACGGATAAAATGGGAGGACGAACGAGACGAACTTGGTCTAAATAAGGCCTACATATCAAACGGGAGGACGAAGATGGACGAACGAGACGAACTTGGTCCAAAGATGGCCTACGGATCAAATGGGAGGACGAAGAGCGACGAACGAGATGAACTTTGTCCAAAGAAGGACTACGGATCAAATGGGAGGACGGATCAAATGGGAGGACGAAGATGGACGAACGAGACGAACATGGCCCAAGGAATGCCAACGGATCAAATGGGAGGACGAAGATGGTAGAACGAGACGAACTTGGTCCAAAGAAGGCCTACGGATCAAATGGGTGGACGAAGCAGGACGAACGAGACGAACTTGGTCCAAAGAATGCCAACGGATCAAATGTAAGGACGAAGATGGACGAACGAGACGAACTTGGTCCAAAGAAGGCCTACGGATCAAATAGGAGGACGAAGATGGACGAACGAGACGAACTTGGTCCAAAGAAGGCCTACGGATCAAATGGGAGGACGAACGAGACGAACTAGGTCCAAATAAGGCTTACATATCAAATGGGAGGACGAAGATGGACGAACGAGATGAAATTGGTCCAACTAAGGCCTACGGATCAAATGGGAGGACGAAGATGGATGAACCAGAAGAACTTGGTCAAAAGAAGGTCTACGGATCAAACAGGAGGACGAAGAGGGACGAACGACATGAACTTGGTCCAAATAAGGCCTACGGATCAAATGGTAGGACGAAGACGGACGAATGAGATGAACTTGGTCCAAAGAATGCCAACGGATGAAATGGGAGGTCGAAGTGGGACGAACGAGACGAACTTGGTCCAAAGAAGACCTACGGATCAAATGGGAGGACAAAGATCGACGAACGAGACGAATTTGGTCCAAAGAAGGCCTACGGATCAAATGGTAGGACGAAGAGGGCCGAACGAGACGAACTTGGTGCAAAGAAGGCCTACGGATCAAATGGGAGGACGAAGAGGGACGAACGAGACGAACATGGTCGAAAGAATGCCTAAGGATCAAATGGGGGACGAAGATGGTAAAACGAGACGAACTTGGTCGAAAGAAGGCCTACGGATCAAATGGGAGGACAAAGAGGGACAAACGAGACGATCATGGTCCAAAGAATGCCGACGGATCAAATGGGCGGACGAAAATGGTAGAACGATATGAACTTGGTCCAAAGAAGGCCTACAGATCAAATGGGAGGACGAAGATGGACGAACGAGATGATCTTAGTGCAAAGAAGACCAACGGATCAAATGGGACGACAAAGATGGACGAACGAGACGAACTTGGTCCAAAGAATGCCAATGGATAAAATGGGAGGACGAAGATGGACGAACAAGATGAACTTGGTCCAAATAAGGCCAACGGACCAAATGGGAGGACGAAGATGGACGAACAAGATGATCTTGGTCGAAAGAATGCCTACGGATCAAATGGCCAGACGAAGAGGGACGTACGAGTCGAACATGGTACAAAGAAGGCCTACGGATCAAATGGGAGGACGAAGATGGTAGAACGAGACAAACTTGGTCCAAAGAATGCCAACGGATCAAATGGGAGGACGAAGATGGATGAACGAGATGAACTTGGTCCAAAGAAGGCCTACGGATCAAATGGGAGGACGAAGATGGTAGAACGAGACGAACTTGGTCCATAAAAGGCCTACGGATCAAATGGGCGGACGAAGAAGGACGAACGAGACGAACATGGTCCAAAGAAGGTCTACGGATCAAATGGGAGTACGAAGAGCGACGAACGAGATGAACTTTGTCCAAAGAAGGACTACGGATCAAATGGGAGGACGAAGATGGAAGAACGAGACGAACTTGGTCCAAAGAAGGCCTACGGATCAAATGGGAGGATGAAGATGGACGAACGAGACGAACTTGGTCCAAAGAAGGCCTACGGATCAAATGGGAGGACGAAGATGGTAGAACGAGACGAACTTGGTCCATAAAAGGCCTACGGATCAAATGGGCGGACGAAGAAGGACGAACGAGACGAACATGGTCCAAAGAAGGTCTACGGATCAAATGGGAGTACGAAGATCGACGAACGAGATGAACTTTGTCCAAAGAAGGACTACGGATCAAATGGGAGGACGAAGATGGAAGAACGAGACGAACTTGGTCCAAAGAAGGCCTACGGATCAAATGGGAGGATGAAGATGGACGAACGAGACGAACTTGGTCCAAAGAAGGCCTACGGATCAAATGGGAGCACGAACGAGATGAACTAGGTCCAAATAAGGCTTACATATCAAATGGGAGGACGAAGATGGATGAACCAGAAGAACTTGGTCAAAAGAAGGTCTACGGATCAAACAGGAGGACGAAGAGGGACGAACGACATGAACTTGGTCCAAAGAAGGCCTACAAATGCTAGGACGAAGAGCGACGAACGAGATGAACTTTGTCCAAAGAAGGCCTACGGATCAAATGTAAGGACGAAGATGGATGAACGAGATAAACTTGGTCCAAAGAATGCCAACGGATCAAATGGGAGGACGAAGATGGATGAACGAGACGAACTTGGTCCAAAGAAGGCCTACGGATCAAATGGGAGGACGAAGATGGACGAACGAGACGAACTTGGTCCAAAGAAGGCCTACGGATCAAATGGGAGCACGAACGAGACGAACTAGGTCCAAATAAGGCTTACATATCAAATGGGAGGACGAAGATGGACGAACGAGACTGAATTGGTCCAACTAAGGCCTACGGATCAAATGGGAGGACGAAGATGGTAGAACGAGACGAACTTGGTCCAAAGAAGTCCTACGGATCAAATGCGCGGACGAAGAGGGACGAACGAGACGAACTTGGTCCAAAGAATGCCAACGGATCAAATGTAAGGACGAAGATGGATGAACAAGACAAACTTGGTACAAAGAATGCCAACGGATCAAATGGGAGGACGAAGATGGACGAACGAGAAAAACTTGGTCCAAAGAAGGCCTACGGATCAAATGGGAGGACGAAGAAGGACGAACGAGACGAACTTGGTCCAAAGAATGCCAATGGATCAAATGGGAGGACGAAGATGGACAAACGAGACGAACTTGGTCCAAATAAGGCCAACGGACCAAATGGGAGGACGAAGATGGATGAACAAGATGATCTTGGTCGAAAGAATGCCTATGGATCAAATGGCCGGACGAAGAGGGACGAACGAGTCGAACATGGTACAAAGAAGGCCTACAGATCAAATGGGAGGACGAAGATGGTAGAACGAGACAAACTTGGTCCAAAGAATGTCAACGGATCAAATGGGAGGACGACGATGGATGAACGAGACGAACTTGGTCCAAAGAAGGCCTACGGATCAAATGGGAGGACGAAGAGGGTAGAACGAGACGAACTTGGTCCATAGAAGGCCTACGGATCAAATGGGAGGACGAAGACGGACGAACGAGACGAACATGGTCCAAATAATGCCAACGCATCAAATGGGAGGACGAAGATGGACGAACGAGACGAACTTGGTCCAAAGAAGGCCAACGGATAAAATGGGAGGACGAACGAGACGAACTTGGTCTAAATAAGGCCTACATATCAAACGGGAGGACGAAGATGGACGAACGAGACGAACTTGGTCCAAAGATGGCCTACGGATCAAATGGGAGGACGAAGAGCGACGAACGAGATGAACTTTGTCCAAAGAAGGACTACGGATCAAATGGGAGGACGGATCAAATGGGAGGACGAAGATGGACGAACGAGACGAACATGGCCCAAGGAATGCCAACGGATCAAATGGGAGGACGAAGATGGTAGAACGAGACGAACTTGGTCCAAAGAAGGCCTACGGATCAAATGGGTGGACGAAGCAGGACGAACGAGACGAACTTGGTCCAAAGAATGCCAACGGATCAAATGTAAGGACGAAGATGGACGAACGAGACGAACTTGGTCCAAAGAAGGCCTACGGATCAAATAGGAGGACGAAGATGGACGAACGAGACGAACTTGGTCCAAAGAAGGCCTACGGATCAAATGGGAGGACGAACGAGACGAACTAGGTCCAAATAAGGCTTACATATCAAATGGGAGGACGAAGATGGACGAACGAGATGAAATTGGTCCAACTAAGGCCTACGGATCAAATGGGAGGACGAAGATGGATGAACCAGAAGAACTTGGTCAAAAGAAGGTCTACGGATCAAACAGGAGGACGAAGAGGGACGAACGACATGAACTTGGTCCAAATAAGGCCTACGGATCAAATGGTAGGACGAAGACGGACGAATGAGATGAACTTGGTCCAAAGAATGCCAACGGATGAAATGGGAGGTCGAAGTGGGACGAACGAGACGAACTTGGTCCAAAGAAGACCTACGGATCAAATGGGAGGACAAAGATCGACGAACGAGACGAATTTGGTCCAAAGAAGGCCTACGGATCAAATGGTAGGACGAAGAGGGCCGAACGAGACGAACTTGGTGCAAAGAAGGCCTACGGATCAAATGGGAGGACGAAGAGGGACGAACGAGACGAACATGGTCGAAAGAATGCCTAAGGATCAAATGGGGGACGAAGATGGTAAAACGAGACGAACTTGGTCGAAAGAAGGCCTACGGATCAAATGGGAGGACAAAGAGGGACAAACGAGACGATCATGGTCCAAAGAATGCCGACGGATCAAATGGGCGGACGAAAATGGTAGAACGATATGAACTTGGTCCAAAGAAGGCCTACAGATCAAATGGGAGGACGAAGATGGACGAACGAGATGATCTTAGTGCAAAGAAGACCAACGGATCAAATGGGACGACAAAGATGGACGAACGAGACGAACTTGGTCCAAAGAATGCCAATGGATAAAATGGGAGGACGAAGATGGACGAACAAGATGAACTTGGTCCAAATAAGGCCAACGGACCAAATGGGAGGACGAAGATGGACGAACAAGATGATCTTGGTCGAAAGAATGCCTACGGATCAAATGGCCAGACGAAGAGGGACGTACGAGTCGAACATGGTACAAAGAAGGCCTACGGATCAAATGGGAGGACGAAGATGGTAGAACGAGACAAACTTGGTCCAAAGAATGCCAACGGATCAAATGGGAGGACGAAGATGGATGAACGAGATGAACTTGGTCCAAAGAAGGCCTACGGATCAAATGGGAGGACGAAGATGGTAGAACGAGACGAACTTGGTCCATAAAAGGCCTACGGATCAAATGGGCGGACGAAGAAGGACGAACGAGACGAACATGGTCCAAAGAAGGTCTACGGATCAAATGGGAGTACGAAGAGCGACGAACGAGATGAACTTTGTCCAAAGAAGGACTACGGATCAAATGGGAGGACGAAGATGGAAGAACGAGACGAACTTGGTCCAAAGAAGGCCTACGGATCAAATGGGAGGATGAAGATGGACGAACGAGACGAACTTGGTCCAAAGAAGGCCTACGGATCAAATGGGAGCACGAACGAGATGAACTAGGTCCAAATAAGGCTTACATATCAAATGGGAGGACGAAGATGGATGAACCAGAAGAACTTGGTCAAAAGAAGGTCTACGGATCAAACAGGAGGACGAAGAGGGACGAACGACATGAACTTGGTCCAAAGAAGGCCTACAAATGCTAGGACGAAGAGCGACGAACGAGATGAACTTTGTCCAAAGAAGGCCTACGGATCAAATGTAAGGACGAAGATGGATGAACGAGATAAACTTGGTCCAAAGAATGCCAACGGATCAAATGGGAGGACGAAGATGGATGAACGAGACGAACTTGGTCCAAAGAAGGCCTACGGATCAAATGGGAGGACGAAGATGGACGAACGAGACGAACTTGGTCCAAAGAAGGCCTACGGATCAAATGGGAGCACGAACGAGACGAACTAGGTCCAAATAAGGCTTACATATCAAATGGGAGGACGAAGATGGACGAACGAGACTGAATTGGTCCAACTAAGGCCTACGGATCAAATGGGAGGACGAAGATGGTAGAACGAGACGAACTTGGTCCAAAGAAGTCCTACGGATCAAATGCGCGGACGAAGAGGGACGAACGAGACGAACTTGGTCCAAAGAATGCCAACGGATCAAATGTAAGGACGAAGATGGATGAACAAGACAAACTTGGTACAAAGAATGCCAACGGATCAAATGGGAGGACGAAGATGGACGAACGAGAAAAACTTGGTCCAAAGAAGGCCTACGGATCAAATGGGAGGACGAAGAAGGACGAACGAGACGAACTTGGTCCAAAGAATGCCAATGGATCAAATGGGAGGACGAAGATGGACGAACGAGACGAACTTGGTCCAAATAAGGCCAACGGACCAAATGGGAGGACGAAGATGGATGAACAAGATGATCTTGGTCGAAAGAATGCCTATGGATCAAATGGCCGGACGAAGAGGGACGAACGAGTCGAACATGGTACAAAGAAGGCCTACAGATCAAATGGGAGGACGAAGATGGTAGAACGAGACAAACTTGGTCCAAAGAATGTCAACGGATCAAATGGGAGGACGACGATGGATGAACGAGACGAACTTGGTCCAAAGAAGGCCTACGGATCAAATGGGAGGACGAAGAGGGTAGAACGAGACGAACTTGGTCCATAGAAGGCCTACGGATCAAATGGGAGGACGAAGACGGACGAACGAGACGAACATGGTCCAAATAATGCCAACGCATCAAATGGGAGGACGAAGATGGACGAACGAGACGAACTTCGTCCAAAGAAGGCCAACGGATAAAATGGGAGGACGAACGAGACGAACTTGGTCCAAAGAATGCCAATGGATCAAATGGGAGGACGAAGATGGACGAACGAGACGAACTTGGTCCAAATAAGGCCAACGGACCAAATGGGAGGACGAAGATGGATGAACAAGATGATCTTGGTCGAAAGAATGCCTATGGATCAAATGGCCGGACGAAGAGGGACGAACGAGTCGAACATGGTACAAAGAAGGCCTACAGATCAAATGGGAGGACGAAGATGGTAGAACGAGACAAACTTGGTCCAAAGAATGTCAACGGATCAAATGGGAGGACGACGATGGATGAACGAGACGAACTTGGTCCAAAGAAGGCCTACGGATCAAATGGGAGGACGAAGAGGGTAGAACGAGACGAACTTGGTCCATAGAAGGCCTACGGATCAAATGGGAGGACGAAGACGGACGAACGAGACGAACATGGTCCAAATAATGCCAACGCATCAAATGGGAGGACGAAGATGGACGAACGAGACGAACTTCGTCCAAAGAAGGCCAACGGATAAAATGGGAGGACGAACGAGACGAACTTGGTCTAAATAAGGCCTACATATCAAACGGGAGGACGAAGATGGACGAACGAGACGAACTTGGTCCAAAGATGGCCTACGGATCAAATGGGAGGACGAAGAGCGACGAACGAGATGAACTTTGTCCAAAGAAGGACTACGGATCAAATGGGAGGACGGATCAAATGGGAGGACGAAGATGGACGAACGAGACGAACATGGCCCAAAGAATGCCAACGGATCAAATGGGAGGACGAAGATGGTAGAACGAGACGAACTTGGTCCAAAGAAGGCCTACGGATCAAATGGGTGGACGAAGCAGGACGAACGAGACGAACTTGGTCCAAAGAATGCCAACGGATCAAATGTAAGGACGAAGATGGACGAACGAGACGAACTTGGTCCAAAGAAGGCCTACGGATCAAATAGGAGGACGAAGATGGACGAACGAGACGAACTTGGTCCAAAGAAGGCCTACGGATCAAATGGGAGGACGAACGAGACGAACTAGGTCCTAATAAGGCTTACATATCAAATGGGAGGACGAAGATGGACGAACGAGATGAAATTGGTCCAACTAAGGCCTACGGATCAAATGGGAGGACGAAGATGGATGAACCAGAAGAACTTGGTCAAAAGAAGGTCTACGGATCAAACAGGAGGACGAAGAGGGACGAACGACATGAACTTGGTCCAAATAAGGCCTACGGATCAAATGGTAGGACGAAGACGGACGAATGAGATGAACTTGGTCCAAAGAATGCCAACGGATGAAATGGGAGGTCGAAGTGGGACGAACGAGACGAACTTGGTCCAAAGAAGACCTACGGATCAAATGGGAGGACAAAGATCGACGAACGAGACGAATTTGGTCCAAAGAAGGCCTACGGATCAAATGGTAGGACGAAGAGGGCCGAACGAGACGAACTTGGTGCAAAGAAGGCCTACGGATCAAATGGGAGGAGGAAGAGGGACGAACGAGACGAACATGGTCGAAAGAATGCCTACGGATCAAATGGGGGACGAAGATGGTAAAACGAGACGAACTTGGTCGAAAGAAGGCCTACGGATCAAATGGGAGGACAAAGAGGGACAAACGAGACGATCATGGTCCAAAGAATGCCAACGGATCAAATGGGCGGACGAAAATGGTAGAACGATATGAACTTGGTCCAAAGAAGGCCTACAGATCAAATGGGAGGACGAAGATAGACGAACGAGATGATCTTAGAGCAAAGAAGACCAACGGATCAAATGGGACGACAAAGATGGACGAACGAGACGAACTTGGTCCAAAGAATGCCAATGGATAAAATGGGAGGACGAAGATGGACGAACAAGATGAACTTGGTCCAAATAAGGCCAACGGACCAAATGGGAGGACGAAGATGGACGAACAAGATGATCTTGGTCGAAAGAATGCCTACGGATCAAATGGCCAGACGAAGAGGGACGAACGAGTCGAACATGGTACAAAGAAGGCCTACGGATCAAATGGGAGGACGAAGATGGTAGAACGAGACAAACTTGGTCCAAAGAATGCCAACGGATCAAATGGGAGGACGAAGATGGATGAACGAGATGAACTTGGTCCAAAGAAGGCCTACGGATCAAATGGGAGGACGAAGATGGTAGAACGAGACGAACTTGGTCCATAAAAGGCCTACGGATCAAATGGGCGGATGAAGATGGACGAACGAGACGAACATGGTCCAAAGAAGGTCTACGGATCAAATGGGAGTACGAAGAGCGACGAACGAGATGAACTTTGTCCAAAGAAGGACTACGGATCAAATGGGAGGACGAAGATGGAAGAACGAGACGAACTTGGTCCAAAGAAGGCCTACGGATCAAATGGGAGGACGAAGATGGACGAACGAGACGAACTTGGTCCAAAGAAGGCCTACGGATCAAATGGGAGCACGAACGAGATGAACTAGGTCCAAATAAGGCTTACATATCAAATGGGAGGACGAAGATGGACGAACAAGACTGAATTGGTCCAACTAAGGCCTACGGATCAAATGGGAGGACGAAGATGGTAGAACGAGACGAACTTGGTCCAAAGAAGTCCTACGGATCAAATGCGTGGACGAAGAGGGACGAACGAGGCGAACATGACCCAAAGAATGCCAACGGATCAAATGGGAGGACGAAGATGGTAGAACGAGACGGATTTGGTCCAAAGAAGTCCTACGGAGCAAATGCGTGGACGAAGAGGGACGAACGAGGCGAACATGACCCAAAGAATGCCAACGGATCAAATGGGAGGACGAAGATGGTAGAACGAGACGGATTTGGTCCAAAGAAGTCCTACGGAGCAAATGCGTGGACGAAGAGGGACGAACGAGACAAACTTGGTCCAAAGAATGCCAACGGATCAAATGTAAGGACGAAGATGGATGAACGAGACAAACTTGGTCCAAAGAATGCCAACGGATCAAATGGGAGGACGAAGATGGACGAACGAGACGAACTTGGTCCAAAGAAGGCCTACGGATCAAATGGGAGGACGAAGATGGACGAACGAGACGAACTTGGTCCAAAGAAGGCCTACGGATCAAATGGGAGGACGAACGAGGCGAACTAGGTCCAAATAAGGCTTACATATCAAATGGGAGGACGAAGATGGACGAACGAGACGAAATTGGTCCAACTAAGGCCTACGGATCGAAAGGGAGGACGAAGATGGACGAACCAGAAGAACTTGGTCAAAAGAAGGTCTACGGATCAAACAGGAGGACGAAGAGGGACGAACGACATGAACTTGGTCCAAATAAGGCCTACGGATGAAATGGTAGGACGAAGATGGACGAACGAATGCCTACGGATCAAATGGCTGGACGAAGAGGGACGAAGATGGACGAAGATGGACGAGCAAGATGATCTTGGTCGAAAGAATGCCTACGGATCAAATGGCTGGACGAAGAGGGACGAACGAGTCGAACATGGTACAAAGAAGGCCAAAGGATCAAATGGGAGGACGAAGATGGACGAACGAGACGAACTTGGTCCAAATAAGGCCAACGGACCAAATGGGAGGACGAAGATGGACGAATAAGATGATCTTGGTCGAAAGAATGCCTATGGATCAAATGGCCGGACGAAGAGGGACGAACGAGTCGAACATGGTACAAAGAAGGCCTACGGATCAAGTGGGAGGACGAAGATGGTAGAACGAGACAAACTTGGTCCAAAGAATGCCTACGGATCAAATGGGAGGATGAAGATGGTAGAACGAGACGAACTTGGTCCATAGAAGGCCTACGGATCAAATGGGAGGACGAAGACGAACGAACGAGACGAACATGGTCCAAATAATGCCAACGCATCAAATGGGAGGACGAAGATGGACGAACGAGAAGAACTTGGTCCAAAGAAGGCCAACGGATCAAATGGGAAGACGAATTAGACGAACTTGGCCCAAATAAGGCCTACATATCAAACGGGAGGACGAAGATGGACGAACGAGACGAACTTGGTCCAAAGAAGGCCTACGGATCAAATGCGAGGACGAAGAGCGACGAACGAGATGAACTTTGTCCAAAGAAGGACGAGACGAACTTGGTCCAAAAAAGGCCTACGGATCAAATGTAAGGACGAAGATGGATGAACGAGATAAACTTGGTCCAAAGAATGCCAACGGATCAAATGGGAGGACGAAGATGGATGAATGAGACGAACTTGGTCCAAAGAAGGCCTACGGATCAAATGGGAGCACGAACGAGACGAACTAGGTCCAAATAAGGCTTACATATCAAATGGGAGGACGAAGATGGACGAACGAGACTGAATTGGTCCAACTAAGGCCTACGGATCAAATGGGAGGACGAAGATGGTAGAACAAGACGAACTTGGTCCAAAGAAGTCCTACGGATCAAATGCGTGGACGAAGAGGGACGAACGAGACGAACTTGGTCCAAAGAATGCCAACGGATAAAATGGCAGGACGAACGAGACGAACTTGGTCTAAATAAGGCCTACATATCAAACGGGAGGACGAAGATGGACGAACGAGACGAACTTGGTCCAAAGATGGCCTACGGATCAAATGGGAGGACGAAGAGCGACGAACGAGATGAACTTTGTCCAAAGAAGGACTACGGATCAAATGGGAGGACGGATCAAATGGGAGGACGAAGATGGACGAACGAGACGAACATGGCCCAAAGAATGCCAACGGATCAAATGGGTGGACGAAGATGGTAGAACGAGACGAACTTGGTCCAAAGAAGGCCTACGGATCAAATGGGTGGACGAAGCGGGACGAACGAGACGAACTAGGTCCAAAGAATGCCGACGAATCAAATTGGAGGATGAAGATGGACGAACGAGACGAACTTGGTCCAAAGAAGGCCTACGGATCAAATAGGAGGACGAAGATGGACGAACGAGACGAACTTGGTCCAAAGAAGGCCTACGGATCAAATGGGAGGACGAACGAGACAAACTAGGTCCAAATAAGGCTTACATATCAAATGGGAGGACGAAGATGGACGAACGAGATGAAATTGGTCCAACTATGGCCTACGGATCAAATGGGAGGACGAAGATGGATGAACCAGAAGAACTTGGTCAAAAGAAGGTCTACGGATCAAACAGGAGGACGAAGAGGGACGAACGACATGAACTTGGTCCTAATAAGGCCTACGGATCAAATGGTAGGACGATGATGGACGAATGAGATGAACTTGGTCCAAAGAATGCCAACGGATCAAATGGGAGGTCGAAGAGGGACGAACGAGACAAACTTGGTCCAAAGAAGACCTACGGATCAAATGGGAGGACAAAGATCGACGAACGAGACGAATTTGGTCCAAAGAAGGCCTACGGATCAAATGGTAGGACGAAGAGGGCCGAACGAGAGGAACTTGGTGCAAAGAAGGCCTACGGATCAAATGGGAGGAAGAAGAGGGACGAACGAGACGAACATGGTCGAAAGAATGCCTACGGATCAAATGGGGGACGAAGATGGTAAAACGAGACGAACTTGGTCGAAAGAAGGCCTACGGATCAACTGGGAGGACAAAGAGGGACAAACGAGACGATCATGGTCCAAAGAATGCCAACGGATCAAATGGGCGGACGAAAATGGTAGAACGATATGAACTTGGTCCAAAGAAGGCCTATAGATCAAATGGGAGGACGAAGATGGACGAACGAGATGATCTTAGTGCAAAGAAGACCAACGGATCAAATGGGACGACAAAGATGGACGAACGAGACGAACTTGGTCCAAAGAATGCCAATGGATAAAATGGGAGGACGAAGATGGTAGAACGAGACGAACTTGGTCCATAAAAGGCCTACGGATCAAATGGGCGGACGAAGATGGACGAACGAGACGAACATCGTCCAAATAATGCCAACGCATCAAATGGGAGGACGAAGATGGACGAACAAGACGAACTTGGTCCAAAGAAGGCCAACGGATCAAATGGGAGGACGAACGAGACGAATTTGGTCCAGATAAGGCCTACATATCAAATGGGAGGATGAAGATGGACGAACGAGACGAACATTGTCCAAAGAAGGTCTACGGATCAAAGGGGAGGACGAAGAGCGACGAACGAGATGAACTTTGTCCAAAGAAGGACTACGGATCAAATGGGAGGACGGATCAAATGGGAAGACGAAGATGGACGAACAAGACGAACATGGCCCAAAGAATGCCAATGGATCAAATGGGAGGACGAAGATGGTAGAACGAGACGAACTTGGTCCAAAGAAGGCCTACGGATCAAATGGGTGGACGAAGAGGGACAAACGAGGCGAACTTGGTCCATAGAATGCCAACGGATCAAATGTAAGGACGAAGATGGAGGAACGAGACAAACTTGGTCCAAAGAATGCCAACGGATCAAATGGGAGGACGAAGATGGACGAACGAGACAAACTTGGTCCAAAGAAGGTCTACGGATCAAACAGGAGGACGAAGAGGGACGAACAACATGAACTTGGTCCAAATAAGGCCTACGGATCAAATGGTAGGACGAAGATGGACGAACGAGATGAACTTGGTCCAAAGAATGCCAACAGATCAAATGGGAGGTCGAAGAGGGACGAACGAGACGAACTTGGTCCAAAGAAGACCTACGGATCAAATGGGAGGACGAAGATGGACGAACGAGACGAATTTGGTCCAAAGATGGTCTACGGATCAAATGGGAGGACGAAGAGGGACGAACGAGACGAACATGGTCGAAAGAATGCCTACGGATCAAATGGGAGGACGAAGATAGTAAAACGAGACGAACTTGGTCGAAAGAAGGCCTACGGATCAAATGGGAGGACAAAGAGGGACAAACGAGACGAACATGGTCCAAAGAATGCCAACGGATCAAATGGGAGGATGAAAATGGTAGACGAACATGGTCCAAAGAATGCCAACCGATCAAATGGGAGGAGGAAGATGGACGAACGAGACGAACTTGGTCCAAAGAATGCCAAGGGATCAAATGGGAGGACGAAGATGGACGAACGACACAAACTTGGTCCAAATAAGGCCAACGGACCAAATAGGAGGACGAAGACGGACGAACAAGATGATCTTGGTCGAAAGAATGCCTATGGATCAAATGGCCGGACGAAGAGGGACGAACAAGTCGAACATGGAACAAAGAAGGCCTACGGATCAAATGGGAGGACGAAGATGGTAGAACGAGACAAACTTGGTCCAAAGAATGCCAATGGATCAAATGGGAGGACGAAGATGGATGAACGAGACGAACTTGGTCCAAAGAAGGCCTACGGATCAAATGGGAGGACGAAGATGGTAGAACGAGACGAACTTGGTCCATAAAAGGCCTACGGATCAAATGGGCAGACGAAGATGGACGAACGAGACGAACATGGTCCAAATAATGCCAATGCATCAAATGGGAGGACGAAGATGGACGAACGAGACGAACTTGGTCCAAAGAAGGCCAACAGATCAAATGGGAGGACGAACGAGACGAACTTGGTCCAAATAAGGCCTACATATCAAACGGGGGGACGAAGATGGACGAACGAGACGAACGTGGTCCAAAGAAGGTCTACGGATCAAATGGGAGGACGAAGAGCGACGAACGAGATAAACTTTGTCCAAAGAAGGACTACGGATCAAATGGGAGGACGGATCAAATGGGAGGACGAAGATGGACGAACAAGACGAACATGGCCCAAAGAATGCCAATGGATCAAATGGGAGGACGAAGATGGTAGAACGAGACGAACTTGGTCCAAAGAAGGCCTACGGATCAAATGGGTGGACGAAGAGGGGCAAACGAGGCGAACTTGGTCCATAGAATGCCAACGGATCAAATGTAAGGACGAAGATGGAGGAACGAGACAAACTTGGTCCAAAGAATGCCAACGGATCAAATGGGAGGACGAAGATGGACGAACGAGACGAACTTGGTCCACAGAAGGCCTACGGATCAAATGGGAGGACGAACATGGACGAACGAGACGAACTTGGTCCAAAGAAGGCCTACGGATCAAATGGGAGGACGAACGAGACGAACTAGGTCCAAATAAGGCTTACATATCAAATGGGAGGACGAAGATGGACGAACGAGACGAAATTGGTCCAATTAAGGCCTACGGATCAAATGGGAGGACGAAGAGGGACGAACGACATGAACTTGGTCCAAATAAGGCCTACGGATCAAATGGTAGGACGAAGATTGACGAACGAGATGAACTTGGTCCAAAGAAGGCATACGGATCAAATGGGAGGACGAAGAGGGACGAACGAGACGAACATGGTCGAAAGAATGCCTACGGATCAAATGGGAGGACGAAGATGGACGAACGACACGAACTTGGTCCAAATAAGGCCAACGGACCAAATGGGAGGACGAAGATGGACGAACAAGATGATCTTGGTCGAAAGAATGCCTACGGATCAAATGGCCGGACGAAGAGGGACGAACGAGTCGAACATGGTACAAAGAAGGCCTACGGATCAAATGGGAGGACGAAGATAGTAGAACGATACAAACTTGGTCCAAAGAATGCCAATGGATCAAATGGGACGACGAAGATGGATGAACGAGACGAACTTGGTCCAAACAAAGCCTACGGATCAAATGGGAGGACGAAGATGGTAGAACGAGACGAACTTGTTCCACAGAAGGCCTACGGATCAAATGGGAGGACAAAGACGGACGAACAAGACGAACATGGTCTTTGATGCCAACGCATCAAATGGGAGGACGAAGATGGATGAACGAGATGAAATTGGTCCATGGAAGGCCAACGGATCAAATGGGAGGACGAACGAGAAGAACTTGGTCCAAATAAGGCCTACATATCAAATGGGAGGACGAAGATGGACGAACGAGACGAACTTGGTCCAAAGAAGGCCTAAGGATCAAATGGGAGGAAGAAGAGCGACGAACGAGATGAACTTTGTCAAAACAAGGACTACGGATCAAATGGGAGGACGGATCAAATGGGAGGACGAAGATGGACGAACGAGACGATCATGGCCCAAAGAAGGCCAACGGATCAAATGGGAGGACGAATATGGTAGAACGAGACGAACTTGGTCCAAAGAAGGCCTACGGATCAATTGGGTGGACGAAGAGGGACGAATGAGACGAACTTGGTCCAAAGGATGCCAACGGATCAAATGTATGGACGAAGATGGATGAACGAGACAAACTTGGTCCAAAGAATGCCAATGGATCAAATGGGAGGATGAAGATGGACGAACGAGACGAACATGGTCGAAAGAATGCCTACGGATCAAATGGGAGGACGAAGATGGTAGAACGAGACGAACTTGGTCGAAAGAAGGCCTACGGATGAAATGGGAGGACAAAGAGGGATGAACGAGACGAACATGGTCCAAAGAATGCCGACGGATCAAATGGGAGGACGAAAATGGTAGAACGATATGTACTTGGTCCAAGGAAGGCCTACGGATCAAATGGGAGGATGAAGATTGACGAACGAGATGATCTTGGTCCAAAGAAAAGAAGACCAACGGATCAAATGGGACGACAAAGATGGACAAACGAGACAAACTTGGTCCAAAGAATGCCAATGGATCAAACGGGAGGACAAAGATGGTAGAACCAGACGAACTTGGTCCAAAGAAGGCCCACGGATCAAATGGGAGGACGAAGATAAACAAACGAGACGAACTTGGTCCAAAGAACGCCTACGGATCAAACGGGAGGACGAAGATGGTAGAACGAGACGAACTTGGTCCAAAGAAGGCTCACGGATCAAATGGGAGGACGAAGATAAACAAACGAGACAAACTTGGTCCAAAGAATGCCTACAGATCAAATGGCCGGACGAAGAAGGACGAACGAGACGAACTTGGTCCAAAGAAGGCCTACAAATCAAACAGGAGGAAGAAGAGGGACGAACGAGATGAACTTGGTCCAAATAAGGCCTACGGATCAAATGGTAGGACGAAGAGGGACGAACGAGACGAAAGTGGTCCAAAGAAGGCCTACGGATCAAATGGGAGAACGAGGATGGACGAACCAGATGAACTTGTTCCAACTAAGGCCAACGGATCAAATGGGAGGACGAAGAGGGACGAACGAGACGAACATGGTCCAAAGAATGCCTACGGATCAAATGGGAGGTCGAAGATGGTAGAACGAGACGAACTTGGTCCAAAAAAGGCCTACGGATCAAATGGGAGGACGAAGAGGGACAAACGAGACGAACATGGTCCAAAGAATGCCAACGGATCGAATGGGAGGACGAACGAGACGAACTAGGTCCAAATAAGGCTTACATATCAAATGGGAGGACAAAGATAGACGAACGAGACGAAATTGGTTCAACTAAGGCCTACGGATCAAATGGGAGGACGAAGATGGACGAACCAGACGAACTTGGTCAAAAGAAGGTCTACAGATCAAACAGGAGGACGAAGAGGGACGAACGACATGAACTTGCACCAAATAAGGCCTACGGATCAAATGGTAGGACGAAGATGGACGAACGAGAGAAAATTGGTCCACAGAATGCCAACGGATCAAATGGGAGGTCGAAGAGGGACGAACGAGACGAACTTGGTCCAAAGAAGACCTACGGATCAAATGGGAGGACGAAGATTGACGAACGGTACGAATTTGGTCCAAAGAAGGCCTACGGATCAAATGGGAGGACGAAGAGGGCCGAACGAGACGAACTTGGTCCAAAGAAGGTCTACGGATCAAATGGGAGCACTAAGATGGTAGAACGAGACGAACTTGGTCGAAAGAAGGCCTACGGATCAAATGGGAGGACAAAGAGGGACGAACGAGACAAACATGGTCCAAAGAATGCCGACGGATCAAATGGGAGGACGAAAATGGTAGAACGATATGAACTTGGTCCAAAAAAGGCGTACGGATCAAATGGGAGGACGAAGAGGGACAAACGAGACGAACATGGCCCAAAGAATGCCAACGGATCAAATGGGAGGATGAAGATGGTAGAACGAGACGAACTTGGTCCAAAGACGGCCTACGGATCAAATAGGAGGACGAAGAGGGACGAACGAGACGAACTTGGTCCAAAGAATGCCTACGGATCAAATTGGAGGACGAAGATGGATGAACGAGACGAACTTGGTCCTTAGAAGGCCTACGGATCAAATGGGACGACGAAGACGGACGAACGAGACGAACATGGTCCAAATAATGCCAACGCATCAAATGGGAGGACGAAGATGGACGAACGAGACGAACTTGGTCCAAAGAAGGCCAACGGATCAAATGGGAGGACGAATGAGACGAACTTGGTCCAAATAAGGCCTACATATCAAATGGGAGGACGAAGATGGACGAACGAGACGAACTTGGTCCAAAGAAGGCCTATGGATCAAATGGGAGGACGAAGAGCGACGAACGAGATGAACTTTGTCCAAAGAAGGACTACGGATCAAATGGGAGGACGAAGATGGACGAACGAGGCGAACATGACCGAAAGAATGCCAACGGATCAAATGGGAGGACGAAGATGGTAGAACGAGACGAACTTGGTCCAAAGAAGGCCTACGGATCAAATGGGTGGACGAAGAGGGACGGACGAGACGAACTTGGTCCAAAGAATGCCAACGGATCAAATGTAAGGACGAAGATGGATCAACGAAACCAACTTGGTCCAAAGAAGGCCTACGGATCAAATGGGAGGACGAAGATGGACGAATGAGACGAACTTGGTCCAAAGAAGGCCTACGGATCAAATGGGAGGACGAACGAGACGAACTAGGTCCAAATAAGGCCTACATATCAAATGGGAGGACGAAGAGGGACGAACGACATGAACTTGGTCCAAATAAGGCCTACGGATCAAATGGTAGGACGAAGATGGATGAACAAGACGAACTTGGTCCAAAGTAGGCCTACGGATGAAATGGGAGGATGAAGATGGTAGAACAAGACGAACTTGATCCAAATATGGCTTACGGATCAAATGGGAGGACGAAGAGGGATGAACGAGACGAATATGGTCAAAAGAATACCTACATATCAAATGGGAGGACGAAGATGGACGAACGAGACGAACTTGGTCCAAAGAAGGCCTACGGATCAAATGGGAAGACGACGAGGGACGAACGAGATGAACTTTGTCGAAAGAAGGCCTACGGATCAAATGGGAGGACGAAGATGGACAAACGAGACGAACATGGTCCAAAGAATGTCATCGGATCAAATAGGACGACGAAGATGGACGAACGACATGAAGTTGGTCCAAAGAATGCCAACGGATCAAATGGGAGGACGAAGATGGACGAACGAGATGAAGTCGGTCCAAATAAGTCCTACGGATCAAATGGGAGGACGAAGAGGGACGAACGAGACGAACATGGTCGAAAGAATGCCTACAGATCAAATGGGAGGACGAAGGTGGTAGAACGAGACGAACTTGGTCCAAATAAGGCCTACGGATCAAATGGGAGGACGAAGAGGGACGAACGAGACGAACATGGTCAAAAGAGTGCCTATGGATCAAATGGGAGGACGAATATGGTAGAATGAGACGAACTTGGTCCAAATAAGGCCTACGGATGAAATGGTAGGACAAAGATGGACGAACGACACGAACTTGGTCCAAAGAATGCCAACGGATCAAGTGGGAGGTCGAACAGGGACGAACGAGACGAACTTGGTCCAAAGAAGGCCTACGTATCAAATGGGAGGACGAAGATGGACGAACAAGATGATCTTGGTCGAAAGATTGCCTACGGATCAAATGGCCAGACGAAGAGGGACGAACAAGTCGAACTTGGTCCAAAGATGGTCTACTGATCAAATGGGAGGACGAAGAGGGACGAACGTGACGAACATGGTACAAAAAATGCCAACGGATCAAATGGGAGGACGAAGTGTAGAACGAGACAGACATGGTGCAAAGACGGCATACGGATCAAGTAGGAGGATGAAGAGGGACGAACGAGACGAACTTGGGCCAAAGAATGCCAACGGATCAAATGGGAGGACGAACATGGTAGAACGAGATGAACTTGGTCAAAAGAAGGCCTTCAGATCAAATGGGAGGGCGAAGATGGACGAACGAGACAAACTTGGTCCAAAGAATGCCAAAGGATCAAATGGGAGGACGAAGAGGGACGAACGAGACGAGCGTGGTCCAAAGAATGCCAACGGATCAAAAAGGAGAACGAAGATGGACGAATGAGATAAACTTGGTCCAAAGAATGCCAACGGATCAAATGGGAGGATGAAGATGGTAGAACGAGACGAACTTGGTCCAAAGAAGGCCTACGGATCAAATGGGAGGACTAAGATAAACGAACGAGACGAACTTGGTCCAAAGAAAGCCAACGGATCAAATGGAAGGACGAAGGTGGACGAACGAGACAAACTTGGTCCAAAGAATTCTTATGGATCAAATGGGAGGACGAAGATAGATGAACGAGACGAACTTGGTCCAAAGAAGGCCTACGGATCAAATGGGCGGACGAAAGACACGAACTTGGTCCAAATAAGGCCTACATATCAAATTGGAGGACGAAGATGGACGAACGAGACGAACTTGGTCCAAAGAAGGCCTACGGATCCAATGGGAGGACGAACGAGACGAACTTGGTCCAAATAAGGCCTACATATCAAATGGGAGGACGAAGAAGGACGAACGAGACGAACTTGGTACAAAGAAGGCCTATGGATCAAATGGGAGGACGAAGACGGAGGAACGAGATGAACTTTGTCCAAAGAAGGCCTACGGATCAAATGGGAGGACGAAGATGGACGAACGAGACGAACATTGTCCAAAGAATACCAACGGATCAAATGCGAGGACGAAGAGTGACGAACGAGACGAACTTGGTCCAAAGAAGGCCAACGGATCAAATGGGACGACGATGAGGGACGAACGAGACGAGCGTGGTCCAAAGAATGCCAACGGATCAAATAGGAGCACGAAGATGGACGAAGGAGACGAACTTGGTCCAAAGAAGGCCAACGGGTGGGAGGACGAAGATGGACGAATGAGATAAACTTGGTCCAAACAATGCCAACGGATCAAATGGGGGGACGAAGATGGTAGAACGAGACGAACTTGGTCCAAAGAAGGCCTACGGATCAAATGGGAGGACGAAGAGGGACGAACGAGATGAGCATTGTCCAAAGACGGCCTATGGATCAAATGGGAGAACGAAGATGAACGAACGAGACGAACATGGTCCAAAGAATACCAACGGATCAAATGCGAGGACGAAGAGTGACGAACGAGACGAACTTGGTCCAAAGAAGGCCAACGGATCAAATGGGACGACGATGAGGGACGAACAAGACGAGCATGGTCCAAAGAATGCCAACGGATCAAATAGGAGGACGAAGATGGACGAACGAGACTAACTTGGTCCAAAGAAGGCCAACGGGTGGGTGGACGAAGATGGACGAACGAGATAAACTTGGTCTAAAGAATGCAAACGGATCAAATGGGAGGACGACGATGGTAGAACGAGATGAACTTGGTCCAAAGAAAGCCTACGGATCAAATGGGAGGACGAAGATAAACGAACGAGACGAACTTGGTCCAAAGAAAGCGAAAGGATCAAATGGGAGGACGAAGATGGACGAAAGAGACAAACTTGGTCCGAAGAAGGCCTACGGATCAAACGGGAGGACGAAGATTGTAGAACGAGACAAACATGGTCCAAAGAATGCCAACGGATCAAATTGGAGGATGAATATGGACGAACGAGGCGAACATGTTCCAAAGAAGGCCAACGGATCAAATGGGAGGACGAAGATGGACGAACGAGACCAACTTGGTCCAAAGAATGCCAACGGATCAAATGGGAGGACGAAGATGGTAGAACGTGACGAACTTGCTCCAAAGAATGCCAATGGATCAAATGGGAGGACGAAGATGGACGAACGAGATGAACTTGGTCCAAAGAAGGCCAACGAACCAAATGGGAGGACGAAGATGGATGAACGAGACGAACTTGGTCGAAAGAATACATACGGATCAAATGGTCGGACGAAGAGGGATGAACGAGACGAACTTGGTCCAAAGAAGGCCTACGAATCAAATGGGAGGAGGAAGAGGGACGAACGTGACGAACATGGTCCAAAAATTGTCAACGGATCAAATGGGAGGACAAAGATGGTAAAACGAGACGAACTTGGTCCAAAGAATGCCAACGGATCGAATGGAAGGACGAAGGTGGACGAACGAGACAAACTTGGTCCAAAGAATTCCTACGGATCAAATGGGAGGACGAACGAGACGAACATGGTCCAAAGAAATCCAACGGATCAAATGGGAGGACGAAGAGTGACGAACGAGACGAACTTGGTCCAAAGAAGGCCAACGGATGGGAGGACGAAGATGGACGAACGAGACGAAGTTGGTCCAATGAAGGCCTACGGTTTAAACGGGAGGATGAAGATGGTAGAACGAGACGAACTTGGTCTAAAGAAGGCCTACGAATCAAATAGACGGACGAAGAGGGACGAACGAGACGAACATGGTCCAAAGAATGCCAACGGATCAAATTGGAGGATGAAGATGGACGAACGTGACGAACTTGGTCCAAAGTAGGCCAACGGATCAAATGGGAGGACGAAGATGGACGAACGAGACGAACTTGGTCCAAAGAAGGCCAACGGGTGGGAGGACGAAGATGGACGAACGAGATAAACTTGGTCCAAAGAATGCCAACGGATCAAATGGGAGGACGAAGATGGTAGAACGAGACGAACTTGGTCCAAAGAATGCCTACGGATCAAATGGGAGGACGAAGATAAACGAACGAGACGAACTTGGTCCAAAGAAAGCCAACGGATCAAACGGGAGGACGAAGATGGTAGAACGAGACGAACTTGGTCTAAAGAAGGCCTATGGATCAAATGGGCAGATGAAGAGGGATGAACGAGACGAACATGGTCCAAAGAATGCCAACGGATCAAATTGGAGGATGAAGATGGACGAACGAGACGGACATGGTCCAAAGAAGGCCAAGGGATCAAATGGGAGGACGAAGATGAACGAACGAGACCACTTGGTCCATAGAATGCCAACGGATCAAATAGTCGGACGAAGAGGGATGAACGAGACGAACTTGGTCCAAAGAAGGCCTACGGATCAAATGGGAGGACGAAGTGGGACGAACTTGGTCCAAAGATTACCAACGGATCAAATGGGAGGACGAAGATGGAAGAACGTGGACGAACAAGACAAACTTGGTCCAAAGAATTCCTATGGATCAAATGGGAGGACGAAGATGGACGAACGAGACGAACTTGGTCCAAAGAAGGCCTATGGATCAAATGGAAGGACGGAAATGGACGAACGAGATGAACTTGGTCTAAAGAAGGCCTACTGATCAAATGGGCGGATGAAGAGGGACGAACGAGACGAACATGGTCCAAAGAATGCCAACGGATCAAATTGGAGGTTGAAGATGGACGAACGAGACGAACTTGGTCGAAAGAAGCACTACGGATCAAACGGGAGGACGAAGATGGTAGAACGAGACGAACTTGGTCTAAAGAAGGCCTACGGATCAAATGGGCGGACGAAGAGGGACGAACGAGACGAACATGGTCCAAAGAATTGCAACGGATCAAATTGGAGGATGAAGATGGACGAACGAGACGAACATGGTCCAAAGAAGGCAAATGGATCAAATGGGAGGACAAAGATAGTATAACGTGACGAACTTGGTCCAAAGAATGCCAATGGAACAAAGGGGAGGACGAAGATGGACGAACGAGAGGAACTTGGTCCAAAGAAGGCCAACGAACCAAATGGGAGGACTACGATGGACGAACGAGACGAACTTGGTCCAAAGAATGGCTACGGATCAAATGGTCGGACGAAGAGGGATGAACGAGACGAACTTGGTCCAAAGAAGGCCTACGGATCAAATGGGAGGACGAAGAGGGACGAACGTGATGAACATGGTCCAAAAATTGCCAACGGATCAAATGGGAGGATGAAGATGGTAGAACTAGACGAACTTGGTCCAAAGAAGGCCTACGGGTCAACTGGGAGGACGAAGTGGGACGAACGAGACGAACTTGGTCCAAGGAATGCCAACGGATCAAATGGGAGGACGAAGATGGATGAACGAGACGAACTTGGTCCAAAGAATGCCAACGGATCAAATGGAAGACGAAGATGGTAGAACGAGATGAACTTGGTCCAAAGAAGGCCTTCGGATCAAATGGGAGCGCGAAGATGGAAGAACGAGACAAACTTGGTCCAAAGAATTCCTATGGATCAAATGGGAGGACGAAGATAGACGAACGAGAAAAACTTGGTCCAAAGAAGGCCTACGGATCAAATGGGAGGACGAAAGAGGCGAACTTGGTCCAAATAACGCCTACATATCAAATTGGACGACGAAGATGGACGAATGAGACGAACATGGTCCAAAGACGGCCTACGGATCAAATGAGAGGACGAAGATGGACGAACGAGACGAACATGGTCCAAAGATTGCCAATGGATCAAATGTGAGGACGAAGATGGATGAACGAGACAAACTTGGTCCAAAGGATTGCCAACGGATCAAATGGGAGCGCGAAGATGGACGAACGAGACAAACTTGGTCCAAAGAATGCCAACAGATCAAATGGAAGGACGATGAGGGACGAACGAGACAAGCGTGGTCCAAAGAATGCCAACGGATCAAATAGGAGGACAAAGATGGAAGAACGAGGCGAACTTGGTCCAAAGAAGGCCAACGGGTGGGAGGGCGAAGATGGACGAACGAGAAGAACTTGGTCCAAAGAAGGCCTACGGATCAAATGGGAGGACGAAAGAGGCGAACTTGGTCCAAATAACGCCTACATATCAAATTGGACGACGAAGATGGACGAATGAGACGAACATGGTCCAAAGAAGGCCTACGGATCAAATCGGAGGACGAAGAGTGACGAACGAGACGAACTTGGTCCAAAGAAGGCCAACGGATGGGAGGACGAAGATGGATGAACGAGACAAACTTTGTCCAAAGAATGCCAACGGATCAAATGTGAGGACGAAGATGGATGAACGAGACAAACTTGGTCCAAAGGATTGCCAACGGATCAAATGGGAGCGCGAAGATGGACGAACGAGACAAACTTGGTCCAAAGAATGCCAACAGATCAAATGGAAGGACGATGAGGGACGAACGAGACAAGCGTGGTCCAAAGAATGCCAACGGATCAAATAGGAGGACAAAGATGGAAGAACGAGGCGAACTTGGTCCAAAGAAGGCCAACGGGTGGGAGGGCGAAGATGGACGAATGAGATAAACTTGGTCAAAAGAATGCCAACGGATCAAATGGGAGCAGGAAGATGGACGAACGAGACGAACTTGGTCCAAAGAAGGCCTACGGATCAAAACGGAGGACGAAGAGGGACGAATGAGATGAGCTTTGTCCAAAGACGGCCTACGGATCAAATGGGAGGACGAAGATGGACGAACGAGACGAACATGGTCCAAAGATTGCCAACGGATCAAATGGGAGGACGACGAGTTACGAACGAGACGAACTTGGTCCAAAGAAGGCCAACGGATGGGAGGACGAAGATGGACTAACTAGACAAAGTTTGTCCAAAGAATGCCAACGGATCAAATGTGAGGACGAAGATGGATGAACGAGACAAACTTGGTCCAAAGAAGGCCTACGGATCAAACGGGAGGACAAAGATGGTAGAACGAGACGAACTTGGTCTAATTAATGCCTACGGATCAAATGGGCGGACGAAGAGGGTCGAACAAGACGAACATGGTCCAAAGAATGCCAACGGATCAAATGTGAGGATGAAGATGGACGAACGAGACGAACTTGGTCCAAAGAAGGCCTACGGATCAAACGGGAGGACGAAAATGGTAGAACGAGACGAACTTGGTCTAAAGAATGCCTACGGATCAAATGGGAGGACGATGAGGGACGATCGAGACGAGCTTGGTACAAAGATGTCCAACGGATCAAATGGGAGGACGAAGAGGGACGAACGAGACGAACATGGTCCAAACAAGGCCAACGGATCAAATGGGAGGACGATGAGGGACAAACGAGACGAACTTCGTCCAAAGAAGCCCAACGGATCAAATGGGAGGACGATGAGGGATGAACGAGACAAACTTGGTGCAAAGAAGGCCAACGGATCAAATGGGAGGACGATGAGGGATGAACGAGACGAACTTGGTCGAAAGAAGGCCAACGGATCAAATGGGAGGACGAAGAGGGACGAACGAGACGAACTTGGTCCAAAGAAGGCCAACGGGTCAAATGGGAGGACGAAGAGGGTCGAACGAGATGAACATGGTCCAAAGAATGCCAACGGATCAAATTGGAGGATGAAGATGGACGAAAGAGATGAACTTGGTCCAAACAAGGCCTACATGTCAAATTGGAGGACGAAGATGGACGAATGAGACGAACTTGGTCCAAAGAAGGCCTGCGGATCAAATGGGAGGACGAAGATGGACGAACGAGACGAACATGGTCCAAAGAATGCCAACGGATCAAATGGGAGGACGAAGAGTGATGAACGAGACGAACTTCGTCCAAAGAAGGCCTACGGATCAAACGGGAGGACAAAGATGGTAGAACGAGACGAACTTGGTCTAATGAATGCCTACGGATCAAATGGGCGGACGAAGAGGGTCGAACGAGACGAACATGGTCCAAAGAATGCCAACGGATCAAATGTGAGGACGAAGATGGACGAACGAGATGAACTTGGTCCAATGAAGGCCTACGAATCAAACGGGAGGACGAAGATGGTAGAACGAGACGAACTTGGTCTAAAGAAGGCCTACGGATCAAATCGGAGGATGAAGATGGTAGAAGGAGACGAACTTGGTCCAAAGAAGGCCTACGGATCAAATGGGAGGACGAAGATAAACGAACGAGACGAACTTGGTCCAAAGAAAGCCAACGGATCAAATGGGAGGACGAAGATGGACGAACGAGTCGAACTTGGTCCAATGAAGGCCTACGGATCAAACGGGAGGACGAAGATGGTAGAACGAGACGAACTTGTTCTAAAGAATGCCTACGGATCAAATGGGCGGACGAAGAGGGTCGTACGAGACGAACATGGTCCAAAGAATGCCAACGGATCAAATTGGAGGATGAAGATGGACGAAAGAGACGAACTTCGTCCAAAGAAAGCCTACGGATCAAATGGGAGGACGAACGAGACGAACTTGGTCCAAACAAGGCCTACTTGTCAAATTGGAGGACGAAGATGGACGAACGAGACGAACTTGGTCCAAAGAAGGCCTGCGGATCAAATGGGAGGACGAAGATGGACGAACGACACGAACATGGTCCAAAGAATGCCAACGGATCAAATGGGAGGACGAAGAGTGACGAACGAGACGAACTTGGTCCAAAGAATGACAACGGATGGGAGTACGAAGATAGACGAACGAGATGAACTTGGTCCAATGAAGGCCTACGGATCAAATGGGAGGACGAAGATGGACGAACGAGACGAACTTGGTCCAATGAAGGCCAACAGGTGGGAGGACGAAGATGGACGAACGAGATAAACTTGGTCCAAAGAAAGCCAACGGATCAAATGGGAGGACGAAGATGGACGAACGAGTCGAACTTGGTCCAATGAAGGCCTACGAATCAAACGGGAGGACGAAGATGGTAGAACGAGACGAACTTGGTCTAAAGAAGGCCTACGGATCAAATGGGAGGACGAAGATGGACGAACGAGACGAACTTGGTCCAAAGAAGGCCAACAGGTAGGAGGACGAAGATGGACGAACGAGATAAACTTGGTCCAAAGAATGCCAACGGATCAAATGGGAGGACGAAGATGGTAGAACGAGACGAACTTGGTCCAACGAAGGCCTACGAATCAAACGGGAGGACGAAGATGGTAGAACGAGACAAACTTGGTCTAAAGAAGGCCTACGGATCAAATGGGAGGACGAAGATGGACGAACGAGACGAACTTGGTCCAAAGAAGGCCAACAGGTGGGAGGACGAAGATGGACGAACGAGATAAACTTGGTCCAAAGAATGCCAACGGATCAAATGGGAGGACGAAGATGGTAGAACGAGACGAACTTGGTCCAAAGACGACCTACGGATCAAATGGGAGGACGAAGATAAACGAACGAGACGAACTTAGTCTAAAGAAAGGCAACAGATCGAATGGGAGGACGAAGATGGACGAACGAGACGAACTTGGTCCAAAGAAGCCCTACGGATCAAACGGGAGGACGAAAATGGTAGAACGAGACGAACTTGGTCTAAAGAAGGCCTACGGATCAAATGGGCAGACGAAGAGGGACGAACGAGACGAACATGGTCCAAAGTATGCCAACGGATCAACTGGGAGGAGGAAGATGGTAGAACGAGACGAACTTGGTCCAAAGACGGCCTACGGATCAAATGCGAGGACGAAGATAAACGAACAAGAGGAACTTGGTCTAAAGAAAGCCAACGGATCGAATGGGAGGACGAAGATGGACGAACGAGACGAACTTGGTCCAAAGAAGCCCTACGGATCAAACAGGAGGACGAAGATGGTAGAACGAGACGAACATGGTCCAAAGATGGCCTACGGATCAAATGGGAGGACGAAGATAAACAAACGAGATGAACTTGGTCTAAAGAAAGCCAACGGATCGAATGGGAGGACGAAGATGGACGAACGAGACGAACTTGGTCCAAAGAAGCCCTACGGATCAAAGGGAAGGACGAAGATGGTAGAACGAGACGAACTTGGTCCAAAGACGGCATACGAATCAAATAGGAGGACGAAGATAAACGAACGAGACGAACTTGGTCTAAAGAAACCCAACGGATCGAATGGGAGGACGAAGATGGACGAACGAGACGAACTTGGTCCAATGAAGGCCTACGGATCAAACGGGAGGACGAAGATGGTAGAACGAGACGAACTTGGTCTAAAGAAGGCCTACTGATCAAATGGGCGGATGAAGAGGGACGAACGAGACGAACATGGTCTAAAGAATGCCAACGGATCAAATTGGAGGAGGAAGATGGACGAACGAGACGAACATGGTCTAAAGAATGCCAACGGATCAAATTGGAGGAGGAAGATGGACGAACGAGACGAACTTGGTCCAAAGAAGGCCTACGGATCAAATGGGAGGATGAACGAGACGAACTTGGTCCAAACAAGTCCTACATATCAAATTGGAGGACGAAGTTGGACGATCGAGACGACTTTGGTCCAAAGAAGCCCTATGGATCAAATGGGATGACGAAGAGTGACGAACGAGATGAACTTTGTCCAAAGAAGGCCTACGGATCAAATGGGAGGACGAAGATGGACGAACGAGACGAACATGGTCCAAAGAATGCCAACAGATCAAATGGGAGGACGAAGAGTGACGAACGAGACGAACTTGGTCCAATGTAGGCCTACGGATCAAACGGGAGGACGAAGATGGTAGAACGTGACGAACTTGGTCTAAAGAAGGCCTACGGATCAAATGCGAGGACGAAGATGGACGAACGAGACGAACTTGGTCCAAAGAAGGCCAACAGGTGGGAGGACGAAGATGGACGAACAAGACCAATTTGGTCCAAAGAATCCCAACGGATCAAATGGGAGGACGAAGAGTGACGAACGAGATGCACTTGGTCCAATGAAGGCCTACGGATCAAACGGGAGGACGAAGATGGTAGAACGTGACGAACTTGGTCTAAAGAAGGCCTACGAATCAAATGGGAGGATGAAGATGGACGAACGAGATAAACTTGGTCCAAAGAATGCCAACGGATCAAATGGGAGGACGAAGACGGTAGAACGAGATGAACTTGGTCTAAAGAAGGCCTACGGATCAAATGGGCGGACGAAGAGGGACGAACGAGACGAACATGGTCGAAAGTATGCCAATGGATCAACTGGGAGGACGAAGTGGGACGAACGAGACGAACTTGGTCCAAAGAATGCCAACGGATAAAATGGGAGGACGAAGATGGATGAACGAGACGAACTTGGTCCAAAGAATGCCAACAGATCAAATGGAAGGACGAAGATAGACGAACGAGACGAACTTGGTCCAAAGAAAGCCTACAGATCAAATGGGAGGACGAACGAGACGAACTTGGTCCAAATAAGGCCTACATATCAAATAGGAGGACGAAGATGGACGAACGAGACAAACTTGGTCCAAAGACTTCCTGTGGATCAAATGGGAGGACGAAGATAGACGATCGAGACGAACTTGGTCCAAAGAATGCCTACTGTTCAAATCGGAGGACGAAAGACACTGACTTGGTCCAAACAAGGCCTACGTATCAAAGTGGAGGACGAAGATGGACGAACGAGAAGAACTTGGTCCAAAGATGGCCTACGGATCAAATAAGAGGACGAAGAGGGACGAACGAGATGAGCTTTGTCCAAAGACGGCCTACGGATGAAATGGGAGGACGAAGAATGGCGAGCGAGACGAACATGGTCCAAAGATTGCCAACGGATCAAATGGGTGGACGAAGAGTGACGAACGAGACGAACTTGGTCCAAAGAAGGCCAACGGATGGGAGGACGAAGATGGACGAACTAGACAAACTTTGTCCATAGAATGCCAACGGATCAAATGGGAGGACGAAGATGGTAGAACGAGATGAACTTGGTCCAAAGAAGTCATTCGGATCAAATCGGAGGACGAAGAGGGACGAACGAGATGAGCTTTGTCCAAAGACGGCCTACGGATCAAATGGGAGGACGAAGATGGACGAACGAGACGAACATGGTCCAAAGATTGCCAACGGATCAAATGGGAGGACGAAGATGGACAAACGAGATGAACTTGGTCCAATGAAGGCCTATAGATCAAACGGGAGGACGAAGATGGTAGAACGAGACGAACTTGGTCTAAAGAATGCCTACGGATCAAATGGGCGGACGAAGAGGGTCGAACAAGACGAACATGGTCCAAAGAATGCCAACGGATCAAATTGCAGGATGAAGATGGACGAACGAGACGAACTTGGTCCAAAGAAGGCATACGTATCAAATGGGAGGACGAACGAGACGAACTTGGTCCAAAGAAGGCCTACGGATCAAATCGGAGGACGAAGAGGGACGACCGAGATGAGCTTTGTCCAAAGACGGCCTACGGATCAAATGGGAGGACGAAGAGTGACGAACGAGACGAACTTGGTCCAAAGAAGGCCAACGGATGGGAGGACGAAGATGGACTAACTAGACAAACTTTGTCCAAAGAATGCCAACGGATAAAATGGGAGGACGAAGATGGATGAACGAGACGAACTTGGTCCAAAGAATGCCAACGGATCAAATGGAAGGACGAAGATAGACGAACGAGACGAACTTGGTCCAAAGAAAGCCTACAGATCAAATGGGAGGACGAACGAGACGAACTTGGTCCAAATAAGGCCTACATATCAAATAGGAGGACGAAGATGGACGAACGAGACGAACTTGGTCCAATGAAGGCCTACAGATCAAACGGGAGGACGAAGATGGTAGAACGAGACGAACTTGGTCTAAAGAAGGCCTACGGATCAAATGGGAGGACGAAGCTGGACGAACGAGACGAACTTGGTCCAAAGAAGGCCAACAGATGGGAGGACGAAGATGGACGAACGAGATAAACTTGGTCCAAAGAATGCCAACGGATCAAATGGGAGGACGAAGATGGTAGAACGAGACGAACTTGGTCCAAAGATGGCCTACGGATCAAATGGGAGGACGAAGATAAACGAAAGAGACAAACTTGGTCTAAAGAAAGCCAACGGATCGAATGGGAGGACGAAGATGGACGAACGAGACGAACTTGGTCTAAAGAAGCCCTACGGATCAAACGGGAGGACGAAGATGGTAGAACGAGACAAACTTGGTCTAAAGAAGGCCTACGGATCAAATGGGCGGACGTAGAGGGACGAATGAGACGAACGTGGTCCAAAGAATGCCAACGGATCAAATTGGAGGATGAAGATGGACGAACGAGACGAACATGGTCCAAAGAATGCCAACGGATCAAATGGGAGGACGAAGATGGTAGAACGTGACGGACTTGGTCCAAAGAATGCCAATGGATCAAATGGGAGGACGAAGATGGACGAACGCGACGAACTTGGTCCAAAGAAGGCCAACGGACCAAATGGGAGGACTAAGATGGACGAACGAGACGAAATTGGTCCAAAGAATGCCTACGGATCAAATGGGAGGACGAAGAGGGACGAACGTGACGAACATGGTCCAAAAATTGGCAACGGAACAAATGGGAGGACGAAATGGGACGAACGAGACAAACTTGGTCCAAAGAATGCCAACGGATAAAATGGGAGGACGAAGATGGATGAACGAGACGAGCTTGTTCCAGAGAATGCCAATGGATCAAATGGAAGGACGAATGTGGACGAACGAGACAAAGTTGGTCCAAAGAGTTCCTGTGGATCAAACGGGAGGACGAAGATAGACGAACGAGATGAACTTGGTCCAAAGAAGGCCTACGGATCAAATGGGAGGACGAAAGAGACGAACTTGGTCCAAATAAGGCCTACATATCAAATTGGAGGACGAACGAGACGAACTTGGTCCAAAGATGGCCTACGGATTAAATCGGAGGACGAAGAGGGACGAACGAGATGAGCTTCGTCCAAAGATGGCATACGGATCAAATGGGAGGACGAAGATTGACGAACGAGACGAACATGGTCCAAAGATTGCCAACGGATCAAATGGGTGGACGAAGAGTGACGAACGAGACGAACTTGGTCTAAAGAAGGCCAACGGATGGGAGGACGAAGATGGACGAACTAGACAAACTTTGTCCATGGAATGCCAACGGATCAAATGTGAGGCCGAAGATGGACGAACGAGCCGAACTTGGTCCAAAGAAGTCCTACGGATGAAATGGTGGACGAAGAGGGACGAACGTGACGAACATGGTCCAAAAATTGCCAATGGATCAAATGGGAGGACGAAGATGGTAGAAGGAGACGAACTTGGTCCAAAGAGGGCCTACGTATCAACTGGGAGGACGAAGTGGGTCAAACGAGACGAACTTGGTCCAAAGAATGCCAACGGATAAAATTGGAAGACGAAGATGGATGAACGAGATGAACTTGTTCCAAAGAATGCCAACGGATGAAATGGAAGGACGAATCTGGACGAACGAGACAAACTTGGTCCAAAGACTTCCTGTGGATCAAATGGGAGGACGAAGATAGACGATCGAGACGAACTTGGTCCAAAGAATGCCTACGGTTCAAATCGGAGGACGAAAGACACTAACTTGGTCCAAACAAGGCCTACGTATCAAAGTGGAGGACGAAGATGGACGAACGAGACGAACTTGGTCCATGATGGCCTACGGATCAAATCGGAGGACGAAGAGGGACGAACGAGATGAGCTTTGTCCAAAGACGGCCTACGGATCAAATGGGAGCACGAAGATGGACGAACGAGACGAACATGGTCCAAAGATTGCCAACGGATCAAATGGGAGGACGAAGATGGACAAACGAGACGAACTGGGTCCAATGAAGGCCTACAGATCAAACGGGAGGACGAAGACGGTAGAACGAGACGAACTTGGTCTAAAGAATGCCTACGGATCAAATGGGCGGACGAAGAGGGTCGAACAAGATGAACATGGTCCAAAGAATGCCAACGGATCAAATTGCAGGATGAAGATGGACGAACGAGACGAACTTGGTCCAAAGAAGGCATACGTATCAAATGGGAGGACGAACGAGACGAACTTGGTCCAAAGAAGGCCTACGGATCAAATCGGAGGACGAAGAGGGACGACCGAGATGAGCTTTGTCCAAAGACGGCCTACGGATCAAATGGGAGGACGAAGATGAACGAACGAGACGAACATGGTCCAAAGATTGCCAACGGATCAAATGGGAGGACGAAGAGTGACGAACGAGACGAACTTGGTCCAAAGAAGGCCAACGGATGGGAGGACGAAGATGGACTAACTAGACAAACTTTGTCCAAAGAATGCCAACGGATCAAATGTGAGGACGAAGATGGATGAACGAGACAAACTTGGTCCAAAGAATGCCAATGGATCAAATGGGAGGATGAAGATGGTAGAACGAGATGAACTTGGTCCAAAGAAGGCCTTCGGATCAAATGGCAGCGCGAAGATGGTCGAACGAGACAAATTTGGTCCAAAGAATGCCAACAGATCAAATGGGAGGACGATGACGGACAAACGAGACGAGCGTGGTCCAAAGAATGCCAACGGATCAAATAGGAGGACAAAGATGGACGAACGAGACGAACTTGGTCCAAAGAAGGCCAACGGGTGGGAGGGCGAAGATGGACGAACGAGATAAACTTGGTCCAAAGTATGCCAACGGATCAAATGGGAGGATGAATATGGTAGAACGAGACGAACTTGGTCCAAAAAAGGCCTACAGATCCAATGGGAGGACGAAGATGGACGAACGAGACGAACATGGACCAAAGAATGCCAACGGATCAAATGAGAGGACGAAGAGTGACGAACGAGACGAACTTGGTCCAAAGAAGGCCAACGGATGGGAGGACGAAGATGGACGAACGAGACAAACTTGGGCCAGTGAAGGCCTACGGATCAAACGGGAGGACGAAGATGGTAGAACGAGACAAACTTGGTCTAAAGAAGGCCTGCGGATCAAATGGGCGGACGAAGAGGGACGAACGAGACGAACATGGTCCAAAGAATGCAAACGGATCAAATTGGAGGATGAAGATGCACGAACGAGACGAACTTGGTCCAAAGAAAGCCAACGGATCAAATGGGAGGACGAAGATGGACGAACGAGACGAACTTGGTCCACAGAAGGGCAACGGGTGGGAGGACGAAGATGGACGAACAAGATAAAGTTGGTCCAAAGAATGCCAACGGATCAAATGGGAGGACGAAGATGATAGAACGAGACGAACATGGTCCAAAGAAGGCCTACGAATCAAATGGGAGGACGAAGATAAACGAACGAGACGAACTTGGTCGAAAGAAAGCCAACGGATCAAATGGGAGGACGAAGATGGACAAACGAGACGAACTTGGTCCAAAGAAGGCCTACGGATCAAATGGGAGGACGAAGAGGGACGAACGAGATGCACTTTGTCCAAAGAAGGCCTACGGAAGAAATGGGAGCACGAAGATGGACGAACGACACGAACATGGTCCAAAGAATGCCAACGGATCAAATGGGAGGACGAAGATGGATGAACGAGACAAACTTGGTCCAAAGAATGCCAACGGATCAAATGGGAGGACGAAGATGGTAGAACGAGATGAACTTGGTCCAAAGAAGGCCTTCGGATCAAATGGGAGCGCGAAGATGGACGAACGAGACAAATTTGGTCCAAAGAATGCCAACAGAACAAATGGGAGGACGATGACGGACGAACGAGATGAGCGTGGTCCAAACAATGCCAACGGATCAAATAGGAGGACAAAGATGGACGAACGAGACGAACTTGGTCCAAAGAAGGCCAACGGGTGGGAGGGCGAAGATGGACGAACGAGATAAACTTGGTCCAAAGAATGCCAACGGATCAAATGGGAGGACGAAGATGATAGATAGAGACGAACTTGGTCCAAAAAAGGCCTACAGATCAAATGGGAGGACGAAGATGGACGAACGAGACGAACATGGACCAAAGAATGCCAACGGATCAAATGGGAGGACGAAGAGTGACGAACGAGACGAACTTGGTCCAAAGAAGGCCAACGGATGGGAGGACGAAGATGGACGAACGAGACAAACTTGGGCCAGTGAAGGCCTACGGATCAAACGGGATGACGAAGATGGTAGAACGAGACAAACTTGGTCTAAAGAAGGCCTGCGGATCAAATGGGCGGACGAAGAGGGACGAACGAGACGAACATGGTCCAAAGAATGCCAACGGATCAAATTGGAGGATGAAGATGGACGAACGAGACGAACTTGGTCCAAAGAAGGCCAACGGGTGGGAGGACGAAGATGGACGAACGAGATAAAGTTGGTCCAAAGAATGCCAACGGATCAAATGGGAGGACGAAGATGATAGAACGAGACGAACATGGTCCAAAGAAGGCCTACGGATCAAATGGGACGACGAAGATAAACGAACGAGACGAACTTGGTCGAAAGAAAGCCAACGGATCAAAAGGGAGGGCGAAGATGGACGAACGAGACGAACTTGGTCCAAAGAAGGCCTACGGATCAAATGGGAGGACGAAGAGGGACGAACGAGATGAACTTTGTCCAAAGAAGGCCTACGGAAGAAATGGGAGCACGAAGATGGACGAACGAGACGAACATGGTCCAAAGAATGCCAACGGATCAAATGGGAGGACGAAGATGGATGAACGAGACAAACTTGGTCCAAAGAATGCCAACGGATCAAATGGGAGGACGAAGATGGTAGAACGAGATGAACTTGGTCCAATGAAGGCCTTCGGATCAAATGGGAGGACGAAGATGGACAAACGAGACAAATTTGATCCAAAGAATGCCAACAGATCAAATGGGAGGACGATGACGGACGAACGAGACGAGCGTGGTCCAAACAATGCCAACGGATCAAATAGGAGGACAAAGATGGACGAACGAGACGAACTTGGTCCAAAGAAGGCCAACGGGTGGGAGGGCGAAGATGGACGAACGAGATAAACTTGGTCCAAAGAATGCCAATGGATCAAATGGGAGGACGAAGATGGTAGAACGAGACGAACTTGGTCCAAAGAAGGCCTACAGATCAAATGGGAGGACGAAGATAAACGAACGAGACGAACTTGGTCCAAAGAAAGCCAACGGATCAAATAGGAGGACGAAGATGGACGAGCGAGACGAACTTGGTCCAATGAAGGCCTATGGATCAAACGGGAGGACGAAGATGGTAGAACGAGACGAACATGGTCAAAGAAGGCCAACGGATCAAATTGGAGGATGAAGATGGACGAACGAGACGAACTTGGTCCAAAGAAGCCCTACGGATCAAATGGGAGGACGAACGAGACGAACTTGGTCCAAAGAAGGCCTACGGATCAAATCGGAGTACGAAGAGGGACGAACGAGATGAGCTTTGTCCAATGACGGCCTACGGATCAAATGGGAGGACAAAGATGGACGAAAGAGACGAACATGGTCCAAAGATTGCCAACAGATCAAATGTGAGGACGAAGAGAGACGAACGAGAGGAACTTGGTCCAAAGAAGGCCAACGGATGGGAGGACGAAGATGGACTAACTAGACAAACTTTGTCCAAAGAATGCCAACGGATCAAATGTGAGGACGAAGTTGGATGAACGAGACAAACTTAGTCCAAAGAATGCCAACGGATCAAATGGGAGGACGAAGATGGTAGAACGAGATGAACTTGGTCCAAAGAAGGCCTTCGGATCAAATGGGAGCGCGAAGATGGACGAACGAGACAAATTTGGTCCAAAGAATGCCAACAGATCAAATGGGAGGACGATGACGGACGAACGAGATGAGCGTGGTCCAAACAATGCCAACGGATCAAATAGGAGGACAAAGATGGACGAACGAGACGAACTTGGTCCAAAGAAGGCCAACGGGTGGGAGGGCGAAGATGGACGAACGAGATAAACTTGGTCCAAAGAATGCCAACGGATAAAATGGGAGGACGAAGATGGTAGAACGAGATGAACTTGGTCCAAAAAAGGCCTACAGATCAAATGGGAGGACGAAGATGGACGAACGAGACGAACATGGACCAAAGAATGCCAACGGATCAAATGGGAGGATGAAGAGTGACGAATGAGACGAACTTGGTCCAAAGAAGGCCAACGGATGGGAGGACGAAGATGGACGAACGAGACAAACTTGGGCCAGTGAAGGCCTACGGATCAAACGGGAGGACGAAGATGGTAGAACGAGACGAACTTGATCTAAAGAAGGCCTGCGGATCAAATGGGCGGACGAAGAGGGACGAACGAGACGAACATGGTCCAAAGAATGCCAACGGATCAAATTGGAGGATGAAGATGGATGAACGAGACGAACTTGGTCCAAAGAAAGCCAACGGATCAAATGGGAGGACGAAGATGGACGAACGAGACGAACTTGGTCCACAGAAGGCCAACGGGTGGGAGGACGAAGATGGACGAACGAGATAAAGTTGGTCCAAAGAATGCCAACGGATCAAATGGGAGGACGAAGATGATAGAACGAGACGAACATGGTCCAAAGAAGGCCTACGGATCAAATGGGAGGACGAAGATAAACGAACGAGACAAACTTGGTCGAAAGAATGCCAACGGATCAAATGGGAGGACGAAGATGGACGAACGAGACGAACTTGGTCCAAAGAAGGCCTACGGATCAAATGGGAGGACGAAGACGGACGAACGAGATGAACTTTGTCCAAAGAAGGCCTACGGAAGAAATGGGAGGACGAAGATGGATGAACGAGACAAACTTGGTCCAAAGAATGCCAACGGATCAAATGGGAGGACGAAGATGGTAGAACGAGATGAACTTGGTCCAAAGAAGGCCTTCGGATCAAATGGGAGGACGAAGATGGACGAATGAGACAAATTTGGTCCAAAGAAAGCCAACAGATCAAATGGGAGGACGATGACGGACGAACGAGACGAGCGTGGTCCAAGCAATGCCAACGGATCACATAGGAGGACAAAGATGGACGAACGAGACGAACTTGGTCGAAAGAAGGCCAACGGGTGGGAGGGCGAAGATGGACGAATGAGATAAACTTGGTCCAAAGAATGCTAACGGATCAAATGGGAGGACGAAGATGGTAGAACGAGACGAACTTGGTCCAAAGAAGGCCTACAGATCAAATGGGAGGACGAAGATAACGAACGACACGAACTTGTTCCAAAGAAAGCCAACGGATCAAATGGGAGGACGAAGATGGACGAACGAGACGAACTTGGTCCAATGAAGGCCTACAGATCAAACGGGAGGACGAACATGGTAGAACGAGATGAACTTGGTCTAAAGAATGCCTACGGATCAAATGGCCAGACGAAGAGGGATGAACGAGACAAACTTGGTGCAAAGAAGTCCTACGGATCAAATGGGAGGACGAAGAGGGACGAACGTGACGAATATGGTCCAAAAATTGCCAACGGATCAAATGGGAGGAAATAGATGGGAGAACGAGACGAACTTGGTCCAAAGAAGGCCTACGGATCAACTTGGAGGACGAAGTGGGACGAACGAGATGAACTTTGTCCAAAGAAGGCCTACGGATCAAATGGGAGGAGGAAGATGGACGAACGAGACGAACATGGTCCAAAGAATGCCAACGGATCAAATGGGAGGACGAAGATGGAAGAACGAGACGAACTTGGTCCAAAGAATGCCAACGGATCAAATGGAAGGACGAATGTGGACGAACGAGACAAAGTTGGTCCAAAGAATTCCTATGGATCAAATGGGAGGACGAAGATAGACGAACGAGACGAACTTGGTCCAAAGAAGGCCTACGGATCAAATGGGAGACGAACGAGACGAACTTGGTCCAAAGAAGGCCTACAGATCAAATGGGAGGACGAAGACAAACGAACGAGACGAACTTGGTCCAAAGAAAGCCAACAGATCAAATGGGAGGACGAAGATGGACAAACGAGACGAACTTGGTCCAATGAAGGCCTACGGATCAAACGGGATGACGAAGATGGTAGAACGAGACGAACTTGGTCTAAAGAAGGCCTACGGGTCAAATGGGCGGAAGAAGAGGGACGAACGAGACGAACTTGGTCCAAAGAATGCCAACGGATCAAATGGGAGGACGAAGATGGTAGAACGAGATGAACTTGGTCCAAAGAAGGCCTTCGGGTCAAATGGGAGCGCGAAGATGGACGAACAAGACAAATTTGGTCCAAAGAATGCCAACATATCAAATGGGAGGACGATGACGGACGAACGAGATGGGCGTGGTCCAAACAATGCCAACGGATCAAATAAGAGGACAAAGATGGACGAACGAGACGAACTTGATCCAAAGAAGGCCAACGGGTGGGAGGGCGAAGATGGACGAACGAGATAAACTTGGTCCAAAGAATGCCAACGGATCAAATGGGAGGACGAAGATGGTAGAACGAGACGAACTTGGTCCAAAAAAGGCCTACAGGTCAAATGGGAGGACGAAGATAAACGAACGAGACGAACTTGGTCCAAAGAAAGCCAACGGATCAAATGGGAGGACGAAGATGGACGAACGAGACGAACATGGTCCAAAGAATGCCAATGGATCAAATGGGAGGACGAAGAGTGACGAACGAGACGAACTTGGTCCAAAGAAAGCCAACGGATGGGAGGACGAAGATGGACGAACGAGACGAACTTGGGCCAGTGAAGGCCTACGGATCAAACGGGAGGACGAAGATGGTAGAACGAGACGGACTTGGTCTAAAGAAGGCCTACGGATCAAATGGGCGAACGAAGAGGGACGAACGAGACGAATATGGTCCAAAGAATGCCAACGGATCAAATTGGAGGATGAAGATGGACGAACGAGACAAACTTGGTCCAAAGAAAGCCAACGGATCAAATGGGTGGACGAAGAGGGTCGAACGAGACGAACATGGTCTGTAATGTCCGTAATTTATGATTCTGTTTTAATTTTATTTTATGCATGTGATGTGTGCTTATGCATGTTAGATATATTTTAGTAAGAATAAATTCATAGACAAAGTTTTCTGACGTTAGAAAGTAGTGGGTTAAGTTGGACGTTTAGAAACAGACAGAGTTCTGTTTACCGTAAATAGACAGAGTGAGGACTTTATGAGGTAGAAACCCTAGATTTAGGTTAAGAATGAGATTTGAAGGTACCAATAGTGATTTTATAATATTCAAGGATTTTAGAAATTTATTCGGGAATTTTCTGAAGAACGCATAGAAATGTTACCAGTAGTGTGACTAGGTTGAACTGTGAGTGGATTTGGAGACCAGAACATATCTAGAAATATTTTTAGGGATGCCAAATGATGTTTGCTAATATTTTAGAATTTTAGAAATTATTTTGGGAATTTTTGGAATGACAGATAAAGAATTGCTATTTTGGTCCCTGTAGAACGAGAACAGGATAGCAGGGAGAGCAGGTGAATGCCAGAGGCTTAGGAAATGATCCAAAATCAACCAAAAGAGTACCCAATGGTGTTTTTATAATATTTATGATTTTTAGAAATTTTCTGGGATTTTTCTGAGAAAGTTGATTTTTACCCTAGGTTACGGGTTACGGTAAAAACTGAAAAGTTACCGTAGTGCTTCTAAGCTTGATCTTTTTGAACCAAGACTTTTGTGACATCTTATTTATATGGTTTAGGACTTATTATAAGGTTCATGAGAATTTTTACCCCAATAGGTTAGGTTTGGATAATTTTTACTATGAGATACAAAAGTTGCCACACTTAATTACCCTTGGAGAGTTACCATTTACCATGGTTAAGGTGAGAAAAATTAATTACCCTCCCTTGGTCAGCAGGTCTGCGCCAGATTTAGAGGAGAAGAGAGTGGAATTTTCTTGAGGCAATGACTCATGGGAGAGGGCCAATAGGAAGCAAGCAAGTGACTTAAGTAATGATTAAATGAAAAAAATCAAAATGGATAGGAAGAGAAAGAGAGAGGGAGCCGTGAGTTTGAGGGAGAGGAGGAGGAAGAAGACCTTCATGTTCTTGAGCTCATCCAACCAACTCCATAGCCAAACCTTAGTTGATTCTTCCAAAATCCTTGCCTACATACACTAGTTTTCAAGTCTTGAATCATAGAATTAGTGGACAAGAAGCTAACAAGAAGCAAACAAGGAAGAGAAGGGAAGGAAGAAGGAAGAGCTTGGAGTAGGATTTTCTTCAAGTTTGGTAAGGGGAAATCTCTTCTTACATGACTATGTAAAGCTTGGTTGACATATTTAGGGCTTTGATTGTATGGTTTTGATTATGATGATGTTGAACTTGTTCTAGGGTTCATGATGTGTGGTAAGGTATGTGGTCATAAATTCTTATGAAGATGATTAAGCTTTGAGTTATGTATGTGCTTGATGTGAACTTTGTGGTGATTTGAATGGATTAGAGAAGTGCTTGATGTTGTTAGGCTTGGTATTTATTTGAACATGTTTGTGCTCTTGGTATGAAGATGCTATGCTCTTGTTGGTGAGCTGTGTTCATGGCTTGAATATGGCATGAGATTGTTGTAAAAATAATGAACTTCATTTATTTGGATCCAATTGCACTTAACCATGCAAAGAAGAGATTGGTTTGCATCATTTTTGTGAAAATCGCAAGTCTGGTACGCCCTGGGTGTGGATGTTTTCGTGGCTGGGAAATTCTGGAAAACAGGGGACAGCTCTGTTCATACCGCAGGTGTGGAAAACCCTCGCGCCAGTGAACAGTTCTGGACCCAGCATTCTTGAAAATTAATGTTTTTGCAAAAAATCAGTTTTTCCAAATTATTTTCATAAAAAAAATGCTTAAGACAAATAATATTGTTAAGGTTTAAATACTTTTTTCGTCCCTGCAAAATGACTGAGTTTCATTTTTCGTCTCTGTAAAAAATTTTGTTTGTTTGTGATCCCTGTAAAACAAAAAGTTTTATTTTTAGTCCCTGCAAAATTGTTTTAGTCCTTGTAAAATTTAGATCATGTTAAATTAGTCCCTGTAATATGTGAACAATTTTGTTTTTAGTCCCTATTAAATTTATTTTACAAGGACTACTTTGGCAATTATCTAAATATTACAGGGACTAATTCAACATGATCTAAATTTTACAGGGACTAAAACAATTTTGCAGGGACTAAAAATAAAACTTTTTGATTTACAGGGATCACAAACAAACAAAATTTTTTACAGGGACGAAAAATGAAACTCGGTCATTTTACAGGGACGAAAAAGATATTTAAACCTATTTTTAAATATGAAGATTGGTATGTGATTTGGTTAATTAATTTTAGAACTTAAACATGGATTTGAATGAATACATTTTGGAAAAAGATCAATATTTCAAAGAAAGTAAAAATGTAGTAGAAGCCATGTTGAATGAGCACAAAGAGATGTGAATGAGCACAAAGAGATGTGAATTATCATAAGTGATGATAATGTGATAACCTAGAGTGAAGGTTATATGTGATTGTGCAAGTAATAACCTAGAGAAAAGGTTAAAGTGATTACAAGACAAACCAAAGCTTAAAAATGCTTGAGAATGGTGATTTTGTATGCTTAATGTGATGTGCCATTTTGCATAAAGAGAAAGAGAATTTGGCAAGTGGCCAATGTGATGAGCATTACAACCCGGATGGGGTTGAGAATAGGGATAGTCTGGCCACAGTAGCCTAAAGGGATTATCCAGGTTGCGAAACCCCTCAGATGGCCAGGTAGGAGATATCCCCTGAGCCGAGGCAAGTCGCACAACCCTGCTTGGACAAATCTGACGGACTTGACTATTCATGATATGGTGAGACGTAGCTTATCCGAATGATTACTATGAAGTCTGGTGGGACTCTCTGGTAAGTCTGGTAAGTCTGCTACGGCCAATCGCTCAATGGTGTTGGAGGTAGGGAAGTCTCCTTGGAGCACTACGAGGGTGATGTGAGGGGAAATAGAAGTGACATGCATTGTATTATATATGAGCTGATGATAAGTTGATTGACGCTGAGATTTGCGTTATGATTGTGAATATTTTATTGTACTGAGATTGATGCTGTGACTGTGATTATTTAATTATGCCTATGAGAACATATTGTTTTTCAGGTAAATGTTATATTTCTGAATCAAGAAAGGGTGAGTAGTAGATAATTAATATTGCTAATATGTCTGATAAGTTTGGTAGAATCTGTATTGATTGTCTCTATGCTTTATTATCTATGTACGATGATTTTTCACCCTTGCCTATATGTTTTGTGCCCTTGTTTTGAACATGATTCATATAGATGGGAGATCCTCCGGAAGGACTGACCAGAGTCCGTAGGCTTAGTTTTTGGCCTAGAGGGGCGGATGGAGAAGGATGGATAATAAACCCCGGGACGCAGTGGGGTACTTATTTAGGATATGTTACATCTTTAGAGACGTTCGTAGAAGGTCCACATAGATGGACAGTAGAAAATATTATATTAGATGTAAAAATGCCTATAGTTGAGTTATGGGATGCTTGGAAGGAAAGGGAGAGACAGAGGCAACAGGTATCTCAATCAGAGCAACGACCTGAGCCAATGCAACAGGAGACTCCAAGGCCAGATCCACTGCCACAGAAGACCAGGACTCCTCCTTGTAAGAGATTTTACGGAAAATGGAGACAAACGGTGCGTAAGAGTACCGTGCGCCGTGCACAGCCACTGAAGATCACTCCATCAGAGAAGAGACCAATGGAGAGGACACCTACCCCTCAGCCTGATAGCAAGGGAAAGGGGAAGCAGATAGTGGAAGAGGAGAGTGATCCTTCAGAGGAGTCGATGGGTAGTGTGTAGGAGTGGTGAGGACACAGTCTGTTGAGTAACCTTGTTTTGTTTTATTTATGTAGTAGCTGACTCTATACCGGTGTGGGCTTATGCTTAGAATATTTTGGATGACTGTACCTTATACTATATGACTTTACTAGTTGACCAGTGATGTATATGTACACGTGGGATCAGTAGTGTATTTGATGTATATTATTTTAGTAGTTATTTTCGCTTGTGTTTCATTTCTTTAATTATACGTTACGTCATGAAAGAGGTTTCGAAATCGAAACAGCATAAGTGAGAGTTTCAAGTTAAGATAGTTTTCAGTAATAAAAGAAAAAAAATTTATACTTATTTTCGAAAGATCAACTCAGGATAATTAAAAGAAGAATTTTCTTAAAATAAAAATCAATATAACGTTTATGACGTATTTTAGATAAATCAGGTTACTTATGTTGTAATATCCTTTTATGAGAAAGGGTGTTGCGTGGTCTAAAGAATGCCAACGGATCAAATAGGAGGACAAAGATGGACGAACGAGACGAACTTGGTCCAAAGAAGGCCAACGGGTGGGAGGGCGAAGATGGACGAACGAGATAAACTTGGTCCAAAGAATGCCAACGAATCAAATGGGAGGAAGAAGATGGTAGAACGAGACGAACTTGGTCCAAAGAAGGCCTACAGATCAAATGGCAGGACGAAGATAAACGAACGAGACGAACTTGGTCCAAAGAAAGCCAACGGATCAAATGGGAGGACGAAGATGGACGAACGAGACGAACTTGGTCCAATGAAGGCCTACAGATCAAACGGGAGGACGAAGATGGTAGAACGAGACGAACTTGGTCTAAAGAATGCCTACGGATCAAATGGGCGGACGAAGAGGGTCGAACGAGACGAACATGGTCCAAAGAATGCCAACGGATAAAATTGGAGGATGAAGATGGACGAACGAGACGAACTTGGTCCAAAGAAGGCCTACGGATCAAATGGGAGGACGAAGATGGTCCAAAGAAGGCCTACGGATCAAATGGGAGGACGAACGAGACGAACTTGGTCCAAATAAGGCCTACATATCAAATTGGAGGACGAAGATGGACCAACGAGACGAACTTGGTCCAAAAAAGGCCTACGGATCAAATGGGAGGACGAAGAGGGACGAACGAGATGAACTTTGTCCAAAGAAGTCCTACGGATCAAATGGGAGGACGAAGATGGACGAACGAGATGAACAAGGTCCAAAGAATGCCAACGGATCAAATTGGAGGATGAAGATGGACGAACGAGACGAACTTGGTCCAAAGAAGGCCTACGGATCAAATGGGAGGACGAAGATGGATGAACGAGACGAACTTGGTTCAAAGAATGCCAACGGATCAAATGGAAGTACGAATCTGGACGAACGAGACAAACTTGGTCCAAAGAATTCCTATGGATCAAATGGGAGAACGAAGATAGACGAACGAGACGAACTTGGTCCAAAGAAGGCCTACAGATCAAATGGGAGGACGAAGATAAACGAACGAGACAAACTTGGTCCAAATAAAGCCAACGGATCAAATGGGAGGACGAAGATGGACAAAAGAGATGAACTTGGTCCAATGAAGGCGTACGGATCAAACGGGAGGACGAAGATGGTAGAACGAGACGAACTTGGCATAAAGAAGGCCTACGGGTCAAATGGGCGGACGAAGAGGGACGAACGAGACGAACATGGTCCAAAGATTGCCAACGGATCAAATTGGAGGATGAAGATGGTCCAAAGAAGGCCTACGGATCAAATGGGAGGACGAACGAGACGAACTTGGTCCAAATAAGGCCTACGGATCAAATGGGAGGACGAAGAGGGACGAACGAGATGAACTTTGTCCAAAGAAGGCCTACGGAACAAATGGGAGGACGAAGATGGACGAACGAGACGAACATGGTCCAAAGAATGCCAACGGATCAAATGGGAGGACGAAGATGGATGAACGAGACAAACTTGGTCCAAAGAATGCCAACGGATCAAATGGGAGGACGAAGATGGTAGAACGAGATGAACTTGGTCCAAAGAAGGCCTTCGGATCAAATGGGAGCGCGAAGATGAACGAACGAGACAAATTTGGTCCAAAGAATGCCAACAGATCAAATGGGAGGACGATGACGGACGAACGAGACGAGTGTGGTCCAAAGAATGCCAACGGATCAAACAGGAGGACAAAGATGGACGAACGAGACGAACTTGGTCCAAAGAAGGCCAACGGGTGGGAGGGCGAAGATGGACGAACGAGATAAACTTGGTCCAAAGAATGCCAACGGATCAAATGGGAGGACGAAGATGGTAGAACGAGACGAACTTGGTCCAAAGAAGGCCTACAGATCAAATGGGAGGACGAAGATAAACGAACGAGACGAACTTGGTCCAAAGAAAGCCAACTGATCAAATGGGAGGACGAAGATGGACGAACGAGACGAACTTGGTTCAAAGAATGCCAACGGATCAAATGGAAGTACGAATGTGGACGAACGAGACAAACTTGGTCCAAAGAATTCCTAAGGATCAAATGGGAGAACGAAGATAGACGAACGAGACGAACTTGGTCCAAAGAAGGCCTACAGATCAAATGGGAGGACGAAGATAAACGAACGAGACGAACTTGGTCCAAAGAAAGCCAACTGATCAAATGGGAGAACGAAGATGGACGAACGAGACGAACTTGGTCCAATGAAGGCCTACGGATCAAACGGGAGGACGAAGATGGTAGAACGAGACGAACTTGGTCTAAAGAATGCCTACGGATCAAATGGGCGGACGAAGAGGGTCGAAGGAGACGAACAAGGTCCAAAGAATGCCAACGGATCAAATTGGAGGATGAAGATGGACGAACGAGACGAACTTGGTCCAAAGAAGGCCTACGGATCAAATGGGAGGACGAAGATGGATGAACGAGACGAACTTGGTTCAAAGAATGCCAACGGATCAAATGGAAGTACGAATCTGGACGAACGAGACAAACTTGGTCCAAAGAATTCCTATGGATCAAATGGGAGAACGAAGATAGACGAACGAGACGAACTTGGTCCAAAGAAGGCCTACAGATCAAATGGGAGGACGAAGATAAACGAACGAGACAAACTTGGTCCAAAGAAAGCCAACGGATCAAATGGGAGGACGAAGATGGACAAAAGAGATGAACTTGGTCCAATGAAGGCGTATGGATCAAACGGGAGGACGAAGATGGTAGAACGAGACGAACTTGGCCTAAAGAAGGCCTACGGGTCAAATGGGCGGACGAAGAGGGACGAACGAGACGAACATGGTCCAAAGATTGCCAACGGATCAAATTGGAGGATGAAGATGGTCCAAAGAAGGCCTACGGATCAAATGGGAGGACGAACGAGACGAACTTGGTCCAAATAAGGCCTACGGATCAAATGGGAGGACGAAGAGGGACGAACGAGATGAACTTTGTCCAAAGAAGGCCTACGGAACAAATGGGAGGACGAAGATGGACGAACGAGACGAACATGGTCCAAAGAATGCCAACGGATCAAATGGGAGGACGAAGATGGATGAACGAGACAAACTTGGTCCAAAGAATGCCAACGGATCAAATGGGAGGACGACGATGGTTGAACGAGATGAACTTGGTCCAAAGAAGGCCTTCGGATCAAATGGGAGCGCGAAGATGGACGAACGAGACAAATTTGGTCCAAAGAATGCCAACAGATCAAATGGGAGAACGATGACGGACGAACGAGACGAGTGTGGTCCAAAGAATGCCAACGGATTAAACAGGAGGACAAAGATGGACGAACGAGATAAACTTGGTCCAAAGAATGCCAACGGATCAAATGGGAGGACGAAGATGGTAGAACGAGACGAACTTGGTCCAAAGAAGGCCTACAGATCAAATGGGAGGACGAAGATAAACGAACGAGACGAACTTGGTCCAATGAAGGCCTACGGATCAAACGGGAGGACGAAGATGGTAGAACGAGACGAACTTGGTCTAAAGAATGCCTACGGATCAAATGGGCGGACGAAGAGGGTCGAAGGAGACGAACAAGGTCCAAAGAATGCCAACGGATCAAATTGGAAGATGAAGATGGACGAACGAGACGAACTTGGTCCAAAGAAGGCCTACGGATCAAATGGGAGGACAAACGAGACGAACTTGGTCCGAACAAGGCCTACATATCAAATTGGAGGACGAAGATGGACGAAAGAGACGAACTTGGTCGAAAGAAGGCCTGCGGATCAAATGAAAGGATGAAGAGTGACGAACGAGATGAACTTTGTCCAAAGAAGGCCTCCGGATCAAATGGGAGGACGAAGATGGACGAACGAGGCGAACATGGTCCAAAGAATGCCAACGGATCAAATGGGAGGACGGAGAGTGACGAACGAGACGAACTTGGTCCAAAGAAGGCCAACGGATGGGAGGACGAAGATGGACGAACGAGACGAACTTGGTCGAAAGAAGGCCTACGGATCAAACGGGAGGACGAAGATGGTAGAACGAGACGAACTTGGTCCAAAGAAGGCCTACAGATCAAATGGGAGGACGAAGATAAACGAACGAGACGAACTTGGTCCAAAGAAGGCCAACGGATCAAATGGGAGGACGAAGATGGACGAACGAGACGAACTTGGTCCAATGAAGGCCTACGGATCAAACGGGAGGACGAATATGGTAGAGCGAGACAAACTTGGTCTAAAGAAGGCCTACGGATCAAATGGGCGGACGAAGATGGACGAACGAAACGAACTTGGTCCAAAGAAGGCCAACGGATCAAATGGGAGGTTGAAGATGGACGAACGAGACCAACTTGGTCCAAAGAATGCCAACGGATCAAATGGGAGGATGAAGATGGTAAAACGTGACGAACTTGGTCCAAAGAATGCCAATGGATCAAATGGAAGGTTGAAGATGGACGAACGAGACGAACTTGGTCCAATGAAGGCCTACGGATCAAACGGGAGGACGAAGATGGTAGAACGAGACGAACATGGTATAAAGAAGGCCTACGGATCAAATGGGCGGACGAAGAGGGACGAACGAGACGAACATGGTCCAAAGAATGCCAACGGATCAAATTGGAGGATGAAGATGGACGAACGAGACGAACTTTGTCCAAAGAAGGCCAACAGAACAAATGGGAGACCGAAGATGGACGAACGAGACGAACTTGGTCCAAAGAAGGCCAACGTGTGGGAGGACGAAGATAGACGAACGAGATAAAGTTGGTCCAAAGAATGCCAACGGATCAAATGGGAGGACGAAGATGGTAGAACGAGACGAACTTGGTCCAAAGAAGGCCTACAGATCAAATGGGAGGACGAAGATAAACGAACGAGACGAACTTGGTCCAAAGAAAGCCAACTGATCAAATGGGAGGACGAAGATGGACGAACGAGACGAACTTGGTCCAATGAAGGCCTACGGATCAAACGGGAGGACGAAGATGGTAGAACGAGACGAACTTGGTCTAAAGAATGCCTACGGATCAAATGGGCGGACGAAGAGGGTCGAAGGAGACGAACAAGGTCCAAAGAATGCCAACGGATCAAATTGGAGGATGAAGATGGACGAACGAGACGAACTTGGTCCAAAGAAGGCCTACGGATCAAATGGGAGGACGAACGAGACGAACTTGGTCCGAACAAGGCCTACATATCAAATTGGAGGACGAAGATGGACGAACGAGACGAACTTGGTCGAAAGTAGGCCTGCAGATCAAATGAAAGGATGAAGAGTGACGAACGAGATGAACTTTGTCCAAAGAAGGCCTCCGGATCAAATGGGAGGACGAAGATGGACGAACGAGGCGAACATGGTCCAAAGAATGCCAACGGATCAAATGGGAGGACGAAGAGTGACGAACGAGACGAACTTGGTCCAAAGAAGGCCAACGGATGGGAGGACGAAGATGGACGAACGAGACGAACTTGGTCCAATGAAGGCCTACGGATCAAACGGGAGGACGAAGATGGTAGAGCGAGACAAACTTGGTCTAAAGAAGGCCTACGGATCAAATGGGCGGACGAAGATGGACGAACGAAACGAACTTTGGCCAAAGAAGGCCAACGGATCAAATGGGAGGTTGAAGATGGACGAACGAGACCAACTTGGTCCAAAGAATGCCAACGGATCAAATGGGAGGATGAAGATGGTAAAACGTGACGAACTTGGTCCAAAGAATGCCAATGGATCAAATGGAAGGACGAAGATGGACGAACGAGATGAACTTTGTCCAAAGAAGGCCAACAGATCAAATGGGAGGACGAAGATGGACGAACGATACGAACTTGGTCCAAAGAAGGCCAACGTGTGGGAGGACGAAGATAGACGAACGAGATAAATTTGGTCCAAAGAATGCCAACGGATCAAATGGGAGGACGAAATGGTAGAACGAGACGAACTTGGTCCAAAGAAGGCCTACAGATCAAATGGGAGGACGAAGATAAACGAACGAGACGAACTTGGTCCAAAGAAAGCCAACTGATCAAATGGGAGGACGAAGATGGACGAACGAGACGAACTTGGTCCAATGAAGGCCTACGGATCAAACGGGAGGACGAAGATGGTAGAACGAGACTAACTTGGTCTAAAGAATGCCTACGGATGAAATGGGCGGACGAAGAGGGTCGAAGAAGACGAACAAGGTCCAAAGAATGCCAACGGATCAAATTGGAGGATGAAGATGGACGAACGAGACGAACTTGGTCCAAAGAAGGCCTACGGATCAAATGGGAGGACGAACGAGACGATCTTGGTCTAAAGAAGGCCTGCGGATCAAATGAAGGGATGAAGAGTGACGAACGAGATGAACTTTGTCCAAAGAAGGCCTCCGGATCAAATGGGAGGACGAAGATGGACGAACGAGGCGAACATGGTCCAAAGAATGCCAACGGATGAAATGGGAGGACGAAGAGTGACGAACGAGACGAACTTGGTCCAAAGAAGGCCAACGGATGGGAGGACGAAGATGGACGAACGAGACGAACTTGGTCCAATGAAGGCCTACGGATCAAACGGGAGGACGAAGATGGTAGAACGAGACGAACATGGTATAAAGAAGGCCTACGGATCAAATGGGCGGACGAAGAGGGACGAACGAGACGAACATGGTCCAAAGAATGCCAACGGATCACATTGGAGGATGAAGATGGACGAACGAGACGAACTTTGTCCAAAGAAGGCCAACAGATCAAATGGGAGGACGAAGATGGACGAACGATACGAACTTGGTCCAAAGAAGGCCAACGTGTGGGAGGACGAAGATAGACGAACGAGATAAAGTTGGTCCAAAGAATGCCAACGGATCAAATGGGAGGACGAAGATGGACGAACGAGACGAACTTGGTCCAAAGAAGGCCTGCGGATCAAATGGGAGGATGAAGAGCGACGAACGAGATGAACTTTGTCCAAAGAAGGCCTCCGGATCAAATGGGAGGACGAAGATGGACGAACGAGACGAACATGGTCCAAAGAATGCCAACGGATCAAATGGGAGGACGAAGAGTGACGAACGAGACGAACTTGGTCCAATGAAGGCCTACGGATCAAACGGGAGGACGAAGGTGGTAGAACGAGACGAACTTGGTCTAAAGAAGGCCTACGGATCAAATGGGCGGACGAAGATGGACGAACGAAACGAACTTGGTCCAAAGAAGGCCAACGGATCAAATGGGAGGACGAAGATGGTAGAACGTGACGAACTTGGTCCAAAGAATGCCAATGGATCAATTGGGAGGACGAAGATGGACGAACGAGACGAACTTGGTCCAATGAAGGCCTACGGATCAAACGGGAGGACGAAGATGGTAGAACGAGACAAACTTGGTATAAAGAAGGCCTACGGATCAAATGGGTGGACGAAGAGGGACGAACATGGTCCAAAGAATGCCAACGGATCAAATTGGAGGAAGAAGATGGACGAACGAGACGAACTTCGTCCAAAGAAGGCCAACAGATCAAATGGGAGGACGAAGATGGACGAACGAGACGAACTTGGTCTAAAGAAGGCCAACGGGTGGGAGGACGAAGATGGACGAACGAGATATAGTTGGTCCAAAGAATGCCAACGGATCAAATGGGAGGACGAAGATGGTAGAACGAGACGAACTTGGTCCAAAGAAGGCCTACGGATCAAATGGGAGGACGAAGATAAACGAACGAGACGAACTTGGTCTAAAGAAAGCCAACGGATCAAATGGGAGGATGAAGATGGACGAACGAAACGAACTTGGTCCAAAGAAGCCCTACGGATCAAACGGGAGGACGAAGATGGTAGAACGAGACGAACTTGGTCTAAAGAAGGCCTACGGATCAAATGGGCGGACGAAGAGGGACAAACGAAACGAACATGGTCGAAAGAATGCCAACGGATCAAAATGAAGGATGAAGATGAACGAACGAGACGAACTTGGTCCAATGAAGGCCTACGGATGAAACAGGAGAACGAAGATGGTAGAAAGGGACGAACTTGGTCTAAAGAATGCCTATAGATCAAATGGGCGGACGAAGAGGGTCGAACGAGATGAACATGGTCCAAAGAATGCCAACGGATCAAATAGGAGAACAAAGATGGACGAACGAGACGAACTTGGTCCAAAGAAGGCCAACGGGTGGGAGGGCGAAGATGGACGAACGATATAAACTTGGTCCAAAGAATGCCAACGGATCAAATGGGAGGACGAAGATGGTAGAACGAGACGAACATGGTCCAAAGAAGGCCTGCGGATAAAATGGGAGGACGAAGATGGACGAACGAGACGAACATTGTCCAAAGAAGGCCAACGGATCAAATGGGAGGACGAAGAGTGACGAACGAGACGAACTTGGTCCAAAGAAGGCCAACGGATGGGAGGATGAAGATGGACGAACGAGACGAACTTGGTCCAACGAAGGCCCACGGATCAAATGTGCGGACGAAGAGGGACGAACGAGACGAACATGGTCCAAAGAATGCCAACGGATCAAATTGGAGGAGGAAGATGGACGAACGAGATGAACTTGGTCCAAAGAAGGCCAACCGATCAAATGGGAGGACGAAGATGAACGAACGAGACGAACCTGGTCCAAACAAGGCCAACGGGTGGGAGGACGAAGATGGAGGAACGAGATAAAGTTGGTCCAAACAATGCCAACGGATCAAATGGGAGCACGAAGATGGATGAACGAGACGAACTTGGTCCAAAGAAGGCCAACGGGTGGGAGGGCGAAGATGGACGAACGAGACGAACTTGGTCTAAAGAAAGCCAACGGATCAAATGGGAGGACGAAGATGGACGAACGAAACGAACTTGGTCCAAAGAAGCCCTACGGATCAAACGGGAGGACGAAGATGGTAGAACGAGACGAACTTGGTCCAAAGAAGGCCAACGGATGGGAGGACGAAGATGGACGAACGAAACGAACTTTGTCCAATGAAGGCCTACGGATCAAACGGGAGGACGAAGACGTTAGAGCGAGACGAACTTGGTCTAAAGAAGGCCTACGGATCAAATGGGCGGACGAAGAGGGTCGAAGGAGACGAACAAGGTCCAAAGAATGCCAACGGATCAAATTGGATGTTGAAGATGGACGAACGAGACGAACTTGGTCCAAAGAAGGCCTACGGATCAAATGGGAGGACGAACGAGACGAACTTGGTCCGAACAAGGCCTACATATCAAATTGGAGGACGAAGATGGACGAACGAGACGAACTTGGTCCAAAGAAGGCCTGCGGATCAAATGAAAGGATGAAGAGTGACGAACGAGATGAACTTTGTCCAAAGAAGGCCTCCGGATCAAATGGGAGGACGAAGATGGACGAACGAGGCGAACATGGTCCAAAGAATGCCAACGGATCAAATGGGAGGACGAAGAGTGACGAACGAGACGAACTACGTCCAAAGAAGGCCAACGGATGGGAGGACGAAGATGGACGAACGAGACGAACTTGGTCCAATGAAGGCCTACGGATCAAACGGGAGGACGAAGATGGTAGAGCGAGACAAACTTGGTCTAAAGAAGGCCTACGGATCAAATGGGCGGACGAAGACGGACGAACGAAACGAACTTGGTCCAAAGAAGGCCAACGGATCAAATGGGAGGTTGAAGATGGACGAACGAGACCAACTTGGTCCAAAGAATGCCAACGGATCAAATGGGAGGATGAAGATGGTAAAACATGACGAACTTGGTCCAAAGAATGCCAATGGATCAAATGGAAGGACGAAGATGGGCGAACGAGACGAACTTGGTCCAATGAAGGCCTACGGATCAAACGGGAGGACGAAGATGGTAGAACGAGACGAACATGGTATAAAGAAGGCCTACGGATCGAATGGGCGGATGAAGAGGGACGAACGAGACGAACATGGTCCAAAGAATGCCAACGGATCAAATTGGAGGATGAAGATGGACGAACGAGACGAACTTTGTCCAAAGAAGGCCAACAGATCAAATGGGAGGACGAAGATGGACGAACGAGACGAACTTGGTCCAAAGAAGGCCAACATGTGGGAGGACGAAGATAGACGAACGAGATAAAGTTGGTCCAAAGAATGCCAACGGATCAATTGGGAGGACGAAGACGGTAGAACGAGACGAACTTGGTCCAAAGAAGGCCTACGGATCAAATGGGAGGACGAAGATAAACGAACGAGACGAACTTGGTCTAAAGAAAGCCAACGGATCAAATGGGAGGATGAAGATGGACGAACGAAACGAACTTGGTCCAAAGAAGCCCTACGGATCAAACGGGAGGACGAAGATGGTAGAACGAGACGAACTTGGTCTAAAGAAGGCCTACGGATCAAATGGGCGGACGAAGAGGGACAAACGAGACGAACATGGTCCAAAGAATGCCAACGGATCAAAATGGAGGATGAAGATGGACGAACGAGACGAACTTGGTCCAATGAAGGCCTACGGATCAAACAGGAGAACGAAGATGGTAGAAAGGGACGAACTTGGTCTAAAGAATGCCTAAGGATCAAATGGGCGGACGAAGAGGGTCGAACGAGACGAACATGGTCCAAAGAATGCCAACGGATCAAATAGGAGAACAAAGATGGACGAACGAGACGAACTTGGTCCAAAGAAGGACAACGGGTGGGAGGGCGAAGATGGACGAACGATATAAACTTGGTCCAAAGAATGCCAACGGATCAAATGGGAGGACGAAGATGGTAGAACGAGACGAACATGGTCCAAAGAAGGCCTGCGGATAAAATGGCAGGACAAAGAGTGACGAACGAGACGAACTTGGTCCAAAGAAGGCCAACGGATGGGAGGACGAATATGGACGAACGAGACGAACTTGGTCCAACGAAGGCCCACGGATCAAATGTGCGGACGAAGAGGGACGAACGAGACGAACATGGTCCAAAGAATGCCAACAGATCAAATTGGAGGAGGAAGATGGACGAACGAGATGAACTTGGTCCAAAGAAGGCCAACCGATCAAATGGGAGGACGAAGATGGACGAACGAGACGAACCTGGTCCAAACAAGGCCAACGGGTGGGAGGACGAAGATGGACGAACGAGATAAAGTTGGTCCAAAGAATGCCAACGGATCAAATGGGAGGACGAAGATGGATGAACGAGACGAACTTGGTCCAAAGAAGGCCAACGGGTGGGAGGGCGAAGATGGACGAATGAGACGAACTTGGTGTAAAGAAAGCCAACGGATCAAATGGGAGGACGAAGATGGACGAACGAAACGAACTTGGTCCAAAGAAGCCCTACGGATCAAACGGGAGGACGAAAATGGTAGAACGAGACGAACTTGGTCCAAAGAAGGCCAACGGATGGGAGGACGAAGATGGACGAACGAAACAAACTTGGTCCACTGAAGGCCTACGGATCAAACGGGAGGACGAAGACGTTAGAGCGAGACGAACTTGGTCTAAAGAAGGCCTACGGATCAAATGGGCGGACGAAGAGGGTCGAAGGAGACGAACAAGGTCCAAAGAATGCCAACGGATCAAATTGGAGGATGAAGATGGACGAACGAGACGAACTTGGTCCAAAGAAGGCCTACGGATCAAATGGGAGGACGAACGAGACGAACTTGGTCCGAACAAGGCCTACATATCAAATTGGAGGACGAAGATGGACGAACGAGACGAACTTGGTCCAAAGAAGGCCTGCGGATCAAATGAAAGGATGAAGAGTGACGAACGAGATGAACTTTGTCCAAAGAAGGCCTCCGGATCAAATGGGAGGACGAAGATGGACGAACGAGGCGAACATGGTCCAAAGAATGCCAACGGATCAAATGGGAGGACGAAGAGTGACGAACGAGACGAACTTGGTCCAAAGAAGGCCAACGGATGGGAGGACGAAGATGGACGAACGAGACGAACTTGGTCCAATGAAGGCCTACGGATCAAACGGGAGGACGAAGATGGTAGAACGAGACGAACATGGTATAAAGAAGGCCTACGGATCAAATGGGCGGACGAAGAGGGACGAACGAGACGAACATGGTCCAAAGAATGCCAACGGATCAAATTGGAGGATGAAGATGGACGAACGAGACGAACTTGGTCCAAAGAAGGCCTACGGATCAAATGGGAGGACAAAGATAAACGAACGAGACGAACTTGGTCTAAAGAAAGCCAACGGATCAAATGGGAGGACGAAGATGGACGAACGAAACGAACTTGGTCCAAAGAAGCCCTACGGATCAAACGGGAGGACGAAGATGGTAGAACGAGACGAACTTGGTCCAAAGAAGGCCAACGCATGGGAGGACGAAGATGGACGAACGAAACGAACTTGGTCCAATGAAGGCCTACGGATCAAACGGGAGGACGAAGATGTTAGAGCGAGACGAACTTGGTCTAAAGAAGGCCTACGGATCAAATGGGCGGACGAAGATGGACGAACGAAACTAACTTGGTCCATAGAAGGCCAACGGATCAAATGGGAGGACTAAGATGGTAAAACGTGACGAACTTGGTCCAAAGAATGCCAATGGATCAAATGGGAGGACGAAGAGGGACGAACGAGATGAACTTGGTCCAACGGGTGGGAGCACGAAGATGGACGAACGAGATAAAGTTGGTCCAAAGAATGCCAAAGGATCAAATGGGAGGACGAATATGGTAGAACGAGACGAACTTGGACCAAAGATGGCCTACGGATCAAATGGGAGGACGAAGATAAACGAATGAGACTAACTTGGTCTAAAGAAAGCCAACGGATCAAATGGGAGGACGAAGATGGACGAACGAAAGGAACTTGGTCCAAAGAAGCCCTACGGATCAAACGGGAGGACGAAGATGGTAGAACGAGATGAACTTGGTCTAAAGAAGGCCTACGGATCAAATGGGCGGACGAAGAGGGACAAACGAGACGAATATGGTACAAAGAATGCCAACGGATCATATTGGAGGATGAAGATGGACGAACGAGACGAACTTGGTCCAATGAAGGCCTACGGATCAAACGGGAGGACGAAGATGGTAGAAAGAGACGAACTTGGTCTAAAGAATGCCTACGGATCAAATGGGCGGACGAAGAGGGACGAACGAGACGAACATGGTCCAAAGAATGCCAACGGATCAAATTGGAGGATGAAGATGGACGAACGAGACGAACTTGGTCCAAAGAAGGCCTACGGATCAAATGGGAGGATGAAGATGGTAAAACATGACGAACTTGGTCCAAAGAATGCCAATGGATCAAATGGAAGGACGAAGATGGGCGAACGAGACGAACTTGGTCCAATGAAGGCCTACGGATCAAACGGGAGGACGAAGATGGTAGAACGAGACGAACATGGTATAAAGAAGGCCTACGGATCGAATGGGCGGATGAAGAGGGACGAACGAGACGAACATGGTCCAAAGAATGCCAACGGATCAAATTGGAGGATGAAGATGGACGAACGAGACGAACTTTGTCCAAAGAAGGCCAACAGATCAAATGGGAGGACGAAGATGGACGAACGAGACGAACTTGGTCCAAAGAAGGCCAACATGTGGGAGGACGAAGACAGACGAACGAGATAAAGTTGGTCCAAAGAATGCCAACGGATCAATTGGGAGGACGAAGACGGTAGAACGAGACGAACTTGGTCCAAAGAAGGCCTACGGATCAAATGGGAGGACGAAGATAAACGAACGAGACGAACTTGGTCTAAAGAAAGCCAACGGATCAAATGGGAGGATGAAGATGGACGAACGAAACGAACTTGGTCCAAAGAAGCCCTACGGATCAAACGGGAGGACGAAGATGGTAGAACGAGACGAACTTGGTCTAAAGAAGGCCTACGGATCAAATGGGCGGACGAAGAGGGACAAACGAGACGAACATGGTCCAAAGAATGCCAACGGATCAAAATGGAGGATGAAGATGGACGAACGAGACGAACTTGGTCCAATGAAGGCCTACGGATCAAACAGGAGAACGAAGATGGTAGAAAGGGACGAACTTGGTCTAAAGAATGCCTAAGGATCAAATGGGCGGACGAAGAGGGTCGAACGAGACGAACATGGTCCAAAGAATGCCAACGGATCAAATAGGAGAACAAAGATGGACGAACGAGACGAACTTGGTCCAAAGAAGGACAACGGGTGGGAGGGCGAAGATGGACGAACGATATAAACTTGGTCCAAAGAATGCCAACGGATCAAATGGGAGGACGAAGATGGTAGAACGAGACGAACATGGTCCAAAGAAGGCCTGCGGATAAAATGGCAGGACAAAGAGTGACGAACGAGACGAACTTGGTCCAAAGAAGGCCAACGGATGGGAGGACGAATATGGACGAACGAGACGAACTTGGTCCAACAAAGGCCCACGGATCAAATGTGCGGACGAAGAGGGACGAACGAGACGAACATGGTCCAAAGAAGGCCAACCGATCAAATGGGAGGACGAAGATGGACGAACGAGACGAACCTGGTCCAAACAAGGCCAACGGGTGGGAGGACGAAGATGGACGAACGAGATAAAGTTGGTCCAAAGAATGCCAACGGATCAAATGGGAGGACGAAGATGGATGAACGAGACGAACTTGGTCCAAAGAAGGCCAACGGGTGGGAGGGCGAAGATGGACGAATGAGACGAACTTGGTGTAAAGAAAGCCAACGGATCAAATGGGAGGACGAAGATGGACGAACGAAACGAACTTGGTCCAAAGAAGCCCTACGGATCAAACGGGAGGACGAAGATGGTAGAACGAGACGAACTTGGTCCAAAGAAGGCCAACGGATGGGAGGACGAAGATGGACGAACGAAACAAACTTGGTCCAATGAAGGCCTACGGATCAAACGGGAGGACGAAGACGTTAGAGCGAGACGAACTTGGTCTAAAGAAGGCCTACGGATCAAATGGGCGGACGAAGAGGGTCGAAGGAGACGAACAAGGTCCAAAGAATGCCAACGGATCAAATTGGAGGATGAAGATGGACGAACGAGACGAACTTGGTCCAAAGAAGGCCTACGGATCAAATGGGAGGACGAACGAGACGAACTTGGTCCGAACAAGGCCTACATATCAAATTGGAGGACGAAGATGGACGAACGAGACGAACTTGGTCCAAAGAAGGCCTGCGGATCAAATGAAAGGATGAAGAGTGACGAACGAGATGAACTTTGTCCAAAGAAGGCCTCCGGATCAAATGGGAGGACGAAGATGGACGAACGAGGCGAACATGGTCCAAAGAATGCCAACGGATCAAATGGGAGGACGAAGAGTGACGAACGAGACGAACTTGGTCCAAAGAACGCCAACGGATGGGAGGACGAAGATGGACGAACGAGACGAACTTGGTCCAATGAAGGCCTACGGATCAAACGGGAGGACGAAGATGGTAGAACGAGACGAACATGGTATAAAGAAGGCCTACGGATCAAATGGGCGGACGAAGAGGGACGAATGAGACGAACATGGTCCAAAGAATGCCAACGGATCAAATTGGAGGATGAAGATGGACGAACGAGACGAACTTGGTCCAAAGAAGGCCTACGGATCAAATGGGAGGACAAAGATAAACGAACGAGATAAAGTTGGTCCAAAGAATGCCAAAGGATCAAATGGGAGGACGAATATGGTAGAACGAGACGAACTTGGACCAAAGATGGCCTACGGATCAAATGGGAGGACGAAGATAAACGAATGAGACTAACTTGGTCTAAAGAAAGCCAACGGATCAAATGGGAGGACGAAGATGGAAGAACGAAAGGAACTTGGTCCAAAGAAGCCCTACGGATCAAACGGGAGGACGAAGATGGTAGAACGAGATGAACTTGGTCTAAAGAAGGCCTACGGATCAAATGGGCGGACGAAGAGGGACAAACGAGACGAATATGGTACAAAGAATGCCAACGGATCATATTGGAGGATGAAGATGGACGAACGAGACGAACTTGGTCCAATGAAGGCCTACGGATCAAACGGGAGGACGAAGATGGTAGAAAGAGACGAACTTGGTCTAAAGAATGCCTACGGATCAAATGGGCGGACGAAGAGGGACGAACGAGACGAACATGGTCCAAAGAATGCCAACGGATCAAATTGGAGGACAAAGATGGACGAACGAAACGAACTTGGTCCAAAGAAGCCCTACGGATCAAACGGGAGGACGAAGATGGTAGAACGAGACGAACATGGTCCAAAGAAGGCCAACGGATGGGAGGACGAAGATGGACGAACGAAACGAACTTGGTCCAATGAAGGCCTACGGATCAAACGGGAGGACGAAGATGTTAGAGCGAGACGAACTTGGTCTAAAGAAGGCCTACGGATCAAATGGGCGGACGAAGATGGACGAACGAAACTAACTTGGTCCATAGAAGGCCAACGGATCAAATGGGAGGACTAAGATGGTAAAACGTGACGAACTTGGTCCAAAGAATGCCAATGGATCAAATGGGAGGACGAAGAGGGACGAACGAGATGAACTTGGTCCAACGGGTGGGAGCACGAAGATGGACGAACGAGATAAAGTTGGTCCCAAGAATGCCAACGGATCAAATGGGAGGACGAAGATAAACGAACGAGACTAACTTGGTCTAAAGAAAGCCAACGGATCAAATGGGAGGATGAAGATGGACGAACGAAAGGAACTTGGTCCAAAGAAGCCCTACGGATCAAACGGGAGGACGAAGATGGTAGAACGAGATGAACTTGGTCTAAAGAAGGCCTACGGATCAAATGGGCGGACGAAGAGGGACAAACGAGACGAATATGGTAAAAAGAATGCCAACGGATCAAATTGGAGGATGAAGATGGACGAACGAGACGAACTTGGTCCAATGAAGGCCTACGGATCAAACGGGAGGACGAAGATGGTAGAAAGAGACGAACTTAGTCTAAAGAATGCCTACAGATCAAATGGGCGGACGAAGAGGGTCGAACGAGACGAACATGGTCCAAAGAATGCCAACGGATCAAATAGGAGGACAAAGATGGACGAACGAGACGAACTTGGTCCAAAGAAGGCCAACGGGTGGGAGGGCGAAGATGGACGAACGAGATAAACTTGGTCCAATGAATGCCAATGGAGCAAATGGGAGGACGAAGATGGTATAACAAGACGAACTTGGTCCAAAGAAGGCCTGCGGATCAAATAGGAGGATGAAGAGTGACGAATGAGATGAACTTTGTCCAAAGAACGCCTCCGGATCATATGGGAGGACGAAGATGGACGAACGAGACGAACATGGTCCAAAGAATGCCAACGGATCAAATTGGAGGATGAAGATGGTCCAAAGAAGGCCTACGGATCAAATGGGAGGACGATGATAAACGAACGAGACGAACTTGGTCCAAAGCAAGCCAACGAATCAAAGGGGAGGACAAAGATGGACGAATGAGACGAACTTGGTCCAATGAAGGCCTACGGATCAAACGGGAGGACGAAGATGGTAGAACGAGACGAACATGGTCCAAAGAATGCCAACGGATCAAATTGGAGGATGAAGATGGTAGAAGAAGATAAACTTGTTCCAAACAAGGCCTTCGGATCAAATGGGAGCGCGAAGATGGACGAACGAGACAAATTTGGTCCAAAGAAGGCCTACGGATCAAATGGGAGGACGAAGATGGTAGAACGTGACGAACTTGGTCCAAAGAATGCCAATGGATCAAATGGGAGGACGAAGATGGACGAACGAGACGAACTTGGTCCAATGAAGGCCTACGGATCAAACGGGAGGACGAAGATGGTAGAACGAGACGAACATGGTCCAAAGAATGCCAACGGATCAAATTGGAGGATGAAGATGGTAGAACGAGATGAACTTGTTCCAAACAAGGCCTTCGGATCAAATGGGGGGATGAAGGGCGACGAACGAGATCAACTTTGTCCAAAGAAGGCCTCCGGATCAAATGGGAGGACGAAGATGGACGAACGAGACGTACATGGTCCAAAGAATGCCAACGGATCAAATGAGAGGACGAAGAGTGACGAACGAGACGAACTTGGTCCAAAGAAGGCCAACGGATGGGAGGACGAAGATGGACGAACGAGACGAACTTGGTCCAATGAAGGCCTACGGATCAAACGGGAGGAAGAAGATGGTAGAACGAGATGAACTTTGTCTAAAGAAGGCCTACGAATCAAATGGGCGGACGAACATGGACGAACGAAACGAACTTGGTCCAAAGAAGGCCAACGGATCAAATGGGAGGATGAAGATGGACGAACGAGACCAACTTGGTCCAAAGAATGCCAACGGATCAAATGGGAGGACGAAGATGGTAGAACGTGACGAACTTGGTCCAAAGAATGCCAATGGATCAAATGGGAGGACGAAGATGGACGAACGAGACGAACTTGGTCCAATGAAGGCCTACGGATCAAACGGGAGGACGAAGATGGTAGAACGAGACGAACATGGTCCAAAGAATGCCAACGGATCAAATTGGAGGATGAAGATGGTAGAACGAGATGAACTTGTTCCAAACAAGGCCTTCGGATCAAATGGGAGCGCGAAGATGGACGAACGAGACAAATTTGGTCCAAAGAATGCCAACAGATCAAATGGGAGGACGATGACGGACGAACGAGACGAGCGTGGTCCAAAGAATGCCAACGGATCAAATAGGAGGACAAAGATGGACGAACGAGACGAACTTGCTCCAAAGAAGGCCAACGGGTGGGAGGGCGATGATGGACGAACGAGATAAACTTGGTCCAAAGAATGCCAACGGATCAAATGGGAGGACGAAGATGGTAGAACGAGACGAACTGGGTCCAAAGAAGGCCTACAGATCAAATGGGAGGACGAAGATAAACGAACGAGACGAACTTGGTCCAAAGAAAGCCAACGAATCAAAGGGGAGGACGAAGATGGACGAACGAGACGAACATGGTCCAATGAAGGCCTACGGATCAAAGGGGAGGACAAAGATGGTAGAACGAGACGAACTTGGTCTAAAGAATGCCTACGGATCAAATGGGCGGACGAAGACGAACTTGGTCGAACGAGACGAGCATGGTCCAAAGAATGCCAACGGATCAAATTGGAGGATGAAGATGGACGAACGAGACGAACTTGGTCCAAAGAAGGTCTACGGATCAAATGGGGGGACGAACGAGACGAACTTGGTCCAAACAAGGATTACATATCAAATTGGAGGACGAAGATGGACGAACGAGACGAACTTGGTCCGAAGAAGGCCTGCAGATCAAATGGGAGGATGAAGAGTGACGAACGAGATGAACTTTGTCCAAAGAAGGCCTCCGGATCAAATGGGAGGACGAACATTGATGAACGAGACGAACATGGTCCAAAGAATGCCAACGGATCAAATGGGAGGACAAAGAGTGACGAAGATGGAGGAACGAGACGAACTTGGTCCAATGAAGGCCTACTGATCAAACGGGAGGACGAAGATGGTAGAACGAGACGAACATGGTCTAAAGAAGGCCTACGGATCAAATGGGCGGACGAAGAGGAACGAACGAGACGAACATGGTCCAAAGAATGCCAACGGATCAAATTGGAGGATGAAGATGCACGAACGAGACGAACTTGGTCCAAAGAAGGCCAACGGGTGGGAGGACGAAGATGGACGAACGAGATAAAGTTGGTCCAAAGAATGCCAACGGATCAAATGGGAGGACGAAGATGGTAGAACGAGATGAACTTGGACCAAAGATGGCCTACGGAACAAATGGGAGGACGAAGATAAACGAACGAGACGAACTTGGTCTAAAGAAAGCCAACGGATCAAATGCAAGCATAAAGATGGACGAACGAAACGAACTTGGTCCAAAGAAGCCCTACGGATCAAACGGGAGGACGAAGATGGTAGAACGAGACGAACTTGGTCTAAAGAAGGTCTACGGATCAAATGGGCATACGAAGAGGGACAAACGAGACGAACATGGTCCAAAGAATGCCAACGGATCAAATTGGAGGATGAAGATGGACGAACGAGACGAACATGGTCCAAAGAAGGCCAACGGATCAAATGGGAGGACGAAGATGGACGAACAAGACCAACTTGGTCCAAAGAACGTAAACGGATCAAATGGGAGGACGAAGATGGTAGAACGAGACGAACTTAGTCCAAAGAATGCCAATGGATCAAATGGGAGGACGAAGATGGACGAACGAGACGAACTTGGTCCAATGAAGGCCTACGGATCAAACGGGAGGACAAAGATGGTAGAACTAGACAAACTTGGTATAAAGAAGGCCTACGGATCAAATGGGCAGACGAAGAGGGACGAACGAGACGAACATGGTCCAAAGAATGCCATCGGATCAAATTGGAGGATGAAGATGGACGAACGAGACGAACATGGTCCAAAGAATGCCAACGGGTGGGTGGACGAAGATGGACGAACGAGATAAAGTTGGTCCTAAGAATGCCAACGGATCAAATGGGAGGACGAAGATGGTAGAACGAGATGAACTTGGTCCAAAGAAGGCCTACGGATCAAATGGGAGGACGAAGATAAACGAACGAGACGAACTTGGTCTAAAGAAAGCCAACGGATCAAATGGGAGGACGAAGATGGACGAACGAAACGAACATGGTCCAAAGAAGCCCGACGGATCAAACGGGAGGAGGAAAATGGTAGAACGAGACGAACTTGGTCCAATGAAGGCCTACGGATCAAACGGGAGGACAAAGATGGTAGAACGAGTCGAACTTGGTATAAAGAAGGCCTACGGATGAAATGGATGGACGAAGAGGGACGAACGAGACGAACATGGTCCAAAGAATGGCAACGGATCAAATTGGAGGATGAAGATGGACGAACGAGACGAACTTGGTCCAAAGAATGCCAACGGATCAAATGGGAGGACGAAGATGGACGAACGAGACGAACTTGGTCCAAAGAAGGCCAACGGGTGGGTGGACGAAGTTGGTCCTAAGAATGCCAACGGATCAAATGGGAGGACGAAGATGGTAGAACGAGACGAACTTGGTCCAAAAAAGGCCTACAGATCAAATGGGAGGACGAAGATAAACGAACGAGACGAACTTGGTCTAAAGAAAGTCAACGGATCAAATGGGAGGACGAAGATGGACGAACGAAACGAACTTGGTCCAAAGAAGCCCTACGGATCAAACGGGAGGGCGAAAATGGTAGAACGAGACGAACTTGGTCTAAAGAAGGCCTATGGATCAGATGGGCGGACGAAGACGGACGAACGAGACCAACTTGGTCCGAAGAATGCCAACGGATCAAATGGGAGGACGAAGATGGTAGAACGTGACGAACTTGGTCCAAAGAATGCCAATGGATCAAATGGGAGGACGAAGATGGACGAATAAGATGAACTTGGTCCAAAGAAGGCCAACGGACCAATTGGTCGGTGGAAGAGGGATGATCGTGACGAACTTGGTCCAAAGAAGGCCTACGAATCAAATGGGAGGACGAAGAGGGACGAACGTGATGAACTTGGTCCAAAGAAGGCCTACGGATCAAATCGGATGACGAAGAGGGACGAACGAGATGAGCTTTGTCAAAAGACGGCCTATGAATCAAATGGGAGGACGAAGATGGACGAACGAGAAGAACGAGACGAACATGGTCCAAAGATTGGCAACGGATCAAATGGGAGGACGAAGAGTGACTAACGAGACAAACTTGATCCAAAGAAGGCCAACGGATGGGAGGACGAAGATGGACGAATGAGACAAACTTTGTCCAAAGAATGCCAACGGATCAAATGTGACGACAAAGATGGATGAACGAGACAAACTTGGTCCAAAGAATGCCAACGGATCAAATGGGAGGACGAAGATGGTAGAACGAGATGTAAGTGGTCCAAAGAAGGCCTTCGGATCAAATGGGAGCGCGAAGATCGACGAACGAGACAAACTTGGTCCAAAGAATGCCAATAATCAAATGGGAGGACGACGAGGGACAAACGAGACGAGCGTGGTCCAAAGAATGCCAACGGATCAAATAGGAGTACGAAGATGGACGAACGAAACGAACTTGGTCCAAACAAGGCCAACGGGTGGGAGGGCGAAGATGGACGAACGAGATAAACTTGGTCAAAACAAGGCCAACGGATCAAATGGGAGGACGAAGATGGTAGAACGAGACGAACTTGGTCCAAAGAAGGCCCACAGATCAAATGGGAGGACGAAGATAAACGAACGAGACGAACTTGGTCCAAAGAAAGCCAATGGATCAAATGGGAGAACGAAGATGGACAAACGAGACGAACTTGGTCCAATGAAGGCCTACGGATCAAACGGGAGGACGAAGATGGTAGAACGAGACGAACATGGTCCAAAGAATTGCAACGGATCATATTGGAGGATGAAGATGCACGAACAAGACGAACTTGGTCCAAAGAAGGCCTACGGATCAAATGGGAGGACGAACGAGACAAACTTGGTCCAAATAAGGCCTACATATCAAATTGGAGGACGAAGTTGGACGAACGAGACGAACTTGGTCCAAAGAAGCCCTACGGATGAAATGGGACAAACTAGATGAACTTTGTCCAAAGAAGGCCCACGGATCAAATGGGACGACGAAGATGGACGAACGAGACGAACATAGTCCAAGGAATGCCAACGGATCAAATGGGAGGATGAAGATGGATGAACGAGACAAACTTGGTCCAAAGAATGCCAACGGATCAAATGGGAGGACGAAGATGGTAGAACGAGATGAACTTGGTCCAAAGAAGGCCTTCGGATCAAATGGGAGCGCGAAGATGGACGAACGAGACAAATTTGGTCCAAAGAATGCCAACAGATCAAATGGGAGGACGATGACGGACGAACGAGACGAGCGTGGTCCAAAGAATGCCAACGGATCAAATAGGAGGACAAAGAAGGACGAACGAGACGAACTTGGTCCAAAGAAGGCCAACGGGTGGGAGGGCGATGTTGGACGAACGAGACGAACATGGTCCAAAGAATGCAAACGGATCAAGTTGGAGGAGGAAGATGGACGAACGAGACGAACTTGGTCCAAACAAGGCCTACATATCAAATTGCAGGACGAAGATGGACGAACGAGACGAACTTGGTCCAATGAAGGCCTGCGGATCAAATGGGAGGACGAAGAGTGACGAACAAGATAAACTTTGACCAAAGAAGGCCTACGGATCAAATGGGAGGACGAAGATGGACGAACGAGACGAACATGGTCCAAAGAATGCCAACGGATGGGAGGACGAAGATGGACGAACGAGACGAACTTGGTCCAATGAAGGCCTACGGATCAAACGGGAGGACGAAGATGGTAGAACGAGACGAACTTGGTCTAAAGAAGGCATACGCATCAAATGGGTGACCAAGAGGGACGAACGAGACGAACATGGTCCAAAGAATGCCAACGGATCAAATTGGAGGATGAAGATGGACGAACGAGACGAACATGGTCCAAAGAAGGCCAACGGATTAAATGGGAGGACGAAGACGGACGAACGAGACCAACTTGGTCCAAAGAATGCCAACGGATCAAATGGGAGGACGAAGATGGACGAATAAGATGAACTTGGTCCAAAGAAGGCCAACGGACCAAATGGGAGGACTAACTTGGACGAACGAGACGAACTTGGTCCAAAGAATGCCTACGGATTAAATGGTCGGTGGAAGAGGGATGAACGAGACGAACTTGGTCCAAAGAAGGCCTACGGATCAAATGGGAGGACGAAGATTGACGAACGAGACGAATGAGACGAACATGGTCCAAAGATTGCCAACGGATCAAATGGGAGGACGAAGAGTGACGAATGAGACAAACTTGGTCCAAAGAAGGCCAACGGACGGGAGGACGAAGATGGAGGAATGAGACAAACTTTTTCCAAAGAATGCCAACCGATCAAATGTGAGGACGAAGATGGATGAAAGAGACAAACTTGGTCCAAAGAATGCCAACGGATCAAATGGGAGGACGAAGATGGTAGAACAAGATGTAAGTGGTCCAAAGAAGGCCTTCGGACCAAATGGGAGCGCGAAGATCGACGAACGAGACAAACTTGGTCCAAAGAATGCCAACAATCAAATGGGAGGACGACGAGGAACAAACGAGACGAGGGTGGTCCAAAGAATGCCAACAGATCAAATAGGAGGACGAAGATGGACGAACGAAACGAACTTGGTCCAAACAAGGCCAACGGGTGGGAGGGCGAAGATGGACGAACGAGATAAACTTGGTCAAAACAAGGCCAACGGATCAAATGGGAGGACGAAGATGATAGAACGAGACGAACTTGGTCCAAAGAAGGCCTACAGATCAAATGGGAGGACGAAGATAAATGAACGAGACGAACTTCGTCCAAAGAAAGCCAATGGATCAAATGGGAGAACGAAGATGGACAAACGAGACGAACTTGGTCCAATGAAGGCCTACGGATCAAACGGGAGGACGAAGATGGTAGAACGAGACGAACATGGTCCAAAGAATGCCAACGGATCATATTGGAGGATGAAGATGCACGAACAAGACGAACTTGGTCCAAAGAAGGCCTACGGATCAAATGGGAGGACGAACGAGACAAACTTGGTCCAAATAAGGCCTACATATCAAATTGGAGGACGAAGTTGGACGAAAGAGACGAACTCGGTCCAAAGAAGCCCTACGGATAAAATGGGACAAACTAGATGAACTTTGTCCAAAGAAGGCCCACGGATCAAATGGGAGGAAGAAGATGGACGAACGAGACGAACATGGTCCAACGAATGCCAACGGATCAAATGGGAGGATGAAGATGGATGAACTAGACAAACTTGGTCTAAAGAATGCCAACGGATCAAATGGGAGGACGAAGATAGACGAACGAGACGAACTTCGTCCAAAGAAAGCCTACAGATCAAATGGGAGGACGAACGAGACGAACTTGGTCCAAATAAGGCCTACATATCAAATTGGAGGACGAAGTTGGACGAACGAGACGAACTCGGTCCAAAGAAGCCCTACGGATGAAATGGGACAAACTAGATGAACTTTGTCCAAAGAAGGCCCACGGATCAAATGGGAGGATGAAGATGGATGAATTAGACAAACTTGGTCCAAAGAATTCCAACGGATCAAATGGGAGGACGAAGATGGAAGAACGAGATGAACTTGGTCCAAAGAAGGCGTTCGGATCAAATGGGAGCGCGAAGATGGACGAACGAGACAAATTTGGTCCAAAGAAGGCCAACGGGTGGGAGGGCGAAGATAGACGAACGAGACGAACATGGTCCAAAGAATGCAAACGGATGAAATTGGAGGAGGAAGATGGACGAACGAGACGAACATGGTCCAAACAAGGCCTACATATCAAATTGAAGGACGAAGATGGACGAACGAGACGAACTTGGTCCAAAGAAGGCCTGCGGATCAAATGGGAGGACGAAGAGTGACGAACGAGACAAACTTTGACCAAAGAAGGCCTACGGATCAAATGAGAGGACGAAGATGGAAGAACGAGACGAACATGGTCCAAAGAATGCCAATGGATCAAATAGGAGGACGAAGAGTGACGAAAGAGACGAACTTGGTCCAAAGAAGGCCAACGGATGGGAGGACGAAGATGGACGAACGAGACGAACTTGGTCCAATGAAGGCCTACGGATCAAACGGGAGGACGATGATGGTAGAACGAGACGAACTTGGTCGAAAGAAGGCCTACGCATCAAATGGGCGGATGAAGAGGGACGAACGAGACGAACATGGTCCAAAGAATGCCAACGGATCAAATTGGAGGATTAAGATGGACGAACGAGACGAACTTGGTCCAAAGAAGGCCAACGGATCAAATGGGAGGACGAAGATGGACGAACGAGACGAACTTGGTCCAAAGAAGGCCAACGGGTGGGAGGACGAAGATGGACGAATGAGATAAAGTTGGTCCAAAGAATGCCAACGGATCAAATGGAAGGACGAAGATGGTAGAACGAGACGAACTTGGTCGAAAGAAGGACTACGGATCAAATGGGAGGACGAAGATAAACGACCGAGACGAACTTGGTCTAAAGAAAGCCAACTGATCAAATGGGAGGACGAAGATGGACGAACGAGACCAACTTGGTCCAAAGAATGCCAACGGATCAAATGGGAGGACGAAGATGGTAGAACGTGACGAACTTGGTCCAAAGAATGCCAATGGATCAAATGGGAGGACGAAGATGGACGAACGAGATGAACTTGGTCCAAAGAAGGCCAACGGACCAAATGGTCGGACGAAGAGGGCCGAACGTGACGAACATGGTCCAAAAACTGCCAACGGATCAAATGGGAGGACGAAAATGGTAGAACGAGACGAACTTGGTCCAAAGAAAGCCTACGGATCAATTGGGAGGACGAAGTGGGACGAACGAGATGAACTTTGTCCAAAGAAGGCCTACGGATCAAATGGGAGGACGAAGGTGGACAAACGAGACGAACATGGTCCAAAGAATGCCAACGGATCAAATGGGGGGACGAAGATGGATGAACGAGACGAACTTGGTCCAAAGAAGGCCTACGGATAAAATCGGAGGACGAAGAGGGACGAACGAGATGAGCTTTGTCCAAAGACGGCCTACGGATGAAATGGGAGGACGAAGATGGACGAACGAGACGAACATGGTCCAAAGATTGCCAACAGATCAAATGGGAGGACGAAGAGTGACGAACGAGACGAACTTGGTCCAAAGAATGCCAACGGATCAAATGTGAGGACGAAGATGGATGAACGAGACAAACTTGGTCCAAAGAATGCCAACGTATCAAATGGGAGGACGAAGATGGTAGAACGAGATGAAAGTGGTCCAAAGAAGGCCTTTGGATCAAATGGGGGTGCGAAGATGGACGAACGAGACAAACTTTGTCCAAAGAATGCCAACAGATCAAATGGGAGGACGAAGATGGACAAACGAGACGAACTTGGTCCAAAGAAGGCCAATGGGTGGGTGGGCGAAGATGGACAAACGAGACGAACATGGGCCAAAGAAGGCCAACAGATCAAATGGGAGGACGAAGATGGTAGAACGTGACGAACTTTGTCCAAAGAATGCCAATGGATCAAATGGGAGGACGAAGATGGACGAACGAGACGAACATGGTCCAATGAAGGCCTACGGATCAAACGGGAGGACGAAGATGGTAGAACGAGACGAACTTGGTATAAAGAAGGCCTACGGATCAAATCGGCGGACGAAGAGGGACGAACGAGACGAACATGGTCCAAAGAATGCCAACGGATCAAATTGGAGGATGACGATGGACGAACGAGACGAACTTGGTCCATAGAATGCCAACGGATCAAATGGGAGGACGAAGATGGGCGAACGAGACGAACTTTGTCCAAAGAAGGCCAACGGGTGGGAGGACGAAGATGGACGAACGAGATAATGTTGGTCCAAAGAATGCCAACGGATCAAATGGGAGGACGAAGATGGTAGAACGAGACGAACTTGGTCCAAAGAAGGCCTACGGATCAAATGGGAGGACGAAGATAAACGAACTAGACGAACATGGTCCAAAGAAGGCCTACGGATCAAACGGGAGGACGAAGATGGTAGAACGAGACGAACTTGGTATAAAGAATGCCAACGGATCAAATTGGAGGAGGAAGATGGACGAACGAGACAAATATGGTCCAAAGAAGGGCAACGGATCAAATGGCCGGACGAAGAGGGCCGAACGTGACTAACATGGTCCAAAATTTGCCAACGGATCAAATGGGAGGACGAAGATGGTAGAACGAGACGAACTTAGTCCAAAGAAGGCCTACGGATCAACTGGGAGGAAGAAGTGGGACGAACGAGATGAACTTTGTCGAAAGAAGGCCTACGGATCAAATGGGAGGACGATGATGGACGAACGAGACGAACATGGTCCAAAGAATGCCAACGGATCAAATGGGAGGACGAAGATGGTAGAACGAGACGAACTTGGTCCAAAGAAGGCCTACGGATCAACTGGGAGGACGAAGTGGGACGAACGAGATGAACTTTGTCCAAAGAAGGCCTACGGATCAAATGGGAGGACGAAGATTGACGAACGAGACGAACATGGTCCAAAGAATGCCAACGGATCAAATGGGACGACGAAGATAGAGGAACGAGACGAACTTGGTCCAAAGAAGGCCTACGGATCAAATAGGAGGACGAAGATAAACGAACGAGACGAACTTGGTCTAAAGAAAGCCAACGGATCAAATGGGAGGACGAAGATGGACGAACGAAACAAACTTGGCCCAAAGAAGCCCTACGGATCAAACGGGAGGACGAAGATGTTAGAACGAGACGAACATGGTCTAAAGAAGGCCTACGGATCAAATGGGCGGACGAAGAGGGACGAACGAGACGAACATGGTCCAAAGAATGCCAACGGATCAAATTGGAGGATGAAGATGGACGAACGAGACGAACATTGTCCAAAGAAAGCCAACGGATCAAATGGGAGCACGAAGATGGACGAACGAGACCATCTTGGTCCAAAGAATGCCAACGGATCAAATGGGAGGACGAAAATGGTAGAACATGATGAACTTGGTCCAAAGAATGCCAATGGATCAAATGGGAGGACGAAGATGGACGAACGAGATGACCTTTGTCCAAAGACGGCCTACGGATGAAATGGGAGGACGAAGATGGACGAACGAGACGAACATGGTCCAAAGATTGCCAACGGATCAAATGGGAGGACGAAGAGTGACGAACGAGACGAACTTGGTCCAAAGAATGCCAACGGATCAAATGTGAGGACGAAGATAGATGTACGAGACAAACTTGGTCCAAAGAATGCCAACGTATCAAATGGGAGGAGGAAGATGGTAGAACGAGATGAAAGTGGTCCAAAGAAGGCCTTTGGATCAAATGGGAGTGCGAAGATGGACGAACGAGACAAACTTTGTCCAAAGAATGCCAACAGATCAAATGGGAGGACGATGAGGGACAAACGACATGAGCGTGGTCCAAAGAATGTCAACGGATCAAATAGGAGGACGAAGATGGACAAACGAGACGAACTTGGTCCAAAGAAGGCCAATGGGTGGGTGGGCGAAGATGGACAAACGAGACGAACATGGGCCAAAGAAGGCCAACAGATCAAATGGGAGGACGAAGATGGTAGAACGTGACGAACTTTGTCCAAAGAATGCCAATGGATCAAATGGGAGGACGAAGATGGACGAACGAGACGAACATGGTCCAATGAAGGCCTACGGATCAAACGGGAGGACGAAGATGGTAGAACGAGACGAACTTGGTATAAAGAAGGCCTACGGATCAAATCGGCGGACGAAGAGGGACGAACGAGACGAACATGGTCCAAAGAATGCCAACGGATCAAATTGGAGGATGACGATGGACGAACGAGACAAACTTGGTCCATAGAATGCCAACGGATCAAATGGGAGGACGAAGATGGGCGAACGAGACGAACTTTGTCCAAAGAAGGCCAACGGGTGGGAGGACGAAGATGGACGAACGAGATAATGTTGGTCCAAAGAATGCCAACGGATCAAATGGGAGGACGAAGATGGTAGAACGAGACGAACTTGGTCCAAAGAAGGCCTACGGATCAAATGGGAGGACGAAGATAAACGAACTAGACGAACATGGTCCAAAGAAGGCCTACGGATCAAACGGGAGGACGAAGATGGTAGAACGAGACGAACTTGGTATAAAGAATGCCAACGGATCAAATTGGAGGAGGAAGATGGACGAACGAGACGAATATGGTCCAAAGAAGGGCAACGGATCAAATGGCCGGACGAAGAGGGCCGAACGTGACTAACATGGTCCAAAATTTGCCAACGGATCAAATGGGAGGACGAAGATGGTAGAACGAGACGAACTTAGTCCAAAGAAGGCCTACGGATCAACTGGGAGGAAGAAGTGGGACGAACGAGATGAACTTTGTCGAAAGAAGGCCTACGGATCAAATGGGAGGACGATGATGGACGAACGAGACGAACATGGTCCAAAGAATGCCAACGGATCAAATGGGAGGACGAAGATGGTAGAACGAGACGAACTTGGTCCAAAGAAGGCCTACGGATCAACTGGGAGGACGAAGTGGGACGAACGAGATGAACTTTGTCCAAAGAAGGCCTACGGATCAAATGGGAGGACGAAGATTGACGAACGAGACGAACATGGTCCAAAGAATGCCAACGGATCAAATGGGACGACGAAGATAGAGGAACGAGACGAACTTGGTCCAAAGAAGGCCTACGGATCAAATAGGAGGACGAAGATAAACGAACGAGACGAACTTGGTCTAAAGAAAGCCAACGGATCAAATGGGAGGACGAAGATGGACGAACGAAACAAACTTGGCCCAAAGAAGCCCTACGGATCAAACGGGAGGACGAAGATGTTAGAACGAGACGAACATGGTCTAAAGAAGGCCTACGGATCAAATGGGCGGACGAAGAGGGACGAACGAGACGAACATGGTCCAAAGAATGCCAACGGATCAAATTGGAGGATGAAGATGGACGAACGAGACGAACATTGTCCAAAGAAAGCCAACGGATCAAATGGGAGCACGAAGATGGACGAACGAGACCATCTTGGTCCAAAGAATGCAACGGATCAAATGGGAGGACGAAAATGGTAGAACATGATGAACTTGGTCCAAAGAATGCCAATGGATCAAATGGGAGGACGAAGATGGACGAACGAGATGACCTTTGTCCAAAGACGGCCTACGGATGAAATGGGAGGACGAAGATGGACGAACGAGACGAACATGGTCCAAAGATTGCCAACGGATCAAATGGGAGGACGAAGAGTGACGAACGAGACGAACTTGGTCCAAAGAATGCCAACGGATCAAATGTGAGGACGAAGATAGATGTACGAGACAAACTTGGTCCAAAGAATGCCAACGTATCAAATGGGAGGAGGAAGATGGTAGAACGAGATGAAAGTGGTCCAAAGAAGGCCTTTGGATCAAATGGGAGTGCGAAGATGGACGAACGAGACAAACTTTGTCCAAAGAATGCCAACAGATCAAATGGGAGGACGATGAGGGACAAACGACATGAGCGTGGTCCAAAGAATGTCAACGGATCAAATAGGAGGACGAAGATGGACAAACGAGACGAACTTGGTCCAAAGAAGGCCAATGGGTGGGTGGGCGAAGATGGACAAACGAGACGAACATGGGCCAAAGAAGGCCAACAGATCAAATGGGAGGACGAAGATGGTAGAACGTGACGAACTTTGTCCAAAGAATGCCAATGGATCAAATGGGAGGACGAAGATGGACGAACGAGACGAACATGGTCCAATGAAGGCCTACGGATCAAACGGGAGGACGAAGATGGTAGAACGAGACGAACTTGGTATAAAGAAGGCCTACGGATCAAATCGGCGGACGAAGAGGGACGAACGAGACGAACATGGTCCAAAGAATGCCAACGGATCAAATTGGAGGATGACGATGGACGAACGAGACAAACTTGGTCCATAGAATGCCAACGGATCAAATGGGAGGACGAAGATGGGCGAACGAGACGAACTTTGTCCAAAGAAGGCCAACGGGTGGGAGGACGAAGATGGACGAACGAGATAATGTTGGTCCAAAGAATGCCAACGGATCAAATGGGAGGACGAAGATGGTAGAACGAGACGAACTTGGTCCAAAGAAGGCCTACGGATCAAACTGGAGGAGGAAGATGGTAAAACGAGACGAACTTGGTATAAAGAATGCCAACGGATCAAATTGGAGGAGGAAGATGGACGAACGAGACGAATATGGTCCAAAGAAGGGCAACGGATCAAATGGTCGGACGAAGAGGGCCGAACGTGACTAACATGGTCCAAAATTTGCCAACGGATCAAATGGGAGGACGAAGATGGTAGAACGAGACGAACTTAGTCCAAAGAAGGCCTACGGATCAACTGGGAGGACGAAGTGGGACGAACGAGATGAACTTTGTCGAAAGAAGGCCTACGGATCAAATGGGAGGACGATGATGGACGAACGAGACGAACATGGTCCAAAGAATGCCAACGGATCAAATGGGAGGACGTAGATGGTAGAACGAGACGAACTTGGTCCAAAGAAGGCCTACGGATCAACTGGGAGGACGAAGTGGGACGAACGAGATGAACTTTTTCCAAAGAAGGCCTACGGATCAAATGGGAGGACGAAGATTGACGAACGAGACGAACATGGTCCAAAGAGTGCCAACGGATCAAATGGGAGGACGAAGATAGAGGAACGAGACGAACTTGGTCCAAAGAAGGCCTACTGATCAAATAGGAGGACGAAGATAAACGAACGAGACGAACTTGGTCTAAAGAAAGCCAACGGATCAAATGGGAGGACGAAGATGGACGAACGAAACAAACTTGGCCCAAAGAAGCCCTACGGATCAAACGGGAGGACGAAGATGTTAGAACGAGACGAACATGGTCTAAAGAAGGCCTACGGATCAAATGGGCGGACGAAGAGGGACGAACGAGACGAACATGGTCCAAAGAATGCCAACGGATCAAATTGGAGGATGAAGATGGACGAACGAGACGAACATTGTCCAAAGAAAGCCAACGGATCAAATGGGAGCACGAAGATGGACGAACGAGACCATCTTGGTCCAAAGAATGCCAACGGATCAAATGGGAGGACGAAAATGGTAGAACATGACGAACTTGGTCCAAAGAATGCCAATGGATCAAATGGAAGGACGAAGATGGACGAACGAGATGAACTTGATCCAAAGAAAGCCAACGGACCAAATGGTCGGACGAAGAGGGCCGAACGTGACGAACATGGTCCAAAAATTACCAACGGATCAAATGGGAGGACGAAGATGGTAGAACGAGACGAACTTGGTCCAAAGAAGGCCTACGGATCAACTGGGAGGACGAAGTGGGACAAACGAGATGAACTTTCTCCAAAGAAGGCCTACGGATCAAATGGGAGGACGAAGGTGGACGAACGAGACGAACATGGTCCAAAGAATGCCAACGGATCAAATGGGAGGACGAAGATGGATGAACGAGACGAACTTGGTCCACAGAAGGCCTACGGATAAAATCGGAGGACGAAGAGGGACAAACAAGATGAGCTTTGTCCAAAGACGGCCTACGGATCAAATGGGAGGACGAAGATGGACGAAGGAGACGAACATGGTCCAAAGAATGCCAACGGATCAAATGGGAGGACGAAGATGGTAGAACGAGATGAAAGTGGTCCAAAGAAGGCCTTCGGATCAAATGGGAGTGCGAAGATGGACGAACGAGACAATCTTTTCCAAAGAATGCCAACAGATCATATGGGAGGACGATGAGGGACAAACGAGACGAGCGTGGTCCAAAGAATGTCAACGGATCAAATAGGAGGACGAAGAAGGACAAACGAGACGAACTTGGTCCAAAGAAGGCCAATGGGTGGGAGGGCGAAGATGGACAAACGAGACGAACATGGTCCAAAGAAGGCCAACGGATCAAATGGGAGGACGAAGATGGACGAACGAGACCAACTTGGTCCAAAGATTGCCAACGGATCAAATGGGAGGACGAAGATGGTAGAACGTGACGAACTTTGCCCAAAGAATGCCAATGGATCAAATGGGAGGACGAAGATGGACGAACGAGACGAACATGGTCCAATGAAGGCCTACGAATCAAACGGGAGGACGAAGATGGTAGAACGAGACGAACTTGGTATAAAGAAGGCCTACGGATCAAATGGGCGGACGAAGAGGGACGAACGAGACGAACATGGTCCAAAGAATGCCAACGGATCAAATTGGAGGCGGAAGATGGACGAACGAGACGAACATGGTCCAAAGAAGGCCAACGGATCAAATGGGAGGACGAAGATGGACGAACGAGACCAACTTGGTCCAAAGAATGCCAACGGATCAAATGGGAGGACGAAGATGGTAGAACGTGACGAACTTGGTCCAAAGAATGCCAATGGATCAAATGGGAGGACGAAGATGGACGAACGAGAGGAACTTGGTCCAAAGAAGGCCAACGGACCAAATGGTCGGACGAAGAGGGCCGAACGTGACGAACATGGTCCAAAAATTGCCAACGGATCAAATGGGAGGACGAAAATGGTAGAACGAGACAAACTTGGTCCAAAGAAGGCCTACGGATCAACTGGGAGGACGAAGATGGACGAACGAGACGAACTTGGTCCAAAGAAGAACTACAGATCAAATGGGAGGACGAAGAGGGACGAACGAAATGAACTTTGTCCAAAGAAGGCCTACGGATCAAATGGGAGGACGAAGATGGACGAACGAGATGAACATGGTCCAAAGAATGCCAACGGAACAAATGGGAGGACGAAGATGGATGGACGAGACAAACTTGGTCCAAAGAATGCCAACGGATCAAATGGGAGGACGAAGATGGTTGAACGAGATGGACTTGGTCCAAAGGAGGCCTTCGGATCAAATGGGAGCGCGAAGATGGACGAATGAGACAAATTTGGTCCAAAGAATGCCAACAGATCAAAATGCGAGGAGGATGAGGGACGAACGAGACGAGCGTGGTCCAAAGAATGCCAACGGATCAAATCGGATGACAAAGATGGACGAACGAGACGAACTTGGTCCAAAGAAGGCCAACGGGTGGGAGGGCAAAGATGGACGAACGAGATAAACTTGGTCCAAAGAAGGCCTACAGATCAAATGGGAGGACGAAGATGGACGAACGAGACGAACTTGGTCCAATGAAGGCCTACGGATCAAATGGGAGGACGAAGATGGTAGAACGAGACGAACTTGGTCTAATGAAGGCCTACGGATCAAATGGGCGGACGAAGAGGGTCGAACGAGACGAACATGGTCCAAAGAATGCCAACGGATCAAATTGGAGGATGAAGATGGACGAACGAGACTAACTTTGTCCAAAGAAGGCGTACGGATCAAATGGGAGGACGAAGATGGACGAACGAGACGAACATGGTCCAAAGAAGGCCTACGGATCAATTGGGACGACGAACGAGACGAACGAGACGAACTTGTTCCAAACAAGGCCTACATATCAAATTGGAGGACGAAGATGGACGAACGAGACGAATGTGGTCCAAAGAAGGCCTGCGGATTAAATGGGAGGACGAAGATGGACGAACGAGACGAACTTGGTCCAATGAAGGCCTACGGATCAAACGGGAGGATGAAGATGGTAGAACGAGATGAACTTGGTCTAAAGAAGGCCTACGGATCAAATGGGCGGACGAAGAGGGACCAACGAGACGAACATGGTCCAAAGAATGCCAACGGATCAAATTGGAGGATGAAGATGGACGAACGAGACGAACATGGTCCAAAGAAGGCAAACGGATCAAAAGGGAGGACGAAGATGGACGAACGAGACCAACTTGGTCCAAAGAATGCCAACAGATCAAGTGGGAGGACGAAGATGGTAGAACGTGACGAACTTGGTCCAAAGAATGCCAATGGATCAAATGGGAGGACGAAGATGGACGAACGAGATGAACTTGGTCCAAAGAAGGCCAACGGACCAAATGGTCGGACGAAGAGGGACGAACATGACGAACATGGTCCAAAAATTGCCAACGGATCAAATGGGAGGACGAAGATGGTAGAACAAGACGAACTTGGTCCAAAGAAGGCCTACAGATCAAATGGGAGGACGAAGATAAACAAACGAGACGAACTTGGTCCAAAGATAGCCAACGGATCAAATGGGAGGACGAAGATGGACAAACGAGACGAACTTGGTCCAATGAAGGCCTACGGATCAAACGGGAGGACGAAGATGGTAGAACGAGACGAACATGGTCTAAAGAAGGCCTACGGGTCAAATGGGCAGACGAAGAGGGACGAACGAGACGAACATGGTCCAAAGAATGCCAACGGATCAAATTGGAGGAGGAAGATGGACGAACGAGGTGAACTTGGTCCAAAGAAGGCCTACGGATCAAATGGGAGGACGAACGAGACGAACTTGGTCCAAATAAGGCCTACATATCAAATTGGAGGACGAAGATGGAAAACGAGACGAACTTGGTCCAAAGAAGGCCTACGGATCAAACGGGAGGACGAAGATGGACGAACGAGAGGAACTTGGTCCAAAGAAGGCCAACGGACCAAATGGTCAGACGAAGAAGGACGAACATGACGAACATGGTCCAAAAATTGCCAACGGATCAAATGGGAGGACGAAGATGGTAGAACGAGACGAACTTAGTCCAAAGAAGGCCTTCGGATCAAAAAGAGTGCGAAGATGGACGAACGAGACAAACTTGGTCCAAAGAATACCAACAGATCAAATGGGAGGACGATGAGGGACAAACGAGACGAGCGTGGTCCAAAGAATGTCAACGGATCAAATAGGAGGACGAAGATGGACAAACGAGACGAACTTGGTCCAAAGAAGGCCAATGGGTGGGAGGGCGAAGATGGACGAACGAGATAAACTTGGTCCAAAGAATGCCAACGGATCAAATGGGAGGACGAAGATGGTAGAACGAGACGAACATGGTCCAAAGAAGGCCTACAGATCAAATGGGAGGACGAAGATAAACAAACGAGACGAACTTGGTCCAAAGATAGCCAACGGATCAAATGGGAGGACGAAGATGGACAAACGAGACGAACTTGGTCCAATGAAGGCCTACGGATCAAACGGGAGGACGAAGATGGTAGAACGAGACGAACATGGTCTAAAGAAGGCCTACGGGTCAAATGGGCAGACGAAGAGGGACGAACGAGACGAACATGGTCCAAAGAATGCCAACGGATCAAATTGGAGGATGAAGATGGACGAACGAGGTGAACTTGGTCCAAAGAAGGCCCACGGATCAAATGGGAGGACGAACGAGACGAACTTGGTCCAAATAAGGCATACATATCAAATTGGAGGACGAAGATGGAAAACGAGACGAACTTGGTCCAAAGAAGGCCTACGGATCAAACGGGAGGACGAAGATGGATGGACGAGGCAAACTTGGTCCAAAGAATGCCAACGGATCAAATGGGAGGACGATGAGGGACGAACGAGACGAGCGTGGTCCAAAGAATGCCAAAGGATCAAATAGGATGACAAAGATGGACGAACGAGACGAACTTGGTCCAAAGAAGGCCAACGGGTGGGAGGGCAAAGATGGACGAACGAGATAAACTTGGTCCAAAGAAGGCCTACAGATCAAATGGGAGGACGAAGATGGACGAACGAGACGAACTTGGTCCAATGAAGGCCTACGGATCAAACGGGAGGACGAAGATGGTAGAACGAGACTACTTGGTCTAAAGAAGGCCTACGGATCAAATTGGAGGAAGAAGATGGACGAACGAGACTAACTTTGTCCAAAGAAGGCGTACGGATCAAATGGGAGGACGAAGATGGACGAACGAGACGAACTTGGTCCAATGAAGGCCTACGGATCAAACGGGAGGACGAAGATGGTAGAACGAGACGAACATGGTCTAAAGAAGGCCTACGGGTCAAATGGGCAGACGAAGAGGGACGAACGAGACGAACATGGTCCAAAGAATGCCAACGGATCAAATTGGAGGAGGAAGATGGACGAACGAGGTGAACTTGGTCCAAAGAAGGCCTACGGATCAAATGGGAGGACGAACGAGACGAACTTGGTCCAAATAAGGCCTACATATCAAATTGGAGGACGAAGATGGAAAACGAGACGAACTTGGTCCAAAGAAGGCCTACGGATCAAACGGGAGGACGAAGATGGACGAACGAGAGGAACTTGGTCCAAAGAAGGCCAACGGACCAAATGGTCAGACGAAGAAGGACGAACATGACGAACATGGTCCAAAAATTGCCAACGGATCAAATGGGAGGACGAAGATGGTAGAACGAGACGAACTTAGTCCAAAGAAGGCCTTCGGATCAAAAAGAGTGCGAAGATGGACGAACGAGACAAACTTGGTCCAAAGAATACCAACAGATCAAATGGGAGGACGATGAGGGACAAACGAGACGAGCGTGGTCCAAAGAATGTCAACGGATCAAATAGGAGGACGAAGATGGACAAACGAGACGAACTTGGTCCAAAGAAGGCCAATGGGTGGGAGGGCGAAGATGGACGAACGAGATAAACTTGGTCCAAAGAATGCCAACGGATCAAATGGGAGGACGAAGATGGTAGAACGAGACGAACATGGTCCAAAGAAGGCCTACAGATCAAATGGGAGGACGAAGATAAACAAACGAGACGAACTTGGTCCAAAGATAGCCAACGGATCAAATGGGAGGACGAAGATGGACAAACGAGACGAACTTGGTCCAATGAAGGCCTACGGATCAAACGGGAGGACGAAGATGGTAGAACGAGACGAACATGGTCTAAAGAAGGCCTACGGGTCAAATGGGCAGACGAAGAGGGACGAACGAGACGAACATGGTCCAAAGAATGCCAACGGATCAAATTGGAGGATGAAGATGGACGAACGAGGTGAACTTGGTCCAAAGAAGGCCCACGGATCAAATGGGAGGACGAACGAGACGAACTTGGTCCAAATAAGGCATACATATCAAATTGGAGGACGAAGATGGAAAACGAGACGAACTTGGTCCAAAGAAGGCCTACGGATCAAACGGGAGGACGAAGATGGATGGACGAGGCAAACTTGGTCCAAAGAATGCCAACGGATCAAATGGGAGGACGATGAGGGACGAACGAGACGAGCGTGGTCCAAAGAATGCCAAAGGATCAAATAGGATGACAAAGATGGACGAACGAGACGAACTTGGTCCAAAGAAGGCCAACGGGTGGGAGGGCAAAGATGGACGAACGAGATAAACTTGGTCCAAAGAAGGCCTACAGATCAAATGGGAGGACGAAGATGGACGAACGAGACGAACTTGGTCCAATGAAGGCCTACGGATCAAACGGGAGGACGAAGATGGTAGAACGAGACTACTTGGTCTAAAGAAGGCCTACGGATCAAATTGGAGGAAGAAGATGGACGAACGAGACTAACTTTGTCCAAAGAAGGCGTACGGATCAAATGGGAGGACGAAGATGGACGAACGAGACGAACATGGTCCAAAGAAGGCCTACGGATCAAATGGGAGGACGAACGAGACGAACTTGTTCCAAACAAGGCCTACATATCAAATTGGAGGACGAATATGGACGAACGAGACGAATGTGGTCCAAAGAAGGCCTGCGGATCAAATGGGAGGACGAAGATGGACGAACGAGACGAACTTGGTCCAATGAAGGGCTACAGATCAAACGGGAGGACGAAGATGCTAGAACGAGACGAACTTGGTCTAAAGAAGGCCTACGGATTAAATGGGCGGACGAAGAGGGACGAACGAGACGAACATGGTCCAAAGAATGCCAACGGATCAAATTGGAGGATGAAGATGGACGAACGAGACGAACATGGTCCAAAGAAGGCCAACGGATCAAAAGGGAGGACGAAGATGGACGAACGAGACCAACTTGGTCCAAAGAATGCCAACGGATCAAGTGGGAGGACGAAGATGGTAGAACGTGACGAACTTGGTCCAAAGAATGCCAACGGATCAAATGGGATGACGAAGATGGTCGAACGAGACGAACTTGGTCCAAAGAAGGCCTACGGATCAACTCGGAGTACGAAGTGGGACGAACGAGACCAACTTAGTCCAAAGAATGCCAACGGACCAAATGGTCGGACGAAGAGGGACGAACGTGACGAACATGGTCCAAAGAAGGCCTACGGATCATTTGGGAGGACGAAGTGAGACGAATGAGATGAACTTTGTCCAAAGAAGGCCTACGGATCAAATGGGAGGACGAAGATGGACGAACGAGACGAACATGATCCAAAGAATACCAACGGACCAAATGGGAGGATGAAGATGGAGGAACGAGACGAACTTGGTCCAAAGTAGGCCTACGGATCAAATCGGAGGACGAAGAGGGACGAACGGGATGAGCTTTGTCCAAAGACGGCCTACGGATCAAATGGGAGGACGAACGAGACGAACTTGGTCCAAATAAGGCCTACATATCAAATTGGAGGACGAAGATGGACGAACGAGATGAACATGGTCCAAAGAATGCCAACGGATCAAATGGGAGGATGAAGCTGGATGGACGAGACAAACTTGGTCCAAAGATTGCCAACGGATCAAATGGGAGGACGAAGATGGTAGAACGAGAGGAACTTGGTCCAAAGGAGGCCTTCGGATCAAATGGGAGCGCGAAGATGGACGAACGAGACAAATTTGGTCCAAAGAATGCAAACAGATCAAAATGGGAGGATGATGAGGGACGAACGAGACGAGCGTGGTCCAAAGAATGCCAACGGATCGAATAGGATGGCAAAGATGGACGAACGAGACGAACTTGGTCCAAAGAAGGCCAACGGGTGGGAGGGCAAAGATAGACGTACGAGATAAACTTGGTCCAAAGAATGCCAACGGATCAAATGGGAGGACGAAGCTAGTAGAACGAGACGAACTTGGTCCAAAGAAGGCCTACAGACCAAATGGGAGGATGAAGATGGACGAACGAGACGAACTTGGTCCAATGAAGGCCTACGGATCAAACGGGAGGACGAAGATGGTAGAACGAGACGAACTTGGTCTAAAGAAGGCCTACGGATCAAATGGGCGGACGAAGAGGGTCGAACGAGACGAACGTGGTCCAAAGAATGCCAACGAATCAAATTGGAGGATGAAGATGGACGAACGAGATAAACTTGGTCCAAAAAATACCAACGGATCAAATGGGAGGACGACGATGGTAGAACGAGACGAACTTGGTCCAAAGAAGGCCTACAGATCAAATGGGAGGACGAAGATAAACATACGAGATGAACTTGGTCCGAAGAAAGCCAACGCATCAAATGGGAGGACGAAGATGGACAAACGAGACGACCCTGGTCCAATGAAGGCCTACGGGTCAAACGGGAGGACGAAGATGGTAGAACGAGACGAACTTGGTCTAAAGAAGGCCTACGGGTCAAATGGTCGGACGAAGAGGGACGAACGAGACGAACATGGTCCAAAGAATGCCAACGGATCAAATTGGAGGATGAAGATGGACGAACGAGATGAACTTGGTCCAAAGAAGGCCGACGGATCAAATGGGAGGACGAACGAGACGAACTTGGTCCAAACAAGGCCTACATATCAAATTGGAGGACGAAGATGGACGAACGAGACGAACTTGGTCTAAAGAAGGCTTACGGCTCAATTGGGAGGACGAAGAGGGACGAACGAGATGAACTTTGTCCAAAGAAGGCCTACGGATCAAATGGGAGGACGAAGATGGACGAACGAGACGAACTTGGTCCAATGAAGGCCTACGGATCAAACGGGAGGACGAAGATGGTAGAACGAGACGAACTTCGTCTAAAGAAGGCCTACGGATCAAATGGGCGGACGAAGAGGGTCGAACGAGACGAACATGGTCCAAAGAATGCCAACGGATCAAATTGGAGGATGAAGATGGACGAACGAGATGAACTTTGTCCAAAGAAGGCCTACGGATCAAATGGGAGGACGAACGAGACGACCTTGGTCCAAAAAAGGCCTACATATCGAATTGGAGGACGTAGAGTGACGAACGAGATGAACTTTGTCCAAAGAAGGCCTACGGATGGGAGGACGAAGATGGACGAACGAGACAAACTTTGTCCAAAGAATGCCAACGGATCAAATGGGAGGACGAAGAGTGACGAACAAGACGAACATGGTCCAAAGAATGCCAACGGACCAAATGGTCGGACGAAGAGGGACGAACGTGACGAACATGGTCCAAAAATTGCCAACGGATCAAATGGGAGGACGAAGATGGTAGAACGAGACGAACTTGGTCCAAAGAAGGCCTACGGATCAAATAGGAGGACGAAGTGGGACGAATGAGATGAACTTTGTCCAAAGAAGGCCTACGGATCAAATGGGAGGACGAAGATGGACGAACGAAACGAACATGGTCCAAAAATTTCCAACGGATCAAATGGGAGGACGAAGATGGATGAACGATACGAACTTGGTACAAAAAAAGCCTACGGATCAAATCGGAGGACGAAGAGGGATGAACGAGATGAGCTTTGTCCAAAGACGGCCTACGGATCAAATGGGAGGACGAAGATGGACGAACGAGACGAACATGGTCCAAAGATTGCCAACGGATCAAATGGGAGGACGAAGCGTGACGAACGAGACGAACTTGGTCCAAACAAGGCCAACGGATGGGAGGACAAAGATGGACGAACAAGACAAACTTTGTCCAAAGAATGCTAACGGATCAAATGTGAGGACGAAGATGGATGAACGAGACAAACTTGGTCCAAAGAATGACAACGGATGAAATGGGAGGACGAAGATGGTAGAACGAGATAAAAGTGGTCCAAAGAAGGCCTTCGGATCAAATGGGAGTGCAAAGATGGACGAACGAGACAAACTTGGTCCAAAGAATGCCAACAGATCAAATGGGAACACGATGAGGGACAAACGAGACGAGCGTGGTCCAAAGAAGGCCTACATATCAAATTGGAGGACGAAGATGGACGAACGAGACGAACATGGTCCAAAGAAGGCCTACGGTTCAAATGGGAGGACGAAGAGGGACGAACGAGATGAACATGGTCCAAAGAATGCCAACGGATCAAATGGGAGGACGAAGATGGATGGACGAGACAAACTTGGTCCAAAGAATGCCAACGGATCAAATGGGAGGACGAAGATGGTAGAACGAGAGGAACTTGGTCCAAAGGAGGCCTTCGGATCAAATGGGAGCGCGAAGATGGACGAACGAGACAAATTTGGTCCAAAGAATGCCAACAGTTCAAAATGGGAGGATGATGAGGGACGAACGAGACGAGCCTGGTCCAAAGAATGCCAACGGATCGAATAGGATGACAAAGATGGACGAACGAGACGAACTTGGTCCAAAGAAGGCCAACGGGTGGGAGGGCAAAGATGGACGTACGAGATAAACTTGGTCCAAAGAATGCCAACGGATCAAATGGGAGGACGAAGATAGTAGAACGAGACGAACTTGGTCCAAAGAAGGCCTACAGATCAAATGGGAGGACGAAGATGGACGAACGAGACGAACTTGGTCTAATGAAGGCCTACGGATCAAACGGGAGGACGAAGATGGTAGAACGATACGAACTTGGTCTAAAGTAGTCCTACGGATCAAATGGGCGGACGAAGAGGGTCGAACGAGACGAACATGGTCCAAAGAATGCCAACGAATCAAATTGGAGGATGAAGATGGACGAACGAGATAAACTTGGTCCAAAGAATGCCAACGGATCAAATTGGAGGACGAAGATGGTAGAACGAGATAAAAGTTGTCCAAAGATGGCCTTCGGATCAAATGGGAGTGCAAAGATGGACGAACGAGACAAACTTGGTCCAAAGAATGCCAACAGATCAAATGGGAACACGATGAGGGACAAACGAGACGAGCGTGGTCCAAAGAATGTCAACGGATCAAATAGGAGGACGAAGATGGACAAACGAGACGAACTTGGTCCAAAGAAGGCCAATGGGTGGGAGGGCGAAGATGGACGAACAAGATAAACTTGGTCCAAAGAATGCCAACGGATCAAATGGGAGGACGAAGATGGTAGAACGAGACGAACTTGGTCCAAAGAAGGCCTACAGATCAAATGGGAGGACGAAGATAAACAAACGAGACGAACTTGGTCCAAAGAAAGCCAACGGATCAAATGGGAGGACGAAGATGGACAAACGAGACAAACTTGGTCCAATGAAGGACTATGGATGAAACGGGAGGACGAAGATGGTAGAACGAGACGAACTTGGTCTAAAGAATGCCAACGGATCAAATTGGAGGATGAAGATGGACGAACGAGATGAACTTGGTCCAAAGAAGGCCTACGGATCAAATGGGAGGACGAACGAGACGAACTTGGTCCAAACAAGGCCTACATATCAAATTGGAGGACGAAGATGGACGAACGAGACGAACTTGGTCTAAAGAAGGTCTACGGATCAAATGGGAGGACGAAGAGGGACGAACGAGATGAACTTTGTCCAAAGAAGGCCTACGGATCAAATGGGAGGACGAAGATGGACGAACGAGACGAACTTGGTCCAATGAAGGCCTACGGATCAAACGGGAGGACAAAGATGGTAGAACGAGACGAACTTCGTCTAAAGAAGGCCTACGGATCAAATGGGCGGACGAAGAGGGTCGAACGAGACGAACATGGTCCAAAAAATGCCAACGGATCAAATTGGAGGATGAAGATGGACGAACGAGATCAACTTTGTCCAAAGAAGGCCTACGGATCAAATGGGAGGACGAACGAGACGACCTTGGTCCAAATAAGGCCTACATATCAAATTGGAGGACGAAGATGGACGAACGAGACGAATTGGTCCAAAGAAGGCCTACGGATCAAATGGGAGGACGAAGAGTGACGAACGAGATGAACTTTGTCCAAAGAAGGCCTACGGATGGGAGGACGAAGATGGACGAACGAGACAAACTTTGTCCAAAGAATGCCAACGGATCAAATGGGAGGACGAAGAGTGACGAACGAGACAAACATGGTCCAAAGAAAGCCAACGGATCAAATGGGAGGACGAAGATGGACAAACGAGACGAACTTGGTCCAATGAAGGCCTACGGGTCAAACGGGAGGACGAAGATGGTAGAACGAGACGAACTTGGTCTAAAGAAGGCCTACGGGTCAAATGGGCGGACGAAGAGGGACGAACGAGACGAACATGGTCCAAAGAATGCCATCGGATCAAATTGGAGGATGAAGATGGACGAACGAGATGAACTTGGTCCAAAGAAGGCCGACGGATCAAACAGGAGGACGAACGAGACGAACTTGGTCCGAAAAAGGCCTACATATCAAACTGGAGGACGAAGATGGACGAACGAGACGAACTTGGTCCACAGAAGGCCAACGGGTTGGAGGACGAAGATGGACGAACGAGATAAAGTTGGTCCAAAGAATGCCAACGGATCAAATGGGAGGACGAAGATGATAGAACGAGACGAACATGGTCCAAAGAAGGCCTACGGATCAAATGGGAGGACGAAGATAAACGAACGAGACGAACTTGGTCGAAAGAAAGCCAACGGATCAAATGGGAGGACGAAGATGGACGAACGATACGAACTTGGTCCAAAGAAGGCCTACGGATCAAATCGGAGGACGAAGAGGGACGAACGAGATGAGCTTTTTCCAAAGACGGCCTACGGATCAAATGGGAGGACGAAGATGGATGAACGAGACGAACATGGTCCAAAGATTGCCAACGGATCAAATGGGAGGACGAAGCGTGACGAACGAGACGAACTTGGTCCAAAGAATGCCAACGGATCAAATGTGAGGACGAAGATGGATGAACGAGACAAACTTGGTCCAAAGAATGCCAACGTATCAAATGGGAGGACGAAGATGGTAGAACGAGATGAAAGTTGTCCAAAGAAGGCCTTCAGATCAAATGGGAGTGCAAAGATGGACGAACGAGACAAACTTGGTCCAAAGAATGTCAACAGATCATATGGGAGGACGATGAGGGACAAACGAGACGAGCGTGGTCCAAAGAATGTCAACGGATCAAATAGGAGGACGAAGATGGACAAACGAGACAAACTTTGTCCAAAGAATGCCAACGGATCAAATGGGAGGACGAAGAGTGACGAACGAGACGAACATGGTCCAAAGAAAGCAAACGGATCAAATGGGAGGACGAAGATGGACAAACGAGACGAACTTGGTCCAATGAAGGCCTACGGGTCAAACGGGAGGACGAAGATGGTAGAACGAGACGAACTTGGTCTAAAGAAGGCCTACGGGTCAAATGGGCGGACGAAGAGGGACGAACGAGACGAACATGGTCCAAAGAATGCCATCGGATCAAATTGGAGGATGAAGATGGACGAACGAGATGAACTTGGTCCAAAGAAGGCCGACGGATCAAACGGGAGGACGAACGAGACGAACTTGGTCCGAAAAAGGCCTACATATCAAACTGGAGGACGAAGATGGACGAACGAGACGAACTTGGTCCACAGAAGGCCAACGGGTGGGAGGACGAAGATGGACGAACGAGATAAAGTTGGTCCAAAGAATGCCAACGGATCAAATGGGAGGACGAAGATGATAGAACGAGACGAACATGGTCCAAAGAAGGCCTACGGATCAAATGGGAGGACGAAGATAAACGAACGAGACGAACTTGGTCGAAAGAAAGCCAACGGATCAAATGGGAGGACGAAGATGGACGAACGATACGAACTTGGTCCAAAGAAGGCCTACGGATCAAATCGGAGGACGAAGAGGGACGAACGAGATGAGCTTTTTCCAAAGACGGCCTACGGATCAAATGGGAGGACGAAGATGGATGAACGAGACGAACATGGTCCAAAGATTGCCAAAGGATCAAATGGGAGGACGAAGCGTGACGAACGAGACGAACTTGGTCCAAAGAATGCCAACGGATCAAATGTGAGGACGAAGATGGATGAACGAGACAAACTTGGTCCAAAGAATGCCAACGTATCAAATGGGAGGACGAAGATGGTAGAACGAGATGAAAGTGGTCCAAAGAAGGCCTTCAGATCAAATGGGAGTGCAAAGATGGACGAACGAGACAAACTTGGTCCAAAGAATGTCAACAGATCATATGGGAGGACGATGAGGGACAAACGAGACGAGCGTGGTCCAAAGAATGTCAACGAATCAAATAGGAGGACGAAGATGGACAAACGAGACGAACTTGGTCCAAAGAAGGCCAACGGGTGGGAGGGCGAAGATGGACGAACGAGATAAACTTGGTCCAAAGAATGCCAACGGATCAAATGGGAGGACGAAGATGGTAGAACGAGACGAACTTGGTCCAAAGAAGGCCTACAGATCAAATGGGAGGACGAAGATAGACGAACGATACGAACTTGGTCCAATGAATGCCGACGGATCAAATTGGAGGATGAAGATGGACGAACGAGATGAACTTTGTCCAAAGAAGGCCTACGGATCAAATGGGAGGACGAAGATGGACGAACGAGATGAACATGGTCCAAAGAAGGCCTACGGATCAAATGGGAGGACGAACGAGACGAACTTGTTCCAAACAAGGCCTACATATCAAATTGGAGGACGAAGATGGACGAACGAGACGAACTTGGTCCAAACAAGGCCTGCGGATCAAATGGGAGGACGAAGAGTGACGAACGAGATGAACTTTGTCCAAACAAGGCCTACGGATGGGAGGACGATGATGGACGAACGAGACAAACTTTGTCCAAAGAATGCCAACGGATCAAATGGGAGGACGAAGAGTGACGAACGAGATGAACTTGGTCCAAAGAAGGCCAACGGATGGGAGGACGAAGATGGACGAACGAGACGAACTTGGTCCAATGAAGGCCTATGGGTCAAACGGGAGGACGAAGATGGTAGAACGAGACGAACATGGTCTAAAAAAGGCCTAAGGATCAAATGGGCGGACGAAGAGGGACGAACGAGATGAACATGGTCCAAAGAATGCCAACGGATGAAATTTGAGGATGAAGATGGACGAACGAGACGAAGTTGGTCCAAAGAAGGCCAATGGATCAAACGGGAGGACGAAGATGGATGAACGAGACGAACTTGGTCCAAAGAAGGCCAACGGGTGGGAGGACGAAGATAGACGAACGAGACAAACTTTGACCAAAGAATGCCAACGGATCAAATATGAGGACGAAGATGGATGAACGAGACAAACTTGGTCCAAACAATGCCAACGGATCAAATGGGAGGACGAAGATGGTAGAACGAGATGAAAGTGGTACAAATAGGAGGACGAAGATGGACGAACGAGACGAACTTGGTCCAAAGAAGGCTAATGGGTGGGAGGGCGAAGATGGACGAACGAGATAAACTTGGTCCAAAGAATGCCAACGGATCAAATGAGAGGACGAAGATGGTAGAACGAGACGAACTTGGTCCAAAGAAGGCCTACAGATCAAATAGGAGGACGAAGATAAATGAACGAGACGAACTTGGTCCAAAGAAAGCCAGCGAATCAAATGGGAGGACGAAGATGGACAAACGAGATGAACTTGGTCCAATGAAGGCCTACGGATCAAACGGGAGGACGAAGATGGTAGAACGAGACGAACTTGGTCTAAAGAAGGCCTACGGGTCAAATGGGCGGACGGAGAGGGGCGAACGAGACGAACATGGTCCAAAGAATGCCAACGGATCAAATTGGAGGATGAAGATGGACAAACGAGACGAACTTGGTCCAAAGAAGGCCAATGGGTGGGAGGGCGAAGATGGACGAACGAGATAAACTTGGTCGAAAGAATGCCAACGGATCAAATGGGAGGACGAAGATGGTAGAACGAGAAGAACTTGGTCCAAAGAAGGCCTACAGATCAAATGGGCGGACGAAGATTTACAAACGAGACGAACTTGGTCCAATGAAGGCCTACGGATCAAACGGGAGGACGAAGATGGTAGAACGAGACGAACTTGGTCTAAAGAAGGCCTACGGGTCAAATGGGCGGACGAAGAGGGGCGAACGAGAAGAACATGGTACAAAGAATGCCAACGGATCAAAATGGAGGATGAAGATGGACGAACGAGAGGAACTTGGTCCAAAGAAGGCCTACGGATCAAATGGGAGGACGAACGAGACGAACTTGGTCCAAACAAGGCCTACATATCAAATTGGAGGACGAAGATGGACGAACGAGACGAACTTGGTCCAAAGAAGGCCTACGGATCAAATGGGAGGACGAAGAGGGACGAACGAGATGAACTTTGTCCAAAGAAGGCCTACGGATCAAATAGGAGGACGAAGATGGACGAACTAGATGAACATGGTCCAAAGAATGCCAACGGATCAAATGGGAGGATGAAGATGGATGGACGAGACAAACTTGGTCCAAAGAATGCCAACGGATCAAATAGGAGGACGAAGATGGTAGAACGAGATGAACTTGCTCCAAAGAAGGCCTTCGGATCAAATGGGAGCGTAAAGATGGACGAACGAGACAAATTTGGTCCAAAGAATGCCAACAGATCAAAATGGGAGGACGATGAGGGACAAACGAGACGAGAGTGGTCCAAACAATGTCAACGGATCAAAGAGGAGTACGAAGATGGACAAACGAGACGAACTTGGTCCAAAGAAGGCCAATTGGTGGGATGGCAAAGATGGACGAACGACATAAACTTGGTCCAAAGAATGCCAACGGATCAAATGGGAGGACGAAGATGGTAGAACGAGACGAACTTGGTCCGAAGAAGGCCTACAGATCAAATGGGAGGACGAAGATAAACAAACGAGACGAACTTGGTCCAAAGAAAGCCAACGGATCAAATGGGAGGACGAAGATGGACAAACGAGACGAACTTGGTACAATGAAGGCCTACGGATCAAACGGGAGGACGAAGATGGTAGAACGAGATGAACTTGGTCTAAAGAAGGCCTACGGATCAAATGGGAGGACGAAGAGGGACGAACGAGATGAACTTTTTCCAAAGAAGGCTACGGATCAAATAGGAGGACCAAGATGGACGAACGAGATGAACATGGTCCAAAGAATGCCAACGGATCAAATGGGAGTGACGAACGAGATGAACTTTGTCCAAAGAAGGCCTCCGGATGGGTGGACGAAGATTGACGAACGAGACAAACTTTGTCCAAAGAATGCCAACGGATCAAATGGGAGGACGAAGAGTGACGAACGAGACAAACTTGGTGCAAAAAAGGCCAACGGATGGGAGCACGAAGATGCACGAACGAGACGAACATGGTCCAATGAAGGCCTACGGGTCAAACGGGAGGACGAAGATGGTAGAACGAGACGAACTTGGTCTAAAGAAGGCCTAAGGATCTAATGGGCGGACGAAGAGGGACGAACGAGACGAACATGTTCCAAAGAATGCCAACGGATCAAATTTGAGGATGAAGATGGACGATCGAGACGAACTTGGTCCAAAGAAGGCCAATGGATCAAACGGGAGCACGAAGATGGACAAACGAGACGAACATGGTCCAAAGAAGGCCAACAGGTGGGAGGACGAAGATGGACGAACGAGACAAACTTTGTCCAAAGAATGCCAACGGATCAAATGTGAGGACGAAGATGGATGAACGAGACAAACTTGGTCCAAAGAATGCTAACGGATCAAATGGGAGGAGGAAGATGGTAGAACGAGATGAAAGTCGTCCAAAGAAGGCCTTCGGATCAAATGGGAATGCAAAGATGGACGAACGAGACAAACTTGGTCCAAAGAATGCTAACAGATCAAATGGGAGGACGATGAGGGACAAACGAGACGAGCGTGGTCCAAAGAATGCCAACGGATCAAATAGGAGGACGAAGATGGACGAACGAGACGAACTTGGTCCAAAGAATGCCTTCGGATCAAATGGGAGCGCAAAGATGGACGAACGAGATAAACTTGGTCCAAAGAATACAAACGGATCAAATGGGAGGACGAAGATGGTAGAACGAGACGAACTTGGTCCAAAGAAGGCCTATAGATCAAATGGGAGGACGAAGATGGAGAAACGAGACGAACTTGGTCCAATGAAGGCCTACGGATCAAACGGGAGGACGAAGATGGTAGAACGAGACGAACTTGGTCTAAAGAAGGCCTACGGGTCAAATGGGCGGACAAAGAGGGACGAACGAGACGAACATGGTCCAAAGAATGCCAACGGATCAAATTGGAGGATGAAGATGGACGAACGAGATGAACTTGGTCCAAAGAAGGCCTACGGATCAAATGGGAGGACGAACGAGACGAACTTGGTCCAAATAAGGCCTACATATCAAATGGGAGGACGAAGATGGTAAAACGAGACGAACTTGGTCCAAAGAAGGCCTATAGATCAAATGGGAGGACGAAGATGGAGAAACGAGACGAACTTGGTCCAATGAAGGCCTACGGATCAAACGGGAGGACGAAGATGGTAAAACGAGACGAACTTGGTCTAAAGAAGGCCTACGGGTCAAATGGGCGGACGAAGAGGGACGAACGAGACAAACTTTGTCCAAAGAATGCGAACGGATCAAATGTGAGGACGAAGATGGAAGAACGAGAAAAACTTGGTCCAAAGAATGCCAACGGATCAAATGGGTGGACGAAGATGGTAGAACGAGATGAACTTGGTCCAAAGAAGGCCTTCAGATCAAATGGGAGCGCGAAGATGGACGAACGAGACAAACTTGATACAAAGAATGCCAGCAGATCAAATGGGAGGACGATGAGGGACGAACGAAACGAGCGTGTTCCAAAGAATGCCAACGGATCAAATAGAAGGACGATGATGGACGAACGAGACGAACTTGGTCCAAAGAAGGCCAACGGGTGGGAGGGCGAAGATGAACGAACGAGATAAACTTCGTCCAAAGAATGCCAACGGATCAAATGTGAGGACGAAGATGGATGAACGAGACAAACTTGGTCCAAAGAATGCCAACGGATCAAATGGGAGGACGAAGATGGTAGAACGAGATGAAAGTGGTACAAATAGGAGGACGAAGATGGACGAACGAGACGAACTTGGTCCAAAGAAGGCTAATGGGTGGGAGGGCGAAGATGGACGAACGAGATAAACTTGGTCCAAAGAATGCCAACGGATCAAATGGGAGGACGAAGATGGTAGAACGAGACGAACTTGGTCCAAAGAAGGCCTACAGATCAAATAGGAGGACGAAGATAAATGAACGAGACGAACTTGGTCCAAAGAAAGCCAACGAATCAAATGGGAGGACGAAGATGGACAAACGAGATGAACTTGGTCCAATGAAGGCCTACGGATCAAACGGGAGGACGAAGATGGTAGAACGAGACGAACTTGGTCTAAAGAAGGCCTACGGGTCAAATGGGCGGACGGAGAGGGGCGAACGAGACGAACATGGTCCAAAGAATGCCAACGGATCAAATTGGAGGATGAAGATGGACAAACGAGACGAACTTGGTCCAAAGAAGGCCAATGGGTGGGAGGGCGAAGATGGACGAACGAGATAAACTTGGTCGAAAGAATGCCAACGGATCAAATGGGAGGACGAAGATGGTAGAACGAGAAGAACTTGGTCCAAAGAAGGCCTACAGATCAAATGGGCGGACGAAGATGGACAAACGAGACGAACTTGGTCCAATGAAGGCCTACGGATCAAACGGGAGGACGAAGATGGTAGAACGAGACGAACTTGGTCTAAAGAAGGCCTACGGGTCAAATGGGCGGACGAAGAGGGGCGAACGAGAAGAACATGGTACAAAGAATGCCAACGGATCAAAATGGAGGATGAAGATGGACGAACGAGAGGAACTTGGTCCAAAGAAGGCCTACGGATCAAATGGGAGGACGAACGAGACGAACTTGGTCCAAACAAGGCCTACATATCAAATTGGAGGACGAAGATGGACGAACGAGACGAACTTTGGTCCAAAGAAGGCCTACGGATCAAATGGGAGGACGAAGAGGGACGAACGAGATGAACTTTGTCCAAAGAAGGCCTACGGATCAAATAGGAGGACGAAGATGGACGAACTAGATGAACATGGTCCAAAGAATGCCAACGGATCAAATGGGAGGATGAAGATGGATGGACGAGACAAACTTGGTCCAAAGAATGCCAACGGATCAAATGGGAGGACGAAGATGGTAGAACGAGATGAACTTGCTCCAAAGAAGGCCTTCGGATCAAATGGGAGCGTAAAGATGGACGAACGAGACAAATTTGGTCCAAAGAATGCCAACAGATCAAAATGGGAGGACGATGAGGGACAAACGAGACGAGAGTGGTCCAAAGAATGTCAACGGATCAAAGAGGAGTACGAAGATGGACAAACGAGACGAACTTGGTCCAAAGAAGGCCAATTGGTGGGATGGCAAAGATGGACGAACGACATAAACTTGGTCCAAAGAATGCCAACGGATCAAATGGGAGGACGAAGATGGTAGAACGAGACGAACTTGGTCCGAAGAAGGCCTACAGATCAAATGGGAGGACGAAGATAAACAAACGAGACGAACTTGGTCCAAAGAAAGCCAACGGATCAAATGGGAGGACGAAGATGGACAAACGAGACGAACTTGGTACAATGAAGGCCTACGGATCAAACGGGAGGACGAAGATGGTAGAACGAGATGAACTTGGTCTAAAGAAGGCCTACGGATCAAATGGGAGGACGAAGAGGGACGAACGAGATGAACTTTTTCCAAAGAAGGCTACGGATCAAATAGGAGGACCAAGATGGACGAACGAGATGAACATGGTCCAAAGAATGCCAACGTATCAAATGGGAGTGACGAACGAGATGAACTTTGTCCAAAGAAGGCCTCCGGATGGGTGGACGAAGATTGACGAACGAGACAAACTTTGTCCAAAGAATGCCAACGGATCAAATGGGAGGACGAAGAGTGACGAACGAGACAAACTTGGTGCAAAAAAGGCCAACGGATGGGAGCACGAAGATGCACGAACGAGACGAACATGGTCCAATGAAGGCCTACGGGTAAAACGGGAGGACGAAGATGGTAGAACGAGACGAACTTGGTCTAAAGAAGGCCTAAGGATCTAATGGGCGGACGAAGAGGGACGAACGAGACGAACATGTTCCAAAGAATGCCAACGGATCAAATTTGAGGATGAAGATGGACGATCGAGACGAACTTGGTCCAAAGAAGGCCAATGGATCAAACGGGAGCACGAAGATGGACAAACGAGACGAACATGGTCCAAAGAAGGCCAACAGGTGGGAGGACGAAGATGGACGAACGAGACAAACTTTGTCCAAAGAATGCCAACGGATCAAATGTGAGGACGAAGATGGATGAACGAGACAAACTTGGTCCAAAGAATGCTAACGGATCAAATGGGAGGAGGAAGATGGTAGAACGAGATGAAAGTCGTCCAAAGAAGGCCTTCGAATCAAATGGGAATGCAAAGATGGACGAACGAGACAAACTTGGTCCAAAGAATGCTAACAGATCAAATGGGAGGACGATGAGGGACAAACGAGACGAGCGTGGTCCAAAGAATGCCAACGGATCAAATAGGAGGACGAAGATGGACGAACGAGACGAACTTGGTCCAAAGAATGCCTTCGGATCAAATGGGAGCGCAAAGATGGACGAACGAGATAAACTTGGTCCAAAGAATACAAACGGATCAAATGGGAGGACGAAGATGGTAGAACGAGACGAACTTGGTCCAAAGAAGGCCTATAGATCAAATGGGAGGACAAAGATGGAGAAACGAGACGAACTTGGTCCAATGAAGGCCTACGGATCAAACGGGAGGACGAAGATGGTAGAACGAGACGAACTTGGTCTAAAGAAGGCCTACGGGTCAAATGGGCGGACAAAGAGGGACGAACGAGACGAACATGGTCCAAAGAATGCCAACGGATCAAATTGGAGGATGAAGATGGACGAACGAGATGAACTTGGTCCAAAGAAGGCCTACGGATCAAATGGGAGGACGAACGAGACGAACTTGGTCCAAATAAGGCCTACATATCAAATGGGAGGACGAAGATGGTAAAACGAGACGAACTTGGTCCAAAGAAGGCCTATAGATCAAATGGGAGGACGAAGATGGAGAAACGAGACGAACTTGGTCCAATGAAGGCCTACGGATCAAACGGGAGGACGAAGATGGTAAAACGAGACGAACTTGGTCTAAAGAAGGCCTACGGGTCAAATGGGCGGACGAAGAGGGACGAACGAGACAAACTTTGTCCAAAGAATGCGAACGGATCAAATGTGAGGACGAAGATGGAAGAACGAGAAAAACTTGGTCCAAAGAATGCCAACGGATCAAATGGGTGGACGAAGATGGTAGAACGAGATGAACTTGGTCCAAAGAAGGCCTTCAGATCAAATGGGAGCGCGAAGATGGACGAACGAGACAAACTTGATACAAAGAATGCCAGCAGATCAAATGGGAGGACGATGAGGGACGAACGAAACGAGCGTGTTCCAAAGAATGCCAACGGATCAAATAGAAGGACGATGATGGACGAACGAGACGAACTTGGTCCAAAGAAGGCCAACGGGTGGGAGGGCGAAGATGAACGAACGAGATAAACTTCGTCCAAAGAATGCCAACGGATCAAATGGGAGGACGAAGATGGACGAACGAGACGAACATGGTCCAAAGATTGCCAACGGATGAATTGGGAGGATGAAGCGTGATGAACGAGACGAACTTGGTCCAAAGAAGGCCAACGGATGGGAGGACGAAGATGGACGAAGATGGACGAACGAGACAAACTTTGTCCAAAGAATGCCAACGGATCAAATGTGAGGACGAAGATGGATGAACGAGACAAACTTTGTCCAAAGAATGCCAACGGTTCAAATGTGAGCACGAAGATGGATGAACGAGACAAACTTGGTCCAAAGAATGCCAACGGATCAAATGGGTGGACGAAGATGGTAGAACGAGATGAACTTGGTCCAAAGAATGCCTTCAGATCAAATGGGAGCGCGAAGATGGACGAACGAGACAAACTTGATCCAAAGAATGCCAGCAGATCAAATGGGAGGACGATGAGGGACGAACGAAACGAGCGTGGTCCAAAGAATGCCAACGGATCAAATAGAAGGACGATGATGGACGAACGAGACGAACTTGGTCCAAACAAGGCCAACGGGTGGGAGGGCGAAGATGAACGAAGGAGATGGACGAACGAGACGAACTTGGTCCAAATGGGAGGACGAAGATGGACGAACGAGACGAACTTGGTCCAAAGAAGGCCTGCGGATGAAATGGGAGGACGAAGAGTGACGAACGAAATGAACTTTGTGCAAAGAAGGCCTACGGATGGGAGGACGAAGATGGACGAACGAGACAAACTTTGTCCAAAGAATGCCAACGGATCAAATGGGAGGACGAAGAGTGACGAACGAGACGAACGTGGTCCAAAGAAGGCCTACAGATCAAATGGGAGGACGAAGATGGACGAACGAGACGAACTTCGTCCGATGAAGGCCAACGGATCAAACGGGAGGACGAAGATGGTAGAACGAGACGAACTTGGTCTAAAGAAGGCCTACGGATCAAATGGGCGGACTAAGAGGGTCGAACGAGACGAACATGGTCCAAAGAATGCCAACGGATCAAATTGGAGGATGAAGATGGACGAACGAGACCAACTTGGTCCAAAAAATGCCAACGGATAAAATGGGAGGACGAAGATGGTAGAACAAGACGAACTTGGTCCAAAGAATGCCAATCGATCAAATGGGAGGATGAAGATGGACGAACGAGATGAACTTGGTCCAAAGAAGGCCAACGGACCAAATGGGAGGACGAAGATGGACGAACGAGACGAAATTGGTCTAAAGAAGGCCTACAGATGAAATGGGAGGACGAAGATGGACGAACGAGACGAACTTGGTCCAATGAAGGCCTACGGATCAAACGGGAGGACGAAGATGGTAGAAAGAGACGAACTTTGTCCAAAGAAGGCATACAGATCAAATGGGAGGACGAAGATGGACGAACGAGACGAACATTGTCGAAAGAAGGCGTACGGATCAAATGGGAGGACGAATGAGACAAACTTGTTCCAAACAAAGGCCTACATATCAAATTGGAGGACGAAGATGGACGAACGAGACGAACTTGGTCCAAAGAAGGCCTGCGGATCAAATGGGAGGACGAAGAGTGACGAACGAGATGAACTTTGTCCAAAGAAGGCCTACGGATGGGAGGACGAAGATGGACGAACGAGACAATCTTTGTCCAAAGAATGCCAACGGATCAAATGGGAGGACGAAGAGTGACGAACGAGACGAACTTTGTCCAAAGAAGGCCAACGGGTGGGAGGACGAAGATGGACGAACGAGATAAACTTGGTCCAAAGAATGCCAACGGATCAAATGGGAGGACGAAGATGGTAGAACGAGACGAACTTGGTCTAAAGAAGGCCTACGGATCAAATGGGAGGACGAAGATAAACGAACGAGACGAACTTGGTCCAAAGAAATCCAACGGATCAAATGGGAGGACGAAGATGGACGAACGAGACGAACTTGGTCCAAAGAAGCCCTACGGATCAAACGGGAGGACGAAGATGGTAGAACGAGACGAATTTGGTCCAAAGAATGCCAATGGATCAAATGGGAGGATGAAGATGGACGAACGAGATGAACTTGGTCCAAAGAAGGCCAACGGACCAAATGGGAGGACGAAGATGGACGAACGAGACGAACTTGGTCCAAAGAAGGCCTGCGGATCAAATGGGAGGACGACGAGTGACGAACGAAATGAACTTTGTGCAAAGAAGGCCTACGGATGGGAGGACGAAGATGGACGAACGACACAAACTTTGTCCAAAGAATGCCAACGGATCAAATGGGAGGACGAAGAGTGACGAACGAGACGAACGTGGTCCAAAGAAGGCCTACAGATCAAATGGGAGGACGAAGATGGACGAACGAGACGAACTTCGTCCGATGAAGGCCAACGGATCAAACGGGAGGACGAAGATGGTAGAACGAGACGAACTTGGTCTAAAGAAGGCCTACGGATCAAATGGGCGGACTAAGAGGGTCGAACGAGACGAACATGGTCCAAAGAATGCCAACGGATCAAATTGGAGGATGAAGATGGACGAACGAGACCAACTTGGTCCAAAAAATGCCAACGGATAAAATGGGAGGACGAAGATGGTAGAACAAGACGAACTTGGTCCAAAGAATGCCAATCGATCAAATGGGAGGATGAAGATGGACGAACGAGATGAACTTGGTCCAAAGAAGGCCAACGGACCAAATGGGAGGACGAAGATGGACGAACGAGACGAAATTGGTCTAAAGAAGGCCTACAGATGAAATGGGAGGACGAAGATGGACGAACGAGACGAACTTGGTCCAATGAAGGCCTACGGATCAAACGGGAGGACGAAGATGGTAGAAAGAGACGAACTTTGTCCAAAGAAGGCATACAGATCAAATGGGAGGACGAAGATGGACGAACGAGACGAACATTGTCGAAAGAAGGCGTACGGATCAAATGGGAGGACGAATGAGACAAACTTGTTCCAAACAAAGGCCTACATATCAAATTGGAGGACGAAGATGGACGAACGAGACGAACTTGGTCCAAAGAAGGCCTGCGGATCAAATGGGAGGACGAAGAGTGACGAACGAGATGAACTTTGTCCAAAGAAGGCCTACGGATGGGAGGACGAAGATGGACGAACGAGACAATCTTTGTCCAAAGAATGCCAACGGATCAAATGGGAGGACGAAGAGTGACGAACGAGACGAACTTTGTCCAAAGAAGGCCAACGGGTGGGAGGACGAAGATGGACGAACGAGATAAACTTGGTCCAAAGAATGCCAACGGATAAAATGGGAGGACGAAGATGGTAGAACGAGACGAACTTGGTCCAAAGAAGGCCTACGGATCAAATGGGAGGACGAAGATAAACGAACGAGACGAACTTGGTCCAAAGAAATCCAACGGATCAAATGGGAGGACGAAGATGGACGAACGAGACGAACTTGGTCCAAAGAAGCCCTACGGATCAAACGGGAGGACGAAGATGGTAGAACGAGACGAATTTGGTCCAAAGAATGCCAATGGATCAAATGGGAGGATGAAGATGGACGAACGAGATGAACTTGGTCCAAAGAAGGCCAACGGACCAAATGGGAGGACGAAGATGGACGAACGAGACGAACTTGGTCCAAAGAAGGCCTGCGGATCAAATGGGAGGACGAAGAGTGACGAACGAAATGAACTTTGTGCAAAGAAGGCCTACGGATGGGAGGACGAAGATGGACGAACGACACAAACTTTGTCCAAAGAATGCCAACGGATCAAATGGGAGGACGAAGAGTGACGAACGAGACGAACGTGGTCCAAAGAAGGCCTACAGATCAAATGGGAGGACGAAGATGGACGAACGAGACGAACTTCGTCCGATGAAGGCCAACGGATCAAACGGGAGGACGAAGATGGTAGAACGAGACGAACTTGGTCTAAAGAAGGCCTACGGATCAAATGGGCGGACTAAGAGGGTCGAACGAGACGAACATGGTCCAAAGAATGCCAACGGATCAAATTGGAGGATGAAGATGGACGAACGAGACCAACTTGGTCCAAAAAATGCCAACGGATAAAATGGGAGGACGAAGATGGTAGAACAAGACGAACTTGGTCCAAAGAATGCCAATCGATCAAATGGGAGGATGAAGATGGACGAACGAGATGAACTTGGTCCAAAGAAGGCCAACGGACCAAATGGGAGGACGAAGATGGACGAACGAGACGAAATTGGTCTAAAGAAGGCCTACAGATGAAATGGGAGGACGAAGATGGACGAACGAGACGAACTTGGTCCAATGAAGGCCTACGGATCAAACGGGAGGACGAAGATGGTAGAAAGAGACGAACTTTGTCCAAAGAAGGCATACAGATCAAATGGGAGGACGAAGATGGACGAACGAGACGAACATTGTCGAAAGAAGGCGTACGGATCAAATGGGAGGACGAATGAGACAAACTTGTTCCAAACAAAGGCCTACATATCAAATTGGAGGACGAAGATGGACGAACGAGACGAACTTGGTCCAAAGAAGGCCTGCGGATCAAATGGGAGGACGAAGAGTGACGAACGAGATGAACTTTGTCCAAAGAAGGCCAACGGATGGGAGGACGAAGATGGACGAACGAGACAATCTTTGTCCAAAGAATGCCAACGGATCAAATGGGAGGACGAAGAGTGACGAACGAGACTAACTTTGTCCAAAGAAGGCCAACGGGTGGGAGGACGAAGATGGACGAACGAGATAAACTTGGTCCAAAGAATGCCAACGGATCAAATGGGAGGACGAAGATGGTAGAACGAGACGAACTTGGTCCAAAGAAGGCCTACGGATCAAATGGGAGGACGAAGATAAACGAACGAGACGAACTTGGTCCAAAGAAATCCAACGGATCAAATGGGAGGACGAAGATGGACGAACGAGACGAACTTGGTCCAAAGAAGCCCTACGGATCAAACGGGAGGACGAAGATGGTAGAACGAGACGAATTTGGTCCAAAGAATGCCAATGGATCAAATGGGAGGATGAAGATGGACGAACGAGATGAACTTGGTCCAAAGAAGGCCAACGGACCAAATGGGAGGACGAAGATGGACGAACGAGACGAACTTGGTCCAAAGAAGGCCTGCGGATCAAATGGGAGGACGAAGAGTGACGAACGAAATGAACTTTGTGCAAAGAAGGCCTACGGATGGGAGGACGAAGATGGACGAACGACACAAACTTTGTCCAAAGAATGCCAACGGATCAAATGGGAGGACGAAGAGTGACGAACGAGACGAACGTGGTCCAAAGAAGGCCTACAGATCAAATGGGAGGACGAAGATGGACGAACGAGACGAACTTCGTCCGATGAAGGCCAACGGATCAAACGGGAGGACGAAGATGGTAGAACGAGACGAACTTGGTCTAAAGAAGGCCTACGGATCAAATGGGCGGACTAAGAGGGTCGAACGAGACGAACATGGTCCAAAGAATGCCAATCGATCAAATGGGGGGATGAAGATGGACGAACGAGATGAACTTGGTCCAAAGAAGACCAACGGACCAAATGGGAGGACGAAGATGGACGAACGAGACGAACTTGGTCTAAAGAAGGCCTACAGATGAAATGGGAGGACGAAGATGGACGAACGAGACGAACTTGGTCCAATGAAGGCCTACGGATCAAATGGGAGGACGAAGATGGACAAACGAGACAAACTTGGTCCAATGAAGGACTATGGATGAAACAGGAGGACGAAGATGGTAGAACGAGACGAACTTGGTCTAAAGAAGGCCTACGGGTCAAATGGGCGGACGAAGAGGGTCGAACGAGACGAACATAGTCCAAAGAATGCCAACGGATCAAATTGGAGGATGAAGATGGACGAACGAGATGAACTTGGTCCAAAGAAGGCCTACGGATCAAATGGGAGGACGAACGAGACGAACTTGGTCCAAACAAGGCCTACATATCAAATTGGAGGACGAAGATGGACGAACGAGACGAACTTGGTCTAAAGAAGGTCTACGGATCAAATGGGAGGACGAAGAGGGACGAACGAGATGAACTTTGTCCAAAGAAGGCCTACGGATCAAATGGGAGGACGAAGATGGACGAACGAGACGAACTTGGTCCAATGAAGGCCTACGGATCAAACGGGAGGACAAAGATGGTAGAACGAGACGAACTTCGTCTAAAGAAGGCCTACGGATCAAATGGGCGGACGAAGAGGGTCGAACGAGACGAACATGGTCCAAAGAATGCCAACGGATCAAATTGGAGGATGAAGATGGACGAACGAGATCAACTTTGTCCAAAGAAGGCCTACGGATCAAATGGGAGGACGAACGAGACGACCTTGGTCCAAATAAGGCCTACATATCAAATTGGAGGACGAAGATGGACAAACGAGACGAATTGGTCCAAAGAAGGCCTACGGATCAAATGGGAGGACGAAGAGTGACGAACGAGATGAACTTTGTCCAAAGAAGGCCTACGGATGGGAGGACGAAGATGGACGAACGAGACAAACTTTGTCCAAAGAATGCCAACGGATCAAATGGGAGGACGAAGAGTGACGAACGAGACGAACATGGTCCAAAGAAAGCCAACGGATCAAATGGGAGGACGAAGATGGACAAACGAGACGAACTTGGTCCAATGAAGGCCTACGGGTCAAACGGGAGGACGAAGATGGTAGAACGAGACGAACTTGGTCGAAAGAAGGCCTACGGGTCAAATGGGCAGACGAAGAGGGACGAACGAGACGAACATGGTCCAAAGAATGCCATCGGATCAAATTGGAGGATGAAGATGGACGAACGAGATGAACTTGGTCCAAAGAAGGCCGACGGATCAAACGGGAGGACGAACGAGACGAACTTGGTCCGAAAAAGGCCTACATATCAAACTGGAGGACGAAAATGGACGAACGAGACGAACTTGGTCCACAGAAGGCCAACGGGTGGGAGGACGAAGATGGACGAACGAGATAAAGTTGGTCCAAAGAATGCCAACGGATCAAATGGGAGGACGAAGATGATAGAACGAGACGAACATGGTCCAAAGAAGGCCTACGGATCAAATGGGAGGACGAAGATAAACGAACGAGACGAACTTGGTCGAAAGAAAGCCAACGGATCAAATGGGAGGACGAAGATGGATGAACGATACGAACTTGGTCCAAAGAAGGCCTACGGATCAAATCGGAGGACGAAGAGGGACGAACGAGATGAGCTTTTTCCAAAGACGGCCTACGGATCAAATGGGAGGACGAAGATGGATGAACGAGACGAACATGGTCCAAAGATTGCCAACGGATCAAATGGGAGGACGAAGCGTGACGAACGAGACGAACTTGGTCCAAAGAATGCCAACGGATCAAATGTGAGGACGAAGATGGATGAACGAGACAAACTTGGTCCAAAGAATGCCAACGTGTCAAATGGGAGGACGAAGATGGTAGAACGAGATGAAAGTGGTCCAAAGAAGGCCTTCAAATCAAATGGGAGTGCAAAGATGGACGAACGAGACAAACTTGGTCCAAAGAATGTCAACAGATCATATGGGAGGACGATGAGGGACAAACGAGACGAGCGTGGTCCAAAGAATGTCAACGGATCAAATAGGAGGACGAAGATGGACAAACGAGACAAACTTTGTCCAAAGAATGCCAACGGATCAAATGGGAGGACGAAGAGTGACGAACGAGACGAACATGGTCCAAAGAAAGCAAACGGATCAAATGGGAGGACGAAGATGGACAAACGAGACGAACTTGGTCCAATGAAGGCCTACGGGTCAAACGGGAGGACGAAGATGGTAGAACGAGACGAACTTGGTCTAAAGAAGGCCTACGGGTCAAATGGGCGGACGAAGAGGGACGAACGAGACGAACATGGTCCAAAGAATGCCATCGGATCAAATTGGAGGATGAAGATGGACGAACGAGATGAACTTGGTCCAAAGAAGGCCGACGGATCAAACGGGAGGACGAACGAGACGAACTTGGTCCGAAAAAGGCCTACATATCAAACTGGAGGACGAAGATGGACGAACGAGACGAACTTGGTCCACAGAAGGCCAACGGGTGGGAGGACGAAGATGGACGAACGAGATAAAGTTGGTCCAAAGAATGCCAACGGATCAAATGGGAGGACGAAGATGATAGAACGAGACGAACATGGTCCAAAGAAGGCCTACGGATCAAATGGGAGGACGAAGATAAACGAACGAGACGAACTTGGTCGAAAGAAAGCCAACGGATCAAATGGGAGGACGAAGATGGACGAACGATACGAACTTGGTCCAAAGACGGCCTACGGATCAAATGGGAGGACGAAGATGGATGAACGAGACGAACATGGTCCAAAGATTGCCAACGGATCAAATGGGAGGACGAAGCGTGACGAACGAGACGAACTTGTTCCAAAGAATGCCAACGGATCAAATGTGAGGACGAAGATGGATGAACGAGACAAACTTGGTCCAAAGAATGCCAACGTATCAAATGGGAGGACGAAGATGGTAGAACGAGATGAAAGTGGTCCAAAGAAGGCCTTCAGATCAAATGGGAGTGCAAAGATGGACGAACGAGACAAACTTGGTCCAAAGAATGTCAACAGATCATATGGGAGGACGATGAGGGACAAACGAGACGAGCGTGGTCCAAAGAATGTCAACGGATCAAATAGGAGGACGAAGATGGACAAACGAGACGAACTTGGTCCAAAGAAGGCCAACGGGTGGGAGGGCGAAGATGGACGAACGAGATAAACTTGGTCCAAAGAATGCCAACGGATCAAATGGGAGGACGAAGATGGTAGAACGAGACGAACTTGGTCCAAAGAAGGCCTACAGATCAAATGGGAGGACGAAGATAGACGAACGATACGAACTTGGTCCAATGAATGCCGACGGATCAAATTGGAGGATGAAGATGGACGAACGAGATGAACTTTGTCCAAAGAAGGCCTACGGATCAAATGGGAGGACGAAGATGGACGAACGAGATGAACATGGTCCAAAGAAGGCCTACGGATCAAATGGGAGGACGAACGAGACGAACTTGTTCCAAACAAGGCCTACATATCAAATTGGAGGACGAAGATGGACGAACGAGACGAACTTGGTCCAAAGAAGGCCTGCGGATCAAATGGGAGGACGAAGAGTGACGAACGAGATGAACTTTGTCCAAACAAGGCCTACGGATGGGAGGACGATGATGGACGAACGAGACAAACTTTGTCCAAAGAATGCCAACGGATCAAATGGGAGGACGAAGAGTGACGAACGAGATGAACTTGGTCCAAAGAAGGCCAACGGATGGGAGGACGAAGATGGACGAACGAGACGAACTTGGTCCAATGAAGGCCTATGGGTCAAACGGGAGGACGAAGATGGTAGAACGAGACGAACATGGTCTAAAAAATGCCTAAGGATCAAATGGGCGGACGAAGAGGGACGAACGAGATGAACATGGTCCAAAGAATGCCAACGGATGAAATTTGAGGATGAAGATGGACGAACGAGACGAACTTGGTCCAAAGAAGGCCAATGGATCAAACGGGAGGACGAAGATGGATGAACGAGACGAACTTGGTCCAAAGAAGGCCAACGGGTGGGAGGACGAAGATAGACGAACGAGACAAACTTTGACCAAAGAATGCCAACGGATCAAATGTGAGGACGAAGATGGATGAACGAGACAAACTTGGTCCAAAGAATGCCAACGGATCAAATGGGAGGACGAAGATGGTAGAACGTGATGAAAGTGGTACAAATAGGAGGACGAAGATGGACGAACGAGACGAACTTGGTCCAAAGAAGGCTAATGGGTGGGAGGGCGAAGATGGACGAACGAGATAAACTTGGTCCAAAGAATGCCAACGGATCAAATGGGAGGACGAAGATGGTAGAACGAGACGAACTTGGTCCAAAGAAGGCCTACAGATCAAATAGGAGGACGAAGATAAATGAACGAGACGAACTTGGTCCAAAGAAAGCCAACGAATCAAATGGGAGGACGAAGATGGACAAACGAGATGAACTTGGTCCAATGAAGGCCTACGGATCAAACGGGAGGACGAAGATGGTAGAACGAGACGAACTTGGTCTAAAGAAGGCCTACGGGTCAAATGGGCGGACGGAGAGGGGCGAACGAGACGAACATGGTCCAAAGAATGCCAACGGATCAAATTGGAGGTTGAAGATGGACAAACGAGACGAACTTGGTCCAAAGAAGGCCAATGGGTGGGAGGGCGAAGATGGACGAACGAGATAAACTTGGTCGAAAGAATGCCAACGGATCAAATGGGAGGACGAAGATGGTAGAACGAGAAGAACTTGGTCCAAAGAAGGCCTACAGATCAAATGGGCGGACGAAGATGGACAAAGGAGACGAACTTGGTCCAATGAAGGCCTACGGATCAAACGGGAGGACGAAGATGGTAGAACGAGACGAACTTGGTCTAAAGAAGGCGTACGGGTCAAATGGGCGGACGAAGAGGGGCGAACGAGAAGAACATGGTACAAAGAATGCCAACGGATCAAAATGGAGGATGAAGATGGACGAACGAGAGGAACTTGGTCCAAAGAAGGCCTACGGATCAAATGGGAGGACGAACGAGACGAACTTGGTCCAAACAAGGCCTACATATCAAATTGGAGGACGAAGATGGACGAACGAGACGAACTTGGTCCAAAGAAGGCCTACGGATCAAATGGGAGGACGAAGAGGGACGAACGAGATGAACTTTGTCCAAAGAAGGCCTACGGATCAAATAGGAGGACGAAGATGGACGAACTAGATGAACATGGTCCAAAGAATGCCAACGGATCAAATGGGAGGATGAAGATGGATGGACGAGACAAACTTGGTCCAAAGAATGCCAACGGATCAAATGGGAGGACGAAGATGGTAGAACGAGATGAACTTGCTCCAAAGAAGGCCTTCGGATCAAATGGGAGCGTAAAGATGGACGAACGAGACAAATTTGGTCCAAAGAATGCCAACAGATCAAAATGGGAGGACGATGAGGGACAAACGAGACGAGAGTGGTCCAAAGAATGTCAACGGATCAAAGAGGAGTACGAAGATGGACAAACGAGACGAACATGGTCCAAAGAAGGCCAATTGGTGGGATGGCAAAGATGGACGAACGACATAAACTTGGTCCAAAGAATGCCAACGGATCAAATGGGAGGACGAAGATGGTAGAACGAGACGAACTTGGTCCGAAGAAGGCCTACAGATCAAATGGGAGGACGAAGATAAACAAACGAGACGAACTTGGTCCAATGAAAGCCAACGGATCAAATGGGAGGACGAAGATGGACAAACGAGACGAACTTGGTACAATGAAGGCCTACGGATCAAACGGGAGGACGAAGATGGTAGAACGAGATGAACTTGGTCTAAAGAAGGCCTACGGATCAAATGGGAGGACGAAGAGGGACGAACGAGATGAACTTTTTCCAAAGAAGGCTACGGATCAAATAGGAGGACCAAGATGGACGAACGAGATGAACATGGTCCAAAGAATGCCAACGGATCAAATGGGAGTGACGAACGAGATGAACTTTGTCCAAAGAAGGCCTCCGGATGGGTGGACGAAGATTGACGAACGAGACAAACTTTGTCCTAAGAATGCCAACGGATCAAATGGGAGGACGAAGAGTGACGAACGAGACAAACTTGGTGCAAAAAAGGCCAACGGATGGGAGCACGAAGATGCACGAACGAGACGAACATGGTCCAATGAAGGCCTACGGGTCAAACGGGAGGACGAAGATGGTAGAACGAGACGAACTTGGTCTAAAGAAGGCCTAAGGATCTAATGGGCGGACGAAGAGGGACGAACGAGACGAACATGGTCCAAAGAATGCCAACGGATCAAATTTGAGGATGAAGATGGACGATCGAGACGAACTTGGTCCAAAGAAGGCCAATGGATCAAACGGGAGCACGAAGATGGACAAACGAGACGAACATGGTCCAAAGAAGGCCAACAGGTGGGAGGACGAAGATGGACGAACGAGACAAACTTTGTCCAAAGAATGCCAACGGATCAAATGTGAGGACGAAGATGGATGAACGAGACAAACTTGGTCCAAAGAATGCTAACGGATCAAATGGGAGGAGGAAGATGGTAGAACGAGATGAAAGTCGTCCAAAGAAGGCCTTCGGATCAAATGGGAATGCAAAGATGGACGAACGAGACAAACTTGGTCCAAAGAATGCTAACAGATCAAATGGGAGGACGATGAGGGACAAACGAGACGAGCGTGGTCCAAAGAATGCCAACGGATCAAATAGGAGGACAAAGATGGACGAACGAGACGAACTTGGTCCAAAGAATGCCTTCGGATCAAATGGGAGCGCAAAGATGGACGAACGAGATAAACTTGGTCCAAAGAATACCAACGGATCAAATGGGAGGACGAAGATGGTAGAACGAGACGAACTTGGTCCAAAGAAGGCCTATAGATCAAATGGCAGGACGAAGATGGAGAAACGAGACGAACTTGGTCCAATGAAGGCCTACGGATCAAACGGGAGGACGAAGATGGTAGAACGAGACGAACTTGGTCTAAAGAAGGCCTACGGGTCAAATGGGCGGACAAAGAGGGACGAACGAGACGAACATGGTCCAAAGAATGCCAACGGATCAAATTGGAGGATGAAGATGGACGAACGAGATGAACTTGGTCCAAAGAAGGCCTACGGATCAAATGGGAGGACGAACGAGACGAACTTGGTCCAAATAAGGCCTACATATCAAATGGGAGGACGAAGATGGTAAAACGAGACGAACTTGGTCCAAAGAAGGCCTATAGATCAAATGGGAGGACGAAGATGGAGAAACGAGACGAACTTGGTCCAATGAAGGCCTACGGATCAAACGGGAGGACGAAGATGGTAAAACGAGACGAACTTGGTCTAAAGAAGGCCTACGGGTCAAATGGGCGGACGAAGAGGGACGAACGAGACAAACTTTGTCCAAAGAATGCGAACGGATCAAATGTGAGGACGAAGATGGAAGAACGAGAAAAACTTGGTCCAAAGAATGCCAACGGATCAAATGGGTGGACGAAGATGGTAGAACGAGATGAACTTGGTCCAAAGAAGGCCTTCAGATCAAATGGGAGCGCGAAGATGGACGAACGAGACAAACTTGATACAAAGAATGCCAGCAGATCAAATGGGAGGACGATGAGGGACGAACGAAACGAGCGTGTTCCAAAGAATGCCAACGGATCAAATAGAAGGACGATGATGGACGAACGAGACAAACTTGGTCCAAAGAAGGCCAACGGGTGGGAGGGCGAAGATGAACGAACGAGATAAACTTCGTCCAAAGAATGCCAACGGATCAAATGGGAGGACGAAGATGGACGAACGAGACGAACATGGTCCAAAGATTGCCAACGGATGAATTGGGAGGATGAAGCGTGACGAACGAGACGAACTTGGTCCAAAGAAGGCCAACGGATGGGAGGACGAAGATGGACGAACGAGACAAACTTTGTCCAAAGAATGCCAACGGATCAAATGTGAGGACGAAGATGGATGAACGAGACAAACTTTGTCCAAAGAATGCCAACGGTTCAAATGTGAGCACGAAGATGGATGAACGAGACAAACTTGGTCCAAAGAATGCCAACGGATCAAATGGGTGGACGAAGATGGTAGAACGAGATGAACTTGGTCCAAAGAATGCCTTCAGATCAAATGGGAGCGCGAAGATGGACGAACGAGACAAACTTGATCCAAAGAATGCCAGCAGATCAAATGGGAGGACGATGAGGGACGAACGAAACGAGCGTGGTCCAAAGAATGCCAACGGATCAAATAGAAGGACGATGATGGACGAACGAGACGAACTTGGTCCAAACAAGGCCAACGGGTGGGAGGGCGAAGATGAACGAAGGAGATAAACTTCGTCCAAAGAATGCCAACGGATCAAATGGGAGGACGAAGATGGTAGAACGAGACGAACTTGGTCCAAAGAAGGCCTACAGATCAAATGGGAGGACGAAGATAAACGAACGAGACGAACTTGGTCCAAAGAAAGCCAACGGATCAAATGGGAGGACGAAGATGGACGAACGAGACGAACTTGGTCCAATGAAAGCCTACGGATCACACGGGAGGACGAAGATGGTAGAACGAGACGAACTTGGTCTAAAGAAGGCCTACGGATCAAATGGACGGACGAAGAGGAATGAACGAGACGAACATGGTCCAAAGAATGCCAACGGATCAAATTGGAGGATGAAGATGGACGAACGAGACCAACTTGGTCCAAAGAATGCCAACGGATCAAATGGGAGGGCGAAGATGGTAGAACGAGACGAACTTGGTCCAAAGAATGCCAATGGATCAAATGGGAGGAGGAAGATGGACGAACGAGATGAACTTGGTCCAAAGAAGGCCAACGGACCAAATGGGAGGACGAAGATGGACGAACGAGACGAACTTGGTCCAAAGAAGGCCTGCGGATGAAATGGGAGGACGAAGAGTGACGAACGAAATGAACTTTGTGCAAAGAAGGCCTACGGATGGGAGGACGAAGATGGACGAACGAGACAAACTTTGTCCAAAGAATGCCAACGGATCAAATGGGAGGACGAAGAGTGACGAACGAGACGAACGTGGTCCAAAGAAGGCCTACAGATCAAATGGGAGGACGAAGATGGACGAACGAGACGAACTTCGTCCGATGAAGGCCAACGGATCAAACGGGAGGACGAAGATGGTAGAACGAGACGAACTTGGTCTAAAGAAGGCCTACGGATCAAATGGGCGGACTAAGAGGGTCGAACGAGACGAACATGGTCCAAAGAATGCCAACGGATCAAATTGGAGGATGAAGATGGACGAACGAGACCAACTTGGTCCAAAAAATGCCAACGGATAAAATGGGAGGACGAAGATGGTAGAACAAGACGAACTTGGTCCAAAGAATGCCAATCGATCAAATGGGAGGATGAAGATGGACGAACGAGATGAACTTGGTCCAAAGAAGGCCAACGGACCAAATGGGAGGACGAAGATGGACGAACGAGACGAACTTGGTCTAAAGAAGGCCTACAGATGAAATGGGAGGACGAAGATGGACGAACGAGACGAACTTGGTCCAATGAAGGCCTACGGATCAAACGGGAGGACGAAGATGGTAGAAAGAGACGAACTTTGTCCAAAGAAGGCATACAGATCAAATGGGAGGACGAAGATGGACGAACGAGACGAACATTGTCGAAAGAAGGCGTACGGATCAAATGGGAGGACGAATGAGACAAACTTGTTCCAAACAAAGGCCTACATATCAAATTGGAGGACGAAGATGGACGAACGAGACGAACTTGGTCCAAAGAAGGCCTGCGGATCAAATGGGAGGACGAAGAGTGACGAACGAGATGAACTTTGTCCAAAGAAGGCCTACGGATGGGAGGACGAAGATGGACGAACGAGACAATCTTTGTCCAAAGAATGCCAACGGATCAAATGGGAGGACGAAGAGTGACGAACGAGACGAACTTTGTCCAAAGAAGGCCAACGGGTGGGAGGACGAAGATGGACGAACGAGATAAACTTGGTCCAAAGAATGCCAACGGATCAAATGGGAGGACGAAGATGGTAGAACGAGACGAACTTGGTCCAAAGAAGGCCTACGGATCAAATGGGAGGACGAAGATAAACGAACGAGACGAACTTGGTCCAAAGAAATCCAACGGATCAAATGGGAGGACGAAGATGGACGAACGAGACGAACTTGGTCCAAAGAAGCCCTACGGATCAAACGGGAGGACGAAGATGGTAGAACGAGACGAACTTGGTCCAAAGAATGCCAATGGATCAAATGGGAGGATGAAGATGGACGAACGAGAGGAACTTGGTCCAAAGAAGGCCAACGGACCAAATGGGAGGACGAAGATGGACGAACGAGACGAACTTGGTCCAAAGAAGGCCTGCGGATCAAATGGGAGGACGAAGAGTGACGAACGAAATGAACTTTGTGCAAAGAAGGCCTACGGATGGGAGGACGAAGATGGACGAACGAGACAAACTTTGTCCAAAGAATGCCAACGGATCAAATGGGAGGACGAAGAGTGACGAACGAGACGAACGTGGTCCAAAGAAGGCCTACAGATCAAATGGGAGGACGAAGATGGACGAACGAGACGAACTTCGTCCGATGAAGGCCAACGGATCAAACGGGAGGACGAAGATGGTAGAACGAGACGAACTTGGTCTAAAGAAGGCCTACGGATCAAATGGGCGGACTAAGAGGGTCGAACGAGACGAACATGGTCCAAAGAATGTCAATCGATCAAATGGGGGGATGAAGATGGATGAACGAGATGAACTTGGTCCAAAGAAGGCCAACGGACCAAATGGGAGGACGAAGATGGACGAACGAGACGAACTTGGTCTAAAGAAGGCCTACAGATGAAATGGGAGGACGAAGATGGACGAACGAGACGAACTTGGTCCAATGAAGGCCTACGGATCAAACGGGAGGACGAAGATGGTAGAATGAGACGAACTTTGTCCAAAGAAGGCATACAGATCAAATGGGAGGACGAAGATGGACGAACGAGACGAACATTGTCGAAAGAAGGCGTACGGATCAAATGGGAGGACGAATGAGACAAACTTGTTCCAAACAAAGGCCTACATATCAAATTGGAGGACGAAGATGGACGAACGAGACGAACTTGGTCCAAAGAAGGCCTGCGTATCAAATGGGAGGACGAAGAGTGACGAACGAGATGAACTTTGTCCAAAGAAGGCCTACGGATGGGAGGACGAAGATGGACGAACGAGACAAACTTTGTCCAAAGAATGCCAACGGATCAAATGGGAGGACGAAGAGTGACGAACGAGACGAACTTTGTCCAAAGAAGGCCAACGGGTGGGAGGACGAAGATGGACGAACGATACAAACTTTGTCCAAAGAATGCCAACGGTTCAAATGTGAGGACGAAGATGGATGAACGAGACAAACTTGGTCCAAAGAATGCCAACGGATCAAATGGGTGGACGAAGATGGTAGAACGAGATGAACTTGGTCCAAAGAAGGCCTTCGGATCAAATGGGAGCGCGAAGATGGACGAACGAGACAAACTTGATCCAAAGAATGCCAGCAGACCAAATGGGAGGACGAACGATACGAACATGGTCCAACTAAGGCCTACATATCAAATTGGAGGACGAACAGGGACGAACGAGATGAGCTTTGTCCAAAGACGGCCTACGGATCAAATGGGAGGACGAAGATGGACGAATGAGACGAACATGGTCCAAAGATTGCCAACAAATCAAATGGGAGGACGAAGAGTGACGAACGAGACGAACATGGTCCCTAGAAGGCCAACGGATGGGAGGACGAAGATGGATGAACGAGACAAACTTTGTCCAAAGAATGCCAACGGTTCAAATGTGAGGACGAAGATGGATGAACGAGACAAACTTGGTCCAAAGAATGCCAACGGATCAAATGGGTGGACGAAGATGGTAGAACGAGATGAACATGGTCCAAAGAAGGCCTTCGGATCAAATGGGAGCGCGAAGATGGACGAACGAGACAAACTTGATCCAAAGAATGCCAGCAGACCAAATGGGAGGACGATGATGGATGAACGAGACGAACTTGGTCCAAAGAAGGCCAACGGGTGGGAGGGCGAAGATGAACGAACGAGATAAACTTCATCCAAAGAATGCCAACGGATCAAATAAGAGGACGAAGATGGTAGAACGAGACGAACTTGGTCCAAAGAAAGCCTACAGATCAAATGGGAGGACGAAGATAAACGAATGAGACGAACTTGGTCCAAAGAAAGCCCATGGATCAAATGGGAGGACGAAGATGGACGAACGAGACGAACTTGGTCAAATGAAGGCCTACGGATCAAACGGGAGGACGAAGATGGTAGAACGACACGAACTTGCTCCAAAGAATGCCTACGGATGAAATGGCCAGACGAAGAGGGATGAAGGAGACGAACTTGGTCCAAAGAAGGCCTACGGATCAAATCGGAGGACGAAGAGGGACGAACGTGACGAACCTGGTCCAAAAATTGCCAACGAATCAAATGGGAGGACGAATATGCTAGAACCAGACGAACTTGGTCGAAAGAAGGACTACGTATCAACTGGGAGGACGAAGTGGCATGAACGAGACGAACTTGGTCCAAAGAATGCCAACGGATCAAATGGAAGGACGAAGGTGGACGAACGAGACAAACTTGGTCCAAAGAATTCCTTTGGATCAAATGGGAGGACGAAGATAGACGAACGAGACGAACTTGGTCCCAAGAAGGCCTACGGATCGAATGGGAGGACGAACGAGACGAACTTGGTCGAAACAAGGCCTACATATCAAATTGGAGGACAAAGATGGACGATTGAGACGAACTTGGTCCAAAGAAGGCCTACGGAGAAATCGGAGGACGAAGAGGGATGAACGAGATGGACTTTGTCCAAAGACGGCCTACGGATCAAATGGGAGGACGAAGATGGACGAACGAGACGAACATGGTCCAAAGATTGCCAACGGATCAAATGGGAGGAGGAATAGTGACGAACGAGACGAACTTGGTCCAAAGAAGGCCAACGGATGGGAGGACGAAGATGAATGAACGGGACAAACTTGGTCCAAAGAATGCCAACGGATCAAATGGGAGGACGAAGATGGTAGAACGAGATGAACCTGGTCCAAAGAAGGCCTTCGGAACAAATGGGAGCGCGAAGATGGACAAACGAGGCAAACTTGGTCCAAAGAATGCCAACAGATCAAATGGGAGGACGAGGATGGTAGAACGAGACGAACTTGGTCTATAGAAGGCCTATGGATCAAATGGGAGGACGAAGATGGACGAACGAGATGAACTTGGTCCAAATAAGGCCTACGGATCAAATTGGAGGACGAAGAGGGACGAACGAGACGAACATGGTCAAAAGAATGCCTACAGATCAAATGGGAGGACGAAGATGGTAGAACGAGACGAACTTGGTCTATAGAAGGCCTATGGATCAAATGGGCGGACGAAGAGGGACGAACGAGACGAGCATGGTCCAAAGAATGCCAACGGATCAAATTGGAGGATGAAGATGGACGAACGAGATGATGGGAGGACGAAGATGGACGAACAAGATGAACTTGGTCCAAAGAAGGCCAACAGACCAAATGGGAGGACGAAGATGGACGAACGAGATGAACTTGGTCCAAAGAATGCCTACGAATCAAATGGCCGGACGAAGAGGGATGAACGAGACGAACTTGTTCCAAAGAAGGCCTACGGATCAAATGGGAGGACGAAGAGGGACGAACGTGACGAACATGGTCCAAAAATTGCCAAATGATCAAATGGGAGGACAAAGATGGTAGAACGGGACGAACTTGGTCCAAAGAAGGCCTGTGGATCAACTAGGAGGACGAAGAGGGACGAACGAGACGAACTTGGTCCAAAGAATGCCAACGGATCAAGTGGGAGGACGAAGATGGACGAACAAGACGAACATGGTCCAAAGATTGCCAACGGATCAAATGGGAGGACGAAGATGGACGAACGAGACGAACATGGTCCAAAGATTGCCAACGGATCAAATGGGAGGACGAAGAGTGACGAACGAAACGAACTTGGTCCAAAGAAGGCCAACGGATGGGAGGACGAAGATGGACGAACGAGACAAACTATGTCCAAAGAATGCCAACGGATCAAATGTGAGGACGAAGATGGATGAATGGGACAAACTTGGTCCAAAGAATGCCAACGGATCAAATGGGAGGACGAAGATGGTAGAATGAGATGCACCTGGTCCAAAGAAGGCCTTCGGAAGAAATGGGAGCGCGAAGATGGACGAACGAGACAAACTTGGTCCAAAGAATGCCAACAGATCAAATGGGAGGACGATGAGGGACGAACGAGACGAGCGTGGTCCAAAGAATGCCAACGGATCAAATAGGAGGACGAAGATGGACGAACGAGACGAGCTTGGTCCAAAGAAGGCCAACGGACCAAATGCGAGGACGAAGATGGAGGAACGAGACGAACTTGGTCGAAAGAAGGCCTACGGATCAAATGGGAGGATGAAGAGGGACGAACGAGATGAACTTGGTCCAAAGAATGCCAACGGAATAAATGGGAGGATGAAGATGGTAGAACGAGATGAACGTGGTCCAAAGAAAGCCTTCAGATCAAATGGGAGGACGAAGATGGACGAACGAGACGAACTTGGCCCAAAGAAGGCCTACGGATCAAATGGGAGGACGAAGATGGACGAACGAGACGAACATGGTCCAAAGAAGGTCTACGATCAAATGGGAGGACGAAGAAGGACGAACGAGATGAACTTGGTCCAAATAAGGGGTACGGATCAAATGGGAGGACGAAGAGAGACGAACGAGAGGAACTTGGTCCAAATAAGGGCTACGGATCAAATGGGAGGACGAAGAGAGACGAATGAGACGAACTTGGTCCAAAGAATGCCTACCGATCAAATGGGAGGACGAAGATGGATGAACGAGACGAACTTGGTCCAAAGAATGCCAACGGATCAAATGGAAGGACGAAGGTGGACGAACGAGACAAACTTGGTCCAAAGAAGGCCTATGGATCATATGGGAGGACGAAGATGGATAAACGAGACGAACTTGGTCCAAAGAATGCCAACTGATCAAATGGAAGGACGAAGGTGGACGAACGAGACAAACTAGGTCCAAAGAAGGCCTATGGATGAAATGGATGGACGAAGGTGGACGAACGAGAGAAACTTGGTCCAAAGAAGGCCTACGGATCAAATGGGAGGACGAAGAGGGACAAACGAGACGAACTTGGTCCAAAGAAGGCCTTCGGATCAAATGGCAGGCCGACGAAGATGGACGAACGAGACGAACATGGTCCAAAGAATTCCAACGGATCAAATGGGAGGACGAAGATCGACGAAGGAGACGAACTTTGTCCAAATAAGGCCAACGGACCAAATGGGAGGACGAAGATGGAGGAACGAGACGAACTTGGTCCAAAGAAGGCCAACGGAGCAAATGGGAGGACGAAGATGGACTAACGAGACGAACTTGGTCCAAAGAATGCCTACGGATCAAATGGGAGGACGAAGATGGACGAACGAGACGAACTTGGTCCAAAGAAGGCCTACGGATCAAATAGGAGGACGAAGATGGATGAACGAGACGAACTTGGTCCAAAAAAGGCCAACGGAGCAAATGGGAGGACGAAGATGGACGAACGAGACGAACTTGGTCCAAAGAATGCCTACGGATCAAATGGCCGGACGAAGATGGACGAACGAGTCGAACTTGGTCCAAAGAAGGCCTTCTGATCAAATGGGAGGAGGAAGAGGGACGAACGTGGTCCAAAAAATGCCAACGGATCAAATGGGAGGACGAAGATGGGTGAACGAGACAGGCATGGTCTAAAGAAGGCCTACGGATCAAATGGGAGGATGAAGAGGGACGAACGAGACGAACTTGGTCCAAAGAGTGCCAACGGATGAAATGGGAGGACGAAGATGGTTGAACGAGATGAACTTGGTCCAAAGAAGGCCTTCAGATCAAATGGGAGGGTGAAGATGGAGGAACGAGACAAACTTGGTCCAAAGAATGCCAACAGATCAAATGGGAGGACGAAGAGGGACAAACGAGACGAGCGTGGTCCAAAGAATGCCAACGGATCAAAATAGAGGACGAAGATGGACGAACGAGACGAACTTGGTCCAAAGAAGGCCAACGGATCAAATGGGACGACGAAGATGGTAGAACGAGACGAACTTGGTCCAAAGAAGGCCTACAGATCAAATGGGAGGACGAAGAAGGACGAACGAGATGAACATGGTCCAACGAATGCCAACGGATCAAATGGGAGGACGAAGAGTGACGAACGAGACGAACTTGGTCCAAAAAAGGCCAACGTATGGGAGGACGAAGATGGACGAACGAGACAAACTTTGTCTAAAGAATGCCAACGGATCAAATGGGAGGATGAAGATGGTAGAACGAGATGAACTTGGTCCAAAAAAGGCCTTCGGATCAAATGGGAACGCGAAGATGGACGAACGAGACAAACTTGGTCCGAAGAATGCCAACAGATCAAATGGGAGGACGATAAGGGACGAACGAGACGAGCGTGGTCCAAAGAATGCCAACGGATCAAATAGGAGGACGAAGATGGACGAACGAGACGAACTTGGTCCAAAGAAGGCCAACGGGTGGGAGGACGAAGATGGACGAACGAGACAAACTTGGTCCAAAGAATGCCAACGGATCAAATGGGAGGACGAAGATGATTGAACGAGACGAACTTGGTCCAAAGAAGGCCTACAGATCAAATGGGAGGACGAAGATAAACGAACGAGACGAACTTGGTCCAAAGAAAGCCAACGGATCAAATGGGAGAACGAAGAGGGACGAACGAGACGAGCTTGGTCCAAAGAATGCCAACGGATCAAAATGGAGGACGAAGATGGACGAACGAGACGAACTTGGTCCAAAGAAGGCCAACGGGTGGGAGGACGAAGATGGACGAACGAGATAAACTTGGTCCAAAGAATGCCAACAGATCAAATGGGAGGACAAAGATGGTAGAACGAGACGAACTTGGTCCAAAGAACGCCTACGGATCAAATGGGAGGACGAAGATAAACGAACAAGACGAACTTGGTCCAAAGAAAGCCAACGGATCAAATGGGAGGACGAAGATGGTAGAACGAGATGAACTTGGTCTAAAGAAGGCCTTCCGATCAAATGGGAGCGCGAAGATGGACGAACGAGACAAACTTGGTCCGAAGAATGCCAACAGATCAAATGGGAGGACGGTGAGGGATGAACGAGACGAGCGTGGTCCAAAGAATGCCAACGGATCAAATAGGAGGACGAAGATGGACGAACGAGACGAACTTGGTCCAAAGAAGGCCAACTGGTGGGAGGACGAAGATGGACGAACGAGACAAACTTGGTCCAAAGAATGCCAACGGATTAAATGGGAGGACGAAGATGGTAAAACGAGACGATCTTGGTCCAAAGAATGCCTACGGATCAAATGGCTGGACGAAGATGGAGGAACGAGTCGAACTTGGTCCAAAGAAGGCCTACTGATCAAATGGGAGGACGAAGAGAGACGAACGTGACGAACATGGTCCAAAAATTGCCAACGGATCAAATGGGAGGACGAAGATGGTAGAACGAGATAGACATGGTCTAAAGATGGCCTACGGATCAAATGGGAGGATGAAGAGGGACGAACGAGACGAACTTGGTCCAAAGAATGCCAACGGATCAAATGGGAGGACGAAGATAGTAGAACGAGATGAACTTTGTTGAAAGAATGCCAACAGATCAAATGGGAGGACAAAGAGGGACAAACGAGACGAGCGTGGTCCAAAGAATGCCAATGGATCAAAATGGAGGACGAAGATGGACGAACGAGACGAACTTGGTCCAAAGAAGGCCAACGGATCAAATGGGACGACGAAGATGGTAGAACGAGACGAACTTGGTCCAAAGAAGGCCTACGGATCAAATGGGAGGACGAAGATGGACGAAAGAGACGAACTTGGTCCAAAGAAGGCCTACGGATCAAATGGGAGGACGAAGAGGGACGAACGAGATGAACTTTGTCCAAAGAAGGCCTACGGATCAAATGGGAGGACGAAGATGGACGAACGAGACGAACTTGGTCCAAAGAATGCCAACGGATGAAATGGGAGGACGAAGATGGTTGAACGAGATGAACTTGGTCCAAAGAAGGCCTTCAGATCAAATGGGAGGGTGAAGATGGAGGAACGAGACAAACTTGGTCCAAAGAATGCCAACAGATCAAATGGGAGGACGAAGAGGGACAAACGAGACGAGCGTGGTCCAAAGAATGCCAACGGATCAAAATAGAGGACGAAGATGGACGAACGAGACGAACTTGGTCCAAAGAAGGCCAACGGATCAAATGGGACGACGAAGATGGTAGAACGAGACGAACTTGGTCCAAAGAAGGCCTACGGATCAAATGGGAGGACGAAGAGGGACGAACGAGATGAACTATGTCCACAGAAGGCCTACGGATCAAATGGGAGGACGAAGAAGGACGAACGAGATGAACATGGTCCAACGAATGCCAACGGATCAAATGGGAGCACGAAGAGTGACGAACGAGACGAACTTGGTCCAAAAAAGGCCAACGTATGGGAGGACGAAGATGGACGAACGAGACAAACTTTGTCTAAAGAATGCCAACGGATCAAATGGGAGGACGAAGATGGTAGAACGAGACGAACTTGGTCCATAGAACGCCTACGGATCAAATGGGAGGACAAAGATAAACGAACAAGACGAACTTGGTCCAAAGAAAGCCAACGGATCAAATGGGAGGACGAAGATGGTAGAACGAGATGAACCTGGTCTAAAAAAGGCCTTCCGATCAAATGGGAGCGCGAAGATGGACGAACGAGACAAACTTGGTCCGAAGAATGCCAACAGATCAAATGGGAGGACGATGAGGGACGAACGAGACGAGCGTGGTCCAAAGAATGCCAACGGATCAAATAGGAGGACGAAGATGGACGAACGAGACGAACTTGGTCCAAAGAAGGCCAACTGGTGGGAGGACGAAGATGGACGAACGAGACAAACTTGGTCCAAAGAATGCCAACGGATTAAATGGGAGGACGAAGATGGTAAAACGAGACGATCTTGGTCCAAAGAATGCCTACGGATCAAATGGCTGGACGAAGATGGACGAACGAGTCGAACTTGGTCCAAAGAAGGCCTACTGATCAAATGGGAGGACGAAGAGGGACGAACGTGACGAACATGGTCCAAAAAATGCCAACGGATCAAATGGGAGGACGAAGATGGTAGAACGAGACAGACATGGTCTAAAGAAGGCCTACGGATCAAATGGGAGGATGAAGAGGGACGAACGAGACGAACTTGGTCCAAAGAATGCCAACGGATCAAATGGGAGGACGAAGATGGTAGAACGAGATGAACTTGGTCCAAAGAATGCCAACAGATCAAATGGGAGGACGAAGAGGGACAAACGAGACGAGCGTGGTCCAAAGAATGCCAATGGATCAAAATGGAGGACGAAGATGGACGAACGAGACGAACTTGGTCCAAAGAAGGCCAACGGATCAAATGGGACGACGAAGATGGTAGAACGAGACGAACTTGGTCCAAAGAAGGCCTACGGATCAAATGGGAGGACGAAGATGGACGAAAGAGACGAACTTGGTCCAAAGAAGGCCTACGGATCAAATGGGAGGACGAAGAGGGACGAACGAGATGAACTTTGTCCAAAGAAGGCCTACGGATCAAATGGGAGGACGAAGATGGACGAACGAGACGAACTTGGTCCAAAGAATGCAAACGGATGAAATGGGAGGACGAAGATGGTTGAACGAGATGAACTTGGTCCAAAGAAGGCCTTCAGATCAAATGGGAGGGTGAAGATGGAGGAACGAGACAAACTTGGTCCAAAGAATGCCAACAGATCAAATGGGAGGACGAAGAGGGACAAATGAGACGAGCGTGGTCCAAAGAATGCCAACGGATCAAAATAGAGGACGAAGATGGACGAACGAGACGAACTTGGTCCAAAGAAGGCCAACGGATAAAATGGGACGACGAAGATGGTAGAACGAGATGAACTTGGTCCAAAGAAGGCCTACGGATCAAATGGGAGGACGAAGAGGGACGAACGAGATGAACTTTGTCCACAGAAGGCCTACGGATCAAATGGGAGGACGAAGAAGGACGAACGAGAGGAACAAGGTCCAACGAATGCCAACGGATCAAATGGGAGGACGAAGAGTGACGAACGAGACGAACTTGGTCCAAAAAAGGCCAACGTATGGGAGGACGAAGATGGACGAACGAGACAAACTTTGTCTAAAGAATGCCAACGGATCAAATGGGAGGACGAAGATGGTAGCACGAGATGAACTTGGTCCAAAAAAGGCCTTCGGATCAAATGGGAACGCGAAGATGGACGAGCGAGACAAACTTGGTCCGAAGAATGCCAACAGATCAAATGGTAGGACGATAAGGGACGAACGAGACGAGCGTGGTCCAAAGAATGCCAACGGATCAAATAGGAGGACGAAGATGGACGAACGAGACGAACATGGTCCAAAGAAGGCCAACGGGTGGGAGGACGAAGATGGACGAACGAGACAAACTTGGTCCAAAGAATGCCAACGGATCAAATGGGAGGACGAAGATGGTTGAACGAGACGAACTTGGTCCAAAGAAGGCCTACAGATCAAATGGGAGGACGAAGATAAACGAACGAGACGAACTTGGTCCAAAGAAAGCTAACGGATCAAATGGGAGAACGAAGAAGGACGAACGAGACGAGCTTGGTCCAAAGAATGCCAACGGATCAAATGGGAGGACGAAGATGGTAGAACGAGACGAACTTGGTCCAAAGAACGCCTACGGATCAAATGGGAGGACGAAGATAAACGAACAAGATGAACTTGGTCCAAAGAAAGCCAACGGATCAAATGGGAGGACGAAGATTGTAGAACGAGATGAACTTGGTCCAAAGAAGGCCTTCCGATCAAATGGGAGCGCGAAGATGGACGAACGAGACAAACTTGGTCCGAAGAATGCCAACAGATCAAATGGGAGGACGATGAGGGACGAACGAGACGAGCGTGGTCCAAAGAAGGCCAACTGGTGGGAGGACGAAGATGGACGAACGAGACAAACTTGGTCCAAAGAATGCCAACGGATCAAATGGGAGGACGAAGATGGTAAAACGAGACGATCTTGGTCCAAAGAATGCCTACGGATCAAATGGCTGGACGAAGATGGACGAACGAGTCGAACTTGGTCCAAAGAAGGCCTACTGATCAAATGGGAGGACGAAGAAGGACGAACGTGACGACCGTGGTCCAAAAAATGCCAACGGATCAAATGGGAGGACGAAGATGGTAGAACGAGACAGACATGGTCTAAAGAAGGCCTACGGATCAAATGGGAGGATGAAGAGGGACGAACGAGACGAACTTGGTCCAAAGAATGCCAACGGATCAAATGGGAGGACGAAGATGGTAGAACGAGATGAACTTGGTCCAAAGAATGCCAACAGATCAAATGGGAGGACGAAGAGGGATAAACGAGACGAGCGTGGTCCAAAGAATGCCAATGGATCAAAATGGAGGACGAAGATGGACGAACGAGACGAACTTGCTCCAAAGAAGGCCAACGGATCAAATGGGACGACGAAGATGGTAGAACGAGACGAACTTGGTCCAAAGAAGGCCTACGGATCAAATGGGAGGACGAAGATGGACGAAAGAGACGAACTTGGTCCAAAGAAGGCCTACGGATCAAATGGGAGGTCGAAGAGGGACGAACGAGATGAACTTTGTCCAAAGAAGGCCTACGGATCAAATGGGAGGACGAAGATGGACGAACGAGATGAACATGGTCCAACGAATGCCAACGGATCAAATGGGAGGACGAAGATGGACGAACGAGACAAACTTTGTCCAAAGAATGCCAACGGATCAAATGGGAGGACGAAGATGGTAGAACGAGATGAACTTGGTCCAAAGAAGGCCTTCGGATCAAATGGGAACGCGAAGATGGACGAACGAGACAAACTTGGTCCGAAGAATGCTAACAGATCAAATGGGAGGAGGATGAGGGATGAATGAGACGAGCGTGGTCCAAAGAATGCCAACGGATCAAATAGGAGGACGAAGATGGACGAACGAGACGAACTTGGTCTAAAGAAGGCCAATGGGTGGGAGGACGAAGATGGGCGAACGAGACAAACTTGGTCCAAAGAAGGCCTACGGATCAAATGGGAGGACGAAGATAAACGAACGAGACGAACTTGGTCCAAAGAAAGCCAACGGATCAAATGGGAGGACGAAGAGGGACGAACGAGACGAGCTTGGTCCAAAGAATGCCAATGGATCAAAATGGAGGACGAAGATGGACGAACGAGACGAACTTGGTCCAAAGAAGGCCAACGGGTGGGAGGACGAAGATGGACGAACGAGATAAACTTGGTCCAAAGAATGCCAACGGATCAAATGGGAGGACGAAGATGGTAGAACGAGACGAACATGGTCCAAAGAAGGCGTACGGATCAAATGGGAGGACGAAGATAAACGAACGAGACGAACTTGGTCCAAAGAAAGCCAACGGATCAAATGGAAGGACGAAGGTGGACGAACGAGACAAACTTGGTCCAAAGAATTCCTATGGATCAAATGGGAGGACAATGATAGATGAACGAGACGAACTTGGTCCAAAGAAGGCCTAAGGATCAAATGGGAGGACGAACGAGATGAACTTGGTCCAAATAAGGCCTACATATCAAATGGGAGGATGAAGATGGACGAACTAGACGAACTTGGTCCAAAGAAGGCCTACGGATCAAATGGGAGGACGAAGAGGGACGAACGAGATGAACTTTGTCCATAGAAGGCCTACGGATCAAATGGGAGGACGAAGATGGACGAACGAGACGAACATGGTTCAAAGAATGCCAACGGATCAAATGTGAGGACGAAGAGTGACGAACGAGACGAACTTGGTTCAAAGAAGGCCAACGGATGGGAGGACGAAGATGGACGAACGAGACAACTTAGTTCAAAGAATGCCAACGGATCAAATGGGAGGACGAAGATGGTAGAACGAGATGAAAGTGGTCCAAAGAAGGCCTTCGGATCAAATGGGACGACGAAGATGGTAGAACGAGACGAACTTGGTCCAAAGAAGGCCTACGGATCAAATGGGAGGACGAAGATGGACGAAAGAGACGAACTTGGTCCAAAGAAGGCCTACGGATCAAATGGGAGGTCGAAGAGGGACGAACGAGATGAACTTTGTCCAAAGAAGGCCTACGGATCAAATGGGAGGACGAAGATGGACGAACGAGATGAACATGGTCCAACGAATGCCAACGGATCAAATGGGAGGACGAAGATGGACGAACGAGACAAACTTTGTCCAAAGAATGCCAACGGATCAAATGGGAGGACGAAGATGGTAGAACGAGATGAACTTGGTCCAAAGAAGGCCTTCGGATCAAATGGGAACGCGAAGATGGACGAACGAGACAAACTTGGTCCGAAGAATGCTAACAGATCAAATGGGAGGAGGATGAGGGATGAATGAGACGAGCGTGGTCCAAAGAATGCCAACGGATCAAATAGGAGGACGAAGATGGACGAACGAGACGAACTTGGTCTAAAGAAGGCCAATGGGTGGGAGGACGAAGATGGGCGAACGAGACAAACTTGGTCCAAAGAAGGCCTACGGATCAAATGGGAGGACGAAGATAAACGAACGAGACGAACTTGGTCCAAAGAAAGCCAACGGATCAAATGGGAGGACGAAGAGGGACGAACGAGACGAGCTTGGTCCAAAGAATGCCAATGGATCAAAATGGAGGACGAAGATGGACGAACGAGACGAACTTGGTCCAAAGAAGGCCAACGGGTGGGAGGACGAAGATGGACGAACGAGATAAACTTGGTCCAAAGAATGCCAACAGATCAAATGGGAGGACGAAGATGGTAGAACGAGACGAACTTGGTCCAAAGAAGGCGTACGGATCAAATGGGAGGACGAAGATAAACGAACGAGACGAACTTGGTCCAAAGAAAGCCAACGGATCAAATGGAAGGACGAAGGTGGACGAACGAGACAAACTTGGTCCAAAGAATTCCTATGGATCAAATGGGAGGACAATGATAGATGAACGAGACGAACTTGGTCCAAAGAAGGCCTAAGGATCAAATGGGAGGACGAACGAGATGAACTTGGTCCAAATAAGGCCTACATATCAAATGGGAGGATGAAGATGGACGAACTAGACGAACTTGGTCCAAAGAAGGCCTACGGATCAAATGGGAGGACGAAGAGGGACGAACGAGATGAACTTTGTCCATAGAAGGCCTACGGATCAAATGGGAGGACGAAGATGGACGAACGAGACGAACATGGTTCAAAGAATGCCAACGGATCAAATGTGAGGACGAAGAGTGACGAACGAGACGAACTTGGTTCAAAGAAGGCCAACGGATGGGAGGACGAAGATGGACGAACGAGACAACTTAGTCCAAAGAATGCCAACGGATCAAATGAGAGGACGAAGATGGTAGAACGAGATGAACTTGGTCCAAAGAAGGCCTTCGGATCAAATGGGAGCGCGAAGATGGACGAACGAGACAAACTTGGTCCGAAGAATGCCAACAGATCAAATGGGAGGACGATGAGGGACTAACGAGACGAGCGTGCTCCAAAGAATGCCAACGGATCAAATAGGAGGACGAAGATGGACGAACGAGACGAACTTGGTCCAAAGAAGGCCAACTGGTGGGAGGACGAAGATGGACGAACGAGACAAACTTGGTCAAAAGAATGCTAACAGATCAAATGGGAGGACGAAGATGGTAAAACGAGACGATCTGGGTCCAAAGAAGGCCAACGGATCAAATGGGAGGACGAAGATGGTAAAACGAGACGAACTCGGTCCAAAGAAGGCCTACGGATCAAATGGGAGGACGAAGAGGGACGAACGAGATGAACTTTGTCCACAGAAGGCCTACGGATCAAATGGGAGGACGAAGAAGGACGAACGAGATGAACAAGGTCCAACGAATGCCAACGGATCAAATGGGAGGACGAAGAGTGACGAACGAGACGAACTTGGTCCAAAAAAGGCCAACGTATGGGAGGACGAAGATGGACGAACGAGACAAACTTTGTCTAAAGAATGCCAACGGATCAAATGGGAGGACGAAGATGGTAGCACGAGATGAACTTGGTCCAAAAAAGGCCTTCGGATCAAATGGGAACGCGAAGATGGACGAGCGAGACAAACTTGGTCCGAAGAATGCCAACAGATCAAATGGTAGGACGATAAGGGACGAACGAGACGAGCGTGGTCCAAAGAATGCCAACGGATCAAATAGGAGGACGAAGACGGACGAACGAGACGAACATGGTCCAAAGAAGGCCAACGGGTGGGAGGACGAAGATGGACGAACGAGACAAACTTGGTCCAAAGAATGCCAACGGATCAAATGGGAGGACGAAGATGGTTGAACGAGACGAACTTGGTCCAAAGAAGGCCTACAGATCAAATGGGAGGACGAAGATAAACGAACGAGACGAACTTGGTCCAAAGAAAGCTAACGGATCAAATGGGAGAACGAAGAGGGACGAACGAGACGAGCTTGGTCCAAAGAATGCCAACGGATCAAAATGGAGGACGAAGATGGACGAACGAGACGAACTTGGTCCAAAGAAGGCCAACGGGTGGGAGGACGAAGATGGACGAACGAGATAAACTTGGTCCAAAGAATGCCAACGGATCAAATGGGAGGACGAAGATGGTAGAACGAGACGAACTTGGTCCAAAGAACGCCTACGGATCAAATGGGAGGACGAAGATAAACGAACAAGATGAACTTGGTCCAAAGAAAGCCAACGGATCAAATGGGAGGACGAAGATTGTAGAACGAGATGAACTTGGTCCAAAGAAGGCCTTCCGATCAAATGGGAGCGCGAAGATGGACGAACGAGACAAACTTGGTCCGAAGAATGCCAACAGATCAAATGGGAGGACGATGAGGGACGAACGAGACGAGCGTGGTCCAAAGAAGGCCAACTGGTGGGAGGACGAAGATGGACGAACGAGACAAACTTGGTCCAAAGAATGCCAACGGATCAAATGGGAGGACGAAGATGGTAAAACGAGACGATCTTGGTCCAAAGAATGCCTACGGATCAAATGGCTGGACGAAGATGGACGAACGAGTCGAACTTGGTCCAAAGAAGGCCTACTGATCAAATGGGAGGACGAAGAAGGACGAACGTGACGAACGTGGTCCAAAAAATGCCAACGGATCAAATGGGAGGACGAAGATGGTAGAACGAGACAGACATGGTCTAAAGAAGGCCTACGGATCAAATGGGAGGATGAAGAGGGACGAACGAGACGAACTTGGTCCAAAGAATGCCAACGGATCAAATGGGAGGACGAAGATGGTAGAACGAGATGAACTTGGTCCAAAGAATGCCAACAGATCAAATGGGAGGACGAAGAGGGATAAACGAGACGAGCGTGGTCCAAAGAATGCCAATGGATCAAAATGGAGGACGAAGATGGACGAACGAGACGAACTTGGTCCAAAGAAGGCCTACGGATCAAATGGGAGGACGAAGATGGACGAAAGAGACGAACTTGGTCCAAAGAAGGCCTACGGATCAAATGGGAGGTCGAAGAGGGACGAACGAGATGAACTTTGTCCAAAGAAGGCCTACGGATCAAATGGGAGGACGAAGATGGACGAACGAGATGAACATGGTCCAACGAATGCCAACGGATCAAATGGGAGGACGAAGATGGACGAACGAGACAAACTTTGTCCAAAGAATGCCAACGGATCAAATGGGAGGACGAAGATGGTAGAACGAGATGAACTTGGTCCAAAGAAGGCCTTCGGATCAAATGGGAACGCGAAGATGGACGAACGAGACAAACTTGGTCCGAAGAATGCTAACAGATCAAATGGGAGGAGGATGAGGGATGAATGAGACGAGCGTGGTCCAAAGAATGCCAACGGATCAAATAGGAGGACGAAGATGGACGAACGAGACGAACTTGGTCTAAAGAAGGCCAATGGGTGGGAGGACGAAGATGGGCGAACGAGACAAACTTGGTCCAAAGAAGGCCTACGGATCAAATGGGAGGACGAAGATAAACGAACGAGACGAACTTGGCCCAAAGAAAGCCAACGGATCAAATGGGAGGACGAAGAGGGACGAACGAGACGAGCTTGGTCCAAAGAATGCCAATGGATCAAAATGGAGGACGAAGATGGACGAACGAGACGAACTTGGTCCAAAGAAGGCCAACGGGTGGGAGGACGAAGATGGACGAACGAGATAAACTTGGTCCAAAGAATGCCAACGGATCAAATGGGAGGACGAAGATGGTAGAACGAGACGAACTTGGTCCAAAGAAGGCGTACGGATCAAATGGGAGGACGAAGATAAACGAACGAGACGAACTTGGTCCAAAGAAAGCCAACGGATCAAATGGAAGGACGAAGGTGGACGAACGAGACAAACTTGGTCCAAAGAATTCCTATGGATCAAATGGGAGGACAAAGATAGATGAACGAGACGAACTTGGTCCAAAGAAGGCCTAAGGATCAAATGGGAGGACGAACGAGATGAACTTGGTCCAAATAAGGCCTACATATCAAATGGGAGGATGAAGATGGACGAACTAGACGAACTTGGTCCAAAGAAGGCCTACGGATCAAATGGGAGGACGAAGAGGGACGAACGAGATGAACTTTGTCCATAGAAGGCCTACGGATCAAATGGGAGGACGAAGATGGACGAACGAGACGAACATGGTTCAAAGAATGCCAACGGATCAAATGTGAGGATGAAGAGTGACGAACGAGACGAACTTGGTTCAAAGAAGGCCAACGGATGGGAGGACGAAGATGGACGAACGAGACAACTTAGTCCAAAGAATGCCAACGGATCAAATGGGAGGACGAAGATGGTAGAACGAGATGAACTTGGTCCAAAGAAGGCCTTCGGATCAAATGGGAGCGCGAAGATGGACGAACGAGACAAACTTGGTCCGAAGAATGCCAACAGATCAAATGGGAGGACGATGAGGGACTAACGAGACGAGCGTGCTCCAAAGAATGCCAACGGATCAAATAGGAGGACGAAGATGGACGAACGAGACGAACTTGGTCCAAAGAAGGCCAACTGGTGGGAGGACGAAGATGGACGAACGAGACAAACTTGGTCAAAAGAATGCTAACAGATCAAATGGGAGGACGAAGATGGTAAAACGAGACGATCTGGGTCCAAAGAAGGCCAACGGATCAAATGGGAGGACGAAGATGGTAAAACGAGACGAACTCGGTCCAAAGAAGGCCTACTGATCAAATGGGAGGACGAAGAGGGACGAACGTGACGAACATGGTCCAAAAAATGCCAACGGATCAAATGGGAGGACGAAGATCTAGAACGAGACAGACAAGGTCTAAAGAAGGCCTACGGATCAAATGGGAGGATGAAGAGGGACGAACGAGACGAACTTGGTCCAAAGAATGCCAACGGATCAAATGGGAGGATCAAGATGGTAGAACGAGATGAACGTGGTCCAAAGAATGCCAACAGATCAAATGGGAGGACGAAGAGGGACAAACGAGACGAGCGTGGTCCAAAGAATGCGAACGGATCAAAATGGAGGACGAAGATGGACAACGAGACGAACTTGGTCCAAAGAAGGCCAACGGATCAAATGGGACGACGAAGATGGACGAACGAGACGAACTTGGTCCAAAGAAGGACTACGGATCAAATGGGAGGACGAAGAGGGACGAACGAGATGAACTTTGTCCAAAGAAGGCCTACGGATCAAATGGGAGGACGAAGATGGACGAACGAGATGAACATGGTCCAACGAATTCCAACGGATCAAATGGGAGGACGAAGATGGTAGAACGATATGAACTTGGTCCAAAGAAGGCCTTCGGATCAAATGGGAACGCGAAGATGGACGAACGAGAGAAACTTGGTCCGAAGAATGCCAACAGATCAAATGGGAGGACGATGAGAGACGAACGAGACGAGCGTGGTCCAAAGAATGCCAACGGATCAAATAGGAGGACGAAGATGGACGAACGAGACAAACTTGGTCCAAAGAATGCCAACGGATCAAATGGGAGGACGAAGATGGTAGAACGAGACGAACTTGGTCCAAAGAAGGCCTACGGATCAAATGGGAGGACGAAGATAAACGAACGAGACGAACTTGGTCCAAAGAAAGCCAACGGATCAAATGGGAGGACGAAGATCGTAGAACGAGATGAACTTGGTCCAAAGAAGGCCTTCCGATCAAATGGGAGCGCGAAGATGGACGAACGAGACAAACTTGGTCCGAAGAATGCCAACAGATCAAATGGGAGGACGATGAGGGACGAACGAGACGAGCGTGGTCCAAAGAATGCCAACGGATCAAATAGGAGGACGAAGATGGACGAACGAGACGAACTTGGTCCAAAGAAGGCCAACTGGTGGGAGGACGAAGATGGACGAACGAGACAAACTTGGTCCAAAGAATGCCAACGGATCAAATGGGAGGACGAAGATGGAAAAACGAGACGATCTTGGTCCAAAGAATGACTACGGATCAAATGGCTGGACGAAGATGGACGAACGAGTCAAACTTGGTCCAAAGAAGGCCTACTGATCAAATGGGAGGACGAAGAGGGACGAACGTGACGAACGTGGTCCAAAAAATGCCAACGGATCAAATGGGAGGACGAAGATGGTAGAACGAGACAGACATGGTCTAAAGAAGGCCTACGGATCAAATGGGAGGATGAAGAGGGACGAACGAGACGAACTTGGTCCAAAGAATGCCAACGGATCAAATGGGAGGACGAAGATGGTAGAACGAGATGAACTTGGTCCAAAGAATGCCAACAGATCAAATGGGAGGACGAAGAGGGACAAACGAGACGAGCGTGGTCCAAAGAATGCCAATGGATCAAAATGGAGGACGAAGATGGACGAACGAGACGAACTTGGCCCAAAGAAGGCCAACGGATCAAATGGGACGACGAAGATGGTAGAACGAAACGATAGATGAACGAGACGAACTTGGTCCAAAGAAGGCCTAAGGATCAAATGGGAGGACGAACGAGATGAACTTGGTCCAAATAAGGCCTACATATCAAATGGGAGGATGAAGATGGACGAACTAGACGAACTTGGTCCAAAGAAGGCCTACGGATCAAATGGGAGGACGAAGATGGACGAACGAGACGAACATGGTTCATAGAATGCCAACGGATCAAATGGGAGGACGAAGAGTGACGAACGAGACGAACTTGGTTCAAAGAAGGCCAACGGATGGGAGGACGAAGATGGACGAACGAGACAACTTTGTCCAAAGAAAGCCAACAGATCAAATGGGAGGACGAAGATGGTAGAACGAGATGAACTTGGTCCAAAGAAGGCCTTCGGATCAAATGGGAGCGCGAAGATGGACGAACGAGACAAACTTGGTCCGAAGAATGCCAACAGATCAAATGGGAGGACGATGAGGGACTAACGAGACGAGCGTGCTCCAAAGAATGCCAACGGATCAAATAGGAGGACGAAGATGGACGAACGAGACGAACTTGGTCCAATGAAGGCCAACTGGTGGGAGGACGAAGATGGACGAACGAGACAAACTTGGTCCAAAGAATGCCAACGGGTCAAATGAGAGGACGAAGATGGTAAAACGAGACGATCTTGGTCCAAAGAAGGCCAACGGATCAAATGGGAGGACGAAGATGGTAAAACGAGACGAACTCGGTCCAAAGAAGGCCTACTGATCAAATGGGAGGACGAAGAGGGACGAACGTGACGAACATGGTCCAAAAAATGCCAACGGATCAAATGGGAGGACGAAGATGGTAGAACGAGACAGACATGGTCTAAAGAAGGCCTACGGATCAAATGGGAGGATGAAGAGGGACGAACGAGACGAACTTGGTCCAAAGAATGCCAACGGATCAAATGGGAGGATGAAGATGGTAGAACGAGATGAACGTGGTCCAAAGAAGGCCTTCAGATCAAATGGGAGGGCGAAGATGGAGGAACGAGACAAACTTGGTCCAAAGAATGCCAACAGATCAAATGGGAGGACGAAGAGGGACAAACGAGACGAGCGTGGTCCATAGAATGCCAACGGATCAAAATGGAGGACGAAGATGGACGAACGATACGAACTTGGTCCAAAGAAGGCCTGCGGATCAAATGGGAGGACGAAGATGGACGAACGAGACGAACTTGGTCCAAAGAAGGACAACGGATCAAATGGGAGGACGAAGAGGGACGAACGAGATGAACTTTGTCCAAAGAAGGCCTACGGATCAAATGGGAGGACGAAGATGGACGAACGAGATGAACATGGTCCAACGAATGCCAACGGATCAAATGGGAGGACGAAGATGGACGAACGAGACAAACTTTGTCCAAAGAATGCCAACGGATCAAATGGGAGGACGAAGATGGTAGAACGAGATGAACTTGGTCCAAAGAAGGCCTTCGGATCAAATGGGAACGCGAAGATGGACGAACGAGAGAAACTTGGTCCGAAGAATGCCAACAGATCAAATGGGAGGACGATGAGAGACGAACGAGACGAGCTTGGTCCAAAGAAGGCCAACGGGTGGCAGGACGAAGATGGACGAACGAGATAAACTTGGTCCAAAGAATGCCAACGGATCAAATGGGAGGACGAAGATGGTAGAACGAGACGAACTTGGTCCAAAGAAGGCCTACGGATCAAATGGAAGGACGAAGATAAACGAACGAGACGAACTTGGTCCAAATAAGGCCTACATATCAAATGGGAGGATGAAGATGGACGAACTAGACGAACTTGGTCCAAAGAAGGCCTACGGATCAAATGGGACGACGAAGAGGGATGAACAAGATGAACTTTCTCCATAGAAGGCCTACGGATCAAATGGAAGGACGAAGATAACGAACGAGACGAACTTGGTCCAAATAAGGCCTACATATCAAATGGGAGGACGAAGATAAACGAACGAGACGAATTTGGTCCAAAGAAAGCCAACGGATCAAATGGGAGGACGAAGAGGGACGAACGAGACGAGCTTGGTCCAAAGAAGGCCAACGGGTGGCAGGACGAAGATGGACGAACGAGATAAACTTGGTCCAAAGAATGCCAACGGATCAAATGGGAGGACGAAGATGGTAGAACGAGACGAACTTGGTCCAAAGAAGGCCTACGGATCAAATGGAAGGACGAAGATAAACGAACGAGACGAACTTGGTCCAAATAAGGCCTACATATCAAATGGGAGGATGAAGATGGACGAACTAGACGAACTTGGTCCAAAGAAGGCCTACGGATCAAATGGGACGACGAAGAGGGACGAACAAGATGAACTTTCTCCATAGAAGGCCTACGGATCAAATGCGAGGACGAAGATGGACGAACGAGACGAACATGGTTCAAAGAATGCCAACGGATCAAATGGGAGGACGAAGAGTGACGAACGAGACGAACTTGGTCCAAAGAAGGCCAACGGATGGATCAACGTTTAACGTCTTCAGCGATCATAAGAGTTTAAAATATCTGTTTGATCAGAAAGAGCTCAATATGAGACAAAGACGTTGGATGGAATTCCTAAAGGATTATGATTTTACCTTGATGTATCATCCTGGGAAGGCAAATGTTGTGGCTGATGCCTTGAGTCGGAAAACTGTTCGAGTGTCTGCCATGATGGTTAAGGAACTAGAGTTGATTGAGGAGTTTAGAGATCTAGGCTTAAACATGGAGAGACACACGGATAAGATTTGTCTAAGCATGATCAAAGTGTCGAATGGATTAATTGATGACATTCGGGAGCAACAAGCAACCGATGAGAGTCTGAAAGAAAAGAGAGATTTAATGGAACAAGGCAAAGTGGCAGAGTTTAGTTTAGGGAATGATGGAATACTGAGATGTAAAGGAAGGTTTTGTGTGCCAAACAATTCTGAATTGAGGAAGCTGATTCTCGATGAAGCACATAAGAGCAATTTGAGTATTCACCCTGGAGCCACGAAGATGTATCAAGATCTGAAGCAAAGATTCTGGTGGTCGGGGATGAAGAAACAAGTTGCGGAGTATGTCGCAGCGTGCTTAACCTGTCAAAAAGCAAAAGTGGAACACCAACGACCTGCGGGCATGATGCAATCGTTGGATATCCCAGAGTGGAAATGGGAGAGCATATCAATGGATTTCGTGTCTGGATTACCAAGGACATCGAAAGGATTTGATGGGATTTGGGTAATTGTGGATAGACTGACAAAGTCATCGCATTTTCTACCCATCAACATGAAGTATTCCCTAGATAAGCTTGCTCAGATGTATGTGAAGGAAATAATTAGGTTGCATGGAGTGCCATCTAGTATTATTTCTGATAGGGACCCTAGATTTACGTCCCGTTTTTGGCAGAGTTTGCAACAAGCTCTAGGAACTAAGCTAAGATTAAGTTCTGCTTATCATCCTCAGACGGATGGTCAGTCAGAGAGAACTATTCAATCCCTAGAGGATTTGCTTAGAGCATGCGTTTTGGATCATAGGGGAAGTTGGGACGATATTTTGCCATTGATAGAGTTCACCTATAACAATAGTTTTCATGCGAGCATAGGAATGGCACCCTACGAGGCATTGTATGGGAGAAAGTGCCAAACACCTTTGTGTTGGTACCAAGATGGGGAGAGCGCGATATTAGGACCTGAATTTTTACAACAAACCACGGAAAAGGTGAGACTAGTTCGAGAAAAGATGAGGACGGCACAAAGCAGACAAAAGAGCTACTCCGATAAGAGGAGACGACCTCTCGAATTCCAAGAAGGCGATCATGTTTTTCTGAGAGTCACTCCGATGACTGGGGTAGGCAGAGCTCTAAAGTCCAGAAAACTCACTCCTAAATTCATAGGACCATACCAAATTCTTCGTCGTATTGGTCCTGTTGCTTATCAAATAGCTTTACCGCCGAATCTTTCTAATCTTCACAATGTCTTTCACGTTTCACAACTGAGAAAATATATTCCCGATCCGTCTCATGTAATCGAGTCTGATGTGGTACAATTAAGAGATAACCTGACTTATGAAACAAACCCTGTGCGAATCGATGATAGAAGAATCAAACAGCTCAGGGATAAACAAATCTCTTTAGTCAAGGTTATTTGGAATGAAGTTACCGGAGATGCAACATGGGAAGTGGAGGACAAGATCCGAGAGCAATATCCTGCGTTATTCTAGGTATGTAATTTCGAGGACGAAATTCTTTTTAGAGGGGTAGAGTTGTAACACTCTGTTTTTATATATATAGTTTTTATTTATTTTTAATCTGTTTTAAATTAATTAAAATTATTTAATTAATGATTTTGTGATTTTAAGGTATAAATAATAATATTTATATCTTAGGTTTATTTTTGAAGGGTTTATATTGATAGAGTTCGCAAAACTGAGTTTTTGCGAGAACCGCGTTCTCGCGAAATGCGGGAAGGGTTCAGTATTTTTCCGGAGGTCATTTTTACTCCAAAATAAATTTTTAACGAACCAAAAATGGTTCTTATAATATTTGTGATTTTTAGAAATTTTTCTGGAAATTTTTCCGAAAAACTTTATTTTACCCGCGTTTGGTGCTTTACGGGTAAACCGGGCGCAACCGGGACATGAAAAATAGTCCAAAAATTTAGTTCTGGGTTTCTAAATTTTTCTATGACCTATTCAAATCATAAAATTTATTCCTCATGATTTTACTCAAGTTAGAAAAATATTTATCTAAAAAGGGGTTCGAAAACTACGCGTTTTTACCGCTTCGAACTACCGATTAAACCCTAACTTGATGGGACTTAATCCCACCATTTTTCTGGTCAGCTGGGCGCATAAGGGGGCTGATTCCACTCTAAAAATTCTTCCAAAAGTCAAATGGTCAATTAGGGGTTGATTTTTGAATTTTCCCAAAATTAGGTGAGAGAGGTATGGCTCCCAACCACCAAAGCATGCAAGCCCATACCTCCCCCATGCCTTGCCTTGCTTCAGCCGAGTTTTGTGTGGGAGAAGGGAGAGAGAAAATTCATTTCACTCACTTCATCTTCTTCATGCTCTTGAAACACCATTTTCTCTCATATTCCTAAGCTTTTTTCATACACAAAAAGACCAAGTTCTAGTGAGATTTTCCATACCCAAGCTTCACAAAAAAGGTTTGGATCATCATTCTAATCCATAAACTTCTTTCATTTTTTCATTTCCACCACTTTCATGTTTTCATGAAAGCTTGAGTTCTTCATTTTACTAAAAATAAGCTTTTCCTTTGTTTAGGTTCACTCCATTGGAACCTACAAGCTTGGAAACTACCTTGGATCTATTTTCTTTCAAGATTTGAGTAAGTATTCATCTTCTCAAATTTCTACTCTTTATGGTTTCTTGGTTTTCATAAAACTCATATTTCTATGGTTGTATTTTGGTGTATTTTGTAAAAGGTAAATTTTTATAAGTGTGGGAACATCAAGGAGTTGAGTAGATCACTTGGTGTTGGTGTGGTGTGAAGGAGGTGATTTTGAAGTTAGCCCATTTTCAAGTCTCCAAGAGGTAAGGGGATTTTTCTCAATAAGTTGGGAGGGTTGTGTATGTGTGTGATTATGTGATTTTGCTCTTGATGATGAACTCAAAGACTTGAGTTTTCATATTGGTTGTTGAATGATTTTTCATTCTTTAGTAATATGTATTTTTATATGTATATGTATATGAGTAAAAATATGATTTTGGTTGAGGCATGATAAATTTTTATGAGCCTATGTGTTGTTGGAAAAATCATATGTATGCTTTGGGGTGATTTTGGATGCCTAAGTATGTGCTTGGTAAAGTATGCTTTAATGCTATGTTCTTGATATATTATGAATGAGTACTTTGAGTGTATGTTGATTTATGGCTTGGTTGTGTTATTGCCTAATTGATGTATATTGATTTATGTGTATTTCATATACTTTGATTGGGATTGGATTGATGAGATTTGCTTAAGTGTGGGAAGAGAGTTTAAAAGCTTTAAGGAGAAAGTTTTTCCAAATGAATTAATGGGAATTCTAATCATAAGACTTAAATCAATTTCATACTAAATCATTTTACCCATAAAACTTTAAGTGAGTTAGAGAATTAATTAATGTGGGAGAAAAATCAAATTTTGGATTTTTAGGGGTTAAAAACGAAAACTGCAGATTTTTGGGGTCAAAAATGCAAATTCTGGAATTCTGGGCTTTAATTGCAAAATCTGGACTTTTGGGTCAAAATTATAATTTAAGAAAGTTTGGGGCAGAAATGCGAAGTCTGGAAACGTTTGGGCCAAAAATATAATTTACGAAAACTTGGGGCTGAAAACGCGAAGTCTGGTACATTTGGGCCAGAATTGTAAATTACGAAAGTCTTGGGGTAGAAAACATAAAGTCTGGGCATTTTGGGCCAGAAACCTAATTTTTCAGAAAATTGGGGGCTGAACTGTGAAACTGGACTTCTTAGGGGGTCAGAATTACAAATACTTAAAGTAAAAGATTTTAAGTAAAATTTTCAAAGAATTTAATAAGGGTTTTAATTAATTCCTTTTATGATGAATAAGTGGGTTTTAGATAAAAGATGACTCTTTTATTAAAAATAAATGAAGCTTAAAGATTTTAGAGTTAAAAGAAAACTTAAGAATTCAAAGAGGAATTTCTTCTAAAAACTTATGGTGTTAAACAATAATATTACACGGTATTGGAAGAGAACCAATACGTGGCGAAGATAAAAGTCTTAAGGACAATAATATTACACGGTATTGGAAGAGAACCAATACGTGGCGAAGATAAAAGTCTTGAGGACAAATATATTACACGGTGTTAGGTGAAAGCTAACACGTGGCGATGAAAAACCCTAAGACAAGGGACCGAATTGATTGTGGTTGCAAATATACTGTCATATGCATTTGAGATATTGGCTTTTGCCAGGCTAGCATTTATTGCTATGATGAGAGCACACAATCCTATGCGGGGATTGTAAATAAGTATGGTCTGACTATAAGTCTTTGAGGGCATCCAGGTTACGAAATTCTCAATGGCCTTGCGGTGAATCCCCTTGTGCCGAGAAAAGTAGTGTACCCGGCTTGGATGATCCTGACCGGCTGCCTTATTTGAGATGGGGTGTACGACGTAGCACAATGGGTCTGTACCGAATAAATGACAAACGATGGCCAAGAGTGAAGGTCAGTTTGCATTAATGATAGGTATACGATTCCGCCACATCGCTCTACTTAGTTGAGGAAGAAAAGTCTCCATGGAGCAGTGCACCGGTGTATGACAAGAGATATTGAAGTGACATGCATTATGCTAGAATGCTATGTGTGTGCTTGACTGTGTGTTTACCTTGATGATTTGTCTCTTGTTGATGATTGAATAGCTTAGCTAAAAGATTTGCGAAAGAGTAACTCTATATAAATATATTCTTGGAATGTATTATGTAGTATTTTATTTTTCATATGCAACCTTTCAGTGGATTTCAACTTGTGAAAAGGAAATTCACCCTTGCATATTTTTCCTGTATCTGTATGTACGTTACGCGTAGATGAGGCCTTTGATAGCCCGCGTGAGGGAGAGTTTCAGGCCCCTTGAGGCCGAGTCCGAGGGAGGGGGATGGACTTATGATCCCATCTCCCAATGGGCCACTGTGTGTGGACACGTGGTCAGGACTAGAGGAGGGGTGCTGGGCCCCGAAGAGGTTCTGGAGCGCGATATGGTTCTGGACGTTCACATTCCACTAGAGAGGATGCGCAGCTGGCTGGCAGCCGCACCCGAGGCACCCGTGGAGCAGCCGAGGCGAGAGACTCCGGCGGAGGAGAGACCTTTACCCTCACGGGTAACCGGATCCGCTCAGGAGTATCGTCGCATGTTTCGCCGCACGCGTCTCACTCCGAGGAAGAGCACCTTGCCGCGAGATCGTTTACCGAGGATGGCTCCATCAGTGACACCAGCTTCACCACCAGCGACAGGGAGACCGACGCTTTCCGTTTCTTACGTTCCACCTTATGGCCGTTTCGTACGCTGCTCTTCTGACACTTCTGCCGGACCGTCGGGACACGCAGAGAGGGGGAAGAGGAAGGTTCGAGATGAGCCAGAGCGGGTACTCATTGAGATATCCGAGGAGGAGGAGGACCCAGAGGAGGATCCCGAGGAGGACCCCGAGGAGACGGCATCGTCTTAGGTCGTAGTGGTGGGGGGTGTCTAGTGCTAGGTTGTGGGATGTCTGTTAGCGACCAGCCTAGGTTTGGGATGTACATGTTCAGTGTCGTGTATTTGACACATCTTTTGATTTACAGTTTTCTTAGGTTTAGATTTATCGCTTTATTTTCTATAAGTTATGATGATGTATTTTGGCCACTACGTGGTGGTTTCAAACTATTCTTGCGGGCGCAAGACTTGTATATTTTGACATGATGATATATATATATATACATGTATGATGTTTCTTTTCTTCTGAGTTTCAGGATGGCTAAGTGTGATGTGAGAAATCTTTTCGTTTAAGATTCTTTTAAAAAAAAAAAAAAATTTAGCCACCAATTTTGGTAACCTTAATTTATGAAAGATGTTTTTCCGCATTAAATATTAGATTTTCACGTGACGTTCCTTGTGGGAAATAGGGGCGTTACATTTGTGGTATCAAAGCTGGTCGATGTCTTTCGGGAGTGTCTAGGTTATAGGCTTACTAAGTTAAGTTGTGTGATCTCTGATTAGCATTGTGTGACATTGTTTGTATTGCTTCCTTATGAAGCAATGTGTGAAATTGATTGCTTTCTCGAATGGGTTTTGAATAGTGCGACTGATTGGTTCACTTGCAGAAACCCATGGCACGTCGGGGACGACCGATGAATCGTGTTGACGCCGAAGATCGTGACGATACGATGGAGAGGGCGATAGCGGCTATGACTAACATGGCGGCTCAGATGGCTCAACAGTCTGTTCGTGCGGAACAAAGGGATGTCGAGAGGCAACAGAGGGACGTTGAGGATAGATTGAGGGCTGAGAGGGTTGCTGAAGGAAAGAGGTTGGTCGACTTTCGACACCATAACCCGCCACAGTTTCGTGGTGAGGCTGAGCCGGATAAAGCAGAACTGTGGATCGAGGAGCTGGAAAAGATCTTTGAGATCTTACACTGCACGGCAGCCGAGAAGCTACAGTATGCGGTGTACCTGCTGTTGGGTGACGCAGAATACTGGTGGAAGGGAGTCCGACAGCTGTTGGATGCTGGAAACCAAGAGGTGACGTGGGAACTTTTCAAGGAGAAATTTCTTGAGAAGTACTTTCCACAAAGCGCGAGGTCCGAGAAGGAGCAAGAGTTTCTGCGACTGCAGCAACGGGACATGACTGTAGGGGAATACGCGGCAAAGTTTGAGTCACTTGCCAAGTATTTCCGGTTCTTCCAAGTCCAACCTGACGAGGGATGGAAGTGTGAGAGGTTTGAGGCTGGATTGAGGTACGAGGTGCGTCAATCTGTGGCTTCGCTGGATATCCGTCAGTTTCCACTGCTGGTGGAAAAATGTAGAAAGATGGAGAACTTGATGAGGGGAAGGATCAACAAAGGGAACGTGGGTGGACCATCTAGGTCATATCCACAAAGTCAGAAAGGGAAGCAGGCTCAACACAAGCCTTATTTCAAGAACCAGAAGAGTCAGCCGAACCGCAGTGTACCATTTTCTGCTAGTGGTACCAACAAGAGCTATCAGGGAGCGGGCGCTCCGATTGTATGTTACAACTGCGGAAAGCCCGGACACTTGTCCACAGCATGCAACCAGAAGGGGATGACATGCTTTAGCTGCGGGAAGATCGGGCATGCAGCAAAGGATTGCCGGATGGGCAAACCGAAACCAGAGGTGAACGCCGTCAAAGCCGGAAGGCCGACGACGAAAGGACGAGTTTACACCATGAGTGGTGTTGAGGCTTCACAATCAGAGGATCTCATACAAGGTACTTGTGACATAACTGGAAATCCCTTAATTGTACTGTATGATTCGGGTGCTACCCATTCTTTCATATCTGAAAACTGTGTGAAACGACTGAAATTGCCTGTGTCTTTGATGTCTTTTGATCTTGTTGTTTCTATGCCTACTGCTGAAACTGTTATTGCAAATTCTGTATGTCTAAAATGCCCTGTTGTTATTTCCAATAGGACATACCTTGTTGATTTGATATGTTTGCCTTTGACACAATTGGATGTGATTTTAGGCATGGATTGGTTATCTTCCAACCATATCCTTTTAGACTGTGCCAATAAATCTTTGATTTTCCCAAATGCTGAGAATTCTGGATTTTTGAATGCCAATCAAGTGAGAGCTTCTTTGAAAGAAGGAGCTCAGGGATACATGTTTTTATCCTTCTTGAAGGTCGAGGGGGAAGTTGTATTGGACAATGTGCCCGTCGTTAGAGACTTCTCGGAAGTATTTCCGGAGGATGTTCCAGGTTTACCACCTGTGAGGGACATAGAGTTTTCCATAGACTTAGTACCTGGTACTGGTCCAATCTCTATTGCCCCGTATAGAATGTCGCCAATGGAGCTGGCTGAACTGAAGAAGCAATTGGAAGATTTGCTATCCAAGCAATTCGTAAGACCAAGTGTATCGCCCTGGGGAGCTCCTGTGCTGTTGGTGAAAAAGAAGGACGGAACTTCCAGATTGTGTGTGGACTACCGTCAGTTGAACAAGGTGACGATCAAGAATAAGTATCCATTGCCACGCATCGACGATCTGATGGATCAACTTCGCGGTGCAGCTGTATTTTCTAAGATTGACTTGAGGAGTGGCTATCACCAGATTAGGGTTAAGAGTGATGATATTCCTAAGACTGCTTTTAGGACTAGATATGGTCATTTTGAGTATCTTGTGATGCCGTTTGGAGTGACTAATGCACCGGCAATATTCATGGACTATATGAATAGGATCTTTAGACCTTTCTTGGATCGATTTGTGGTAGTGTTCATAGATGACATTTTGATTTACTCTAAGAGTCATGAAGAACACGAGGAACACCTAAGGCAAGTATTGCAGATTTTGAGTGAGAAAAAGCTTTATGCAAAGTTGTCTAAGTGTGAATTTTGGTTAGAAAAAGTACAATTTCTAGGCCATGTGATTTCAAAAGAGGGTATAGCTGTAGACCCAGAGAAGGTAGAGGCAGTAATGTCATGGGAAAGACCCACGACGGTGACTGAGGTTCGTAGTTTTGTAGGGTTAGCGGGTTATTATCGAAGATTTATCGAAGGATTTTCGAAGATAGTAGCCCCAATGACACAACTCATTAGGAAAGATCATCTTTTTGTGTGGACTGATGAGTGTGAGTCAAGTTTCTTGAAGATGAAGGAACTACTGACAACCTCACCTGTACTGATTTTGCCTAATCCTGAAGAACCTATGGAGGTTTACTGTGATGCTTCATACCAAGGACTTGGGTGTGTGTTGATGCAAAATAGAAGAGTAGTGGCATACGCATCCCGTCAGCTGAAAAATCACGAGAGAAACTATCCAACTCATGATATTGAACTGGCAGCTGTAGTGTTCGCTTTGAAGATTTGGAGGCATTATCTGTATGGATCAACGTTTAACGTCTTCAGCGATCATAAGAGTTTAAAATATCTGTTTGATCAGAAAGAGCTCAATATGAGACAAAGACGTTGGATGGAATTCCTAAAGGATTATGATTTTACCTTGATGTATCATCCTGGGAAGGCAAATGTTGTGGCTGATGCCTTGAGTCGGAAAACTGTTCGAGTGTCTGCCATGATGGTTAAGGAACTAGAGTTGATTGAGGAGTTTAGAGATCTAGGCTTAAACATGGAGAGACACACGGATAAGATTTGTCTAAGCATGATCAAAGTGTCGAATGGATTAATTGATGACATTCGGGAGCAACAAGCAACCGATGAGAGTCTGAAAGAAAAGAGAGATTTAATGGAACAAGGCAAAGTGGCAGAGTTTAGTTTAGGGAATGATGGAATACTGAGATGTAAAGGAAGGTTTTGTGTGCCAAACAATTCTGAATTGAGGAAGCTGATTCTCGATGAAGCACATAAGAGCAATTTGAGTATTCACCCTGGAGCCACGAAGATGTATCAAGATCTGAAGCAAAGATTCTGGTGGTCGGGGATGAAGAAACAAGTTGCGGAGTATGTCGCAGCGTGCTTAACCTGTCAAAAAGCAAAAGTGGAACACCAACGACCTGCGGGCATGATGCAATCGTTGGATATCCCAGAGTGGAAATGGGAGAGCATATCAATGGATTTCGTGTCTGGATTACCAAGGACATCGAAAGGATTTGATGGGATTTGGGTAATTGTGGATAGACTGACAAAGTCATCGCATTTTCTACCCATCAACATGAAGTATTCCCTAGATAAGCTTGCTCAGATGTATGTGAAGGAAATAATTAGGTTGCATGGAGTGCCATCTAGTATTATTTCTGATAGGGACCCTAGATTTACGTCCCGTTTTTGGCAGAGTTTGCAACAAGCTCTAGGAACTAAGCTAAGATTAAGTTCTGCTTATCATCCTCAGACGGATGGTCAGTCAGAGAGAACTATTCAATCCCTAGAGGATTTGCTTAGAGCATGCGTTTTGGATCATAGGGGAAGTTGGGACGATATTTTGCCATTGATAGAGTTCACCTATAACAATAGTTTTCATGCGAGCATAGGAATGGCACCCTACGAGGCATTGTATGGGAGAAAGTGCCAAACACCTTTGTGTTGGTACCAAGATGGGGAGAGCGCGATATTAGGACCTGAATTTTTACAACAAACCACGGAAAAGGTGAGACTAGTTCGAGAAAAGATGAGGACGGCACAAAGCAGACAAAAGAGCTACTCCGATAAGAGGAGACGACCTCTCGAATTCCAAGAAGGCGATCATGTTTTTCTGAGAGTCACTCCGATGACTGGGGTAGGCAGAGCTCTAAAGTCCAGAAAACTCACTCCTAAATTCATAGGACCATACCAAATTCTTCGTCGTATTGGTCCTGTTGCTTATCAAATAGCTTTACCGCCGAATCTTTCTAATCTTCACAATGTCTTTCACGTTTCACAACTGAGAAAATATATTCCCGATCCGTCTCATGTAATCGAGTCTGATGTGGTACAATTAAGAGATAACCTGACTTATGAAACAAACCCTGTGCGAATCGATGATAGAAGAATCAAACAGCTCAGGGATAAACAAATCTCTTTAGTCAAGGTTATTTGGAATGAAGTTACCGGAGATGCAACATGGGAAGTGGAGGACAAGATCCGAGAGCAATATCCTGCGTTATTCTAGGTATGTAATTTCGAGGACGAAATTCTTTTTAGAGGGGTAGAGTTGTAACACTCTGTTTTTATATATATAGTTTTTATTTATTTTTAATCTGTTTTAAATTAATTAAAATTATTTAATTAATGATTTTGTGATTTTAAGGTATAAATAATAATATTTATATCTTAGGTTTATTTTTGAAGGGTTTATATTGATAGAGTTCGCAAAACTGAGTTTTTGCGAGAACCGCGTTCTCGCGAAATGCGGGAAGGGTTCAGTATTTTTCCGGAGGTCATTTTTACTCCAAAATAAATTTTTAACGAACCAAAAATGGTTCTTATAATATTTGTGATTTTTAGAAATTTTTCTGGAAATTTTTCCGAAAAACTTTATTTTACCCGCGTTTGGTGCTTTACGGGTAAACCGGGCGCAACCGGGACATGAAAAATAGTCCAAAAATTTAGTTCTGGGTTTCTAAATTTTTCTATGACCTATTCAAATCATAAAATTTATTCCTCATGATTTTACTCAAGTTAGAAAAATATTTATCTAAAAAGGGGTTCGAAAACTACGCGTTTTTACCGCTTCGAACTACCGATTAAACCCTAACTTGATGGGACTTAATCCCACCATTTTTCTGGTCAGCTGGGCGCATAAGGGGGCTGATTCCACTCTAAAAATTCTTCCAAAAGTCAAATGGTCAATTAGGGGTTGATTTTTGAATTTTCCCAAAATTAGGTGAGAGAGGTATGGCTCCCAACCACCAAAGCATGCAAGCCCATACCTCCCCCATGCCTTGCCTTGCTTCAGCCGAGTTTTGTGTGGGAGAAGGGAGAGAGAAAATTCATTTCACTCACTTCATCTTCTTCATGCTCTTGAAACACCATTTTCTCTCATATTCCTAAGCTTTTTTCATACACAAAAAGACCAAGTTCTAGTGAGATTTTCCATACCCAAGCTTCACAAAAAAGGTTTGGATCATCATTCTAATCCATAAACTTCTTTCATTTTTTCATTTCCACCACTTTCATGTTTTCATGAAAGCTTGAGTTCTTCATTTTACTAAAAATAAGCTTTTCCTTTGTTTAGGTTCACTCCATTGGAACCTACAAGCTTGGAAACTACCTTGGATCTATTTTCTTTCAAGATTTGAGTAAGTATTCATCTTCTCAAATTTCTACTCTTTATGGTTTCTTGGTTTTCATAAAACTCATATTTCTATGGTTGTATTTTGGTGTATTTTGTAAAAGGTAAATTTTTATAAGTGTGGGAACATCAAGGAGTTGAGTAGATCACTTGGTGTTGGTGTGGTGTGAAGGAGGTGATTTTGAAGTTAGCCCATTTTCAAGTCTCCAAGAGGTAAGGGGATTTTTCTCAATAAGTTGGGAGGGTTGTGTATGTGTGTGATTATGTGATTTTGCTCTTGATGATGAACTCAAAGACTTGAGTTTTCATATTGGTTGTTGAATGATTTTTCATTCTTTAGTAATATGTATTTTTATATGTATATGTATATGAGTAAAAATATGATTTTGGTTGAGGCATGATAAATTTTTATGAGCCTATGTGTTGTTGGAAAAATCATATGTATGCTTTGGGGTGATTTTGGATGCCTAAGTATGTGCTTGGTAAAGTATGCTTTAATGCTATGTTCTTGATATATTATGAATGAGTACTTTGAGTGTATGTTGATTTATGGCTTGGTTGTGTTATTGCCTAATTGATGTATATTGATTTATGTGTATTTCATATACTTTGATTGGGATTGGATTGATGAGATTTGCTTAAGTGTGGGAAGAGAGTTTAAAAGCTTTAAGGAGAAAGTTTTTCCAAATGAATTAATGGGAATTCTAATCATAAGACTTAAATCAATTTCATACTAAATCATTTTACCCATAAAACTTTAAGTGAGTTAGAGAATTAATTAATGTGGGAGAAAAATCAAATTTTGGATTTTTAGGGGTTAAAAACGAAAACTGCAGATTTTTGGGGTCAAAAATGCAAATTCTGGAATTCTGGGCTTTAATTGCAAAATCTGGACTTTTGGGTCAAAATTATAATTTAAGAAAGTTTGGGGCAGAAATGCGAAGTCTGGAAACGTTTGGGCCAAAAATATAATTTACGAAAACTTGGGGCTGAAAACGCGAAGTCTGGTACATTTGGGCCAGAATTGTAAATTACGAAAGTCTTGGGGTAGAAAACATAAAGTCTGGGCATTTTGGGCCAGAAACCTAATTTTTCAGAAAATTGGGGGCTGAACTGTGAAACTGGACTTCTTAGGGGGTCAGAATTACAAATACTTAAAGTAAAAGATTTTAAGTAAAATTTTCAAAGAATTTAATAAGGGTTTTAATTAATTCCTTTTATGATGAATAAGTGGGTTTTAGATAAAAGATGACTCTTTTATTAAAAATAAATGAAGCTTAAAGATTTTAGAGTTAAAAGAAAACTTAAGAATTCAAAGAGGAATTTCTTCTAAAAACTTATGGTGTTAAACAATAATATTACACGGTATTGGAAGAGAACCAATACGTGGCGAAGATAAAAGTCTTAAGGACAATAATATTACACGGTATTGGAAGAGAACCAATACGTGGCGAAGATAAAAGTCTTGAGGACAAATATATTACACGGTGTTAGGTGAAAGCTAACACGTGGCGATGAAAAACCCTAAGACAAGGGACCGAATTGATTGTGGTTGCAAATATACTGTCATATGCATTTGAGATATTGGCTTTTGCCAGGCTAGCATTTATTGCTATGATGAGAGCACACAATCCTATGCGGGGATTGTAAATAAGTATGGTCTGACTATAAGTCTTTGAGGGCATCCAGGTTACGAAATTCTCAATGGCCTTGCGGTGAATCCCCTTGTGCCGAGAAAAGTAGTGTACCCGGCTTGGATGATCCTGACCGGCTGCCTTATTTGAGATGGGGTGTACGACGTAGCACAATGGGTCTGTACCGAATAAATGACAAACGATGGCCAAGAGTGAAGGTCAGTTTGCATTAATGATAGGTATACGATTCCGCCACATCGCTCTACTTAGTTGAGGAAGAAAAGTCTCCATGGAGCAGTGCACCGGTGTATGACAAGAGATATTGAAGTGACATGCATTATGCTAGAATGCTATGTGTGTGCTTGACTGTGTGTTTACCTTGATGATTTGTCTCTTGTTGATGATTGAATAGCTTAGCTAAAAGATTTGCGAAAGAGTAACTCTATATAAATATATTCTTGGAATGTATTATGTAGTATTTTATTTTTCATATGCAACCTTTCAGTGGATTTCAACTTGTGAAAAGGAAATTCACCCTTGCATATTTTTCCTGTATCTGTATGTACGTTACGCGTAGATGAGGCCTTTGATAGCCCGCGTGAGGGAGAGTTTCAGGCCCCTTGAGGCCGAGTCCGAGGGAGGGGGATGGACTTATGATCCCATCTCCCAATGGGCCACTGTGTGTGGACACGTGGTCAGGACTAGAGGAGGGGTGCTGGGCCCCGAAGAGGTTCTGGAGCGCGATATGGTTCTGGACGTTCACATTCCACTAGAGAGGATGCGCAGCTGGCTGGCAGCCGCACCCGAGGCACCCGTGGAGCAGCCGAGGCGAGAGACTCCGGCGGAGGAGAGACCTTTACCCTCACGGGTAACCGGATCCGCTCAGGAGTATCGTCGCATGTTTCGCCGCACGCGTCTCACTCCGAGGAAGAGCACCTTGCCGCGAGATCGTTTACCGAGGATGGCTCCATCAGTGACACCAGCTTCACCACCAGCGACAGGGAGACCGACGCTTTCCGTTTCTTACGTTCCACCTTATGGCCGTTTCGTACGCTGCTCTTCTGACACTTCTGCCGGACCGTCGGGACACGCAGAGAGGGGGAAGAGGAAGGTTCGAGATGAGCCAGAGCGGGTACTCATTGAGATATCCGAGGAGGAGGAGGACCCAGAGGAGGATCCCGAGGAGGACCCCGAGGAGACGGCATCGTCTTAGGTCGTAGTGGTGGGGGGTGTCTAGTGCTAGGTTGTGGGATGTCTGTTAGCGACCAGCCTAGGTTTGGGATGTACATGTTCAGTGTCGTGTATTTGACACATCTTTTGATTTACAGTTTTCTTAGGTTTAGATTTATCGCTTTATTTTCTATAAGTTATGATGATGTATTTTGGCCACTACGTGGTGGTTTCAAACTATTCTTGCGGGCGCAAGACTTGTATATTTTGACATGATGATATATATATATATACATGTATGATGTTTCTTTTCTTCTGAGTTTCAGGATGGCTAAGTGTGATGTGAGAAATCTTTTCGTTTAAGATTCTTTTAAAAAAAAAAAAAAATTTAGCCACCAATTTTGGTAACCTTAATTTATGAAAGATGTTTTTCCGCATTAAATATTAGATTTTCACGTGACGTTCCTTGTGGGAAATAGGGGCGTTACACCTACGGATCAAACGGGAGGACGAGGATGGTAGAACGAGACGAACTTGGTCTAAAGAAGGCCTACGGATCAAATGGGCGGACGAAGAGGGATGAACGAGACGAACAGGGTCCAAAGAATGCCAACGGATCAAATTGGAGGATGAAGATGGACGAACGAGACGAACATGGTCCAAAGAAGTCCAACGGATCAAATGGAAGGACGAAGATGGACGAACGAGAGCAACTTGTTCCAAAGAATGCCAACGGATCAAATGGGAGGACGAAGATGGTAGAACGAGACGAACTTGGTCCAAAGAATGCCAATGGATCAAATGGGAGGACGAAGATGGACGAACGAGACGAACTTGGTCCAAAGAAGGCCAACGGACCAAACGGGAGGACGAAGATGGACGAATGAGACGAACTTGGTCCAAGGAATGCCTACGGATCAAATGGTCAGATGAAGAGGGATGAACGAGACGAACTTGGTCCAAAGAAGGCCTACAAATCAAATGGGAGGACGAAGAGGGACGAACGTTACGAATATGGTGCAAAAATTGCAAACGGATCAAATGGCAGGACGCAGATGGTAGAACGAGACGAACTTGGTCCAAAGAAGGTGTACGGATCAACTGGAAGGAGGAAGGTGGACGAAGGTGGACGAACGAGACAATCTTGGTCCAAAGAAGGCCTATGGATCAAATGGGAGGACGAAGATGGATGAACGGGACGAACTTGGTCCAAAGAATGTCAACGGATCAAATGGAAAGACGAAGGTGGACGAACGAGACAAACTTGGTCCAAAGAATTCCTATGGATCAAATGGGAGGACGAAGATAGACGAACGAGACGAACTTGGTCCAAAGAAGGCCTACGGATCAAATGGGAGGACGAAGATAAACGAACGAGACGAACCTGGTCCAAAGAAAGCCAACGGATCAAATGGGAGGACGAAGATGGACGAACGAGACGAACTTGGTCCAAAGAAGGCCTACGGATCAAACGAGGGCACGAGGATGGTAAAACGAGACGAACTTGGTCTAAAGAAGGCCTACGGATCATATGGGCGGACGAAGAGGGATGAACGAGACGAACAGGGTCCAAAGAATGCCAACGGATCAAATTGGAGGATGAAGATGGACGAACGAGACGAACATGGTCCAAAGAAGTCCAACGGATCAAATGGGAGGACGAAGATGGACGAACGAGAGCAACTTGGTCCAAAGAATGCCAACGGATCAAATGGGAGGACGAAGATGGTAGAACGAGACGAACTTGGTACAAAGAATGCCAATGGATCAAATGGGAGGACGAAGATGGACGAACGAGATGAACTTGGCCCAAAGAAGGCCAACGGACCAAACGGGAGGACGAAGATGGACGAATGAGACGAACTTGGTCCAAGGAATGCCTACGGATCAAATGGTCGGACGAAGAGGGATGAACGAGACAAACTTGGTCCAAAGAAGGCCTACGAATCAAATGGGAGGACGAAGAGGGACGAACGTTACGAATATGGTGCAAAAATTGCAAACGGATCAAATCGCAGGACGCAGATGGTAGAACGAGACGAACTTGGTCCAAAGAAGGTGTACGGATCAACTGGAAGGACGAAGGTGGACGAACGAGACAAACTTGGTCCAAAGAAGGCCTATGGATCAAATGGGAGGACGAAGATGGATGAACGGGACGAACTTGGTCCAAAGAATGCCAACGGATCAAATCGAAAGACGAAGGTGGACGAACGAGACAAACTTGGTCCAAAGAATTCCTATGGATCAAATGGGAGGACGATGATAGACGAACGAGACGAACTTGGTCCAAAGAAGGCCTACGGATCAAATGGGAGGACGAACGAGATGAACTTTGTCCAAATAAGGCCTACATATCAAATTGGAGGACGAAGATGGACGAACGAGACGAACTTGGTCCAAAGAAGGCCTACGGATCGAATCGGAGGACGAAGAGGGACGAACGACATGAACTTTGTCCAAAGACGGCCTACGGATCAAATGGGAGGACGAAGATGGACGAACGAGACGAACATGGTCCAAAGATTGCCAACGGATCAAATGGGAGGACGAAGAGTGACGAACGAGATGAACTTGGTCCAAAGAATGCCAACGGATGGGAGGACGAAGATGGACGAACGAGACAAACTTTGTCCAAAGAATGCCAACGGATCAAATGTGAGGACGAAGATGGATCAACAAGACAAACTTGGTCCAAAGAATGCCAACGGATCAAATGGGAGGACGAAGATGGTAGAACGAGATGAACTTGGTCCAAAGAAGGCCTTCGGATCAAATGGGAGCGCGAAGATGGACGAATGAGACAAACTTGGTCCGAAGAATGCCAACAGATCAAATGGGAGGACGATGAGGGACGAACGAGACGAGTGTGGTCCAAAGAATGCCAACGGATCAAATAGGAGGACGAAGATGGACGAACGAGACGAACTTGGTCCAAAGAAGGCCAACGAGTGGGAGGACAAAGATGGACGAACGAGATAAATTTGGTCCAAAGTGTTGGAACCAAATTGGGTAAAAGTGTTTTTAATACAAAATCTCCCTAAGTGATTTTATGGTTTTGATGATAACAAAATGTATTAAGGTTTTTACAAAGGATAATCAATATGTATTAAGCTTGTACAATGTGTAACAATGCTGCCTAACTAAGTTTATTGAAGGAAGATTGCAGTCTGCGTCGAATCAGTTCTTCATGACATTGGCTGGCATTCAAAGTGAGTCTTGCGTCCAATGTTGGCACTGAAACATAAATACCAAGAGTTCTGCGTCCAATGTTTTAGCAGAAGGAAGAATTCTGCGTCCAATGGTTGAGCAGAAAGAAGAGTTCTGCGTCCAATGTTTGAGCAAAAGGACTACTGTATGCGTCCAATGCAAATGAAGGACAAAAGTCCAATGTTCAGTAAGGCATTGAAGTTCAACGTCCATTAAAGCTGAATGACCAAGAGTGCCTCTCTGCGTCCAATGATTTCCAAAGAAGCAGAACCATCTGAGAGCTATGCGTCCAATAACCAGTAGGAGACAATGCTACTGTTCTGCGTCCAATAAATAAGAAGGACATGAATCAAGTGTCATACGACCAATGAAGCAGATTGACAAAGGTACATCAAACAACTGTTCTGCGTCCAATGAAGGAGAAGAACAAATGTACAACAATCAACTCTACGTCCAATGGAACTATAAGGAAATGGCAAAAGTCCAATAACCAGAATGAGGCAATACGTCCAATGTTGCTTTGCAACAAATCATCAGAATGGTAAGCATAAAGATGCGTCCAATGATTAAATGAATATCATATGCAATTGGTAAGTACCAGGTATGCGTCCAATGATTTCTACTTGCTGCGTCCAAAACGCAGAATCCATTACTTGCTATTTATTGCTCATGCATTTAATATGGAACATATTTATTGAGCAAATGATTTGAAATAAATAGCTGTATGCAATGCTTTCTGTACATCTTTGTCAACGTTTGTGAATGTACTTGTGAAAAGCATAAAGCACTGTGGAAAGTGTACTAAGAGAGAGAATGTACTTTTAACTACTCTATATATCTCTGAACACATCTTTCTGCTTTACACAGTGTATTCTCTCTGTCTCAATAAGATATTACTATTAACCACTGTACAATTGAGACTTTGAGTACAGGTTGCTTCTGATTTAGGAGAAAGAAACGCAGACATGCACAATGAAGTAGATCTCCTCAGAGCAACGGGAAAATAGCATTAAATAATATTAGAGAACGGTAACTTTTATGAGAGCTGAAGTTGAGCAACTGAAGAACAAGTCTGAAGCTTCACTACTCTTATAAATACCGAGAAGCAAGAAGAAGAATATAAGCTACTGAACAACGAAAAAGAAAGAGCAAAAACGCTGTGCAAACAATTTGTTATACTCTGTATAGAAAGTCTTGTATATTTTCTTTCTTCTTGTAAAAGAGAGTTTGCTTAACTCTCAAAGTGCTTTAGATTTCATATCCTCACTTGTGTGAGTTAGACAGCACTTGAATCAAAAACTCTGCTGAGTCGTTTAGCCTGAAGAGGCTGTGTTCAAAGAATACTTGGGTTTTAGCCTGGAGAGGCTGTGTTCAAAGAATACTTGAGATTTAGCCTGAAGAGGCTGTGTTCAAAGAATACTTGGGTTTTAGCCTGGAGAGGCTGTGTTCAAAGAATACTTGAGATTTAGCCTGAAGAGGCTGTGTTCAAAGAATACTTGGGATTTAGCCTGGAGAGGCTGTGTGCAAAGAATACTTGGGTTTTAGCCTGAAGAGGCTGTGTGCAAAGAATACTTGTACCTATCTGGTTTGATAGTGAAATCTCTCTAGTTTGAGGGGACTGGACGTAGCTCTTAGGAAAGGGTGAACCAGTATAAAAACTTGTGTTATTTCTTCTTTCCCTTAACTCCTTTTATATCTGTGTTTATTACTAACAAAGGGGATTGAAATTGATTTTATTCAAACAAGTTTTTCAAACTAAAAGGGAAGCATTCTGTGCATCCAATCTTTAGAAAACCTGTGCGTCCAGTTTTTATAAAGACTCTGTGCGTCCAGTGTTTTAGCACTCTGTGCGTCCAATATTTCAGAAAACACTGTGCGTCCAATATTTGAATTAAGCTGTGCGTCCAACGTTTTTAACAGCCAGCGTCCATCTTTTGCGAAAAGTTTTAAAAGCTTAAAAACACAATTCAACCCCCCCTTCTTGTGTTTTATCTTGTTACCTACAGTTGGCATCAGAGCTCGGTCTCTAGGGGTTGAGCACTTAACAGTGCAGAGAAGAAAGATCCATGGAGAACGAGGGACAAGCTGTGAACAGACCACTACTGTTCAATGGAAATGAATACGACTACTAGAAGCAAAGAATGATCACATTCTTTGATGCGCAGAATATAGATTTATGGGATGTTGTGGAAACTGCCTACACTTCTCCAGTAAATGAAGCAGGTCAACCAGTACCAAGAGCTCAGTGGACACAAGATCAGAGAACAAGGTTCCAGCTGAACTCTAAAGCAATACAAGAAGCAAGGGATCTTTCCACTCTTGCTTTAGAAAATCTTCTAGGCTCATTGAAAGTACATGAGCTTGAGCTGAATGAAGAGGGAACCGAGAAAAGAGCAAAGTCCATTGCTCTTAAAGCTCATAGAGGGAGCACCTCCAAAGCATTGAAGGCAAATGATTCTGATGAAGAATCATGCAGCTCACAAGGAGAAGAAGACTCGAATGAAGATGAACTTTCATTCATCTCCAAGAAGCTGAAGGCCATGTGGAACAGAAAAGGTGGCTTCAGAAGGAAGCATTTTAACAGAAGATTTCCACAACAGGAAGCTGAGCAAAAGGAGAAAAATCCAGTAGTGTGCTATGGATGCAAGAAACCAGGCCACTACATGTCAGATTGTCCTGAGGCAGAAAGAACAAAGAAGAAGTTCTTCAAGAAGAAGAAAGGTCTCATGGCAACATGGGAGGATCTTGATGATTCCTCAAATGATGAGGACGAGGAAGATAAAGAAGAAGCTAATCTCTGCCTAAAGGCAAGTCTATCCTCAACTGACAGTGAGGACGAAGAGGAGGTAATTTCTTATTCTGAATTAAGTAATAATTTTGATGATCTTCTTAGAGATTCATCCATTTTATCTGATGAGTACAGATCTTTAAAGAAAAAGTTTTCTCTTATGACCAAAGATCTTGAAAAGCTTACTTTAGAAAACAAAGTACTCAAATCAGAAAATGAAGAGTTAAGACTTCAAGTAAGTCAACTCAAAGATGAATCTCAAAAGGATTCTGAGTCCAATACTTCCTGTGAAGTACAAGTACTTCAACAAGAAGTAAATGAACTCGCTGGACGATTGTCCAGATTTGTCAGTAGCTCTGAAAAGCTTGATCAAATTTTAAAAATTCAGAGAAAACCTTCTGACAAAAGTGGTTTGGGTTATGAAAAACCAAAACCAAAGTTTTCCAAAAGTCCATCAAAATTTAATATATACTATGGTCACTGTGGAAAGGCTGGACATGTTACATCAACATGCGTCCATAACAAAAGGGACATGCCTGGACGCAGACCAAGGACTAACATGAAAGGACCCAAGTCAATCTGGGTACTAAAAAGTATGATAATTCCTGTTGCAGATATACTTGATGGGAGGAAGACAACTCCAGTCATGGCACCTGGACAGTGGCTGCTTACTACACATAACAGGAGAAAGGTCTATGTTCCAAGACCTAAAGCTTAAGATCACCTAAGAGTGAAGAAGATGGACCAGACGCAGAAAACTGTGATGCGTCCAATACTGGAAGTGGAAGAAGCTGGCACTTTAAGACTTATCATCTTGAAGATCAAATCATTGGGAATGCAGATGATAAAGTCAGAACAAGGTCCACATTCAGAGAACAAACTGATGTTGCATTCATCTCTGAATTGGAGCCCAAAAACATAGATGAAGCCCTATTGGACGAAGGATGGATTCTGGCAATGCAGGAGGAGCTAAACCAATTCAAACGCAATGATGTTTGGACGCTAGTAGCCCCACCTGAAGATAAGTCCATCATTGGAACCAAATGGGTGTTCAGAAACAAACTGGACGAAGAAGGTAAAGTTGTGAGAAACAAAGCAAGGTTAGTTGCTCAAGGCTACTCACAACAGGAAGGTATTGATTTTACTGAAACCTTTGCTCCAGTAGCTAGAATAGAAGCCATTCGCATTTTACTTTCATTTGCTGCCCAACATGATATGAGGCTTTATCAAATGGATGTAAAGAGTGCTTTTCTGAATGGTATAATAACAGAAGAAGTCTATGTTGAACAACCTCCTGGCTTTGAGGATCAAACTTTTCCAAATCATGTTTTTAAATTGAAAAAGGCTCTTTATGGCCTCAAGCAAGCTCCTCGAGCTTGGTATGAAAAACTAAGTTCTTTTCTAATGGAAAATAGTTTTTCAAGAGGAAAAGTTGACAACACTCTTTTCAGAAAATCCATAGACTCACATTTCATCATAGTACAGATTTATGTAGATGACATTATTTTTGGTGCTACTGATGAATCTTTGTGTAGAGAATTCTCTGAGTTAATGCAGAAAGAATTCGAAATGAGTATGATGGGAGAGTTGAAGTTCTTTCTTGGACTTCAAGTGAAGCAGACTAAAGATGGGATATATGTGCATCAGTCCAAATACACGAAGGAGCTTCTGAAGAAGTTCAAAATGGATGATTGCAAACCCATGAATACTCCCATGCATCCAACTTGCATAATGAGCCTGAATGACAAAGATAAAAAGGTAGATCAAAAGGTATATAGAGGTATGATTGGATCTCTTTTATATCTTACTGCATCTAGACCTGATATCATGTTCAGTGTTTGTGTATGTGCAAGATTTCAATCAGATCCTAGAGATTCTCATTTGACTGCTGTCAAGAGAATTTTTAGATATCTGAAAGAGACTACTAATCTTGGTTTGCTGTTTAAGAAATCAGATGAATATAGATTAGTAGGATTCTGTGATGCTGATTATGCTGGAGACAGGCTTGAAAGAAAAAGCACCAGCGGAGGATGCCATTTTATTGGATCCAATCTAGTATCATGGACAAGCAGGAGACAAAGCACAATTGCATTATCAACAGCTGAAGCGGAATATGTCTCTGCTGCAAGTTGTTGTTCTCAGCTCTTATGGATTAAACATCAATTGGAGGACTACAACATCTTTGAGAGTAAGATTTCTGTTCTTTGTGATAATACTGCTGCAATCAATTTATCTAAGAACCCAATCTTACACTCAAGAGCTAAGCATATAGAAATTAAACATCATTTTATTAGAGACTATGTGCAGAAGGGAACATTTGATATTCAGTTTGTTAACACTGAAAATCAATGGGCAGATATATTTACAAAACCCCTCTCTGTAGATAGGTTTACTTTTATAAGGAAGCATTTAAATAGGCACTTTATAAAAGATTGATGTTTAGCGTCCAATATGCTCAAGCTGAGTCTGAGTCCAATGTGACTAGAGTCCAATAGGACACGACAGTCTATTTGAGACTTAGAATTTTTTCAAAGACTCAAAAGCTTTCACATCTTAGTCACCCCACGCTGAGTCCAATCTTTTTTCATAAAGATATATCTTACAGTTGGTTTTCTCTTTGTTTGGCATCTTTTCTAAAATCTTTTCTGTTTGAGAAAGCTTGTTTAGAAAAAGGGGAGAAGGAAAAGGGTTTTTAAGTTTCTCTCTGGACTATGATGTTCTATGAACCTTTTTGCCTGATGACAAAAGGGGGAGAAATATATGGGATTAAGTTTTAAAAAGAAAGAAGAATATGGGATTAAGTCTGATTGCGTTGCAATAGTCTTATAACCATGTTTTAATCTGATAAGCTATTTGCTTTTTATTGGACTAATCTTGTTGTTATGAGTAAAAGAAATTTTCAGGTACTCTGAGTATATTGAATATCCAAAACCATGAGATGTTTATCTCAGGGGGAGAAGAGTAAGGAAAATCTGAGATGTTTATCTCAGGGGGAGTTTTCCTTAGAAAATTTCTGTTTTTGCTGACTGATTTTGGTTTATATGCTTTATTGTTTGTAAAACTTAATAATGTTTGTCATCATCAAAAAGGGGGAGATTGTTGGAACCAAATTGGTTAAAAGTGTTTTTAATACAAAAACTCCCTAAGTGATTTTATGGTTTTGATGATAACAAAATGTATTAAGGTTTTTACAAAGGATAATCAATATGTATTAAGCTTGTACAATGTGTAACAATGCTGCCTAACTAAGTTTATTGAAGGAAGATTGCAGTCTGCGTCCAATCAGTTCTTCATGACATTGGCTGGCATTCAAAGTGAGCCTTGCGTCCAATGTTGGCACTGAAACATAAATACCAAGAGTTCTGCGTCCAATGTTTTAGCAGAAGGAAGAATTATGCGTCCAATGGTTGAGCAGAAGGAAGAGTTCTGCGTCCAATGTTTGAGCAAAAGGATTACTGTATGCGTCCAATGCAAATGAAGGACAAAAGTCCAATGTTCAGTAAGGCATTGAAGTTCAACGTCCAATAAAGCTGAATGACCAAGAGTGCCTCTCTGCGTCCAATGATTTCCAAAGAAGCAGAACCATCTGAGAGCTATGCGTCCAATAACCAGTAGGAGACAATGCGACTGTTCTGCGTCCAATAAATAAGAAGGACATCAATCAAGTGTCATACGACCAATGAAGCAGATTGACAAAGGTACATCAAACAACTGTTCTGCGTCCAATGAAGCAGAAGAACAAATGTACAACAATCAACTCTGCGTCCAATGGAACTATAAGGAAATGGCAAAAGTCCAATAACCAGAATGAGGCAATACGTCCAATGTTGCTTTGCAACAAATCATCAGAATGGTAAGCATAAAGATGCGTCCAATGATTAAATGAATATCATATGCAATTGGTAAGTACCAGGTATGCGTCCAATGATTTCTACTTGTTGCGCCCAAAACGCAGAATCCATTACTTGCTATTTATTGCTCATGCATTTAATATGGAACATATTTATTGAGCAAATGATTTGAAATAAATAGCTGTATGCAATGCTTTCTGTACATCTTTGTCAACGTTTGTGAATGTACTTGTGAAAAGCATAAAGCACTGTGGAAAGTGTACTAAGAGAGAGAATGTACTTTTAACTACTCTATATATCTCTGAACACATCTTTCTGCTTTACACAGTGTATTCTCTCTGTCTCAATAAGATATTACTATTAACCACTGTACAATTGAGACTTTGAGTACAGGTTGCTTCTGATTTAGGAGAAAGAAACGCAGACATGCACAATGAAGTAGATCTCCTCAGAGCAACGGGAAAATAGCATTAAATGCTATTAGAGAACGGTAACTTTTATGAGAGCTGAAGTTGAGCAACTGAAGAACAAGTCTGAAGCTTCACTACTCTTATAAATACCGAGAAGCAAGAAGAAGAATATAAGCTACTGAACAACGAAAAAGAAAGAGCAAAAACGCTGTGCAAACAATTTGTTATACTCTGTATAGAAAGTCTTGTATATTTTCTTTCTTCTTGTAAAAGAGAGTTTGCTTAACTCTCAAAGTGCTTTAGATTTCATATCCTCACTTGTGTGAGTTAGACAGCACTTGAATCAAAAACTCTGCTGAGTCGTTTAGCTTGAAGAGGCTGTGTTCAAAGAATACTTGGGTTTTAGCCTGGAGAGGCTGTGTTCAAAGAATACTTGAGATTTAGCCTGAAGAGGCTGTGTTCAAAGAATACTTGGGTTTTAGCCTGGAGAGGCTGTGTTCAAAGAATACTTGAGATTTAGCCTGAAGAGGCTGTGTTCAAAGAATACTTGGGATTTAGCCTGGAGAGGTTGTGTGCAAAGAATACTTGGGTTTTAGCCTGAAGAGGCTGTGTGCAAAGAATACTTGTACCTATCTGGTTTGATAGTGAAATCTCTCTAGTTTGAGGGGACTGGACGTAGCTCTTAGGAAAGGGTGAACCAGTATAAAAACTTGTGTTATTTCTTCTTTCCCTTAACTCCTTTTATATCTGTGTTTATTACTAACAAAGGGGATTGAAATTGATTTTATTCAAACAAGTTTTTCAAACTAAAAGGGAAGCATTCTGTGCATCCAATCTTTAGAAAACCTGTGCGTCCAGTTTTTATAAAGACTCTGTGCGTCCAGTGTTTTAGCACTCTGTGCGTCCAATATTTCAGAAAACACTGTGCGTCCAATATTTGAACTAAGCTGTGCGTCCAACGTTTTTAACAGCCAGCGTCCATCTTTTGCGAAAAGTTTTAAAAGCTTAAAAACACAATTCAACCCCCCCTTCTTGTGTTTTATCTTGCTACCTACACAAAGAATGCCAACGGATCAAACGGGAGGACGAAGATGGTAGAACGAGACGAACTTGGTCCAAAGAATGCCTACGGATCAAATGGGAGGACGAAGATAAACGAACGAGACGAAATTGGTCCAAAAAGGCCTACGGATCAAACGGGAGGACGAAGATGGTAGAACGAGACGAACTTGGTCTAAAGAAGGCCTACGGATCAAATGGGCGGACGAAGAGGGACGAACGAGACGAACATGGTCCAAAGATTGCCAACGGATCAAATGGGAGGACGAAGAGTGACGAACGAGATGAACTTGGTACAGAGAAGGCCAACGGATAGGAGGACGAAGATGGACGAACGAGACAAACTTTGTCCAAAGAATTCCAACGGATCAATTGTGAGGACGAAGATGGATGAACGAGACAAACTTGGTCCAAAGAATGCCAACGGACCAAATAGGAGGACGAAGATGGTAGAACGAGATGAACTTGGTCCAAAGAAGGCCTTTGGATCAAATGGGAGCGCGAAGATGGACGAACGAGACAAACTTGGTCCGAAGAATGCCAACAGATCAAATGGGATGACGATGAGGGACGAACGAGACGAGCGTGGTCCAAAGAATGCCAACGGATCAAATAGGAGGACGAAGATGGACGAACGAGACGAACTTGGCCCAAAGAAGGCCAACGGGTGGGAGGACGAAGATGGACGAACGAGACAAACTTGGTCCAAAGAATGCCAACAGATCAAATGGGAGGACGAAGATGGTAAAAGGAGACGATCTTGGTCCAAAGAAGGCCTACGGATCAAATGGGAGGACGAAGATAAACGAACGAGACGAACTTGGTCCAAAGAAAGCCAACGGATCAAATGGGAGGACGAAGATGGACGAACGAGACGAACTTGGTCCAAAGAAGGCCTACGGATCAAACGGGAGGACGAGGATGGTAGAACGAGACGAACTTGATCTAAAGAAGGCCTACGGATCAAATGGGCAGACGAAGAGGGATGAACTAGACGAACAGGGTCCAAAGAATGCCAACGGATCAAATTGGAGGATGAAGATGGACGAACGAGACGAACATGGTCCAAAGAAGTCCAACGGATCAAATGGGAGGACGAAGATGGATGAACGAGAGCAACTTGGTCCAAAGAATGCCAACGGATCAGATGGGAGGACGAAGATGGTAGAACGAGACGAACCTGGTCCAAAGTATGCCAATGGTTCAAATGGGAGGACGAAGATGGACGAACGAGATGAACTTGGTCCAAAGAAGGCCTTTGGATCAAATGGGAGCGCGAAGATGGACGAACGAGACAAACTTGGTCCGAAGAATGCCAACAGATCAAATGGGAGGACGATGAGGGACGAACGAGACGAGCGTGGTCCAAAGAATGCCAACGGATCAAATAGGAGGACGAAGATGGACGAACGAGACGAACTTGGCCCAAAGAAGGCCAACGGGTGGGAGGACGAAGATGGACGAACTAGACAAACTTGGTCCAAAGAATGCCAACAGATCAAATGGGAGGACGAAGATGGTAGAACGAGACGACCTTGGTCCAAAGAAGGACTACGGATCAAATGGGAGGACGAAGATAAACGAACGAGACGAACTTGGTCCAAACAAAGCCAACGGATCAAATGGGAGGACGAAGATGGACGAACGAGACGAACTTGGTCCAAAAAAGGCCTACGGATCAAACGGGTGGACGAGGATGGTAGAACGAGACGAACTTGGTCTAAAGAAGGCCTACGGATCAAATGGGCGGATGAAGAGGGACGAACGAGACGAACATGGTCCAAAGAAAGCCAACGGATCAAATTGGAGGAGGAAGATGGACGAACGAGACGAACATGGTCCGAAGAAGTCCAACGGATCAAATGGGAGGACGAAGATGGATGAACGAGACCGACTTGGTCCAAAAAATGCCAACGGAACAAATGGGAGGACGAAGATGGTAGAACGAGACGAACCTTGTCCAAAGAATGCCAATGGTTCAAATGGGAGGACGAAGATGGACGAACGAGATGAACTTGGTCCAAAGAAGGCCTACGGATCAAATGGGAGGACGAAGATGGACGAATGAGACGTACATGGTTCAAAGAATGCCAACGGATCAAATGGGAGGACGAAGAGTGACGAACGAGATGAACTTGGTCCAAAGAAGGCCAACGGATGGGAGGACGAAGATGGACGAACGAGACAACTTTGTCCAAAGAATGCCAACGGATCAAATGGGAGGACGAAGATGGTAGAACGAGACGAACTTGGTCCAAAGAATGCCAATGGATCGAATGGGAGGACGAAGATGGACGAACGAGATGAACTTGGTCCAAAGAAGGCCAACGGACCAAATGGGAGGACGAAGATGGACGAATGAGGCGAACTTGGTCCAAGGAATGCCTACGGATCAAATGGTCGGACGAAGAGGGATGAATGAGACGAACTTGGTTCAAAGAAGGCCTACGAATCAAATGGGAGGACGAAGAGGGATGAACGTTACGAACATGGTGCAAAAATTGCAAACGGATCAAATGGCAGGACGAAGATGGTAGAACGAGACGAACTTGGTCCAAAGAAGGAGTACGGATCAACTGGGAGGACGAAGTGGGACGAACGAGACGAACTTGGTACAAAGAATGCCAACGGATCAAATAGGAGGACGAAGATGGATGAACGAGACGAACTTGGTCCAAAGAAGTCCAACGGATCAAACGGGAGGACGAAGATGGACGAACGAGACAAACATGGTCCAAAGAAGGCCTGTGGATCAAATGGGAGGACGATGAGTGACGAACGAGATGAACTTGGTCCAAAGAAGGCCAACGGATGGGAGGATGAAGATGGATGAACGAGACAAACTTGGTCCAAAGAATGCCAACGGATCAAATGGGAGGACGAAGATGGTAGAACGAGATGAACTTGGTCCAAAGATGGCCTTCAGATCAAATAGGAGGGGGAAGATGGAGGAACGAGACAAACTTGGTCCAAAGAATGCCATCAGATCAAATGGGAAGAGGAAGAGGGACGAACACGACGAGCGAGGTCCAAAGAATGCCAACGGACCAAAATGGAGGACGAAGATGGACAAACGAGACGAACTTGGTCCAAAGAAGGCCAACGGATCAAATGGGAGGACGAAGATGGTAGAACGAGATGAACTTGGTCCAAAGAAGGCCTTCGGATCAAATGGGAGCGTGAAGCTGGACGAACGAGACAGACTTGGTCCGAAGAATACCAACAGGTCAAATGGGAGGACGATGAGGGACGAACGAGACGAGCGTGGTCCAAAGAAGGCCTACGGATCAAATGGGAGGACGAAGATAAACGAACGAGACGAACTTCGTCCAAAGAAAACCAACGGATCAAATGGGAGGACGAAGATGGACAAACGAGACGAACTTGGTCCAAAGAAGGCCTACGGATCAAACGGGAGGACGAGGATGGTAGAACGAGACGAACTTGGTCTAAAGAAGGCCTACGGATCAAATGGGCGGACGAAGAGGGACGAACGAGACGAACATGGTCCAAAGAATGCCAACGGATCAAATTGGAGGATGAAGATGGACGAACGAGACGAACATGGTCCAAAGAAGTCCAACGAATCAAATGGGAGGACGAAGATGGACGAACGAGAGCAACTTGGTCCAAAGAATGCCAACGGATCAAATGGGAGGACGAAGATGGTAGAACGAGACGAACTTGGTCCAAAGAATGCCAATGGATCGAATGGGAGGACGAAGATGGACGAACGAGATGAACTTGGTCCAAAGAAGGCCAACGGACCAAATGGGAGGACGAAGATGGACGAATGAGGCGAACTTGGTCCAAGGAATGCCTACGGATCAAATGGTCGAACGAAGAGGGTTGAATGAGACGAACTTGGTCCAAAGAAGGCCTACGAATCAAATGGGAGGACGAAGAGGGACGAACGTTACGAACATGGTGCAAAAATTGCAAACGGATCAAATGGCAGGACGAATATGGTAGAACGAGACGAACTTGGTCCAAAGAAGGCGTACGGATCAACTGGGAGGACGAGTGGGACGAACGAGACGAACTTGGTACAAAGCATGCCAACGGATCAAATAGGAGGACGAAGATGGATGAACGAGACGAACTTGGTCCAAAGAAGTCCAACGGATCAAATGGGAGGACGAAGATGGACGAACGAGACAAACTTGGTCCAAAGGAGGCCTATGGATCAAATGGGAGGACGATGAATGACGAACGAGATGAACTTGGTCCAAAGAAGGCCAACGGATGGGGGGATGAAGATGGATGAACGAGACAAACTTGGTCCAAAGAATGCCAACGGATCAAATGGGAGGACGAAGATGGTAGAACGAGATGAACTTGGTCCAAAGAAGGCCTTCAGATCAAATGGGAGGGGGAAGATGGAGGAACGAGACAAACTTGGTCCAAAGAATGCCATCAGATCAAATGGGAGGACGAAGAGGGACGAACACGACGAGCGAGGTCCAAAGAATGCCAACGGACCAAAATGGAGGACGAAGATGGACAAACGAGACGAACTTGGTCCAAAGAAGGCCAACGGATCAAATGGGAGGACGAAGATGGTAGAACGAGACGAACTTGGTCCAAAGAAGGCCTACGGATCAAATGGGAGCACGAAGATAAACGAACGAGACGAACTTGGTCCAAAGAAAGCCAACGGATCAAATGGAAGGACGAAGGTGGACGAACGAGACAAACTTGGTCCAAAGAATTCCTATGGATCAAATGGGAGGACGAAGATAGATGAACGAGACGAACTTGGTCCATAGAAGGCCTAAGGATCAAATGGGAGGACGAACTAGACGAACTTGGTGCAAATAAGGCCTACATATCAAATGGGAGGACGAAGATGGACGAACTAGACGAACTTGGTCCAAAGAAGGCCTACGGATGAAATGGGAGGACGAAGAGGGACGAACGGGATGAACTTTGTCCAAAGAAGGCCTACGGATCAAATGGGAGGACGAAGATGGACGAACGAGACGTACATGGTTCAAAGAATGCCAACGGATCAAATGGGAGGACGAAGAGTGACGAACGAGACCAACTTGGTCCAAAGAAGGCCAACGGATGGGAGGACGAAGATGGACGAACGAGACAACTTTGTCCAAAGAATGCCAACGGATCAAATGGGAGGACGAAGATGGTAGAACGAGATGAACTTGGTCCAAAGAAGGCCTTCGGATCAAATGGGAGCGTGAAGATGGACGAACGAGACAGACTTGGTCCGAAGAATACCAACAGGTCAAATGGGAGGACGATGAGGGACGAACGAGACGAGCGTGGACCAAAGAAGGCCTACGGATCAAATGGGAGGACGAAGATAAACGAACGAGACGAACTTGGTCCAAAGAAGGCCTACGGATCAAACGGGAGGACGAGGATGGTAGAACGAGACGAACTTGGTCTAAAGAAGGCCTACGGATCAAATGGGCGGACGAAGAGGGACGAACGAGACGAACATGGTCCAAAGAATGCCAACGGATCAAATTGGAGGATGAAGATGGACGAACGAGACGAACATGGTCCAAAGAAGTCCAACGAATCAAATGGGAGGACGAAGATGGACGAACGAGAGCAACTTGGTCCAAAGAATGCCAACGGATCAAATGGGAGGACGAAGATGGTAGAACGAGACGAACTTGGTCCAAAGAATGCCAATGGATCGAATGGGAGGACGAAGATGGACGAACGAGATGAACTTGGTCCAAAGAAGGCCAACGGACCAAATGGGAGGACGAAGATGGACGAATGAGGCGAACTTGGTCCAAGGAATGCCTACGGATCAAATGGTCGAACGAAGATGGTTGAATGAGACGAACTTGGTCCAAAGAAGGCCTACGAATCAAATGGGAGGACGAAGAGGGACGAACGTTACGAACATGGTGCAAAAATTGCAAACGGATCAAATGGCAGGACGAAGATGGTAGAACGAGACGAACTTGGTCCAAAGAAGGCGTACGGATCAACTGGGAGGACGAGTGGGACGAACGAGACGAACTTGGTACAAAGAATGCCAACGGATCAAATAGGAGGACGAAGATGGATGAATGAGACGAACTTGGTCCAAAGAAGTCCAACGGATCAAATGGGAGGACGAAGATGGACGAACGAGACAAACTTGGTCCAAAGAAGGCCTATGGATCAAATGGGAGGACGATGAGTGACGAACGAGATGAACTTGGTCCAAAGAAGGCCAACGGATGGGGGGATGAAGATGGATGAACGAGACAAACTTGGTCCAAAGAATGACAACGGATCAAATGGGAGGACGAAGATGGTAGAACGAGATGAACTTGGTCCAAAGAAGGCCTTCAGATCAAATGGGAGGGGGAAGATGGAGGAACGAGACAAACTTGGTCCAAAGAATGCCATCAGATCAAATGGGAGGACGAAGAGGGACGAACACGACGAGCGAGGTCCAAAGAATGCCAACGGACCAAAATGGAGGACGAAGATGGACAAACGAGACGAACTTGGTCCAAAGAAGGCCAACGGATCAAATGGGAGGACGAAGATGGTAGAACGAGACGAACTTGGTCCAAAGAAGGCCTACGGATCAAATGGGAGCACGAAGATAAACGAACGAGACGAACTTGGTCCAAAGAAGGCCTACGGATGAAATGGGAGGACGTAGAGGGACGAACGAGATGAACTTTGTCCATAGAAGGCCTACGGATCAAATGGGAGGACGAAGATGGACGAACGAGACGTACATGGTTCAAAGAATTCCAACGGATCAAATGGGAGGACGAAGAGTGACGAACGAGACGAACTTGGTCCAAAGAAGGCCAACGGATGGGAGGACGAAGATGGACGAACAAGACAACTTTGTCCAAAGAATGCCAACGGATCAAATGGGAGGACGAAGATGGTAGAACGAGATGAACTTGGTCCAAAGAAGGCCTTCGGATCAAATGGGAGCGCAAAGATGGACGAACGAGACAAACTTGGTCCGAAGAAGACCAACAGGTCAAATGGGAGGACGATGAGGGACGAACGAGACGAGCGTGGTCCAAAGAAGGCCTACGGATCAAATGGGAGGACGAAGATAAACGAACGAGACGAACTTGGTCCAAAGAAGGCCTACGGATCAAACGGGAGGACGAGGATGGTAGAACGAGACGAACTTGGTCTAAAGAAGGCCAACGGATCAAAGGGGAGGACGAAGATGGACAAACGAGACGAACTTGGTCCAAAGAAGGCCTACGGATCAAACGGGAGGACGAGGATGGTAGAACAAGACGAACTTGGTCTAAAGAAGGCCTACGGATCAAATGGGCGGACGAAGAGGGACGAACGAGACAAACATGGTCCAAAGAATGCCAACGGATCAAATTGGAGGATGAAGATGGACGAACGAGACGAACATGGTCCAAAGAAGTCCAACGGATCAAATGGGAGGACGAAGATGGACGAACGAGAGCAACTTGGTCCAAAGAATGCCAACGGATCAAATGGGAGGACGAAGATGGTAGAACGAGACGAACTTGGTCCAAAGAATGCCAATGGATCGAATGGGAGGACGAAGATGGACGAACGAGATGAACTTGGTCCAAAGAAGGCCAACGGACCAAATGGGAGGACGAAGATGGACGAATGAGGCGAACTTGGTCCAAGGAATGCCTACGGATCAAATGGTCGGACGAAGAGGGATGAATGAGACGAACTTGGTCCAAAGAAGGCCTACGAATCAAATGGGAGGACGAAGAGGGACGAACGTTACGAACATGGTGGAAAAATTTCAAATGGATCAAATGGCAGGACGAAGATGGTAGAACGAGACGAACTTGGGCCAAAGAAGGCGTACGGATCAACTGGGAGGACGAAGTGGGACGAACGAGACGAACTTGGTACAAAGAATGCCAACGAATCAAATAGGAGGACGAAGATGGATGAACGAGACAAACTTGGTCCAAAGAATGCCAACGGGTCCAAAGAATGCCAACGGATCAAATGGATGGACGAAGATGGACGAACGAGACGAACTTGGTCCAAAGAAGGCCTACGGATCGAATCGGAGGACGAAGAGGGACGAACGACATGAACTTTGTCCAAAGACGGCCTACGGATCAAATGGCAGGACCAAGCAGGACGAACGAGACGAACATGGTCCAAAGAATGCCAACGGATCAAATGGGAGGACGAAGCTGGTAGAACGAGATGAACTTGGTCCAAAGAAGGCCTTCGGATCAAATGGAGCGCGAAGATGGATGAACAACACAAACTTGGTCCGAAGAATGCCAACAAATCAAATGGGAGGACGATGAGGGACGAACGAGACGAGCGTGGTCCAAAGAATGCCAACGGATCAAATAGGAGGACGAAGATGGACGAACGAGACGAACTTGGTCCAAAGAAGGCCAACGGGTGGGAGGACGACAATGGATGAACGAGACAAACTTGGTCCAAAGAATGCCAACGGATCAAATGGGAGGACGAAGATGGTAGAACGAGACGAACTTGGTCCAAAGAAGGCCTACGGATCAAATGCGAGGACGAAGATAAACGAACGAGACGAACTTGGCCCAAAGAAAGCCAACGGATCAAATGGGAGGACGAAGAGGGACGAACGAGACGAGCGTGGTCCAAAGAATGCCAACGGATCAAATAGGAGGACGAAGATGGACGAACAAGATGAACTTGGTCCAAAGAAGGCCAACTAGTGGGAGGACGAAGATGGACGAACGAAACAAACTTGGTCCAAAGAATGCCAACGGATCAAATGGGAGGACGAAGATGGTAGAACGAGACGATCTTGGACCAAAGAAGGCCTACGGATCAAATGGGAGGACGAAGATAAACGAACGAGATGAACTTGGTCCAAAGAAAGCCAACGGATCAAATGGGAGGACGAAGAAGGACAAACGAGCCGAACATGGTCCAAAGAAGGCCTACGGATCAAACGGGAGGACGAGGATGGTAGAACGATACGAACTTGGTCTAAAGAAGGCCTACGGATCAAATGGGCGGATGAAGAGGGACGAACGAGACGGACATGGTCCAAAGAATGCCAACGGATCAAATTGGACGAGGAAGATGGACGAACGAGACGAACATGGTCCAAAGAAGTCCAACGGATCAAATGGGAGGACGAAGATGGACGAATGAGACCAACTTGGTCCAGAGAATGCCAACGGAACAAATGGGAGGACGAAGATGGTAGAACGAGACGAACCTGGTCCAAAGAATGCCAATGGATCAAATGGGAGGACGAAGATGGACGAACGAGATGAACTTGGTCCAAAGAAGCCCAACGGACCAAATGGGAGGACGTAGATGTACGAACGAGACGAACTTGGTCCAAAGAATGCCTACGGATCAAATGGTCGGACAAAGAGGGATGAACGAGACGAACTTGGTCCAAAGAAGGCCTACGAATCAAATGGGAGGACGAAGAGGGACGAACGTGACGAACATGGTGCAAAAATTGCAAACTGATCAAATGGCAGGACGAAGATGGTAGAACGAGACGAACTTGGTCCAAAGAAGGCGTACGGATCAACTGGGAGGACGAAGAGGGACGAACGAGACGAACTTGGTACAAAGAATGCCAACAGATCAAATGGGAGGACGAAGATGGAAGAACGAGACGAACTTGGTCCAAAGAATGCCAACGGATCAAATGGAAGGACGAAGGTGGACGAACGAGACAAACTTGGTCCAAAGAAGGCCTATGGATCAAATGGGAGGACGAAGATGGATGAACGGGACGAACTTGGTCCAAAGAATGCCAACGGATCAAATGGAAGGACGAAGGTGGACAAATGAGACAAACTTGGTCCAAAGAATTCCTATGGATCAAATGGGAGGACGAAGATAGACGAACGAGACAAACTTGGTCCAAAGAGGGCCAACGGATCAAATGGGAGGACGAACGATACGAACTTTGTCCAAATAAGGCCGACATATCAAATTGGAGGACGAAGATGGACGAACGAGACGAACTCGGTCCAAAGAAGGCCTACGGATCGAATCAGAGGACGAAGAGGGACGAACGACATGAACTTTGTCGAAAGACGGCCTACCGATCAAATGGGTGGACGAAGAGGGACGAACGAGACGAACATGGTCCAAAGAATGCCAACGGATCAAATGGGAGGACGAAGATGGTAGAACGTGACGAACTTGGTCCAAAGAATGCCAATGGATCAAATGGGAGGACGAAGATGGACGAACGAGATGAACTTGGTCCAAAGAAGGCCTACGAATCAAATGGGAGGACGAAGAGGGACGAACGTGATGAACATGGTGCAAAAATTGCAAACGGATCAAATGGGAGGACGAAGATGGTAGAACGAGACGAATTTGGTCCAAAGAAGGCGTACGGATCAACTAAGAGGACGAAGTGGGAGGAACGAGACGAACTTGGTCCAAAGAATGCCAAAGGATCAAATCGGAGGACGAAGATAGAGGAACGAGACGAATTTGGTTCAAAGAATGCCAACGGATCAAATGGAAGGACGAAGGTGGACGAACGAGACAAACTTGGTCCAAAGAATTCCTATGGATCAAATGGGAAGATGAAGCTGGACGAACGAGACGAACTTGGTCCAAAGAAGGCCTACGGATCGAATCGAAGGACGAAGAGGGACGAACGAGATGAACTTTGTCCAAAGACGGCCTACAGATCAAATGGGAGGACAAAGATGGACGAACGAGACGAACTTGGTCCAAAGAATGCCTACAGATCGAATCGAAGGACGAAGAGGGTCGAACGAGATGAACTTTGTCCAAAGACGGCCTACAGATCAAATGGGAGGACGAAGATGGACGAACGAGGCGAACTTGGTCCAAAGAAGGCCAACGGACGAAGATGGATGAACGAGACAAACTTTGTCCAAAGAATGCCAACGGATCAAATGTGAGGACGAAGATGGATGAATGAGACAAACTTGGTCCAAAGAATGCCAACGGATCAAATGGGAGGACGAAGCTGGTAGAACGAGATGAACTTGGTCCAAAGAAGGCCTTCGGATCAAATGGGAGCGCGAAGATGGACGAACGAGACAAACTTGGTCCAAAGAATGCCAACAGACCAAATGGGAGGACGATGAGGGACGAACGAGACGAGCGTGGTCCAAAGAATGCCAAAGGATCAAATAGGAGGACGAAGATGGACGAACGAGACGAACATGGTCCAAAGAATGCCAACGGATCAAATTGGAGGATGAAGATGGACGAACGAGACGAACATGGTCCAAAGAAGGCCTACAGATCAAATGGGAGGACGAAGATAAACGAACGAGACGAACTTGGTCCAAAGAAAGCCAACGGATAAAATGGGAGGACGAATATGGACGAACGAGACGAACTTGGTCCAATGAAGGCCTACAGATCAAATGGGAGGACGAAGAGAGAGGAACGAGATGAACTTGGTCCGAATAAGGGCTACGGATCAAACGGGAGAACGAAGAGAGACGAACGTGACGAACATGGTGCAAAAATTGCAAACAGATCAAATGGGAGGACGAAGATAGTAGAACGAGACGAACTTGGTCCAAAGAAGGCGTACGGATCAAATGGGAGGACGATGATGGATGAACGAGACGAACTTGGTCCAAAGAATGCCAACGGATCAAATGGAAGGACGAAGGTGGACGAACGAGACAAACTTGGTCCAAAGAATTCCTATGGATCAAATGGGAGGATGAAGCTACACGAACGAGACAAACTTGGTCCAAAGAAGGCCTATGGATCAAATGGGAGAACGAACGAGACGAACTTGGTCCAAATAAGGCCTACATATCAAATTGGAGGACGAAGATGGACGAACGAGACGAACTTGGTCCAAATAAGGCCTACATATCAAATTGGAGGACGAAGATCGACGAACGAGACGAACTTGGTCCAAAGAAGGCCTACGGATCGAATCGGAGCACGAAGAGGGACGAACGAGATGAACTTTGTCCAAAGACAACCTACGGATCAAATAGGATGACAAAGATGGACGAACGAGACGAACATGGTCCAAAGATTGCCAACGGATCAAATGGGAGACGAAGAGTGACAAACGAGACGAACTTGGTCCAAAGAAGGCCAACGGACGGAGATGGATGAACGAGACAAACTTTGTCCAAAGAATGCCAACGGATCAAATGTGAGGACGAAGATGGTAAACGAGATGAACTTGGTCCAAAGAAGGCCTTCGGATCAAATGGGAGCGCGAAGATGGACGAACGAGACAAACTTGGTCCAAAGAATGCCAACAAATCAAATGGGAGGACGATGAGGGACGAACGAGACGAGCGTGGTCCAAAGAATGCCAACGTACAAGTCGGAGGACGAAGATGGACGAACGAGACGAACATGGTCCAAAGAATGCCAACGGATCAAATTGGAGGATGAAGATGCACGAACGAGACGAACATGGTCCAAAGAAGGCCTACAGATCAAATGGGAGGACGAAGATAAACGAACGAGTCGAACTTGGTCCAAAGAAAGCCAACGGATCAAATGGGAGGACGAAGATGGACGAACGAGATGAACTTGGTCCAATGAAGACCTACAGATCAAATTGGATGACGAAGAGAGAGGAACGAGACGAACTTGGTCCAAATAAGGGCTACGGATCAAATGGGAGGACGAACGAGACGAACTTGGTCCAAATAAGGCCTACATATCAAATTGGAGGACGAAGATGGACGAACGAGACGAACTTGGTCCAAAGAAGGCCTACGGATCGAATCGGAGCACGAAGAGGGACGAACGAGATGAACTTTGTCCAAAGACAACCTACAGATCAAATGGGAGGACGAAGATGGACGAACGAGACGAACATGCTCCAAAGATTGCCAACGGATCAAATGGGAGGACGAAGATGGACGAACGAGACAAACATTGTCCAAAGAATGCCAACGGATCAAATGTGAGGACGAAGATGGATGAACGAGACAAATTTGGTCCAAAGAATGCGAACGGATCAGATGGGAGGACGAAGATGGTAGAACGAGATGAACTTGGTCCAAAGAAGGCCTTCGGATCAAATGGGAGCGCGAAGATGGACGAACGAGACAAACTTGGTCCGAAGAATGCCAACAGATCAAATGGGAGGACGATGAGGGACGAACGAGACGAGCGTGGTCCAAAGAATGCCAACGGATCAAATAGGAGGACGAAGATGGACGAACGACACGAACTTGGTCCAAAGAAGGCCAACGGGTGGGAGGACGAAGATGGACGAACGAGACAAACTTGGTCCAAAGAATGCCTAAGGATCAAATGGGAGGACGAAGATGGTAGAACAAGACGACCTTGGTCCAAAGAAGGCCTACGGATCAAATGGGAGGACGAAGATAAACGAACGAGACGAACTTGGTCCAAATAAGGCCTACATATCAAATTGGAGGACGAAGAGGGACGAACGAGACGAGCGTGGTCCAAAGAATGCCAACGGATCAAATAGGATGACAAAGATGGACGAACGAGACGAACATGGTCCAAAGATTGCCAACGGATCAAATGGGAGGACGAAGAGTGACAAACGAGACGAACTTGGTCCAAAGAAGGCCAACGGACGGAGATGGATGAACGAGACAAACTTTGTCCAAAGAATGCCAACGGATCAAATGTGAGGACGGAGATGGATGAATGAGACAAACTTGGTCCAAAGAATGCCAACGTATCAAATGGGAGGACGAAGATGGTAGAACGAGATGAACTTGGTCCAAAGAAGGCCTTCGGATCAAATGGGAGCGCGAAGATGGACGAACGAGACAAACTTGGTCCAAAGAATGCCAACAAATCAAATGGGAGGACGATGAGGGACGAACGAGACGAGCATGGTCCAAAGAATGCCAACGTACAAGTCGGAGGACGAAGATGGACGAACGAGACGAACATGGTCCAAAGAATGCCAACGGATCAAATTGGAGGATGAAGATGCACGAACGAGACGAACATGGTCCAAAGAAGGCCTACAGATCAAATGGGAGGACGAAGATAAACGAACGAGTCGAACTTGGTCCAAAGAAAGCCAACGGATGAAATGGGAGGACGAAGATGGATGAACGAGACGAACTTGGTCCGAAGAATGCAGACGGATCAAATGGAAGGACAAAGGTGGACGAACGAGACAAACATGGTCCAAAGAATTCCTATGGATCAAATGGGAGGATGAAGCTAGACGAACGAGACGAACTTGGTCCAAAGAAGGCCTACGGATCAAATGGGAGGACGAAGATGGACTAAACGAGACGAACTTGGTCCAAAGAATGCCAACGGATCAAATGGAAGGACGAAGGTGGACGAACGAGACAAACATGGTCCAAAGAATTCCTATGGATCAAATGGGAGGATGAAGCTAGACGAACGAGACGAACTTGGTCCAAAGAAGGCCTACGGATCAAATGGGAGGACGAAGATAAACGAACGAGTCGAACTTGGTCCAAAGAAAGCCAACAGATCAAATGGGAGGACGAAGATGGACGAACGAGACGAACTTGGTCCAATGAAGGCCTACAGATCAAATTGGAGGACGAAGAGAGAGGAACGAGACGAACTTGGTCCAAATAAGGGCTACGGATCAAATGGGAGGACGAAGAGAGACGAACGTGACGAACATGGTGCAAAAATTGCAAACGGATCAAATGGGAGGACGAAGATGGTAGAACGAGACGAACTTGGTCCAAAGAAGGCGTACGGATCAACTAGGAGGACGAAGTGGGACGAACGAGACGAACTTTGTCCAAAGAATGCCAACGGATCAAATGGGAGGACGAAGATGGATGAACGAGACGAACTTGGTCCGAAGAATGCAGACGGATCAAATGGAAGGACAAAGGTGGACGAACGAGACAAACATGGTCCAAAGAATTCCTATGGATCAAATGGGAGGATGAAGCTAGACGAACGAGACGAACTTGGTCCATAGAAGGCCTACGGATCAAATGGGAGGACGAACGAGACGAACTTGGTCCAAATAAGGCCTACATATCAAATTGGAGGACGAAGATGGACGAACGAGACGAACTTGGTCCAAAGAAGGCCTACGGATCGAATCGGAGGACGAAGAGGGACGAACGAGATGAACTTTGTCCAAAGACAGCCTATGGATCAAATGGGAGGACGAAGATGGACGAACGAGACAAACATGGTCCAAAGATTGCCAACGGATCAAATTGGAGGACGAAGAGTGACGAACGAGACGAACTTGGTCCAAAGAAGGCCAACGGACGAAGATGGACGAACGAGACAAACTTTGTCCAAAGAATGCCAACGGATCGAATGTGAGGACGAAGATGGATGAACGAGATAAACTTGGTCCAAAGAATGCGAACGAATCAAATGGGAAGACGAAGATGGTAGAACGAGATGAACTTGGTCCAAAGAAGGCCTTCAGATCAAATGGGAGCGCGAAGATGGACGAACGAGACAAACTTGGTCCGAAGAATGCCAACAGATCAAATGGGAGGACGATGAGGGACGAACGAGACGAGCGTGGTCCAAAGAATGCCAACGGATCAAATAGGAGGACGAAGATGGACGAACGAGACGAACTTGGTCCAAAGAAGGCCAACGGGTGGGAGGACAAAGATGGACGAACGAGATAAATTTGGTCCAAAGAATGCCAACGGATCAAATGGGAGGACGAAGATGGTAGAACGAGACGAACTAGGTCCAAAGAAGGCCTACGGATCAAATGGGAGGACGAAGATAAACGAACGAGATGAACTTGGTCCAAAGAAGGCCTACGGATCAAACGCGAGGACGAAGATGGTAGAACGAGACGAACTTGGTCTAAAGAAGGCCTACAGATCAAATGGGCGGACGAAGAGGGACGAACGAGCCGAACATGGTCCAAAGAATGCCAACGGATCAAATTGGAGGATGAAGATGGACGAACGAGACGAACATGGTCCAAAGAAGGCCAACGGATCAAATGGGAAGACGAAGATGGACGAACGAGACCAACTTGGTCCAAAGAATGCCAACGGATCAAATGGGAGGACGAAGATGGTAGAACGTGACGAGCTTGGTCCAAAGAATGCCAATGGATCAAATGGGAGGACGAAGATGGAAGAACGAGATGAACTTGGTCCAAAGAATGCCAACGGATCAAATCGGAGGACGATGATGGAGGAACGAGACGAACTTGGTTCAAAGAATGCCAACGGATCAAATGGAAGGACGTGTTGGAACCAAATTGGTTAAAAGTGTTTTTAATATAAAAACTCCCTAAGTGATTTTATGGTTTTGGTGATAACAAAATGTATTAAGGTTTTTACAAAGGATAATCAATTTTTATTAAGCTGTACAATGAATAAATGCTGCACTAACTAAGCTGATTGCAGTCTGCGTCCAATAAGCTCTTCATAACATTGGCTGGCATTCAAAGTGAGCCTTGCGTCCAATATTGGCACTGGAATGGACACAAGAGTTTTGCGTCCAATGTTGGCACTGAAATGGACACAAAAGTTCAGCGTCCAATGTTTGAGCAGAAGGAAGAATTCTGCGTCCAGCGTCCAATGTTTGAGCAGAAGGAAGAATTCTGCGTCCAGCGTCCAATGTTTGAGCACAAGGCAAGAACAAAGTTCTGCGTCCAATGTCTTCTGAAGAAGCAGAATCGCAGAAGTAGAAGAAATCAAGTCTTGAAGACACGCTACTTTCTGCGTCCAATGTTTTCCAAAGAAGCAGAATCAGTAAGCGTCCAATAGAGCAAGACTGGCATAAGTCCAATAATAAGAACAAGGCAATACTGGCAGAGTCCAATGTTTGTATAAGAAGCAGAATTGCAGTAAGAGTCCAATGATTTTCAAAGGAACAGATTCAGTGAGCAATGAAGGATAAAAGTCCAATGTTCAGTGTGAGCAAGAGTGCAACTCTGCGTCCAATGAAACTGAACAAACAAAAGAACTGCTCTGCGTCCAATGAAGTCAGAGTTACTCAAGCACTGTTCTGCGTCCAATACATAAGAAGGACAACAATATTGCTTTGCGTCCAATGGAGCACAAGGAAGCAGATTGACAAAGGTACATCAAACAATTGTTCTGCGTCCAATGAAGCAGAAGAACAAATGTACAACAATCAACCTTGCATCCAATGGAACTATAGGGAAATGGCAAAAGTCCAATACTGCCTTGCATTCAAATGGAATAGATTGGTAAGCATAAAGATGCGTCCAATGTTTGCATAAGTTCTGTGCAAATTGGTAAGTGCAAAGGTATGCGTCCAATAGATTCTATATGCTGCGTCCAAAACGCAGAGTCCATTACATGCTATTTATTGCTCATGCATTTAATATGAAACATATTTATTGAGCAAATGATTTGAAATAAATAGCTATACACAATGCTTTCTGTACATCTTTGTCAACGTGTGTGAATGTACTTCTGAAAAGCATAAAGTACTGTGGAAAGTGTACTAAGAGAGAGAATGTACTTTTAACTACTCTATAGATCTCTGAACACACCTTTCTGCTTTACACAGTGTATTCTCTCTGTCTCAATGAGATATTATTATTAACCACTGTACAATTGAGACTTTGAGTACAGGTTGCTTCTGTTTTAGGAGAAAGAAACGCAGTCATGCACAATGAAGTAGATCTCCTCAGAGCAACGGGAAAATAGCATTAAATGCTATTAGAGAACGGTAACTTTTATGAGAGCTGAAGTTGAGCAACTGAAGAACAAGTCTGAAGCTTCACTACTCTTATAAATACCGAGAAGCAAGAAGAAGAATACAAGAGACTGAAAACGAAAAAGAAAGAGCTGAACTGTTGTGCAATCTTTTATACTCTGTATTGAAAGTCTTGTATTTCTTTATCTTCTTGTAAAAGAGAGTTTGCTTAACTCTCAAAGTGCTTTAGTTTTCATATCCTCACTTGTGTGAGTTAGACAGCACTTGAATCAAAACTCTGCTGAGTTGTTTTAGCCTGAAGAGGCTGTGTTCAAAGAATACTTGGGGTTTAGCCTGGAGAGGCTGCGTCCAAAGAATACTTGGGTTTTAGCCTGGAGAGGCTGTGTGCAAAGAATACTTGGGATTTAGCCTGAAGAGGCTGTGTGCAAAGAATACTTGTACCTATCTGGTTTGATAGTGAAATCTCTCTAGTTTGAGGGGACTGGACGTAGCTCTTAGGAAAGGGTGAACTAGTATAAAAACTTGTGTTATTTCTTCTTTCCCTTATCTCCTTTTATATTTGTGTTTATTACTAACCAAGGGGATTGAATTGATTTTGTTTAAACAAGTTTTTCATACACCTCATATCGCACAAAGAAAACAAGTTTTTAAACCAAGAGGGAAGCCTCAGCGTCCAATCTTTTGTGCGTCCAATATTTCACATTTCTGTGCGTCCAGTGTTTAAGCACTCTGTGCGTCCAATATTTCAGAAAACACTGTGCGTCCAATATTTGAACCAAGCTGTGCGTCCAACGTTTTTAACAGCCAACGTCCATCATTTGCGAAAAGTTTTAAAAGCTTAGAAACACAATTCAACCCCCCCTTCTTGTGTTTCATCTTGTTACCTACAGTTGGCATCAGAGCTCGGTCTCTAGGGGTTGAGCACTTAACAGTGCAGAGAAGCAAGATCCATGGAGAACGAGGGACAGGCTGTGAACAGACCACCACTGTTCAATGGCAACGAATATGACTACTGGAAGCAAAGAATGATCACATTCTTTGATGCTCAAAATATGGACCTATGGGATGTCGTGGAAACTGGCTACACTGCTCTAGTAAATGAAGCAGGTCAACAAATACCAAGAGCTCAGTGGACAGCAGATCAAAGGATCAGATTCCAGCTGAACTCGAGGGCAAGGCACTATCTGATGTGTGCCATTACAAAGTCAGAATATGACAAGGTGCACAGCTGCACTACTGCCAAGGAGATGTGGGACACTCTAGCTTTGGCACATGAAGGATCAACTCAGGTTCGTGAGTCCAAAAACAGCATGCTAGTTCATCAATATGAACTATTCAAAATGGAGGATCACGAGACCATTGACCAGATGTTTGGAAGATTCCAAACAATCATTAACAACCTGAGGTCCTTGGGAAAAATCTACACAACCCAGGAGCATATCAGGAAAATCCTAAGGAGTCTGCCAAAACAATGGAGACCCAAGGTAACTGCAATACAAGAAGCAAGGGATCTTTCCACTCTTGCTTTAGAAAATCTTTTAGGCTCATTGAAAGTACATGAGCTTGAGCTGAATGAAGAGGGAACCGAGAAAAGAGCAAAGTCCATTGCTCTTAAAGCTCATAGAGGGAGCACCTCCAAAGCATTGAAGGCAAATGATTCTGATGAAGAATCATGCAGCTCAGAAGGAGAAGAAGGTTCAGAAGATGATGAACTCTACCTCATCTCCAAGAAGTTAAAGGCCATATGGAACAAGAAAGGTGGCTTCAGAAGGAAGCAATACAACAGAAAATTTCCACAAAAAGAAACTGAGCAAAAGGAGAAAAATCCAGTGGTGTGCTATGGATGCAAGAAACCAGGCCACTACATGTCAAATTGTCCTGAGGCAGAAAGAACGAAGAAGAAGTTCTTCAAGAAGAAGAAAGGTCTCATGGCAACATGGGAGGATCTTGATGATTCTTCTAATGATGAGGACGAGGAGGATAAAGAAGAAGCTAATCTCTGCCTAAAGGCAAGTCTATCCTTAACTGACAGTGAGGATGAAGAAGAGGTAATTTCCTACTCTGAATTAAGCAATAATTTTGATGATCTTCTTAGAGATTCATCTATCTTATCTGATGAGTACAGATTATTAAAGAAAAAGTTTTCTCAAATAAACAAAGATTTCGAAAAACTTATTTTAGAAAACAATGTACTCAAATCGGATAATGAACATTTAAGACTTCAAGTAAGTCAATTGAAAGAAGAATCTCCAAAGAAGTCTGAGTCCAATACTTCTTGTGAAGTACAAGTACTTCAACAAGAAGTAAATGAACTCACTGGACGATTGTCCAGATTTGTCAGTAGCTCTGAAAAGCTTGATCAAATTTTAAAAATTCAGAGAAAATCTTCTGACAAAAGTGGTTTGGGTTATGAAAAACCAAAACCAAAGTTTTCTAAAAGTCCATCAAAATTAAATATATACTGTGGTCACTGTGGAAAGGCTGGACATGTCACATCGACATGCGTCCATAACAAAAGGGACATGCCTGGACGCAGACCAAGGACTAACATGAAAGGACCCAAGTCAATCTGGGTACCAAAAAGTATGATAATTCCTGTTGCAGATATGCTTGATGGGAGGAAGACAACTCCAGTCATGGCACCTGGACAGTGGCTGCTCACGACACATGACAGGAGAAAGGTCTATGTTCCAAGACCTAAAGCCTAGATCAAAGGGCTGGGTCACGTTTGGAGGTGACCAGAAAGGCAGAATAGTTGGAATAGAGCTAAGTGATTCTCTTGCAGATATGAGAATACAACCAGGAGGTGAAGAATCATCAAGCAAGATTGAAGAAGATGGACCAGACGCAGGAAACAGTCATGCGTCCAATACTGCAGGTGGTAAAAGCTGGCATTTTAAGACTTATCATCCTGAAGATCAAATTATTGGAAATGCTGATGATAAAGTCAGAACAAGGTCCACATTCAGAGAGCAAACTGATGTAGCATTCATCTCTGAATTGGAGCCAAAGAATATAGATGAAGCCCTATTGGATGAAGGATGGATTTTAGCAATGCAGGAGGAGCTGAATCAGTTCAAAAGAAATGATGTTTGGACTCTGGTAGCCCCACCTGAAGATAAGTCCATCATTGGAACCAAATGGGTATTCAGAAACAAGCTGGACGAAGAAGGTAAAGTTGTGAGAAACAAAGCAAGGTTAGTTGCTCAAGGCTACTCACAACAGGAAGGTATTGATTTTACTGAAACCTTTGCTCCAGTAGCTAGAATAGAAGCCATTCGCATTTTACTTTCATTTGCTGCCCAACATGATATGAGGCTTTATCAAATGGATGTAAAGAGTGCTTTTCTGAATGGTATAATAACAGAAGAAGTCTATGTTGAACAGCCCCCTGGCTTTGAGGATCAATCTTTTCCAAATCATGTTTTTAAATTGAAAAAGGCTCTTTATGGCCTTAAGCAAGCTCCTCGAGCTTGGTATGAAAAACTGAGTTCATTTTTAATGGAAAATGGTTTTTCTAGAGGAAAAGTTGATAACACTCTTTTCAGAAAATCCATAGACTCACATTTCATCATAGTACAGATTTATGTAGATGACATTATTTTTGGTGCTACTGATGAATCTTTGTGTAGAGAATTCTCTGAGTTAATGCAGAAAGAATTCGAAATGAGCATGATGGGAGAGTTGAAGTTCTTTCTTGGACTTCAAGTGAAACAGACTAAAGATGGGATATATGTACATCAGTCCAAATACACGAAGGAGCTTATGAAGAAGTTCAAAATGGATGATTGCAAACCCATGAATACTCCCATGCATCCAACTTGCATAATGAGCCTGAATGACAAAGATAAAAAGGTAGATCAAAAGGTATATAGAGGTATGATAGGATCTCTTTTATATCTTACTGCATCTAGACCTGATATTATGTTCAGTGTATGCTTATGTGCGAGATTTCAATCAGATCCTAGAGATTCTCATTTGACTGCTGTCAAGAGAATTTTTAGATATCTGAAAGAGACTACTAATCTTGGTTTGCTGTTTAAGAAATCAGATGAATATAGATTAGTAGGATTCTGTGATGCTGACTATGCTGGAGACAGGCTTGAAAGAAAAAGCACCAGTGGAGGATGTCATTTTATGGGATCCAATTTAGTATCATGGACAAGCAAGAGACAAAGCACAATTGCATTATCAACAGCCGAAGCTGAATATGTCTCTGCAGCAAGTTGTTGTTCTCAGCTCTTATGGATTAAATATCAATTGGAGGACTACAACATTTTCGAGAGTAAGATTTCTGTTCTTTGTGATAATACTGCTGCAATCAATTTATCTAAGAACCCAATCTTACACTCAAGAGCTAAGCATATAGAAATTAAACATCATTTTATTAGAGACTATGTGCAGAAGGGAACATTTGATATTCAGTTTGTTAACACTGAAAATCAATGGGCAGATATATTTACAAAACCCCTCTCTGTAGATAGGTTTACTTTTATAAGGAAGCATTTGAATATGCACTTTATAAAAGACTGATGTTTAGCGTCCAATATGCTTAAGTTGAGTCTGAGTCCAATGTGACTAGAGTCCAATAGGACACGACAGTCTATTTGAGACTTAGAATGTTTTTTTAAAGACTCAAAAGTCTTTACATCTTAGTAATCCCACGCTGAGTCCAATTTTTTTTCATAAAGATATATATTACAGTTGGTTTCTTACAAATGCTTTGCAGTATCTTTTCAGTTTGATGATTATTCAAGCTTTCAAGAAAAACTTCTGTTTTCTCTATAAACTTGATTCAGTTTTCTCTTCGTTTGGCATCTCTTCTAAAATCATTTCTGTTTGAGAAAGCTTGTTTAGAAAAGGGGAGAAGAAAAAGTTTTTCAGTTTTAAAGAGGTTTCTGTTTTTAAAAGCTCCAAGTCTTTTCAAAACTCTCTTTGGACTATGATGTTATATGAACCTTTTTGCCTGATGACAAAAGGGGGAGAAAGAATGGGATTAAGTTTTTATATCTTGACCAAAAAGGGGAAAGATTTTGACAAAAGGGGAGAAAGATTAAGTCTGATTGCATTAGTCTTATTACCATGTTGTTATTTTGATAAGCTATTTGTGGACTAATCTTTGTTCTATGAGTGAAAGAAATTTTCAGGTACTCTAAGTATATTGAATATCCAAAACCATGAGATGTTTATCTCAGGGGGAGTAGAGTAAAGAAAATCTGAGATGTTTATCTCAGGGGGAGTTTCCCTTAAAAAATTTCTGTTTTTGCTGTTTATTGTTTGTAAAACTTAATAATGTTTGTCATCATCAAAAAGGGGGAGATTGTTGGAACCAAATTGGTTAAAAGTGTTTTTAATATAAAAACTCCCTAAGTGATTTTATGGTTTTGATGATAACAAAATGTATTAAGGTTTTTACAAAGGATAATCAATTTGTATTAAGCTGTACAATGAATAAATGCTGCACTAACTAAGCTGATTGCAGTCTGCGTCCAATAAGCTCTTCATAACATTGGCTGGCATTCAAAGTGAGCCTTGCGTCCAATATTGGCACTGGAATGGACACAAGAGTTTTGCGTCCAATGTTGGCACTGAAATGGACACAAAAGTTCAACGTCCAATGTTTGAGCAGAAGGAAGAATTCTGCGTCCAGCGTCCAATGTTTGAGCAGAAGGAAGAATTCTGCGTCCAGCGTCCAATGTTTGAGCACAAGGCAAGAACAAAGTTCTGCGTCCAATGTCTTCTGAAGAAGCAGAATCGCAGAAGTAGAAGAAATCAAGTCTTGAAGACACGCTACTTTCTGCGTCCAATGTTTTCCAAAGAAGCATAATCAGTAAGCGTCCAATAGAGCAAGACTGGCATAAGTCCAATAATAAGAACAAGGCAATACTGGCAGAGTCCAATGTTTGTATAAGAAGCAGAATTGCAGTAAGAGTCCAATGATTTTCAAAGGAACAGATTCAGTGAGCAATGAAGGATAAAAGTCCAATGTTCAGTGTGAGCAAGAGTGCAACTCTGCGTCCAATGAAACTGAACAAACAAAAGAACTGCTCTGCGTCCAATGAAGTCAGAGTTACTCAAGCACTGTTCTGCGTCCAATACATAAGAAGGACAACAATATTGCTTTGCGTCCAATGGAGCACAAGGAAGCAGATTGACAAAGGTACATCAAACAATTGTTCTGCGTCCAATGAAGCAGAAGAACAAATGTACAACAATCAACCTTGTGTCCAATGGAACTATAGGGAAATGGCAAAAGTCCAATACTGCCTTGCATTCAAATGGAATAGATTGGTAAGCATAAAGATGCGTCCAATGTTTGCATAAGTTCTGTGCAAATTGGTAAGTGCAAAGGTATGCGTCCAATAGATTCTATATGCTGCGTCCAAAACGCAGAGTCCATTACATGCTATTTATTGCTCATGCATTTAATATGAAACATATTTATTGAGCAAATGATTTGAAATAAATAGCTATACACAATGCTTTCTGTACATCTTTGTCAACGTGTGTGAATGTACTTCTGAAAAGCATAAAGTACTGTGGAAAGTGTACTAAGAGAGAGAATGTACTTTTAACTACTCTATAGATCTCTGAACACACCTTTCTGCTTTACACAGTGTATTCTCTCTGTCTCAATGAGATATTATTATTAACCACTGTACAATTGAGACTTTGAGTACAGGTTGCTTCTGTTTTAGGAGAAAGAAACGCAGTCATGCACAATGAAGTAGATCTCCTCAGAGCAACGGGAAAATAGCATTAAATGCTATTAGAGAACGGTAACTTTTATGAGAGCTGAAGTTGAGCAACTGAAGAACAAGTCTGAAGCTTCACTACTCTTATAAATACCGAGAAGCAAGAAGAAGAATACAAGAGACTGAAAACGAAAAAGAAAGAGCTGAACTGTTGTGCAATCTTTTATACTCTGTATTGAAAGTCTTGTATTTCTTTATCTTCTTGTAAAAGAGAGTTTGCTTAACTCTCAAAGTGCTTTAGTTTTCATATCCTCACTTGTGTGAGTTAGACAGCACTTGAATCAAAACTCTGCTGAGTTGTTTTAGCCTGAAGAGGCTGTGTTCAAAGAATACTTGGGGTTTAGCCTGGAGAGGCTGCGTCCAAAGAATACTTGGGTTTTAGCCTGGAGAGGCTGTGTGCAAAGAATACTTGGGATTTAGCCTGAAGAGGCTGTGTGCAAAGAATACTTGTACCTATCTGGTTTGATAGTGAAATCTCTCTAGTTTGAGGGGACTGGACGTAGCTCTTAGGAAAGGGTGAACCAGTATAAAAACTTGTGTTATTTCTTCTTTCCCTTATCTCCTTTTATATTTGTGTTTATTACTAACCAAGGGGATTGAATTGATTTTGTTTAAACAAGTTTTTCATACACCTCATATCGCACAAAGAAAACAAGTTTTTAAACCAAGAGGGAAGCCTCAGCGTCCAATCTTTTGTGCGTCCAATATTTCACATTTCTGTGCGTCCAGTGTTTAAGCACTCTGTGCGTCCAATATTTCAGAAAACACTGTGCGTCCAATATTTGAACCAAGCTGTGCGTCCAACGTTTTTAACAGCCAACGTCCATCATTTGCGAAAAGTTTTAAAAGCTTAGAAACACAATTCAACCCCCCCTTCTTGTGTTTCATCTTGTTACCTACAGGACGAAGGTGGACGAACGAGACAAACATGGTCCAAAGAATTCCTATGGATCAAATGGGAGGATGAAGCTAGACGAACGAGGCGAACTTGGTCCAAAGAAGGCCTACGGATCAAATGGGAGGACGAACGAGACGAACTTGGTCCAAATAAGGCCTACATATCAAATTGGAGGACAAAGATGGACGAACGAGACGAACTAGGTCCAAAGAAAGCCTACGGATCGAATCGAAGGACGAAGAGGGACGAACGAGATGAACTTTGTCCAAAGACGGCCTACGGATCAAATGGGAGGACGAAGATGGACGAACGAGACGAACATGGTCCAAAGATTGCCAACGGATCAAATGGGAGGACGAAGAGTGACGAACGAGACGAACTTGGTCCAAAGAAGGCCAACGGACGAAGATGGACGAACGAGAAAAACTTTGTCCAAAGAATGCCAACGGATCAAATATGAGGACGAAGATGGATGAATGAGACAAACTTGGTCCAAAGAATGCCAACGGATCAAATGGGAGGACGAAGATGGTAGAACGAGAGGAACTTGGTCCAAAGAAGGACTTCGGATCAAATGGGAGCGCGAAGATGGACGAACGAGACAAACTTGGTCCAAAGAATGCCAACAGATCAAATGGGAGGACGATAAGGGACGAACGAGACGAGCGTGGTCCAAAGAATGCCAACGGATCAAATAGGAGGACGGAGATGGACGAACGAGACGAACATGGTCCAAAGAATGCCAACGGATCAAATTGGAGGATGAAGATGGACGAACGAGACGAACATGGTCCAAAGAAGGCCTACAGATCAAATGGGAGGACGAAGATAAACGAACGAGACGAACTTGGTCCAATGAAGACCTACAGATCAAATGGGAGGACGAAAAGAGCGGAACGAGATGAACTTGGTCCAAATAAGGGCTACGGAAGAAATGGGAGAACGAAGAGAGACGAACGTGATGAACATGGTGCAAAATTTGCGAACGGATCAAATGGGAGGACGAAGATGGTAGAACGAGACGAACTTGGTCCAAAGAAGGCGTACGGATCAACTGGGAGGACGAAGTGGGACGAACGAGACGAACTTTGTCCAAAGAATGCCAACGGATCAAATGGGAGGACGAAGATGGATGAACGAGACAAACTTGGTCCAAAGAATGCCAACGGATCAAATGGAAGGACGAAGTTGGACGAACGAGACAAACTTGGTCCAAAGAATTCCTATGGATCAAATGGGAGGATCAAGCTAGACGAATGAGACGAACTTGGTCCAAAGAAGGCCTACGGATCAAATGGGAGGACGAACGAGACGAACTTGGTCCAAATAAGGCCTACATATCAAATTGGAGGACGAAGATGGACGAACGAGACGAACTTGGTCCAAAGAAGGCCTACGGATCGAATCGGAGGACGAACGAGGGACGAACGAGATGAACTTTGTCCAAAGCCAGCCTACGGATCAAATGGGAGGACGAAGATGGACGAACGAGACGAACATGGTCCAAAGATTGCCAACGGATCAAATTGGAGGACGAAGAGTGCCGAACGAGACGAACTTGGTCCAAAGAAGGCCAACGGACGAAGATGGACGAACGAGACAAACTTTGTCCAAAGAATGCACACAGATCAAATGTGAGGACGAAGATGGATGAATGAGACAAACTTGGTCCAGAGAATGCCAACGGATCAAATGGGAGGACGAAGATGGTAGAACGAGATGAACTTGGTCCAAAGAAGGCCTTCGGATCAAATGGGAGCGCGAAGATGGACGAACGAGACAAACTTGGTCCAAAAAATGCCAACAGATCAAATGGGAGGACGATGAGGGACGAACAAGACGAGCGTGGTCCAAAGAATGCCAACGGATCAAATAGGAGGACGAAGATGGACGAACGAGACGAACTTGGTCCAAAGAAGGCCAACGGGTGGGAGGGCGAAGATGGACGAACGAGATAAACTTGGTCCAAAGAATGTCAACGGATCAAATGGGAGGACGAAGATGGTAGAACGAGACGAACTTGGTCCAAAGAAGGCCTACAGATCAAATGGGAGGACGAAGATAAACGAACGAGACGAACTTGGTCCAAAGAAAGCCAACGGATCAAATGGGAGGACGAAGATAGACGAACTTGGTCCAATGAAGGCCTACGGATCAAATGGGAGGACGAAGAGAGACGAACGAGATGAACTTGGTCCAAATAAGGGCTACGGATCAAATGGGAGAACGAAGAGAGACAAACGTGACGAACATGGTGCAAAAGTTGCAAACGGATCAAATGGGAGGACGAAGATGGTAGAACGAGACGAACTTGGTCCAAAGAAGGCATATGGATCAACTGGGAGGACGAAGTGGGACGAACGAGACGAATTTTGTCCAAAGCATGCCAACGGATCAAATGGGAGGACGAAGATGGATGAACGAGACGAACTTGGTCCAAAGAATGCCAACGGATCAAATGGAAGGACGAAGGTGGACGAACGAGACAAACTTGGTCGAAAAAATTCCTATGGATCAAATGGGAGGACGAAGATAGACGAACGAGACGAACTTGGTCCAAAGAAGGCCTACGGATTAAATGGGAGGACGAACGAGAAGAACTTGGTCGAAATAAGGCCTACATATCAAATTGGAGGACGAAGATGGACGAACGAGACGAACTTGGTCCATAGAAGGCCTACGGATCAAATCGGAGGACGAAGAGGGACGAACGAGATGAACTTTGTCCAAAGACGGCCTACGGATCAAATGGGAGGAAGAAGATGGACGAATGAGACGAACATGGTCCAAAGATTGCCAACGGATCAAATGGGAGGACGCAGAGTGACGAACGAGACGAACTTGGTCCAAAGAAGGCAAACGGATGGGAGGACGAAGATTGACGAACGAGACAAACTTTGTCCAAAGAATGCCAACGGATCAAATGTGAGGACGAAGATGGATGAACGAGACAAACTTGGTCCAAAGAATGCCAACGGATCAAATGGGAGGACGAAGATGGTAGAACGAAATGAACTTGGTCCAAAGAAGGCCTTTGGATCAAATGGGAGCGCGAAGATGGACGAACGAGACAAACTTGGTCCAAAGAATGCCAACAGATCAAATGGGAGGACGATGAGGGACGAACGAGATGAGCGTGGTCCAAAGAATGCCAACGGATCAAATAGGAGGACGAAGATGGACGAACGAGACGAACTTGGTCCAAAGAAGGCCAACGGGTGGGAGGACAAAGATGGACGAACGAGATAAACTTGGTCCAAAGAATGCCAACAGATCAAATGGGAGGACGAAGATGGTAGAACGAGATGAACTTGGTCCAAAGAAGGCCTACGGATCAAATGGGAGGACGAAGATGGACGAACGAGACGAACATGGTCCAAAGATTGCCAACGGATCAAATGGGAGGACGAAGAGTGACGAACGAGACGAACTTGGTCCAAAGAAGGCCAACGGACGAAGATGGACGAACGAGAAAAACTTTGTCCAAAGAATGCCAACGGATCAAATATGAGGACGAAGATGGATGAATGAGACAAACTTGGTCCAAAGAATGCCAACGGATCAAATGGGAGGACGAAGATGGTAGAACGAGAGGAACTTGGTCCAAAGAAGGACTTCGGATCAAATGGGAGCGCGAAGATGGACGAACGAGACAAACTTGGTCCAAAGAATGCCAACAGATCAAATGGGAGGACGATAAGGGACGAACGAGACGAGCGTGGTCCAAAGAATGCCAACGGATCAAATAGGAGGACGGAGATGGACGAACGAGACGAACATGGTCCAAAGAATGCCAACGGATCAAATTGGAGGATGAAGATGGACGAACGAGACGAACATGGTCCAAAGAAGGCCTACAGATCAAATGGGAGGACGAAGATAAACGAACGAGACGAACTTGGTCCAATGAAGACCTACAGATCAAATGGGAGGACGAAAAGAGCGGAACGAGATGAACTTGGTCCAAATAAGGGCTACGGAAGAAATGGGAGAACGAAGAGAGACGAACGTGATGAACATGGTGCAAAATTTGCGAACGGATCAAATGGGAGGACGAAGATGGTAGAACGAGACGAACTTGGTCCAAAGAAGGCGTACGGATCAACTGGGAGGACGAAGTGGGACGAACGAGACGAACTTTGTCCAAAGAATGCCAACGGATCAAATGGGAGGACGAAGATGGATGAACGAGACAAACTTGGTCCAAAGAATGCCAACGGATCAAATGGAAGGACGAAGTTGGACGAACGAGACAAACTTGGTCCAAAGAATTCCTATGGATCAAATGGGAGGATCAAGCTAGACGAATGAGACGAACTTGGTCCAAAGAAGGCCTACGGATCAAATGGGAGGACGAACGAGACGAACTTGGTCCAAATAAGGCCTACATATCAAATTGGAGGACGAAGATGGACGAACGAGACGAACTTGGTCCAAAGAAGGCCTACGGATCGAATCGGAGGACGAACGAGGGACGAACGAGATGAACTTTGTCCAAAGCCAGCCTACGGATCAAATGGGAGGACGAAGATGGACGAACGAGACGAACATGGTCCAAAGATTGCCAACGGATCAAATTGGAGGACGAAGAGTGCCGAACGAGACGAACTTGGTCCAAAGAAGGCCAACGGACGAAGATGGACGAACGAGACAAACTTTGTCCAAAGAATGCACACAGATCAAATGTGAGGACGAAGATGGATGAATGAGACAAACTTGGTCCAGAGAATGCCAACGGATCAAATGGGAGGACGAAGATGGTAGAACGAGATGAACTTGGTCCAAAGAAGGCCTTCGGATCAAATGGGAGCGCGAAGATGGACGAACGAGACAAACTTGGTCCAAAAAATGCCAACAGATCAAATGGGAGGACGATGAGGGACGAACAAGACGAGCGTGGTCCAAAGAATGCCAACGGATCAAATAGGAGGACGAAGATGGACGAACGAGACGAACTTGGTCCAAAGAAGGCCAACGGGTGGGAGGGCGAAGATGGACGAACGAGATAAACTTGGTCCAAAGAATGTCAACGGATCAAATGGGAGGACGAAGATGGTAGAACGAGACGAACTTGGTCCAAAGAAGGCCTACAGATCAAATGGGAGGACGAAGATAAACGAACGAGACGAACTTGGTCCAAAGAAAGCCAACGGATCAAATGGGAGGACGAAGATAGACGAACTTGGTCCAATGAAGGCCTACGGATCAAATGGGAGGACGAAGAGAGACGAACGAGATGAACTTGGTCCAAATAAGGGCTACGGATCAAATGGGAGAACGAAGAGAGACAAACGTGACGAACATGGTGCAAAAGTTGCAAACGGATCAAATGGGAGGACGAAGATGGTAGAACGAGACGAACTTGGTCCAAAGAAGGCATATGGATCAACTGGGAGGACGAAGTGGGACGAACGAGACGAATTTTGTCCAAAGCATGCCAACGGATCAAATGGGAGGACGAAGATGGATGAACGAGACGAACTTGGTCCAAAGAATGCCAACGGATCAAATGGAAGGACGAAGGTGGACGAACGAGACAAACTTGGTCGAAAAAATTCCTATGGATCAAATGGGAGGACGAAGATAGACGAACGAGACGAACTTGGTCCAAAGAAGGCCTACGGATTAAATGGGAGGACGAACGAGAAGAACTTGGTCGAAATAAGGCCTACATATCAAATTGGAGGACGAAGATGGACGAACGAGACGAACTTGGTCCATAGAAGGCCTACGGATCAAATCGGAGGACGAAGAGGGACGAACGAGATGAACTTTGTCCAAAGACGGCCTACGGATCAAATGGGAGGAAGAAGATGGACGAATGAGACGAACATGGTCCAAAGATTGCCAACGGATCAAATGGGAGGACGCAGAGTGACGAACGAGACGAACTTGGTCCAAAGAAGGCAAACGGATGGGAGGACGAAGATTGACGAACGAGACAAACTTTGTCCAAAGAATGCCAACGGATCAAATGTGAGGACGAAGATGGATGAACGAGACAAACTTGGTCCAAAGAATGCCAACGGATCAAATGGGAGGACGAAGATGGTAGAACGAAATGAACTTGGTCCAAAGAAGGCCTTTGGATCAAATGGGAGCGCGAAGATGGACGAACGAGACAAACTTGGTCCAAAGAATGCCAACAGATCAAATGGGAGGACGATGAGGGACGAACGAGATGAGCGTGGTCCAAAGAATGCCAACGGATCAAATAGGAGGACGAAGATGGACGAACGAGACGAACTTGGTCCAAAGAAGGCCAACGGGTGGGAGGACAAAGATGGACGAACGAGATAAACTTGGTCCAAAGAATGCCAACAGATCAAATGGGAGGACGAAGATGGTAGAACGAGATGAACTTGGTCCAAAGAAGGCCTACGGATCAAATGGAAAATGTCAAAGCCATTCTCGTTAGAGATGGAAAAATATCAAAGCCACTAGTCGGGGATCTATGACCTAAACTATGTCATGCCTAAGTCGGGTTTATTTACTACATAAACCAAGTTCGGACTTTTTAAAAATGTAGATTTAGTTAAAAAGGCTACATGTTGGATCATCCATAAAGTCTTTTAGAGTCCGTTTGGATACAAGCCTAAAGAGCTTCTAGGAGCTTCTCTACTGGTAAAAGTCCTTTTTAAATTAAAAGTGGTGTTTGGATAAATTTGTTTTATCAGCTTTTGACTTTTTCAAAAGCTCCTAGTAGAGCTTCTAGTGAAGCTATCACCAACCGCTTCTCACTGCTAGCTTTTCGGGAAGCTGTGAATAAAATTCTAATTGGACAAAAATACCCCTATCAAATTTTCAAAATGACAACCAATATCCCTCACAAATTGAAACGAAGGAATCAGTGGGTTGAAACCTAGCAGAGCTCTCTCTGAACCTTGAGATCGCAGAGCCCCTTGCCGTTCATCATTCCATCGCCGTAGATCACCGTCGCTGTTTGTTGTTCACGTTCTTCATCTTTGCAATACAGATAACCATCTTTCTAGTGTAGATCTTTTTCGGTTTGGTTTCAGATCCTCTCTTCTTGATTTATTTGTTTGAGTTCTGTTCTTCTTCATGTGTGGACAAGACCATAGTTGTTCTGATTTTGTTTCAGTGAAGAAGGTGATTTTTTCATTCCCATGTTTTTTCCTTTTTAACTTTTTTTTTTAAATTATTAGTGCCAATCAATGTCATGTTTCTTCCCATTCCACAAAATTGCTTTACTGAATTAGGACTTTCCATTTTTATTGAAGTTTTTCATAAGCGTAATCAATTCAGTGCATAGCATAGCTACAGTGTTTCCTTAATCTCTGTTTTATGATGTGATCTACTAAATTTCCAGCTTGTTTTGGAACTAGCTCAATTAGTTTGTAGTCATTTAATTGGTATATTGCATCTCCCTTTTATCAATCATACCCACAATGCATAACTATAGTGTTTTTTGGTGTGTCTACTCTAAAATATTTCAAGCTTGTTTAAGGAACTAGCTCAATTATTTTTGTAGTGATTTGATTGATATAATGCATCTTCCTTTCATGGATCTTACCTACAAGTTGAAGTACTGAATACTCAAGCCCCATGTGTAGCACGAAAGTTAATCAGAGCTAATAATAGTGAAAAAAATGGAAAAGCAGCTATAATTTTCTTAATTTCCTTAGTGGGTGCCTTTTTTTTTTTCTGCTGTCTCTGCTTTGATGTGTTTGGCTTTGTTGGGTACAACATAATTGTTGTGGTGACCACACCTCTCGTGTCTAGAACAGTGGTTTTGCTTTCATTGTCATGATAGAGAGGAAGATTCTAATTCTAGGAATTAAAGAATCCAATAAACAAACACCAGTCTGTCTGGCCAGAGATGTTCATGAACACATTTTGACTGTGTACATGGGTTAATTTGCTTCAGTTTTACTACTTGCCTATAGCAATTCAATGACCTATGTCACTTCCGTACACGTTCATGTCCATCGCATTGTTTGCACCTTCTATATGTGTCTTGTTGTAACCAGACCACATATATTGATGAA